>JAPSGF010000013.1:9772697-10364340 GCA_035772895.1 Perdix hodgsoniae
TATATACTATATACTATATACTATATACTATATACTATATACTATATACTATATATTATATATTATATATTATACATTATGTATTATATATTATATATTATGTATTGTATTGTATTGTATTGTATTGTATTGTATTATATTATATTATATTATATTATATTATATTATATTATATTATATTATATTATATTATATTATATTATATTATATTATATTATATTATATTATTATATATATATATAACAGATATATAGATGCTTGTAAGGAAGGAACTTACAAGAGATACTAATCCTCTACTGAAATATCATCATGTAATTCCCAGTGTTGACTTTGGGTCACTTGGTGGTGGAAAAGGACAATATTTCAGATTAAGAAAGATGACATTAACTTGCATGTTTGTTAAATGTGACTTCTCATTGGGTATTAATTTTGTAAGTTCTGTAAACTTTTAGCAAACTAGGATGGTTTGGGTCAAATTAAAGACCTTCCCTTTGCCTCTTCAAATCTTACACACACAACTTCCCTTGAAATTAAAGTATAAATAGCTGCAGGAGGAAACACTCTGACTTTTGGATATATATTCAAAGCAGAAAAACATGATCTGGACATACAGGTAGGCTTCAAATCTGAGCACTGGTGGTGTTCACTCACACAAGTGACTGCTTTTGGGCAGCACTCCAGCACTGGCCATCATCTCAGAGTTCAGCCCCAGTGATTAAATTATAAAGGAAAAGTAAAGAACATTACGGTGAAAAACACCGCCTCTCTGCGAGATGCTGTTTATCATCCCCATAAAACACTCATGCATTAGGTGCAATTGAAATGGTGAGCTCCTGATAAAGTACCACCCACACCTATGGCTCTGTATAAATAACAAAAAGGAAATGATGCAATCTATCAAATGCTCGAGGCTGAAAACTCATTTAGTCCTAAATTATTTCAGTTATTATGACCACAGATACTTAAATGTGAGATAAATTCTTATAAAGTCAGTTGTTAATAGACACTATTAACTAAAATTTATATTAGTAATTGTAGATATTATTAACTGTATGAACTGATAAAAAAGAAAAGCCTAATTGGAAAATGGAGATTAACTTTCATTAGAGAGAACATAGCACTCCAACACATCTTGTGTGAGTTCTCCAAGCAAGCAGACCTTCCTGCCATGTTGCCTGCCCTGTTTCTTGCCCTGGAACCCATGGAGCCCTCTGCTGCTGCTGCTGGAAGCAGGGAGGGATGAAAGGACAGATGCATGGATCAGTGGGTGATATGGTTTTATGCTGCACAGAAAAGTAAGTCTGAAAAAAAACCCAACTGTGAGTAAAGAAATACTACAGAAAAAAAACCAGAACCCCTACACAACAGTCTGGCAAACAGAATCCACTGAAAGTGCTAACTGAACCTGAGTTTTGAGATTTATTCTACAAATTCCTGTTAGCACAACTGATTGGTTTATGTAATTTTTCACGAGCATTTACTGTGATACAATATTCCTTTAAAACACATATAAACAATGCATAACAAGCCAAGGATGAGAGCTTTATGAGTGCTCCCTGCAAAGTGCCATTCATCACTGCGACTGAAGAGAAATAACTTGAAGAGATACAGAGCTCTATTGGGTTGAACAGGCAGAGGAAAAATAGTGTTATTTCTGTATCTATTTTTTTTTTTTTCCCCAAGTGGAATAAAAATCAGTACGTGCATATAGTATTTGTTCTGTCAGTGACAAAATTCTCCTAAAGCCAAACAATAATGCACCAGATAAACTATGGAGCTTTCAATTTCACAGTACTTTCTATCCATTGAAATAGACTCCTGGAAATGTCGTCTACTTTTACCAGATTAAAACCTGATTTCACTAACGACTGCTTGGAAACTGCTTTCATAGCCCCAATGTTAAGCCCTTTTACTTCCTTTATTTTATGAGTACAACTCTCCTATTCATGTTTTATATTCTCCCTATGAGACCACCATATATGAAATGGGATTAAAAACCAAACTTCACAGTGTATACCTGCACTGTTTAAATAGAGAATTTTCCAGGCTGTACGCTGACATCTCAGTGCATATTTAACCATCCAAAGGAAAAAGACACCAAGGTGTAAAATCTTATTTTTAGCAAGTTAGGAAAGCGTCTACTTTTCAGAGCCATTACTCATAACAGTGACAATACACTGCTCAGCGCCGGTGCCTGTTTGATCTAGAAATAAAAATGAAGAATATGAGATCATTAGAGGTCCCTATGCTATTTGATTATCACATACTGAGACAGTTAATTCTTTAGAAGAACTGCAATTGGAAACTGACATCTCTGCTCATCAGCTCTGGCCTCATCTCTGGGCTTTGCCATCCCATCGAACTTGGGTGCAGGTGGAGCAGCTTTTGCTCTTGGGAATCAAAAAAATATTGTACAACAGCTCTTTAAACCAAATGCTTTCCGTCAACCTGTGGTTACTAGAGGGAAATATGTCCTGGATAAGTGCTCTCAAAGTCTTTTTTTTTTTACTAGTTTAATGCTGCTAGAAATATACATATATTTTTTTCTAATGGGAGAATACCCTACATTTCATTGAAAAATGTCACTGGTTCCTAATGTCCGATCAGCTGGATCATATGTGTTGATAATCATAATTTGCATGGCATACATGGACTCAAAGCTCCTAAAACGTGGATCTTTGCACTGCAGAATGGTGAGTAACATAGCAGTGGTTCACAAGTATGAAAAATATACAGAAAACAATACCTCAAAATAGCAGGTGCCACTTAGGAAGGGAACCAGAACTGAGGAGGCTTACAAAACTGCCAGCTGACAAACACTGCATCCAACCCCACTGGTTCTGCTACACATGAATGTTTAGGCTAACTGCACAGTAGGAAAAGATGGGTTGACTTCTACTACTTAAGTGACCTATTTTGAGCATATTTTAAGATGAGATGGGTTATCCTCCCTTCAGTGATCTCTGGGGGAGGTTAGATGGAAATTTGGGGTAAACGTCTACCATTTGAACTATTCTAGGCAGATGAGACATACCCCAGCTAAACTGCTCTGACAGCAGTGGTGGGAAGGATCTTGGCCCTTCCCCTCACATCAGCACTGGTACATTCTGCTTAAACAGAACATTCAATCCTCATAGCAGCACATGGGCTCTGGTCTCTATGCCCCATCCTCTACCAGATGTTGTATTTTTCTAGTCCATTATAACTGGTGGAGTTCTTTGGTAAATATTCACAGCTTTCTCTACTGCACTATAGACCAGTGATGCTGCAGCCCGAGCAATAAGAGATGGCTCGTGCTTCATTTTCATCTATTTGTATTCCAGAGAGCTGACCTGTTTTTTGGTGTGGGGTGTTTTTTTTTCCATATCCCATCTTGCTCATCAAAACTGCACTGTATTTGCTGAGCCAAATTCAGCACCTCTGCACCTGCATAATCATTTACACTGGAGCAAAACAGTATAAAATGAAAACTAGGACCACAACCCCAGATTGGAATATTTTGCACTCTCTTTGTGGTGATATAACTGAACACAGAAGGTGAAATAGCAAAATAAGCCATTCATTATTCTCACCACAGCCTGTTGCTTCCCTGATATGTAATTCAAACTCATATTTTACCCAGGTTTGCTGTACCCTCTGAAGGCAATCATTAAGCTGACACCTAGCGACTTGCATTTATTTTTCATCTAGCCATGCGGTTCTTAGAGCAATAAAATGCTCTTCTCCTCCATGATTCCCATCAGGCAGCCTGCAGGGAGACGCTGGGCAGAAAGCTGTGTGTGGACCACGGGCTGCAGGCTGCTGCTGCCCTGCCATGGACAAAGAAGATGCTTTAATTAGCGTCCTCACATGTGAGCTGGCAGAAACAGCCTCAATAGGAGGTGATGTTGGGCAGCACTGGAAGTCAGAGGAATCATTCTGCTGAATTGTTAAAGGTGTGCAGAAATAAAGTGAGTATTTCTGCACCGAAGTGATGGGCCCGATGTCTTCTGCTCGCTCCAGGCAGCAGGAATTGCAGGACCAAGGGAAGAACGTGTGTCATTTCTTGACTCTCTTTTACACCAAACGCACCAGGTGGCAAGTTAGATTGTTCCTGCAATGTGCTGCTGGAAAACTCCTTCCACACTGCCTGCCCAAACCCTATTGAAGTCCTATGTGGGATCAGCATTTCACTCTCGTGTTTATCGGTGACTCCTTAGCACACTCTGCAGCCAGCTGTTGGCCCTCCTAATTGCACTGCTATGCCATCCATTTTGACTCATTTGTCAAACAGTTCTGTGACATGCTGTGTCAAATGCCTTAGCAAATCCGAGATGCTTTAATGCACTTCCTTCCCTTCTTCCACTCATACAGAATTTAATTTAAAAACTAATCATTTTGGCTTGGCATGATGTCCTTTACACACCCATGTAAGCAGTATTATTTCTTTAAATTAAGCACGACTTTGAACCCTACATAACCTCATACGTTTGCTCTGAGGGAGGATGATATATCAGTCAACAATATTAGCCTTGAGAGTAAAAATATTTTATATCCTATAAGTCTCCCCAGTGTTATTTTTGCTCTTGTGCACTTTTATCACACAGCTCGTTTCTGAAACCGAAAGGCCAAGCGACACATCATTATTACAAATTTCTTACATAGTTTTAGATTTTTACTCTGTATGGCCCAAATGTATAAGGATCTACACTGAGTGAGATCAGAATTTTCTTTCATCATGAGTGAATGTTGGTTTTATTAAGTTAAATATGACTCGTGCTGGTTGCATAAATCTCTCCCCAGCAGAAAATCTTTCAACTTTATACATATATATTCGTCCCATAGAATTTTCAATTACTGGTAAGTGTAGTTTAAGTGTTAGGATCAGAAGAGCTGTCTGGTCTATAGTCTATACAGTCTGTATGGGCTGTCTAGTTAAGGAGAAGGATGGGCACCATTAGGAGATGATTTATCCCATCCTGATATATCTGAGATAAATGAGATGAGTGCTTTCTGAAGATTTCTTCTTTCTGCACTGGCCGGGGGCTATCCTGAATGATAAGCTCTAGCTAGGCTTCAGACTTTTACAGGTAGAGAAGCTCCACCCAAACTTCATAGCTAATAAAAATAATAAACCACGATGCCAATAACCTGAATTTCTCTTTGAAAACTGGCAAACGAAGAGACAACATTCAGCACCACAATGCCTCCATGTGTATCTGCTGAAAACAGAGTAATTGTGAAAGTGGATTGGGCTTACCTTCCCATGTATGTGTAACACCTTCATCTTTACAGGATTCAATTTTAACACCTTTTTTTTTTTGCCCTGAAATTTGAACATTTGCAAACTATTTGCCACTGAACACATTATTTACACTTAGAATCTCCAACTTCTGTAAATACTAACGGCAATCCTATAAACACAGGGTGAAAAAAACACACAGCATATGCTAGAACTGTATCATCGTAAAGCAGAAGCACAGAATCAATACCATGTAACAAGAGAAGCTCTAGTAAATCATTTCCAACATACCAGTTCATATTTACTTATAATTATAATTCACAGGAGCACATCCCTGCAATCAAGAGACAGGGATGCACAGCATGAAAAAACATTTAGCACAGAGCAGACTGCATGAATAATTGCCTGTCAGAGTGGCTTATTAAAGGGAAACTACAATTTTACAAGACAATTCGTGTATCTACTTGTCTAATCTAAAGACAGATAGCTATATAAATATAAAGAGTTTCAAGAAAAAAATATTTCTTGCTCTGAAGTTGAATTAGAAGTTTGGTTTTCATAGGCATTACAAGAGCCATCAAAATGTGACAATTGTTCTGAAACACTCAGCGCAGACCTTTCTAAATTGGAAAGTTATTCCTTTCCATTTTGGAGTCGTACACAGAGGCAGGGAGATGGAGGAGATGGCAGGTGGCCATGGAAACCATGCTCCCAGGTGAGCAGCAGTACCTGGTGATGCATCCCTCAACAAACCCATGTTGTGTGTGGCAATGATATTCATGATATTCATTTGGGGGTGTGGAAGGGATGGGGTGATGGTTGGACTTGGTGATCTTAGAGGTCTTGCCCAACCTTAATGACTGTTGGATTCTATGAGTGTATGATACCTCCCAGTAGATAGACCTGGTGCCTTGATGCAGCTAAGGAAGGCTCCCAGAGTGAGCACCTCCTGGAAGGACCACAGTCATACAGAGCTCCATTTTGTGTCCTGATGCAAGTAGGGCTCATCCTTGGCATGGCACAGGGAAGCAGGACTGACAGACAGACAGATAATGGCACATCCAACAGCGGCCCCGTGGAGTAGGAAGTTCGGCTTCCTGGAAGGGCTAATTCTGCCTCATTCAGACTCTGATTAGTTACACTTCCTCCTTGGTGAGCAGTGCTGAGGTTCTTAGAAAGCAGTGGGGTTGAAGCTAAAAAGATTGATATTAAAAACAAAAGGATGGGAGCAAGAGGAAGAAAATGAAGGTGGGGAGGGTGGTTAAGGAAAACTCCCTTAAAAAAGAACACAACACAACACAAACCAAAAAAAAAGAAGTGTTGCTAACAAACCTATGGCCTTCGGTGATAACTCAGCTTCATTCATCTATTTGAACATTTTTTTAAAGTGCCCTACCATTCTTGTTACTGATGGGATTCAAAGTTACACTCTCTGAATGTGGAAAACGGTAACGTTTCATTATTAAAACACATTAAAAAATGAATGAAAACATAGGAGTCATAAAAGCCATAGGTGTTGTTCATACTGCCCGTTGTTCAAACCAGTGATGCTTGGGTTGGTTCAAGATTTACGACTGAAAACCATTGATAGAAGAGCAAGTCCAGAGCTACAGCCCAACAAAGCCAATGTGAGTGTCAGCGAGCTGGGATGAAGGCCACAATCTCTGCCTGGATGCTGAGGCTGCAGCAGCAAGAATAAGTCTGATAGGGGCTATAATTGAGATTTTCCATTCTGAGATATGCTGACTCATTTCATAGATAGTAATGCATGATAAAAATCACCCGATGGAAACAGCTCACAGTCATTGAGAGAACTGCCCCCTTCCAAATAACACGCTTGATAATGTTTCACTTGAAAAAAAAATAGTACCTTTTTTTATCTGAGAGTTCTAGCCATTCTCCCTGGGAATGCTTAGGCTCCAGGAATGTATTGTTTGGTTTAGAAAAATTGTTATCAGTTCTGAGTATTATAAATCCAACAGTTTCCAGAAAAGGTTGTAAACAAATGATTGGGACTTTTTGTTCCAGGAAATACATTAAAAACAATCAAAGTAAAAAATTAAGTTGGCCATCAAGAAAACTGTCTAGACAATGATTCCATTACAAGATTTAACAGTCTCCTGCAAGTGCTGCTTAAAAATGAAATTGGATTTCTGTCCAGAATATTAATACTTTTATAGCAGTTTATGGTGATATATACGTGTTTTATAGATGCACGTAGATACTCACACGCAGAGTTAGATGAAGAGCACTCAAAATGGGACTGGACAATGGCAGATTTTATCAGCAGTGCTCTCTCTCAGAAGAGAACACCGCTGCTCTCCAGGCGGAGGCTTCTGTTGCAGAAGAGGATTTCCTTACTTTCAGACTGCATTTCCTCTGCAACCACCGCCTGTCCACATCCGTGTGGTCACTGGGAGTGACACAAACAGCACGCAGAGGGAGGAACAGAAATCACAGCTCTTTGTTTCCCAACAACTGAGTACTCAGTTTGCAAGCTGAAGTTATGGCGGAGGCAGAGCATGCTCATGACTACTGAAAGCACCCTCACTCTATTTGAGTCATCCAAGCAAAGTGTCCTCGTGAAAATAGAAAACTGACACATTCCCAGAATGACAGGAGAGAATTCGAAGATGTTTCCTAACTTAAACACGAGGAAGGCAATTCTCCCTTTCTTTTCTAAGAGTAGCAATGAACATTTAATTGGAAAGCAGCTCCATGCTCAGTGTGGGGAAGTGGTGCTGCCTCCCATGTGGGAATGAAGAGAAGCACAGGTAGCACTTGGCTCCCTTTTCTGGGATCCTGGGTCATACACAATGGGAAGAAAAGCACTGCTGATTTCAGAAAGGGATATTTACAGCGAAGTAAAGTTCAGAATTGTGCTGCTGAACCAGGTCACAATCTATCTTGTTTTTCTGACAGCTAACATTTACTGTTAAAAGGAAACTACATCAGAATTCCTAAGAATATATTAGTAACACAGACAAGAAAAAATTAAAGTTAAAACAGTGTGAGTAAATGGGTGGGGTATAGCTGGGTAAAGAACCTTTATAAGAGGTTTATTTCTAAACTTTCTGATTGAGATTAAATAAAAAAAATTAAAAATGGAAGAAAAGGCCAACATTAGTAGAAGATCAAATGCAAGTGGTTTCTTTGCTTGCTGCATGGCCCAGGTCAATAAACAATACTTCATGTTGGGGAGGCTGTTTTGGGTTTCTTTAATCAACTTAATCACTCATGAGGCACAAAGCTCAATGGGAATGCATTTTTCCACACATAACTGGATCTGTCACGCTAACTCAACTGGAACTGTGGAGTCCTCACCACATCCCAGTTTGGAAGCAGTTTGGCTGTGGGACTCAAGAGAAAGCAAGGGGAAGCTGCAAGAGCTGTTATCCTATGGTACATCTTGGAAGGCTTTCCAAAAGGGTCTTTAATAAACCATTCCTGCCCATTGCGGTACATCAGGAAAACCCAAGAGTCAAGCTGGGAAATCTGGTACAGGACGAATGCCCATGGATAGGCAAACAGAAGGAAAAGTTAAGTTCTTTACCAAGAGAGAGGTGAGGTGCTGGAACAGCTGCCCAGAGAGGCTGTGGATGCCCCATCCATCCCTGGAGGTGTTCAAGGCCAGGTTGGATGGGGCCCTGGGCAGCCTGGGCTGGTGTTACATATGATGGTTGGTGGCTCTGCATGTGGCAGGGGGTTGGAGCTTCATGATCCTTGAGGTCCCTTCCAACCCTGGCCATTCTGTGATTCCGTGATTCTGTAATAGCATGATTTCATTTTTCTTTCGACATTAACACCTTTTTCTATATGTGCAGCACACACCTCATGTTTGTGAATCAGCCCCAGGAACAGGCATTCTCATTTTCATTATTGCTCCGGCTAATTCGTATTTCAGTAACTAGTTTCTCAGACCTTATAACTGGTGGGAGTACATCGTGTTCTTACACTGTCATTTCTCATTGTCATCTCATATCACTCATCAAAAGGAGAGAGAGAACACTGCCTGCAGACCAAGGAAATTATAAAATCTAACCCTGCCCCAGCTAATGTGCCGCTTCTGGCCTCAGGAAAATCACCTAATCAAGAGGTGTGACAGAAGTGGTCTGATATTTTGAGTTCTCAATTCCTGAATGCCTGTCACATTTAAAAAGCTGGCCTTAGCACAGCTGCCTCTCCACTGTAAATATAGATAAGGGCGCTGTCCCACAAGAAAGAGTTAATATTTGTTCAGTGCTTTCAAAATGTTAAGTGCTCCTTAAGTGCACTTTTAACAGGAATAATGTATGTTTTCATCTCAAGCTTGTACTCCTCTCTATCTGATCGTTATCTATCTTACAATAAAAAATGAGTCTATCAGAATATAGCTACCAGAATACGTCTTTCTCACTGTTTTTTTGGAAAAATGTTCTTAACTATTCAGCACATAATGCGTTATATTTTAAACCATACATCTGTCGGAATGCATAAAATAAAGCAACTGGTCTCTGGGAGCAATTCTTCCCTAAGATGTTACATAAAGCATTTTGTTTTGCCCGTTAGCTTCGAGTTCGCTTAAGGGCACGTAAATGGAGTTCATAACCTCCTACAGAGTATAAATATCAAATATATGAAAAAAACTACCACTAAACAGAAAAAAAAACAAAAAAACCACCCCATTCCCACATAAAACCTTATACTGCTGGTTATTTAAAGTTACTGCAAAGAGGATCAGGTTGCCACTAAGCAACAGTAAACTGTATTTTAGCATGTATTTTGCAGTGATTTGTACTACTTTTTCCTCTAACTGCTTTGGGCTTGACTGTAAAATTTGCAATGATGTTCCTGAGCACTTCCTTGGGAGCCAGAGTCCATTGCTATTAAGTAGGGGTTAAAGTCCTGCTCTTACAAGGAATGGATGAAGCATCAAGTTTTGGAACTTGCAACACGCCCCTAAAGCAGCTGCCCAGGATTTCAGTTGGAAAGACAAAAATTAAAGCTGGGTTCAATGGAAATTCGGACAGCAGTGAAGCTGGATAAACCTGCAATTGCTAACATTATATCCGAGCTCTATCAGTTCACCTTGTCCTGCAGAATAAACCCAATGTGGCAGGACAGAAACTGCACTGCTTTGGCTCCTTGTGCTCCAAATACATGCTACAAGGGCTGGAAAGCAGGGAGGCAATAAGCCTTCCTGACACCTGCTGAGAAGGTTCCCATTGGCAGGGCAGCCATTCTGTCCCAAGGCAACGAAAGCATCCAAAACGCTCGCCATCAATCAAACAAACATGCTACCTAGGACGTGCTGCCTGCTACTCTTTTCGCAGAACAAGATGTACTACTGGGGTAAATGGCATTTGTGCCAAGTGCAGGGGGATAGAAGTGGCTGACCCCTCATAAAACTTCTCCGTGCTTTTTCTCTGAAGAATGTAAAACCTTACAGCCTGGTATGATCAGAAAACAGATTTTCCCCTTGAGTAGAAATGAAGCCATTTACTGCAGCGCTGTAAAACTCATCTGATTTCTTTTTATTCTCGAACACAAAGTCAAATACCAGGGTATAAACCAAGCTCTATCTATGATAATCATAGCCTTCCTAAAATACATCACTTCGGAAACCCTTGTGTATTTATAAAGAGTAACTAGGTGTTCACACATTTGCATTTAAACATCAAACCATGTGAAGATGTCTTATTCATTATACCACTTTCAGCATAATATAGCAAGAACAGTTTGTGCAATTTCCAGTGGACTCAAATCACTTTCATTACCAGCAACCAAACCTCATTTTTTTTAGGCTAAAATCTTAGGCTGTTCAATCAAAAATATCTATAAAATTAATACCTTCGTATTCCTTCTGAACTTTAACACAGCTAATCGGCTTAGCAGTCCCACAGTCTATAAAAATGAAAATTCAGATGCAAGAAGGAAGCAAGCAGTGACTAAAAGTGAGCAGCTTGAAAGGCCAGGTGCTCTCTTCAACCCATCTGAAAGGTACTAAACTGGTGTGACGAATGCACTGCCTGTCGTAACAGCATATACTGATACATAAATCCCAGCGTTGCCTTTGAACACTTCTGTTTGCAATTGGAAGCCCTGCATCTGGCATGCTGGTTATCATAATTGTCACTCTAGAAGAAAAGCTTAACACACACTCATATATACACTAAATGATCCTACAGTAATAGAAAGGAAGATCACTGAGCATGCTTATAAAGCAATGGGCAAAGCCTGGAAGAGTAGAACTTTCCTCATGCTGTTGTTAAGCTTCAGTGCAGGCTTACACGTGCTACTCTTTGCCAGACTGAAGCCAACAAGAAGGTTAAAGGAAATTCAGTTTTGGCTTCTTAATTCTCCCATGTTTATCTGGAAGAGATTCCCTAGGTAATAATACATACACTGGGTATATACAAGACCAAGCTAAAAGGCTGAAGTCATTTTAGTCGCACACACTCATAAAATTAATTTGATTTCCACCCTCATCAAGAGCAATACGCTGTAACAGAATTGTACTTTAGAAGTGTCTTTCCATCAGGTATAAAGAACTCTGTGTATACTCTAATGTGGAACGTAGGGAGCTGTTCACTGCAAAGATGAACTAAGAGCATGGGGGTCACTCACCCCAAATGAAAATCGTACAGCAAAAGAGATGATGAGTATCTGTAGAGGAAACAAAAGCGTTTCCACCAGAGTATCTGCAGCAGAGATAGGAAAGCAAAACAGTTATTTATTATAAGATTGTATAAGTTCCCAGCATCATCCCCTGGGAAGGATATTTCCAAGAGGAATTTGCATGGTATGTGTAAATTTTGAATTTACCTACATGGTTTGACAATAAAAAAAAAGGAAATATTAATATTCCCTAAAAAGTGATTTTGAACTGAGATGGAACAAAGATTCCTCTTGTGTAGTCAGACGCAGTAAGAATGAAATACAACTTGACGGCAGCAATACATTTATAGTCTTATTTATTGTAAATATATTTAATTCGAAATACCAGTTCTTTTTCCGTTCATCCCTTCCCAAATACACTCCTAATTTCTCTGATGTCATTTTCAAATCTCATTTGGGGCCAAATGCTGCATTTGGATTTCTTGGAGTTACTTTTACGAAAAGGAATGTTTCTTTGCGCCGGGAGAAGAGCCTCCAATTCCATGGGATGCATTACACAATAAGGTGAGAATCCAAACAGCTGACATAACGATGTGATAAAACTTTCAGATTTTATGGAAAGGAACATTTTTCAGTTTCCTCTTCACAAATGAAAAGCATACGTGCACAGTGTGAAGAAACATATTGAGCCCAAGTTTGTAAACTATGTCAGCTACAGCACTTTACAGTTAATGAAAAATATTTTTCACAAGCATGCTTTACATTACATTTACTGGGAAAAAAAAAAACACAAAACACTTTCTCAGTATTACAGCGCTATCCTACTACAGGTTTTGTTTTTGTTTTTTTCCCTAGCTATAAAAACTAGAATTGGAATATTTATTCTTTGTGAACAAGGAGGAGCATTTTTTACTGGTTATCAAAATTTCAATGGCATTTGTAACGGGTGTTCATTAAAATGAAAATGTGGAAAGTAATGAAATGAATATAGAACCCTCTATGGGTCTTTATGTTGGCCATGGGATTACTTGTGTTGTTTGTGCTATAGGTGATTAAAGAATACAACAAAAAACAAACCCTTCTCACTGACAGGGTACCTTGGGAACATAACCACAGTATTCATAATTCCCATATAGCACAGGTGCACACTCAGATTTAGTAGCACCAACCTGTGGAAGAATCAAATTTAACTCTTAATTAACACCTGAAGAAAGGTGTCAGCAAGCAATGCATTTCTCATGAAGGAAAACGTTCTCCTTTAGCATCCTCCAACACAGATGAAAATTAACAGCTTAAACTTCAGATTTGAACACTGAAAAGGCAGCAAATAGCACAAGGCCGCTTCTCAAGCTGCAGCAGGATGGCCAGGTCACAGTCCGAACCAGTGGGCAAGGACCAGGTAAGAAGGCACAGCTAACCCAGGGAGCTCAGGTGCAAGCAATGCATCTGAGTGAATGCAAGGGGTCGAGTTAGGATCCAGCCCTTCTCACCCCCCTCATTTAAGGTTTAGCAGCCAGGCATGTAGTTTTTCCCTGGACAGAGGTTATATTCTTCTTGAGCTGTTGCTGGTTGTTGGAAGAGGTGAGTTAGTTTTCCTTTTTTCTTATCTGTTATTATTCTATAGTGCCTGTAATCCATTAGAAGACACTGTCACTGCCTTTTTTTGCTATGCACAAGCTAATTACAACTATGTCCAGGTTAAAATTAAAATCAGTGCCATTTGTACCATTTTTTTTTTTTTTAACTTTGTAAAGCTAGCGTGGTGTCTATGGAAAGTGATTCTTCGTTATCAGCAACTTAAATGAAAGCAAATCAAGTCCTCTGTAAGAGATTATTACATTAATAGTCTTAGAGGTCTCTAAGCCATTTAATGTCTGTGCTGCTTCAGATTCTTCACTTTTGCTATGTGTAACTGCTGGCGCTGCAGAAAAGAATATAACAGTGCTAAAAGAATCACAGAATCACTGAGGTTGGAAAAACCTTAAGATCATCAAGTCCAGTGACCACCTACCACTGAACTACATCCCTAAGAACCGTGTCCAGGGATAGGGACTTCACCACCTCTCTGAGCAGCCTGTTCCAAAACCCCATTCCTTCTATGAAGAAATTCTTCCTGATATCCAATCTAAACCTCCCCTGGTGCAGCTTGAGGCCACATAGAACTGAGAAATACTTGTCGCTAGAAATAACTATTGTTTCTACACTGCTTTTCCATTTCACTCCCCTTTTGCTTGCCTGAAGTTACAAAGATGACTATAGCCCATTATTTCAGTTAATTCACTTTGATTTATCTTATGAAAAATAAACCTGTTAAATCAAAGAGCTCCGTTGTAAGTTGTCTTTGGTAAGACTCTAATCATTTACTCATTAATGCAGGATAAAGATGATAAGCCAGGCAGCTGACTTTGAGAATCTTTTGATCTCCTCACTCCAGGACATAACACAGGAAGGTGCAGAGGTTGGATCTATCACAGCAGCTCTTGGGTTCAGCAGGACAAGAGCAATGAAATTCAGATTAGTTTGAACTTGTACATAGTGACCTGGGCAACAGATCACAAGGATGGGAAAAGGGAAGGTTCGTAGAACAAGATGTAGCCTCCTTTAGATGTTGGAGCTGAATACTTGATCCCCAAACCTGGTGATAATCAATGCTGTTGTAGAAAGTGACTCCCTGCATGCCCACTGATACTCAAAAATAAGAGCAGAGCAAAGACATTCAAGTAGGATCCACGTGCATTCTTAAATGCGTTGCATGGAGCTTCTTCAGCAGAGGAGCAAATCTGATGTGATAGCCAGTGTGATGTTTCCTGAGGCTGAGGTTCTCTGAAAGTGCGAGGATCACAGAATGGCCCAGGCTGGAAGGGACCTTGAGGACTGTGAATCTCCAACCCCCCCCTGCTGCAGGCAGGGCCACCAACCTCCCCATTTCACACCAGCCCAGGCCACCCGGGGCCCCATCCAACCTGGCCTTGATCACCTCTAGGGATGGATGGGGCATCCACAGCCTCTCTGGGCAGCTGTTCCAGCACCTCACCACCCCCATAATAAAGAACTTTGATCAAGAAGTTGAAGATCAGGACGATTATTTTTATTGGTTGTTCTGTAATCAAATTATCCCATAATCAAATTATCCCACATGGTGAAGTCCTCATCTCTCGAGGTGATCCAGGACCTTGAAAACATTGTGTTGATGGAGATGGTTGGTGGGCACAGGGAGAGCAGGTGGGACTTGGGGATCCTAGAGGTGTTTTCGAGCTGTGACGGTTCTATTCAGCCAGGAGAGGCTGGGTTTGGAGCAGGTCTCTGCTTTAGGTGGTGTTTTGCCTTCAGAACCAAGGGTTTACCCGGAAATGCTGCTCTCCTAACGCAGCCCGCCGTGCTTCGAGCGCCAGCCCCGCGTTAGTGCGGCAACCGGGCTCAAATCCTGCTGGGCTCCGCGGCTCGAAAACACAGCAGAAATCAAAGCTAACCGACTCTTCACCGGACTTGGGAAGAGTTGGGAAGCAGCCCGGCCCGCTCCCGCTTTCTGACCCGAGGGATAAAGAGAAGCAAGCTGCTTTTGTACGGAACCGGTTCTGAACGGGACAGCCGATTTCCTGCGGAGCGAGGCCGGGACGCAGCCAGCCCGGGAGCTGCCGGGCTCCCCGTAGCGGAGCCGCCTGGCCCCGTCCGGGCAGGGAGGAGCGCCCTCGGCGTCCCCCGGTTCCCGAGGGCGAAGGCGGGGCTCGTCCCGCTGTCCCGGGGCTGCCCTGGGCCGGCTCCCCCCGGCCGTCCGCTGGCTCCGCCCGCACCACATGACTGCCGTCGGTAGAAACTTTTCCCCTCGGTTGGAAAATGGCGGCGTAGGAGCGGGGTTCTCGCATCCCCGCCCGCCCCAGCGCCATGACCCGTTGGGTTCCCACCAAAAGGGAGGAGAAATACGGCGTAGGTGAGGATCCTCCCTGCCCTCCCCTCGAGCCCCGCGCCCGCCTGTTGCGCTGCGGCGGTCCGCGAACGACGCGGGGATCCCCGGGCCGGGGGCTGCGCTGGGCCCGGCGGGGCGAGCGTGGAACCGCACGGCCGCTCCGCACGGCGGCTCTCCCGGCTCTCGGCCGCCTTTCCCCGGCCGCCGGAGTTGAGGAGTTCATGCGGGACCTGCGCTCGAGTCACCCTCGAGCTGAAAGTTGCAACTTTGTGTTCTTTCTCCTCTCCCCCTCCTTCCTTCGAGCTGAAAGTTGCAACTTTGTGTTCTTTCTCCTCCCCGCCTCCACCCCGGCGTTCAGTGCTCGGTTTCCCTGGCTTCGAGTTATTATTTGTACGCGGGTTTCAATTCCCGGCCTCGCCCCTCGATGTGCCGGGGTTTCCCCGCTGCTGCCCGAGGATCCTCATCTCCCTGCGCTGTTTCCGTCCCCCGGCACAGAGGCGGATTGTTGTCGGGCTGACGGAGCCGCTCTGCTGGAGGCCCGGCGCGGTGCTGGCGGTGTTTTATTGAGTTTGGAAGCGTTTCGTAAGGGTTGAGGAGGAGAAAACCGGCACGAGCGAGAGCGTTTGTCGCGGGGAAGGAGGTGATAAACCTGCTCGTTCCAGTTGGAAATAAGAAATGTTTTCCCCCCCCCGTAGTTGTTGCGCTCTGGATCCTGAGATCGGTTGTGCGTGCGCACAGCTAAGCCTTGTGTAACAACTGGCCCAGGAAGAAGGGAATGTGTGGGATTAAACAGAACACCAGTGAGTTGTAGGAATTGCTTTAAAATTCTGCCTGCACGTCCCTAGAAAACAAGGGCATGGTATCCAGGTCTGTGGCACATGCTTGGTGCCGTGCCTCTGATCTGCTGGAATGGATCTGTCAGCACGCAGTGCGACGGACCTGAGGACACAGGAGGGCACGCGCTGCCCTGCAGGGTGATGTCTCACGTTGGAGGTGCTTTCTGGGGAGCGATGTCCTGGAGCTGCTTTGCTCCGAGAGGACAAGGAGTCGGGGAGGCAGTTGAGATGGAAGCTTTGGGTATCCGGTGTGGGAAACTGCATTTGTAGAGGGTGAACTTTGGTATAATTTAATATTGATTTGTTTCATGGTTTCATAAAGCACAGGCACAAGCACTTTTGTGTTGGGAGTGTGCTGAAGTTGTAACTCTTGAAAAGGCTCAGAGTCTTCAGTGGAGGCTCATTCTGCACTTCGTGTTTGTCTGCTGCTCTTAGGAGTTTTGTCATATTTTGGTAATAGCTTTGCTATTTCTGTGATGACTTCTTTCTTTTTTTTATTTTTTTTTTCCTTCGAGTTAGCTGAGTGGGATGATCTGTAGTGTCAGAGAAATACTCTGATGAACTATGGGCTGTGAGACTTGAGAAGCGACAGGGTTGCAAGGAGATTAAATGGGATTCAGAGTTAATTGGGTGCTGCTATTCTCTGTTATGCTGCTGAATGCAAGCTTTGGAGAGGACAGCCTCTTTTCTGCACTGCTGAATTTCCTCCTGATGGAGATTCACATTCTGCTTGGTAAACATATTTTACACATCCTTGTGTAGTTAAAAATGAGGACTTATGTACCCTGCAAGGCTTCTGGTGTTCTGTTTCTTTACTGGTTCTGAAGCTTCCAGGTTGCAGTGAATCCATGCAGAAGTTGCGTAGTCCCGGAGCAGCAGTGGACAACACACTGTTAAGGTGAACATCCTAATAAAAGAACGTCGTCTTCCCAACTGTTTGCCACAGCCAGTGCTGGAGAGTGACAGCAGAACCGTGTTGTGTGACAGCAAACCAGCAACACCTGCGTCCTCCACGCAGGGCTGCTAATGGAGCTGCCATCCGTCTCTGCAGGGCTGAACTGATGGAGTGTGTGGATACGGCACTGACGCAGACGCAGCGATCAGCAGGAGGGTGTCATTGGTTGTGGGTCATGCTGCTTACCTTGCGGGAGCACAGAAGTGGTGTGTGTGTATAAAAGCCTTGTATTTATATGTAATGCATGTATAGGGTTTTTTTCCCCCATTGGATTAGCGCGTTCCTGCACATGACTGACTTTTCTTAACACCTCTAGTCCCAAAGGCTCCTGACGGCGATGCACTGGGAGTAAATTACAGAGAGATTGGGTGCAGCTGTTTCAGGAAATGCTCTTTCTGCTCGGCTACCCCATCCCACAGTGCTGGGTTCCCAGCAGCTACTGCATGCCCACGATCCAGCAGGGAACAGCGCGTGAGACTTATCTCAGAGGACAGCCGTGAGCGTGACTCAGCTCTGCTTCCTGGTGGGGCTCAGAGCGTGGGGAGGAGGGATGAGAAACGGGTGGGGATGGAATAGCATGAGGGACTCGTGAGATGATCATGTAGGGAGCCATCTGAAAGAGGAAAACGAACGGCTGGATTGGAGCAGCTTTCCTGTGCTCCTGATGCCGCTCGTCCTTCTCCTTCATCATTGCAGCTCAGTGTTTGGGCTCTCATCTCGTTGTTGGGATGTGTTTTTTTTGTGGGTGCACGGCTTTCTGAGCAGGACCATCAGAAAGTGCAGGCGTTGTGTGTATCTGCTGCATACCTGCAGTAGTGCCTGCAGAGCACAGCTGCTCAGGCTCCCGTTTCGTGCTTGTAGTTGGAGGTGAAAATGTTGATGTTCTTGCTTATGGCAATGAAGATGAGGTGCAACGAGATGCTTTTAGGAAGTCTGTCAGCCTAAGCAGTGCTTCTGAGCTATACAAACGTGACATGGCTTGGGTAATTTCCAAATCCCCATGGGCGTACAGGCTGAATATTACAATAAATTCAGAAAGAGCAGTCAGGCAATGGCACACAAAGGCTGTGCAGGGAGCTGGTGGGGTCACTGTCCCTTGGGGTTTTCAGGAACTCTGGAGATGTAGCACTTGGGAACACGGTTAATGGGCATGGTGGGGATGGATTGACAGTTGGACTCAAGTATCCTGGAAGTCTTTTCCAACCTTAATGATTCTGTGCCTTCTGCAGTTGTTGAGCCCTTTTCCTTTGTTCCGCAAGCTGCAGTAGGAGGTAGAACTGGGGCTACTGCAGTTGCTTCAAAAGTTGTGCCAAAAGTACCTTTAATGTTTTTTGATGAGCAGATAAGGAGGCATGAGGCCACCACTGTGAGAGCTGAATCTTTCTTATAAACAGAGAAACAGTGAATCTGCTGGCCTCAGATGGGAAAGGAGAGCTTCCTGGTGCTCTGTGCTCTCCTTCAGGCCCCGTTAATTTTCAGGATGCTGCTTGTACTTCTCTCTGCTGCTCCTAATGAATGACAGAAAAGCAGAATAATGCTGTTGTTACTGTGAATAGTGCCTAGTGTGGGCTCTTAACGTTAGGCAGGTTTTATGAACGTGGTGATAAAGAAGGGGCTAGGTAAGTGTACATGGAGCTGTATTGAATATATTACTTTAGGATGGCACCTGATGCCTGGAAGTGCAGTGTCAGGTAGCAGGCCAATGGTAATGTTAAATATATCAAGGGTACCATTATTTCTTAAGTGATTTGGTCTGTCTGTGACTGTACATGTACTGTTGATGCACTTGTGTGGTTACCTGGGTGCACTCTGGTTTTCCCCAGGTAGACAGGGTAGTGCAGGTGCTTGAGGAGGTGTCTGAAGTTCTCAGTCCTCAACCAGCACCTTCCAGCTGCCAAGATAAGCAGCGTTCTGGGTAAGATTTGTGTTTCCATGCGTGCTTTTTAAAAACAAGCAACTGTAACAACAACAAACCAACCCAGGAAGGAAACCAATTTTGCTACAAGCCGCCCCACTTGGGACTTGGTGTGTTTTTCCTTGTTACTGGTCAGTTTGTCACAACAGGCAAATGATAACCTGCCTGATTTGGGATGCTTTGAAATAGGATGGACTTGCCATATTTCCAGGTCAGGGTGTTGTAGTGCCTCCCAGGGTTTGGGATAGCTTTTCCAAAGGCATATATATAGTATATTCAAACCAGATATGCAAATATATATATATTTTTTATTTCAAAAGGAGGACTATATAGTTAGTTTGTAAAATAATTCATGGAGGTTGTGATGTGCAGCTTTAATTACTTCCTTATAGTGGCCCTCTGGAAGGGTGGACAGGAATTTAATAAGAATAATGCCATTTGAAACTCATACAGGTCAGTGCTGGTTGTTCATTTCTGCTGTGCAAGGAAGGAGCTCAGATGCTGAGAACAGATTTCAGGTTTTCCAAAAATCCAGTATTTGTGGGTTGCTGGTGTGGTGATTGGGGACAGTGGAGGTTCCCTCCCTTCTTTATGAAGAATTGGTGTTTTTTGCCTTTTTTACTCCTGCCTTAAAATAGGAAAGGATTTTAGGAAGTTAATGAAGGTGCATCTTAGCAATGTTGTTCTGTGGGTGAATTTGGAGTCTTTGAGGCCACTCTGTGCACCACGGATTTATTACAGCAGTGCTGTGCTATGATGTCCAGAACCAAAGGAGTGAAAATGTGCATATGCTGTATTTACTCATACATTTACTATTGCATTGCTGTTTTGAGGAAGCATGTTCAGATTCAGCCTCTTGGAGACACCGTGCCCTCCTGTGTGCCATGGCCACATGTATTTACTCCTAAGGGAGCTGTCAGTGGCAGAGTTGCAAACTGATATTGTTTCGAGGAGGGGTTTACCAGAAATATGTTTTTTCCTTATTCATTTTCTCGCATAGGATGTTATGAAATCTGTGTGCATTCCGTGTGTGCGGTCACTATTTGTGCTGCATTTATTTTTAGCTGTAGCACCTTGGCTTTTGGCCCTCAGTTTAAATATCCAGGAATAAGAGAGGTACCAGCCTCTACTTCAGCCTAATGAAAAGACCTCGTGACAGTTGTGAGCTTCAGCTGTTTGTCTTTATTGCTAATCATTTCTGTGCTTCACAGCTGCAGGTGAAAAACCTTTAGGGGTTTGCAGTGGGATCAGTTAATGAGCAGTGTGACTTTATAGGGGCAGTAAACCACCCCAGACCTTTCGTGCGTGTTGTCTCTGATCTGAAAGGTTCTTGGAGTTTTTACAAGAGCTTTTAAAAACGTGCTGTACTTCAGTGCTGGAAAATACCCGTGTAGCTCTCTGCTATGGCTCTGCTGTAGGCTGTTGGGATGGAGCAGCGCATCGCTGATTTCCAGCTGCTTGCAGGTGTGATGCTGAGCATTGGCTGAACTCTCCTGAGTTATGGGTTGCTTTGAGAGTTTATCCACTGTGAATTAACACTCCTGTTCCTAGAAGAGAGAAGAGGAGGGGGAATTTTGTTACAGTGAGGTTTTGTGCTTCGCATCATACGCAGGTATGGAAGTAACAGTAGGATGAGGTCCTGGTTAAAGGTTTTACAGAAAGAAGTAATGCATACTCTGTCAGTTTCTTTGGTTTTCCAGTTTGTCTGTTCCTTGCAATGACTGGTTTAGATTATCATTATTATTTTGCATTTATTGGTGTAAATACTTTTTTTTTTTTTTATGTATGGGCAAAAGTTTCAGGAAGGAGGGAAGTAAACTGAGTGCAATTTAAAGCCAAAGCAGCATCTCCAGGGAGCTTGTCCCTCAGCTTGCAACTACAGGCTTAAGCATTTTTGGGAACTTCTTGTGTTTCTGGAGACTGTCCCATGTTGGCTGTGGACCACATGCAGGGTATGCCTTTTCTAACCCTGTAGTAGTCCTCCAGGACTGAAATCCAATACACCTTGTTGAGTAAATACCTGTGGATGTGTCTAACTTAAGATGAATAGCTGGAAGCTTAGCTAGATGAATGAATGGAAGCTCCATTGAGGAGCCAGTGCTAACCCAGTTGGGAAGCATTTGCTCCATTAGCGATGCCCATCTCACATCTGTACTCACTGCAAAGCTGAAGCTTCTACAAAACATGCAAGGATGGCTGACCTCAGTTCCTATGGAGGGTCTCCTGTAGAGGTCTCCTGATCTGGAGGTGGGCTGTTGGTTGTGAACTGGACAAGTGTATCTGTTCTGCAAACTTGAAAACGCTTAATTTTGCTTTCTGGCCTGTGGTGGATCCCAGCAGTATTGGGTATATTGGGTATATAAACTGCAGGGTTTTGGTTTTTCTTTTTGTTTTTTCATATATTCCTTCACGAGTTACTGAAATGCTTCTTTGAGCTTGGAGGAAAATGGAAATGGTACTCTACCTAAACCAAAAGAATGCTCAGAAAGGTAACGTTTGTGGTTCATCCATGTTTTTGGGCTGAAGGTGAAAATACATCTACAGCATCATCAGTCTTCTGCATTATGCAGTTTGTACATTAAATGTGATTATGGATGTAAAGACTTGTACCACAAGTAGCAGCAGTTATGGAATATCAATTTTATCAGCAAAATACGTACTGTCTCTTGAAATATTTTTCTGCTCCATATAGCTTTGTAACTAAACTGAAATAATTACATTGAGAACTATTATGTGCAATTATGTAACCATACGCGCAACAAAAGAAACAGATGGATAACTGGAGTAACTATTGGCCACCACACTTGCACTTTTTTCCTAACCTGATACAGTATTTCCTAGCAGTGCTGCTTTGTTTGGGGTGCTGTTGGTGTTATTTTAGCACAAACGTTCTTATAAAGCATTTTCAGAGGTTTCTTGTAGCCGATTGCATTGAAGGGAGCTGGAATAGCAAAAAGTCTTTGTGTTACCCAGAAGAAGAAACAAGTGAGAAAGCTGTGGAGGTTTGCTCTGTAATTTAGGGACAGGAAGAAGGTAAGGGTGTACGCGATCAGTCTGTGCTTGTAGGAACTTGGCTTCTGGGCGCTCTGTTCTGTACGGCTTCATGACTTAATTGAGCTTGGGGAGACCTTGGTCGGATCCCACACGAAGCAGCACTCAGAGTTTTGAGGAGCACGAAGTGGGAGTGCTGGGGAAATGCTGTGTGCTGGCAGCAGCAAACTGTGTTGTTCTCCTCTGGTAACGGACGCAGTGCTGGAGATGGTAAATTCCTCATTGATTGCCAGCAGAGCTGCACAGAACGTGGCTCCTGAGCTGCTCAAATCTGTGATGTCTGAAAGCACAGGTGGGAGGTGAGGAGTGTACAGACCACAGCGTGCAGAGAGACTGAGAGCTGCGGGGCGCCTGAGCCCCTCACAGCACTGCAGTGCTCTGTGTGCATCTTCCTTCTCCAAACAGAGCACAGAAGTACTGACAGCAGTAGATTTGAAGTCCTGCATAGTAAGGTAGCACAGGTTGGGGAGCGTGGCTGAGCCCTGGGACTGCCCAGCTCCCAGGGAGGGGTGCTGAGCATGCCCAGACTGAGAGCGTGTGGTTGTAGAGGTTTTCTCTGATTTCTGGGATAATAATAATAATAAATATTAAAAAAAAGTAATTGATAAAGAAATAAGTTGCCTCTTGGTGCTGATGACAGTGCTTGAAATACCTTAGTGGGCTAAGTGGAAGGCAGCTCGGTTGGTACCTGCCTTTCTAGCAGCACGCCTGCCTGCCTCCCAGCTGATGCTTCAGCCTGTAACACAGCCATCATTGTGGCAGCTGGTCTGCAGGCAGAGATGCTGGCAGCACAGAGTGGGCCCAGGGAGTGCGGCTGGGTGCTTTTATTGGGGAATTAAGTTGCCTCTGCTCCAGCTTGGTGTGCGTGTAGCATTTGGTGTGTCAAAAACCAAGTGAAATGAAAGCAACTGGTAATGTAAAAAGTATTCCTGTAGTGGACTTTGGGACAGGAAATATCTCAGCACTGAGCCAGATGGAAGTAGCTGATGATATTTGAGTTTCCAAGTCCTGACACAGATGGTGAACAATTTAAAAGTACGCATGCTTTCAAAAATGTGCTGTGCATATGACTCCAGTGCACAGATCGTGACCCTGAAATGGCTGCAGCTGATTGAGGTGGTTACTGGGAATGTCTTACAAATGCTGTCCTCTAAAGGAGAGGTTGTGCTATGCTTTTGATGACTAAGTAGAAATACGATTGAGCATATTGTTTAGGTTAGGAAAGTTATAGAGAAAGGGATGGGTGATCCTTTAAGCTTTCTCTTGACTAAATCTTAGGCTGTTCTCCCAAAATAGGGGATGGGACAAGCTTGTCCTCTTGATTTCTCTCTCTTTTTTTTCTTATTTGTAGTCAGAACGGAAAACATTACCATTTTTGCTGTTTGTTTCATGCAGTCTTTGGCTCGCTTGTAATTCAGAGCTCTGGAAAGCAATGCTTGTGTTCAAGCCTATAGGATGTGCTCTCATTTGTAACCCCAACCTACAGACAGTGATGCTTATTTCAGGTCTGTAGTTCGCTCTGTGCTGTGAGGTGGTGCTGCCTGGTGTGCAGCCCTGGACTGAGCTCAGCCTGTAGCAACGCGGTGCTGAGACTGAGCAAAATGGGCTTATGGTACACAGCCACACATGAGAGCCTGCTCATCTTCTGCTTACACAAAGAAATAATAATATATATGATGCTTTGAATATCATATCCTTCTTTGAACGGTTTCTTATCTTCTTGTCTGTATCTCTTATTTTCTGTAGCCAGTTTTCTGCACGCAGGCGTTGTCTGCCTTGTTTCCCTTACTGAGATTCTTTCCTTCCTGCTTCACCCTTGTCGTTGATGGGGAAAAGTGTTTATCCTTCGAGATTTATAGCTGGGGGGAAAAATGGCAAATGCAATGGAGCTGTTTGCTTCTGTTCCAGTAGCCAGCTGTAAACCCTTGTCACTTTTTTTGCTTTGTCACAGCAGGAAGAGGCAGAATCACTGTGCCAGCAGAGCCCCTGCTAATGTTTCATATTATCATTACTAGATGTTGGTTGTTTTCCCTGTTGGTTCCCAGTGCTTCTTTGACTGGGAGATGTAGATAGAGCAGACCTGAGATCATTTTTATTTTTTTTCTTCTTTATTTTATCTCCATTTCAAAGTTGACTGTTTTATTTCTGAGGACCAGCCTCTCAGATTTCCAGTGCAGAGACTAAATAGTATAACTGAAAGACTTTATGAGTAAGTTGACTTACAGCAAAGAATAAATAAAAGTGCTGTGTGTTTCTGTTTTTAGTTTAGTTTTGGACTTATCTGGGCTTCTACCTCCAGTAAGAGCTGCTGTGCGGGCTGCAGTTTGTAGCAGCCAACTCTGGGCCTGTCAGGGATGCCTTTTGCTGCTGACAGTCCCATCTTCTGTCCGTGTGTGACTTTTTGGTCAAGTTTTTGCTGTGTTTGTGTCTCTTCTGACACTGCTCACCGTTCACCAGGCACAGACAGACCTGGTGTTCTCCATCTTCCCAGGTGATGGGAGCAGGACCAACTCCGAATTTGTTGTAAGGCTTTGACAGCTGCTGTGTTTGTGGGAATTGGCTCCTTTGTCGAGGGAGATCAGAGATGTGATGGGGGGGAGGGGGGTGATGCTGGGATGTGATCAGAGATGTGATGGGGGGGTGATCAGAGATGATGCTGGGAGCAGTAGGTGAAGGCTCTTTTCCCAGAATTTTCTGAGATATTCTGGTGGGAGTAGAGAGCAGATATTTGTGTGGCACGGAGGTATTTCTGAGGCAGTAGTTTCCATCATGTGTGACTCAAAGGGGGATAAACAACAATCTGGGAGTTTTGATGGAGAGCCAAATATTCTTATGGTATTTAATACTACATTTTGTTTCTTTTTTTTGTTTGTTGGCTGTTGTTCTTATGTGTTTTACTGTAACTAAGTGTCTACAGGGATTAAAGGAAAAAAAGAAGACATTGCTGTGGATAGCATAACATCTGCAGTTATTTTAGACTGGGTGGCTTCAATGCGGGTCACTGCTGTGCTAAGAACTCAAGAGCAGTTTGGGGAGGGTTAGGGGGCTGCTTCTGTGGTTGTGGCTCTGGGTTTTTGGACTCTGGTCTGATACAGTCAGTCCATCCTCGAGTCTGACTCCTGGGGTGCTGGTGCAGGTAATCCATGCTCTGGTGGCACTGGGCCCTTTTCCTGCAGCTTACAGAAGGGGTTTCATTAGCAGCCTTTTAATCAGAAGGAAACGTCTTTGAGAAGCAAGCGAGGCTTCAAGGAGTGCCTGAAGTGACTTGTTCTGAGCTCTGTGTGATGAGTCTTTATTAAATAAATAAAGGCAGTGACTTGGATATAGCCAGATAAGCACATTCTAAAACAGAGTAAGGAGAATTACTCAGTTGTGGTATTGTTTACATTTTTAGAAGTTTTGTGTGGGTTCAGCTTGTTTGAGTTTCCAGTTGCAAGTATTCTTGAAATGATTTATGAGCAGATTTTTATCAATAACTTGGTGCAAAGGAGGCCTCTATTTACAGAGCTGTGGCAACTCTGATTAAAATGGTTCAGATTGGTGACTCACCTGAGCAAATGCAGAAAGCACTCTTTGGACTTCTGCAGCTGGAGCACATGGAGGTGGACGTGAGATTTCATACTGTTAGGAACTGAATATCCAAAACATTAGGATGACTTTGTAAGTTCTTATAGTCAAGGGATGATCTGGGAACTGTTCATATAGCAAGATATATCATATACTGCTCTAAGGTTGGGAGTCCACGTGTTGTGCTTGTATACTAGTGCCTATGTGCTTCTTTAATGGTCACATTTATTTGACTGCCAGTGGCCAGCGAGCTGGATGAGTCCCACTGTGAGTGGTCCAAGTGTTGGGTGAGATATTCCCACCAGGATTAGCTGGAGCAAATGCCTGCTGATTTTTGTAGGGAAAAAAGGACCTTTTTCCTTGGGCATGGGATGTGTGTCGAATACGGGAGCAGCTAGCCGTATTTCTTTTGGTTTGTTTGTTTTCAGATAGCTTTGTGTTGAGGTAGGGATCGTGAAACTGATTAATAAGTAGTTGAATAGATGAGAAATTGGAGTTGTTCTAATTAAAAGTTATTACACGGGTGGAGTATTTTTACCCAGCCCCAAGAATTTTAAGGGAAAGTGATGATGAAGGACGTTTGCAGTCTAGTTCACTACAAAGGTGCACTGACAGTTGGAGCTTGCCAAATTTCATCATTTGAGCAGATTCAATGTCTTCTAGGCTGCTTTGGAAACCATCAGTGAGATGTCTGTCCTTCAGCCAGCGTTGGCCATTGGCACTGCTGGCAGCTGTACAGTGTGTTCCTAGCAAAGGGAGCCAGTAGCTGGAAGGGTGCTGGGGACACAATGTGCCAAAAAGAAAGCCAGAATAGTCTGCTCTTTTCTTATAGCAGCTGGTTGGAACAATAGTGAACATTGATGCATTCACTGCATGTTTCTCTACTGCAGGTTGACCTGAGAGTCTTGCTGCTTCCTGCAATGTCTGTGCTGGCTCTTGCTGAACCCTGGACAAAATGGAGGCTAGGTGTCCAGGGAGTGAATGTTTGTGGGTGCAGTAGCACTCATTTAATCGATGGCTTTTGGGATGTAATTGGAAATATTGGTGGGAGCTGGAAGTTGGTGGGTGGCCACCAAAAGGCTGCCCTGGTCTTTGAGGTGCCGCTACCAGTGTGACCTCTCACAGAGGAGGGCCATCTTCCTGCTGCCTTCTCTGCACCCGCTAAAAGCCTTCCAGGCAGCAAGTGAAAAACAAGTGCAGAGTATCGTGGAGTTTTCCTCTTGACCCTGAGGTTCCAGGTGCAGCCTGGTGCTGCTGGAGGCTGGGGCTTCCCAGGTGTTTGGGCTGGGAGCTGCTTCTGACCTGCCCAGGCATGTGGCTCTGTGCCATCACCTCACTTGAGATGAATTGGGCTAGATCAACTTGCACTTGGCTAGAAAAGAACAATCAAATCAGCCTGTGCTTTACAGGTGTAAATCTGGGATCCTAGTGATTAGCAAGGTGGGCAGTTCTAGTTGTGCAAGCAGATCATTCTGGTGTTCCTCTGCTGTTTTGTACTTCCAGGAGATATGTATGTTTGATTTATGGGGAGAGTAAAATGGAATTCGGAGCTCTTAAAGAATAGGAATCCCGTATCAGTTACACTTTCTTCTCCCTGCTTCTTCCAGCACCGTCATCCATCAGTGTGAGCTAGAAGCAGTGCGCTGCTCCAGATGGGGCTGAGCCCAGCGCCTGGCCCCCAAAGCCCCGAGTGAATCAGACAGAACCTCTTTGTTAGCATTAGCTGCCAAGCCAGTTCTCTTGCTTTTCTGAAAGCTGCATGAGTCATGTGGTTTCTTATTGGTTTAGAGAAAAACAATTTTTCCCTGTTTTTGCAAAATGCCGCTCTTCTAATGCATTCAGTGCATTTTGATTAGTGTCCTTGGTTGCATTTTTGCATTCGTTCCTGTATGCATGAGATGCAATTCCAGGGGAAGCGCCACACGTTTCCTATTTCTGCAGTAGCCTTGCTGTTGTGGAAAAGAGGTGTTTGTGGATCAAACTACAGCTCTTAGCAGGTAATTCTTCTCTCTGGCTGCTCTTTCTAAGAAAGCAGAACAAGCTCCTCAGGGATTATTTCCTGTGGATCCCTGCTTTTGTAGTTCTTGCTGTTGGAGACAGCTTGAAGGGCCGAGAGACAAATAAGGTGAAGGCAAGCAGAAACAAATTGAGTAAGGTTTGATGCGTAAAAATCTTAAGATGCCCTCTTCTTCCTTCCCCTGTCCACAAGCTTTCCTGAGAGCACAACACAGGAATCTTGATTTTGTTTTTTTTTTTTTTCCTGGTAGAAATACAGGGGAGGAAGAACAGCAGGAAATGGAAGTTCTTCCCATCGCCCCACTGTCGCCTTGCTTCAGGCTCTTTGCTCTGCATCATCAGCTCCGTATTGCAGTGAATAGTGTCTTGCAGGGGCCATTTTTTTGCTAACTGTTTCCTCAGTAGTGTGATAGAAGTTTTATTGTGTTGAACTTGATTTTTATAGTCCATTGAAATGACTATTAAAATATAGCCGTGACATTAAGCTCGCTGCTGCAGAAATGCTCAGGGAAAGGCACCCTCTTCACAAAAATATGTTTGGTGAGATAGAGACCTGCAATAGCAAGGGGAAAAACTTGGGGAAATGGGAGTGATGCTTCAGGCATCCTCAAGTGGAGCTACAGGAGTGCTGTGCAGGCTGTGTTTGTCAGAATCCTTACACAGATAAAAACGTCCTTCTGTCTGGATTTTGTGCAGCACCAGCAGAGAGCTGAAAAAGGTATTTTTGTAAAAATCTCTGCTTCATCCCATAAGCAGCAGGTGCTGGGAAGCTGGCTGTGTCCAGCATGCACTGCCAGCCATGTACCCAGCTTGCATAAAAAGCGATGTGCCCAACAATTTGGGAAGTTACATGCCCTGCCTCAGCACCAGATCGGTAGCTTGGGATTCAGTGTCTGCAGGCTTTGGCAATGGGAGTTTGTGCTGTTTTGGCCTGGAAGGGACCAAAGGGCTTAGCAGGGCTTTGCACCTCGCTCCAGTGCAGTCTCTCTCGTGAACTGGTTTTAAAATGGAGATTGTTGCATTTGGGGATGCTTGCAGCTGACTCCATGATTGGAAAGGTGATTGTGAACTGTGCTGCTCTATTTGGGACCTTCTCCAAGGCTGTGGGCCCTGTTGAAGTTGATGCTGTTGCCCTCCAGTTCTTGCTTTCTCTTCTGTTTTCTCTTTGCTGTATTTTTTTTTTTTTTTTCTCCTTAGTTATCACTGAAGAAATGCCTGCTTGGGTCACTGATCTTTTGTGCAGCCTTGGTCTGAGTAGCTGGCCTCTGTTGACTCCTGGCTGGCTCATACACACTGCATCCTGTGCCAGCACTGACCGTAAGCTGCACGAGTTCTTGCATCCGGTGTTTAACTCATTTCCTCCTTCCTAATGCCCAGCGTGTATTTTGATGTGTTTTATGAACAACATCATCAAAGATTTTGGGTAGAAGCCATTTCAGGTTTCAGCTGTTAAAGGCACAGAGATCTTTCAGGTGCTCTGTGGCAGGGATGGAGCAGTGCATGGTTGCATTTTGTCATTGTTTTCTTTAAGAACGTGGCCTGTTGACCACCATAGTGAGAGCCAAGCTATTGCTTTTAGCAGAGAAGAGCAGGCAGATCAGGGGAACGTCAAAACTGTGATTGTGGGTTAGCAGAAGACAAATGCCAAGGCACTGTCTGCCTCTTGACCATCTTTTGTGCTTGTGGAAGTCAGTTTCCTGACTACAAATGTCAGCATAGATGTTTGGGTTGTGTGATTACTACGTATTACGTATTTCAGTTGAAAGACTTTTTAATACTAAAAATTAATTTAAATGTTCTTGATTGTCCTTGATGTTACCTACGCACTATGCCTCGTTATCAGTGTTACAGTCAGCGGTGATCTCTCTTCTTTTGAACACTATTTTTTGACTTCATATCCTCAGCACTTCCTGGTTGAAGCATTCAGAGGGCAGATTAATCGGCAAAAAAGAGCAGGGAGAAGGCTGGTAAAGTTGGGTTCATCTTCATCAGCTCCCTTCGAACAAGCGCCTGTCTTCAAGGGTGAGAGGAGAAAAAGCCAGAATTTCAATGAATCTCAGATAGGTCTAGGACTCCATTTTATTTTATTTCTTGTTCATGTGGAAAGAAGCGAGCATCTTGTTCTCTCCTACGTGAGCTCTGCCTGGAGGATGCAGCAGCACAGCGCTTACACTTCTGGAAGGCAAAATGACTGCAGTTTATTTTTATTTTTTATTTTTTCCTGGATTTACAAAGTCTCTTCAGCTTACTAATTCATGCTGGGTAGTGATAAGGGACCAGATGTGTTGCAAAACATCTTGCTCCCCTGTGCTGCCATCTGTTCCACAACCTGACTTAGTGCTTAGTGATGCTTGCAGCTTGGGTGGCCCTTGGCTCACTCAGCCAGCATGCTCACATTCACGTCTAAATTCAGTGTGTTCCTGTGCAGATTGACTGGTTTGTTGCAGTTTGGATGACAAAACAAATGAAGTACTGAGGACTGTGATTTCAGCTTGGAGAAACCCGGGATGAGCATGCAGAGGGTGACTTCAGTAATGTGGGAAGGTCTGCGCTTGGTTGTCTTACAGATGAGGCAGTCATCCTTAGCAAAGCTTAGGTGCAAATCCTGATCTGTGAAATTATGTTCTTTTTTTCTTTGTTACCCTCAGCTGTGATAATTGGAAACACTTCAGGGTAGGTAATGGAGACCTAAGGAGTCACTATAATATGGAAATCCAATGCTTCTGTTTAGATAAAAAAGGAGGTTTCTTATATGCTTTCAATGGTAAAGATTTGCAGTAGGCATCACTTCTATCTCTGGTTTCGATTTGCTTTTATGAAAAAGCATTATGTGTTGAGTTTTTTTTTTTTAAAGATTGAATAAAGCTTGATAATAAGTTAAATGTGTTATTTTTTTCTTTCCAGAGCTTAAAGTGTTTAATGCAGGCTTTAATGCAAAATATTCTATGGAATATTACAAGGTAACATTTTTATGGTATCTGAAGCAATCTCAGCTTTCATACAGAGAAAAGCTTTCTCAGTACATACTGATGTTACCTTTGTTTGCTTTTTACCACTTTTCCTCTTTCACCTCTCTTTCATTCTTGTGGTCTTGCACTCCTCGTTTCTCTAATGCGTGTGGATTGATGAATGCAGCCCCGTAGAGGTGTTTGTTTTATGTTCTTTAGTAATAAATGGGTTTTAGTGCAATTACTGTAATGCCCTATTCATTGTTCCTTTCTTTATCAACTCCTGGAGTTGAAAATTTGTGCTTTTTGTGCCCACACTAATCCTTTGCTTTTGACATTTCAGTACCTTTTTGTAGTTCTGCTTCTTTGTTGCCCTGGAAGGAAGAGGCTGGAGACAGCAGTGATTGCTACCAGCTGCTTGGTCATCGTGGCTGGGAGCTCAGCTGATGAGCAGAAATACCTCTGGTACTGAAACACAGCTGTCCTAAGCAGAAAACAGCAGTGTACAAAGGAGAGGTGCCTTCAGGATGCTTTCTGTCACTTGTGACTTTACGTTCTTTTTGCTTGTACTTTTCCTCCCACTTTGGTTCTGGTCATTGAATCCCAGAGCTGGAACTCCAAACAGGCTGACATAGATAACTGATTTGCTGAATACTGCTCTGCGTTCATGCCAACCTAGTAACAAGATCATGCTGAATCCATCCACTGCCTGTTTTGATCAGCTGTTCCTTATTGTCAGCATGTGCTCTGAAATCCCTGCTTTCCTGTCACAGTGAGGTGTGGGTTGCTTTGGCTTTTAGAAGCAGGGTGGGTGTAAGGCTGCAGCTGAAATGGTCTGTCTGTGAGTCAGTACAAGAATGCCCATCACAGGGTGGTTGAGGAAGTGGGGTCCGTAGGTATGATCTTGCAAATACAGTAGACTCCTTCAACTCTAGATGAAATCATAGCTAATGATGCCTGGAACTGGAAAAGAAAGCTTGTTAGTTCTTTCTTGGTAATTTTCTCTTCTACATGGTAACCTTATAAATGTGATTAGAAAATGGTGGTCAGGTACAGTTGTCTGCTAAGAACACAGCTCCTTCTGGAGCACTGAAGCCTTCTCCCTTAATCTTTTGAAAGGTCTTTTTCAGGGAGAGCTGCCCTCTGGAAGGAGGTCCCCTTTATAGAGTACTCCTTTGCTCACCTGAAGCTGATTCCTGTGTACTGGGCATGAGGAACCCGATCCTTCATCTCTGCTGCAGATTCTCCAGACTGGGGGGAGTGCCAGAAGTGCTTGAGAAAACACTGGTGCTTCCGTGGATGGGCAGCGTGCTGGTTGAGCCAGAAAGCAGCATCCTCCTTAAGCTTGTTACTCGTGGTATCTTTTGGTCATCGCTTCTTAACATTTCTCTAACGTGGGAGAGATTGCATTGTAAATAGTATTCTTATAAATGTAAGGAGAGGGAATGTTTACTTGCAATAGGAAAAAAGTTTAACTGTGCCTCTTCATTGTGCTGTGCTCAATGTGGAAGAACACTGGGATGCTGAATTAGTCTGTGATAACCATGAGATTAACTTGCAAGGGCTGGGTCTTAGCCATGCATCTTTGGGTACCAAAGTATCCATGCTCCTAGCTTGTGAGTTGTAGCAAAGATATTTTTTGAAGCTAGTTTATAGGCTGCATAATTCCTTTCTGAAAACACTGGGCCTTGATCCATAATTCAGTTGTGCCTCTGTATGTTGTTGACCAGACAAGACGTACGTGTATCAGTCTTGTGCTTTATTCCTCTGTTTTTTCTTTTCCTTTAGTTAAAGCATTGTTGTTAGCTCCAATCAGACGTTTGATCTGTCATAACAACTTCTGATGTCACTGCATACAAAAATCCCCCATGCTGGGGGTTACCTGCTGGCTTTCATAGGAGCATGCAGTAGCTCAAACCTTGTTTTGTAATCACAGGGGTGGAATGTGCTTTCTAGTTATTCCGGTTGTTTGTTTCATCATCGAGGAATGCTGCTGCAAGCCCAATTTTCTTTTTTATTATTTTGAAATAAGCCTTCCTTCTTTGGCCACCATTCATTGCTCAGCTGGGGTCAGTGGGAGCTGTCATGGGTAGTAATTACTGCTCGATGGCTGCTTGTCATCTTCAGTCAAGAGAATTGGTCATTACAGTGAAGTTCACGTTACGTGACCCTCCTCATTGTGACAGACACCAGTTAGCACTCTCGGATATAAATTTTAATGTCTCTTATTCTCAGTTGCTTTTGATCCTCAGTGTTATTCAGTTTAAGTGTTGGAGGAATGGTTCGCTGAAGTGCGAACTTGCTACGGAACTGTTTTTAATCTGTCCTAATGTGAATTTGCCCTGGTTTGGCTGTTTGGTACTACACGGTGAGATTGCTCATCGGGGTCTCCAAGGCGAAAGATTCAGATGGGCTCATTCTGCACTTTGAGCACCCTCAGGATTTCTTGAGTCTGGTGACAGCTGTGACGTTCGAGAAATGGAAGTAAAGGCCAGAAGTTTGGATTGAAGCATCCAAACCCAGAAGAGTTCGTGGTAACTGATAAATTTCATCTTTCTGCTACTCCCAAAAACCCGACAGAAAAAATTCCTGCTGAGTGTTATCAAACAGACTGTCCCTTGTGCTGCTGTTTAGGAAGCGTGCCATGTATTCATGGTTGTTAACATTCCTCTGCTCAGAACAGTTCAAAATGTTAATTTTTGTTAATGTTTTTCACAGAACGCTCTCCTCCTGTAGAATAGCAATTATGGCTTTGAAATACTGTGCTCCAGATACCTGGCAGCAAGGATTTATCTTGTTTTAATAATGGGAAAGTGAACAAAAACATTAAAACAGGAATAGCTAGCTTAGCTTGTTTTGATGTCAATAAATCTGTATCGCTTTCTAAAGCCTTCATTAAGTACTGGTGATGATTAGTTTCTGCAATCCGCTTGATCTTTATTCATTTTTACCTTCAAGTGTCCTTTCCTAAACTCTGTAGGATCCTGTGCTGCATACGTTTTGTCTTTCCTATTTCTATTTCTTTTTCTGAACCTCTTTTATTCCGTATACCGCCCAGAGAAGAACCAAGGACCCGCATCATGTGTTCGATGTCAGTGGCGTCGTATGGTGGTATTCAGTGCCTTCTGACCACGTTTTGCATGTTGCTCTTGTGCTGCCGACCTCCCTGGCGGCAGGGCTGCTCTGCTGGGCTCACCTGGAACCTGGATTAAATGGCCTGGGGGGGAGCGGAGGTTGTGCCCTGTCTGATACCTCGCTGCTGTGTAAGGGTGGCTTTGTGCGTTCTGCTGTAGGTTTTTGCTTTGAGGGTTTTATGGAAGTGCTTTGTGACCTGTAATGAGAATGTTAATGTCCCGTGAGCTGTTTTGGTTTAACCATCTGTGAAGGTCTCCTGCTAGAGGGGCTGGGCTGATCTCAGTTATACCAGAGATGCATCTGCATCTTTCTATTCTGATAGTGGTAATGGCAGAGAGCAACTGGAGCCTTTGTGGGCAGTGCTGCACAGCTCGTATTCCTGGGAAATGATGGGGAGGCAGAAATAACTGGTTATGCAAGGGATGGCTGAAAGTTTAGAGATAACTTCAATGGAAGTGAAAAAGCATTATTGGGATCTGATCGTTATGGCAAATAACGAATATCGATTCTCAGATGCTTAAAAGAAAGAAGTAGCTTTCCTTTGATGCTGTGCTCTGAAAGCTCCCATTGTAAAGAAGAGATCTCCGTTCAGAGGAGCTCAGCCTTTTGTGTACTGGAAATATGAGGCTAAGAAATCCGTAGCATCTCCAAGTGGAGTATGAATGAACCTTTCATTGGTCTGCTTTCATTTTAGTTCATTAACGTCAGTCTCATGAAATGCTGGGCTTGTAGCCTTCGGTTGTGCAGACCCTACCAGGTATCAGAAGGCTTTGCCTCCTTCGGAGGGATTTCTTCCACGGGGAACATAAAAACAAACAAAACCAAAAGGTAGCTTTAGAGGCTGTAACTGTTTTCTAGATATTTTTGAAGGACCTTTGTCTTAATCCAACCTGGCTTGCAGCATATTTGTCAGATAAACGTTCAGTGTTCCTCGAGCCATTCCTGGTTTTAGCCCTTCTTTTGTGAAGCGTGGGGAGAAGTGGCCTTTCCTTTACTTTGCAGATGTTCTGCAGATGACAATTCTGAAAAACTTCCTTTTCTACCATTTCATAGAAAGCAAACAAACTCTAAATAATCTCCCCCCCCCCTTCCCCTTAAAACTTGAAGTTAGTGTTTGCACTGTCAGGTCACTGACGAGTAGGGTGATGCATCTTTTCTATCTGAGTTATTTATTTGCTGGCATACACCTGACTATTCTGTCTGACTTTCTTTCTTTATCTACAACAAAACAGTTTTTCTTCTTCTCAGAGTTTCTCCCTGTCCAGAAGTGAACTCTGCGAGGTGTCAGCAGCCTGCAAGTCAATGGCTGTGAGGCATGAGCGGTTTCCAAAGCTTCCTTCCAGCGTTTGTTGCATTCACTTGGCTTTAGTGTAGGCTGAAGGTGATCATTCAGTGCTGCTTTAGGGCAGATCAGCGTGTGAGGCTTCCTGCACCACGCTGACACAAAGTACTAGAAGACAGACAGGTCCAAAAAAATTAATTGAATGTACAGTTATGAAGAAGCAAAGCATTGTAAGTAGGTTCAGAGGCTAACTTTGAACAGCGTGCGTGTGCCTTTTGAGATCTGCTCTAAGGGAACATGCTGTTGGATTGAAGAACTTGACCAAACGTTGCCAGAAGCTGCACAAAGAGACTGAATGTAGCAGTAATGAGTAATGATATCAGCCGTGTGGAGAAGAAGTAATCTTGAAAGCTGTGTTGCCTTGCATGTGCTAACTGCCTTGTTTTCTCTTTCCAGCTCTTTACAATTACGATGCGAGGGGACCAGATGAGCTTTCCTTACAGATAGGAGACACTGTGCACATATTAGAAACGTATGAAGGTAAGCTTGCAAAACGTGCATAGTCCAAACCTTGTTTTTTACGACTGCTTTTCTGTTTGTGGCTTTATCATCCCATATTATCAGGTGATGAATTACTTGCTTTCTTGCAAAAGGACGAAACGCATTCTTTTTAATGAGCGCCGAATTAACCAATGCTAGATGTGAATGAAGGAGCGTGTGGTCGATACCTGGTGAACAACCATCTCCTTTTTTATGAAAGATGGATGTTCTCACAGCTTTATTTGTATGGATCGATTGCAGCTTCTGTCCTACGTTTAGAAAAATGATAGATGTTTTTGGATACCCTTGGGTAATGCGAAGGAACCTGCTGCTAAAAGAAGTTTAATCTGAATTTGAAAGTCACCGGGGTCTTAAATTATTTATGTCACTCTTGTAAGATGGATACATGTGCTGCAGTGCTATGGACTGATTTCAGGCTTTCAGATGCTTTGTTTTGATATGAGACTGTACAAGCACTACACATAGCAAAATCCTTCCTCCTTGATCTGTGAAAAAGGGAATCGGGATGCTGAGTTTGATAATCAACAGGATGTGAAAGTTGTCGGAACGCTTTATTGCTCTCCCTTGATCCAGTAGCAAGCCAGATAAAATAAATCTCTCTCATTATATCCTAGACTTTACAGTAAATTGTAAAGTTAGTAAATTGTGTGGCCTGCTGCAGTCTGGAGAGGTGTAAGGAACATATAACTAAACTTTTGCAAATGCCTTTGGTTTAGTGTTTTGAATGACTTCGTTTCTAGACATTGAGCTTTTGGTCCGACTGCTAATTTAGTTTTAGATATTGGTTTAATCAGATTTTTTTTATTGTTACATCTATTTAAACAGTGTTATTTCAACAGACGTAACAAGCTTGATTCATAACTACGTGCAAATTAATTTTCTCTTTGTTTTTGGGTTGGCATTTTCCTTTAAGGTTCAGGTTGCCACTGGAATGTCAAGTTTTGACTATGCAAAATAGTTTTTGTTATCTAAAGTTATATGCTTTAGTAATAACTTAATGGAAAAAAAAAAAAGCAAGTAGAAGGACTTAAATATTAAGCAGATTTGTATTTTTGTGTATCTAAATTGGTTTATGTAATGAATGTGGGAGAGACGTTGAATCCTGCATAGGGAGCATGAAACCATGTCAAATCGTGACTGCTGGTAACTTAATGGGATGGTGGAGACGACTTGCTTTTCCCCTTCGACTCAAATAACAGAAAGACCTTTGTGCTCTCAGCTCATGGTTCTGGGCTTTTGGCATCTTTGTGCGACTGGGATGAGTTTACATTAAAAGAAGTGCAAATAAATTAATGTTCTGCCAAGCATTTTGTACAATGGTTACTCATTACTTCCCCGCTGTGATGAGAAATGAGCTGCTGTAATTCTTACCTCTCTTCTTCACAGAGCTGCCATTATTGGGTAATTATTTGAGCTCTTTGATCTTCAAGTTCCTTCCCAGGCCCTTTGGGAGGATTGCCCCAGGAGGTGCCTTGGTATCTGCAGGTGCCCCATGTCCAGCTGTGCTCACACACCTGCCTGTCCTGCTGAGCCTGCCTGAAGGGCTGCTGGATATGGGGCTGTCTGGCCTTGGAAGCAGTGGCTTGCATGGGTTTGGGAAGCAGTGGGGTTGTAACTGCTTCCTTCTCTAAATCCTCTTTGTCAAAAAGAAGAGCTTATGGCAGGTTTTTGCTGTAAGACCAGCCAGGCTTCCGTTGGATTTTGTACTGGATTGGCTTGCTACTGTGGACTCTGCTTATATGTGCTTAATGGTGCTTGCAGGTTTAAAAAAAAAAAGAGAACTTCAGAACCTAATTTTATTACTGAAACATTTTCATCTTTTGAAATTTAGTCAGCAAAGTGTGTTTGCTCTCTGAAGTGCTGAACCAATTTTTACAAATATTTTCACATGCAGTTCCAGTGAAGTTTGAGGCTTGTTGCAAGCAGCTTCTGCTTGTATGGAGGTGATGGGATCGGTGATGTGTGTGCTTTCCATTGTTAAACTGGAATGTTCTGCTCTTGAAGGACCCAAAGGAAAGATGAAGCTCCTTTCTAACAACAATTGAGAAAATAATGGATCTTTAAAGTCAAATTACTGTTATTATTTCAGGTCGAATTGCAGAAAAAATCATTTTTCCATTTGAAAATTTCCTGGTGCACTTCTTAATGTGAACCTTGTAGGAAAAACTGGATGACAGCAGGGTCATGTGCCTTGATAAATAGCATTCATGTCTCAGGAAGGAAGGGTTGCTTTTTCATGTAGATATCCCTAAACAAGTATTTGCTGCATTCTGAACTAGCACATGCCTGACTTTTGTTGTCTTACTTCTGTTTCTTTATATAATTGGATGGAAGTCAAAATGGAGACATTGTCAATAAGATTTATTTATTAAGAAGAAAGGCTATTAGGTATAGCAGTAAATGAGCTTCAAAACTAAGTGTTTGTACTTGAGCAGCTGCTCATTTCTAGAGCTGCTATAATAGAATGGTGTAGTTTGGGTTCCAAAATAGGCAGATTACAATAATATTTTCCTCATCCTTCAATAATATTTAGTTATTGTTTACTGATCTTCATTTATATATCTTATTTTCTTTTTTAATGCATAATTACACAATATATATATATGCGTTAAATTGAGATTCATTTCATTTTCATTCATAATTTACCAACATGGACAAAACCAACATACAAGCACTAATTTTCTGGTATATATATTCTGGTTTTATATATTTTATATGTATAATATATATATATATATATATATATATATGTATATATGTATATATAATATGTATATATATAATACTTTTTTTCCATGAAGTTATTACCAAAGTATTTTAATACTTTTTAATGCTTTTATATAAAATATATTTTAATACCTATCCTGAGTAAATGCACAGCAGGTATCAAGAAGAACAACAGCGCTGGCCAAGCATTTCCTTTGCCTTTTGCAGGTGCCTTCCTTTTCTTTGTTGGACCTTTATTTGGATGGGTCTTCCAGCTGTTGTATCCCATAGTGTTTCACAGGGAGAGGCTCAAAGCCCTGTGACTAAGCAACGTAAATGCCCACGTCAATTTAGAAAACATTTATGGCATCAGCCTGTTTTCTTCTCACTGACATTTTGTGTGAAGCCAAATTTCCTGTAAGCAGACCAAGGAGGGTCTGAAATTATTTGCTGGGTACTGCAGGTCAGTGTTTGACATTAGATATTTGCTCTCTTTTCAATCAGGTTTTCTTTTTTTTTTCTTTTCCCACTTGTTTTGGGCCTCCAAAGTGGCAGAGGTTACAAACGCTGGCAGTAAAATGAGGCAGGGCCACATCATAGGTGAGAGCAGCTTCGTGATGCCATTGCACCCACGTGTCACTGGCAGCCCTGCCCTCGCTGTGCGTGGTGCAGGAGATGGGGAGGCAGCTGCCTGCAGCAGTGCTTCTGCTGTACATGGAGGATTGAGAACGCGAACAGGCATTACGTTTTGGGTTAGTCAGAGAAGGCTTCCCCATCTCAGCCGCGTCCTGGGTCAGGCAGCAGGTTGGGTTGGGAAAAGAGGGGACAAAGATGGAGCCGTGTGGCTGAGGGACGCGTGGCGGCTGTGGCAGGGCAGTGGAGCTTGTCAGTTTGGGCCTTGTCCCCACGTGGGCACAGAGGACAACGATCTCGGGGGCAGTGAGAAGATAATGAATCCACTCTCTGTGGCACATGGTGAACAGGCTGAAAAATCCTCCATGCTTGAGACTTTAGTTTGTATCCCTTACCCTGGAGTGTGGAGTAAGGAGTTTTGCTGTAAGAGTAGATGCTGTCTACCAGACGTTTTGATACCTGTTTGTGCTTTTAGTTTCTGCAAAAACTTCCTCATGACCTCTGCCTGCTTTTCTGTTTTGTGAAGTAAATCCTGAAACGTTCTTGGCTTCTGAAGAGGTGACAAATGGCTGATCTGCAATTGAAAACTTGAATTTGTTCAACTTAAACAGGTTTTAAAATCAAACCAGACAAACAGTAGGTTTGATTCAACCAGAAAGTTAATGCTTGGAAGTTGGTTTTGTTCACGTTGGTAAATAATGAGTGAAAATGAAATGAATCTGTGAATCTCAGTTTAATGCATTGTGCAGGATGCCATCTCTGCCGCATAGACTTTCCCTTCAGTTTCCCATTCTCCCCAACTTGATAGCCTTCAAAGGCTTTGTTTTACCGGGATGCTCACTGTGTGTTGTGTGAATGAGGCAGGGGCTGCTGAGCTGGGAAGGAGCAACTGCTGGGAGGTGTAAGGTTTTAATGCTATCTCCTCTTTTTCCCCCCTAGGTTGGTACAGGGGTTATACGCTGAGGAAGAAATCCAAGAAGGTGAGTGCTGCTCGCTGTTCTGTGTGACCTGGCGTGGTGCCTTTGGGGATCTGCTCTGATCAGGGATCTTTCCATGTCGTGTTGCTGCGTGGTAGTGATCTCTGGGAACCGGGGTGCTGCCAACCTGGGCTAAATGGGAATATTTCAAGTTAATGAGACCTAGAAACTTGCTTGTGTATCTATTGTTTTTTTTTTACCCGCAATTTAAGTGTATACACACACAGTTACTTCAGATAGTTTGATGTGCATTAGCTTGTGCTCTGCAATAACGTGTGCCAGAGCCTTCACCTCTGTGAAACTTAAGAGCTTCACATCTCAGCTGATCTGCTTGCAGGCTGACAGCTCGCTGTCTGTTAAATAACGCATTACCTGTACAGTGCAATTGCAGCTTGGAAAGCCACGAGATCTACATTGTGATTTTTTCAGTCATTCTCTGTGAGGGGGGCAGTAATCTCCTGCAGTGCAATTTAGCCTGGTTGTTCAGCTTTAAGTGTGCATGAAGGGCTGCTGTTTATAGCTTTTCTGAAATAAAAAGTAAGGAAACAGCACAAATGCTGCTTGCAATGTTGTGTTTTATTTTTATTTTTTTGGCTTAACTTTATAGCAGTCATTAACCAGAATTACACAACTTTTATCTGTGTATTTTTTTCCTTTAAGTTTTAAATTAAAACACTTAAAATTTGCATGTTTGCATGCATAGCTGTAATTTCTGAATGTCTGAAAGTACCGAGTTAGCTCTGTGGTTCATCCCACCCATTTCCTAACCATGCCTGGTCTGTGTTTATTTCTGCTCTATTTTAATACTTTCTTTTTTCAGAGATGTGCTAGATTTCTTACAAATCGTATTTTGTGAGCATGCCCCATTCAGCCTGTGCAGAAACGGTGCATTCCTTTTGGCTTAAATTGATTCCAGGTGTTGGTGTGTTTGTCCAACTGCAGCTAAATGTAGTAACTTCTGAAAGAAAACTCATTTTATGATATTGTAGAATTGCAGCCCTTAAAGTGTGAAGCTTTGGTAGAATTCTTTTTAAAGGTGGTGGAAGATATGCTTGCCCATAGATACTAAGAAGGGTGAATGTGCTCTTCCCCATCTTGGGCAATCGATATCATCCACATTGCTGGTATTGCTGTAATTGGTGTGTCTTGCTAGTATGCCAGACCTTCTGGTCATCAGAGTGTTACTCCTCTGGTGACCTGCATGACCTGTGCCACCTTCTTTCTCCCCTGAAGCTGTTCTGCCCCCCTTGCTGGGTGGGTTGGTTTTCGTGGTGCTTACTGGTTCCTTTAGCTTCTTGCTTGCTCCCTCCCTGACTTCACTCCCCACGTTTTCAAGCAGGACGTGCAGCTCAGAGCTCAGGCACGTTAGGGAGGCACATCTTCTGCAGAGATTGTTTTTCATCCATCTTTGCAAGAAACAGTTTTGCTTTAAGTTACTTTGGAGTAGACATAACTTTATGACATAAAATGAGCACTGCCTTTGAGTGTCATTTGAGAGACTTCTGCTGTGCTCTGCTGAGAGGGATGTAGGGAACAAAGCACAGATTGAGGAAGGAATTACTCAGCTTTCTAAGAATTGCTTTGCATTCCCAAACAGAAAATGGAACTGCTTGCACTGTGAACGAGTTGGAAGGAAGTTATTTTTCCAGCTTGACTCAAATCATATTTTTAAATATGATTTTATATTATTTTCCAATTATTACTTTTACAATCTTGAGAGCAATCTAGAACTTTTTAATAAGAAAAACAGCACTTCTTTTGCAGGACTGTCTGCTGCAGAGTTCTTTGGCTAGTAGTAACAATCCATTGATGATAAGAGACAGTACTGTATGTAAGCTATGGTTGTGATGTGGGATGGCTGGATTCTGCATGGACTTAAATGTATGCCATGCACTCAAGCCAGGCAGCCCACTGTGATGCATGGTCCAACCATCAGCCCATCACCACCATGCTCACTAAATGTAGCAGCACCTCTTAGTCTCCATCATGTGATGTAGGTGAATTCAGTGGTGATTTCTCTGCTGTGTAGTACATTCAGCTCGTAAGAACTTAGTGCTCCAAAACACTGAGTATCTATTTGCTGAGGTTGCAGTAACACTTGATCAGAAGGTCATGTGTTATAACATTTAAATGCATGTTTAAAATAAAATATTCTGATACTTAAAAGGGTTTGAATGGCTCCGTGCAGACCTGGCAGCGTATCTTGGCGGGTTGTTAGGTGATAAATGTATTATGTGCAACATTAATTTTTTTCCTCTCCCTCCCTCTCAAAGGGCATATTTCCTGCCTCCTATATTCACCTTAAGGAAGCAATAGTCGAAGGAAAAGGGTGAGTTTCATTTGAAAAGATCACAAAAAATCCATTTTTTTTTATTTGCGTAGATGTAAATTTCAGTGCGTTATCAGATACCTTGCACTTGTTTTTAGGGAGCTTCTGCCAGCAGTGTGTGTTTGTGCAGCAGCAGAGGGGCTGCTGCCAGTGGTGCCATTCCTGACTGCATCTTCCCAGAGTTGAGCTGCTCTGCCCGGATGTGAAAGCTGGAAGAACTGATAATTGATCCGTTTCCTTAATAGCTTTTATGGCTCCCTTGACACATAGCTACTTAGATGAACTTCTTCCAGCCCACCTCTGTTTTAATTCCTGATTTCAGTTATCACAGCTTTGTTTATCTTTTGACCTTCAAATCTTAATGCTTCTGTTTGATCTACTAAAAGGCTTTTGATATGAGATACCTTCCTCTTTAGACAGATGAAGTTTCAGGCACTGAATTACCCCTGCAGTAAGTCTTGTAAACTGGACCTCTCACTGAAGCCATTGTCTAGACATTATTTCCAATCTCCTTGAGAAGTTTCCTGCCCTCCTAGAGCATTGCTGTGCAATGAGAGATGGTTTGTTCTGTGATGCTCCTGTTTCCCTTGTCTGATGTGGCTGTAAATAGTTGGGGCTGGTTTTCATTTAGCTGCCGTTAAAGCTCAGATCCTTACATATCAGACCAGTATTGCTGGCTGTGCGTGTTAAAATTCATAACGTTGGTATAAAAAAATTCCTTAAAAAGCTGGAGGGAAAAAAAACACCAAAAAAAACAGGAAATCAGAAAAACTTGAAATTAATAAATGATTAGCTAGGTATGAAACGGAGTGTAACAGGATTAAGCTATTTTATTCCTTTGTGCCTGATTTATTTTTATACACTATTAAATATGTAAATGATAAAAGTACTAATCATATGATTGCTGCATAATGACAACTTTCTTGCTGATTAGAAAACTACTTTTAAGTACACTACTTTTGAGATATTAAAAGGTCTGGCTGCTGTTTTGTACTTGGATGGCACTGTTTTAAAACCAGACAGAAATGTATTGGTAATGACCTTCGTGCCCCATTTTCTCTGTAAGACCAATAATTTGAAAAAGCAATTAGACATTAGTATGGTGGCATTGCACGTGCTGCATATCTGGCTTTCATCTTGGTTGCTCCTTGTAAAACCAGCCTCTCCATAACAAATGGTACCATGAGATATGTATTGATGCACTGTGAGTATACACACGAGCAGGGGAAAAAGCACGAGCCCAATAGGGGAAAAAGCATGAGCCCAATAGCGTAGCCTTAAGTCTCTTATAGCCATCCTTTACATCACGTGGTAGTAATGGTGTGCTCTGCTTCCTCTGTTTGAGATGATGTATTCTTGGTTCACTTCTAAATATGCAGTCAGTGGTGTTCTTTTGAAGCCTGCCGTTGGTGGGCTGGTTTTGGAAATGACCACCAGTTCCTTTCAGAAACAGCTCTGCTGTCCTACCCAAAACTATTCCTTAACTCAACCTTTTTTTCTTTTAAGACAACATGAAACCGTTATACCCAACGAGCTGCCCCTGATTCAGGAGGTCACCACAACGCTACGGGAATGGTCCATAATATGGCGGCAGTTATACGTTGTAAGTACCAGCTTTGTAAGCAGCCTTACGTGGTTTGTGGGGAGGAAAGTGATGCTGTGTGAAGCTACAGTGAGGAGTATGAAAAAAAAATGGCAATGGATTCCCCCGTCTCCTAAGGTTTCTGAAGGCTACTTTATGTGGAACAGCTCTTCAGCATCGACTCTGCTAAGGCACAAAACTCAGAAGTGTGTCTGTATATTTTATAAAATATTTTGTGTTTCTTGTGTAGAGACAGCTTTGTGGAGTGATACCTTGTTCTGGTAATAACTTGTTGAGCAATTATGACTAACTAGACAGAAAATCCTTTTTTATGAAGTGTTATTAGCCAGAAAACGCTGTTTTTAAAGGTATATATTAGACTTTCCCAATCTGCAGGCAACTGTGTTAAGCAGAGAAAAAATGTTTAGCCTGCTGGTCTTGGAGAAATTCTTATATTTGATGCCAAATTCCTTGGTGTAAACCTCAACCTTATGGAGATTTATCAGAGCAGGCCTTGTGCTTGTCAGTGCTCTTGTACTTGATTGATTGCTTCAAATGTATTGACCCTACTTTTAGATATTGCATGAAATAAATTACTTTTTTTTCTTTCTTTCTCATATGCTGATTTCTAAGCGCTTAAGAATATATTCTTGGTAACTTGTAGCAATAAATAAATAAGTTTCTTAAATGGATAAATAGAGAAGTTCAATATCAGTGAAACAGGACAGAGAGGGAAGTATTTGTAAGTAAGGTGCAAGAGGCATTCAAACATACAGCTGAGAAAGCAGTTCCAGTATAAACCAGCTCTGACTTCATGTGCTTTCACTGTACAAGAGCGTTAGGACTAAGTTGTGTGAATATGGAAGTGTTACTTTTAAAGAAGGGCTTAATGAGGAATATTTATCCCTTATAAATGTTCATTTGAAATCTTCAGTTGTAATAGGAGAGGCTGTATAATGAGGAACAAATATTGTAATGTTACTGAGAACACAAGCTGCTGCTCAAGACTACTGCTCTAAATACAGGAAAATTGAAGATGACAGGAAATGAGAAATACCCATTTTTATGTGCCTGGTTTGTATTTGCTCTACTGTTAAAGGATATTTGAAGGTGGATATAAACCAGAATTTCTGAGCAACTGACCTAATGCCCATTGGTGGGGATTTTAAGTCTTAAGATGTTTTGAATCACAACCATGAAAGTAAAGGTAAGATCAAAACCAGTCTGCTGGAAGTGATCCTGTGTTGCAGTAGATGAAATGGAGGACAGTGCAGTGTGTGAAGAGAAGCAGATCATATATAAAGAGAGTTTTAATGTGAGATGATACTGGAGAGCTCGTGTGTTGAGGAGCAAGGGAGAAATCAATGGCAGAGGTGAAATAGGAGGAATAGAGTGCGGTGGGAGAAACTGAGAGAGGCAAGGTGGGAGTTTTTCAGAAGGATCCTTAATATTTCCTTCAGTAATTACTACTTTGAATATAAAACAGAGGGAGAATTAAAATATCACCCTATTCAACCGTTTGATAAGCAGCATTCTGACCAGACTGCGAGACTTGTGTTTTCCCTGGGTTCTGCTGCTCTGTGTGTTACTGATGGCAGTGCAGGTGGCGTTTTGGCATTGATGACCCCTTTTTTGGCTGTGTGTGATCAGACGTGATTATGGTACACGTACAGGGAGAAAAAAGCAATGGGAAGAGTCACTGTTAGAAGTTTTCTTACTGGGACCTGCATGTGCTTTCTGTAGCTGGAACATTCCCGAAGTTATGAAGTTCTCCTACTGTAGGAGCTGCTCGTTCTGACAGTTGGGTGTTGTGTCTCTGGGGCTGGGATTTGTTTGTGGGGAGGTGTTGGTCAGCTGTGGAGTGCTGTGGTGCTTTGCTAAGGGCCTGGCATTGAGGAGCAGAGTGCAACACCAGCAGTGACCTCAGCTCGGTGGCAGATGGGGATGCAGTCCCTCTGTTGGATGGGTAGAATGCTTGGTGAGTTTACTCATTGCTTTATCTCAAGTGTGTCTGTTAGATGAAGTGTATGTGTTTAACTGGTGCTAAGAGGACTGGTGCTTTGAGATCCCTTTTTTTTCAAGGGGGTTATGTTGTCTGGAGGTGACGGGTTTCAAACCATTCAGTTTACAGGCTGGAGAGATCTGTGTTACCCACGCATTGCTTATCAAAGCTCATTAAACGACCACTCTTATCCCTCTTTATTCAGCCCATAATTTGTATTTTGGGGTATTGAATAGGCATTTGGTCTTGATTTGCAGATGGTGGAGGAAGTGGCATGATCTTTGTCTCACTAGCTTATGATTGCCTGCAGCACTGAAAATCATAAACCTCTTTCTCATTTGAATTTGTCTGCATTTAGCTTCCAGCCACAGGAGCGTGTTGCGTCTTTCTCTGCTACATTAAAGAGCTTTTAATAACTGGTATTTTCTCTGTGGAAGTTCTCACACTATAATCAAGTCAGCTTTTCGTTGATCTGAACAGACTGAAGCCTTTACATTTCACAGCTAGATCTATTTTTCCCTGAGTCTTTCCGACGTTCTGTTATTTTTCTGCGCATTCTGCAGGTTTTCATTTTTTCAGACGTAGCAGCCTGTTTTAACTGCATGGTAATTATTTAATTATTCCGGTTGGTTTCAGTCCAATAAGACCTGAGTGTAGTCTGAATGAAGGACAGGTATGCATAGCCTAAACAATTTGGTGAAATAGGGTGTTTAGAAAGGTGTCGTCTTCTGTAATGAGTCAATGGCTTGGCTAGATTTTGTGGGCTAGGAAGAGGATTATTTTGAGGGTTATAAAAACAAATCATTGAGTCAATGCCGTTATCAAAATCATTGTGACTTTAAGATGACTTAAACACAAACGTTTATATTTCTTTAGGTATGCAAAGCAGAATGTATGACTCCTTGTATTCTGTGCTCTACAGAGAGAGGCATATACATATATATATATCTATGAATATATATATGTATACACACAAATATATACATATTCAGTGTTCTGTCTGTAGCGGTGTGCTATAGTTAGGTTCCATGTGAGAGCTAGTTGTAGACTTGTATGCTTTTAAATTCCTATCTTACAATTGTAATTCATTTTATGTACTTAAAGGATGTTCAGTAGACTTCAGAATTAACCTGTACTCATTTATTTTTCCTCCAAACAGCAAGATAACAGGGAAATGTTTCGCAGCGTACGGCACATGATATATGACCTTATTGAGTGGAGATCTCAAATACTGTCTGGGACTCTCCCCCAAGATGAGCTCAAAGAACTGAAAAAGAAGGTCACTGCCAAAATTGACTATGGAAACAGGTTTGTGAACAGCATTTTCCAAGTGTTTGTGACGTAAAAGCAAACCAGCTTTGTATTACGCATTAGCTGTCAATGATGTCTTGTAGTATCTTTTTGCAGATGGAATAGTGGTATGTTAAAAGTCCTATTATAGCATAATAAAGAATGAAACTGATACAGCATCTCTGTAGTATAGGGCAAACTGCAATATATAAAATAGAATCCTTATGTAACTCTTCCTTGCTTGCTGATAAAATCTATTTGAGATTAGCGTGAAGTTTTCTGTGTCTTTTTTAAGGTCAGTTAAAAAGCGCAAGTATTTCTTCTGTTCTAGATGTCGTTTAAACTCTATTCTGCAGCATAAAAAATGTGACAGAGTATTTTGAGTACCAAGAGAACACTGTAGTACTGTCTGTGCACCAGTGACTGAAAAAGTGCTGAGTGAACCAGTATTTGAATCCCCGTGATGTAAATAACTCATCATATTTCAGCTATTTGTGCTTGGTCAGAAAATCTTAGAATGGCTCGGGTTGGAAGGACCTCAAAGGATCATGGATCTCCAACCCCTGCCACATGCAGGGCCACCAACCTGCCATTTAACACCAGCCCAGGCTGCCCAGGGCCCCATCCAACCTGGACTTGAACACCTCCAGGGATGGATGGGGCATCCACAGCCTCTCTGGGCAGCCTGTGCCAGCACCTCACCACTCTCTGAGTAAAGAACTTCCCCCTGACATCCGAACATCTCCCTGACTTCCAAAAGCCACAATTTGAAATGAAACAATAAACCACTAAGCCCATTCAGTCAGTGCTTCTGCATGTATTGTCCAAGACGTGGACTGCTGTACCCCAATAGACAGTTGCCCAGATGTTGTTGATATTGTTTGTTTGGCTACTGTATTTTACCATCTGTCTGAGGAGATGGTTAAAGTTACTCTGAATAATCTCCAGATGCTCAGTGTTCAAACACAATAGAACATCTTGTGCCGTGCTTTATATTCATAATGTTCTGATGGACTAATTCAATGATCAGAACATTCTCTGTAGAATATGGGAGGAAAGTGAATTTGAATTTCTGAATAAATGCTCACAACTGAACAGTTTCTATATGATTCTTAAGGTAGTCCTGTATCCACTTTAGTCTAAAATAAGCAAAAGCGATGACTTTTGTGTCATAGAATGGCCTGGGTTGCAAAGGCCCACAGTGCTCATCCAGTCCCAACCCCCTGCTGTGTGCAGGTCACCAACCAGCAGCCCAGGCTGCCCAGAGCCACATCCAGCCTGGCCTTGGATGCCTGCAGGGATGGGGCATCCACAGCCTCCTTCAGCAACCTGTGCCAGTGCCTCACCACCCTCTGGCTGAAAGACTTCCTCCTCATATCCAACCTAAACCTCCTCATCTCAGTTTAAAATCATTCCCCCTTGTCCCATCACCATCCACCCTTGTAAACAGCCGTTCCCCCTTTTCTTTATACTCTCAAGTGCTGGAAGGCCATATCCAGACAGGAAGACTTCATTATGCATTTTATAATTTTTTTCTGATCTAATCGTATTCTAACTTCTCCTGTTTTGTGAAATACTGATTTGTAAATAAGATATTCCTATAAATAAAGATGACAATTTTGCTGCGTGTTGTCAAAATAACTGAGGAAGTGAAAAAGTACTTTTATGAAGTTGCATTTATATTGTTTGTCTGAAATTGGGTCAGATAATTTTGTTGCAAAAACATCTTTCTTGTTCAGTTGCAAAAATCTGTAACTGGGACATTTAAGGAGAAATCTGTTTCTTTTTTCTAAGCAACAAATGCAAGTTAAGGGATAAGAGAAAGGAATTAAACCCAAGTGGACTTCTGCTCATTTGACTATCTGTGCATCTGTTCTTGGCCTGTTGGTGTGCTGTAGGCTGTGGGTGATTGCTCCTGTGAGTTCCTTTCCTCTCGTCCACTTGGTTGGGCTGCTGTCCCAAAACTGTGTTTTGGCAGCTTTTCTGTTCCCCTTCAATGATGAAACCACTTCCTCACTGAAAAGCTTGTCTGTGAGTTGCTTGGAGTACTTAAGATATTTAGGTGCGCTTTGGAGCAGAGCTTAGGAGGTGTTTATTAATGACCTGCACTCTGTGGCTTGTTTGAGTGATGTGTTCCCCCTTTGAGGCAACACAGAGCAATTAACTAGAAGGTTTCTATAATGACTCAAGAAGCTCAGAGATTTGTTCCAAACCTTTGGATTTCCCCCTTTCATGAGGGCAAGGAGTCCTCCACAGCTCATAGTCTTCAAGTGATTCTGGGTTCTGTCCAAAGGGGATTTGCTCAGATAGAAAGACAGTGAGCCTTTCCATGGCTTCTCAGGTCCAGCAAGCTTGGTTTAAGCTTAGTTGTGAAACATATCAAAGGCAAAGTTCCAGCAGCTCTATCATGAGAGATGACTATGTAATTAGAGGTGGTCATGTTTGGAACCATTTTTATTGATGGGGAGATGAGGAGACAAGTCTTGGAGAAGACAAATAGAGAAATAAGGTCAACTTAGACTCCAGTTCTCCTTATCCTTGGTTCCACTGCCAGCACTGCAGTCCCACTGAAAAAGGCTGGACTTGGTTATGACAAAAATCTTCCTTGCTGTAGAAGATAAACGTGGATGTTAAGTCCCTGCTGACAGAAACCTGGCTTCTGCCTTAAATAAAGAGAGGCATTTTGTGCCTTTGTGTATTTTGCAGATTTTTGCTAAGCTGTGATTAATATGCTTTGGGGGAGAGTATAGAGTGGGAAGGGAAGAACTGACCAATTTGCATGTGGCATGAATGTAGATGTCTGCTCTGATTCATCTGACAGTTCCAGCAAACAACTCCTGCAAATTCAGTTGTTTAAGAAACTGCTTCCCCAGCTGTTCTGCTATTTCATGTGCATCAGTTCTTCCTGTGCTGGTGGGGGGAAAAAGTGTCCTCCATCTAGGGATGGTTACCTCCTGGGCTGGTAACACACTGAATACTTTTACCATGTATCAAATACTTATTTCTATCACACGTCAGGAGCCAATGCTGTTAACAGAAAACACTTTGCAGGTGTTATTTAAGGGTTTATTTGAGTACCGTTATTCACAAGCATGTTTTGTTTCTGTTCAGGATTCTTGATTTAGATCTGGTCGTTAGAGATGAAGATGGCAATATTTTGGACCCGGAGCAGACGAGCACAATCAGCCTTTTTAGGGCACATGAAATAGCTTCCAAGCAAGTGGAAGAGAGGTTGCTGGAGGAAAAAGTAAGAACAGCTGTGCCTTTTCCCTTTGAAACATAAGGCTGTATCTTAACTAGATTATTACTACTGTTAGCATTGGTAATGAAAGATTTGAGATGTTTATGAGGAGTTATCAGATTTAAATATTTTATAAGTAGCGTCAGGGACTGTTTAACTGTTGTGGATTTTTTTTCCTTTAAAATACTTACTGAAATTTGCAGTTGTATCAATATATCAGCTGTGCTTGTAGGTTAACATTGGGGATGCAGAGCATATTTGTATACGTGAGATTTTCCTGAGGGTTTGTTTTGGAGTAGTGCTCCCAGGTTGTTGGGATTTATGTTTACCAAGAGTGGGGAATTTGTGTGTTGAAATACAGGCGGATAACAAAAAGACTTTCTCAGCCTTAAACAGTCACCTTCTCTGCAATTCAGATCTTAATCTTTAAACTGAAAAACGTTTCCATTGTGAGGAGTCTTCCCAGTGTCAGCAGCAGGGTTCAGTGGAGCACACTGTTCCTGAGCAGCTCCTCAGGAGTTAGTTAATGCAGGGTGAGGAGTTCTGTGTCCTCCTGCAAAGAGGTTGCAGTGGACCGTATACGCACACTTGCAGTGCTCACCAAACTTGATGTAAAACATTCTAATCTGAAGAGAATTTAAACCATGCTATTTTTGCATCCAGAGTTCTTTCTGTCCCTGCTTAAATCAGTTTCCATGGTTGTTTCCTATTTGTTTGTTTGCTTTGGTAAAAAGTACAGTATTAGAAGCAATAATTCTGTCTAGATGTCCTGCTGTATCATGACCTCTTCCCATAGCTCACTGTATTTCAAGAGGCTTGTAGTTTGCTATTGAACATCAGCTGTTGTGTAGGAACTTGGCTAACTGATGCAGAGGCTCCAAGTCATTGCAGCAGAACCTGGAGAGGGATGGACTGGGCCCACTTTGCTGCAGTGAGAAGAGTCTCTGCTTCCCATGTCCTCCCTCCTGTCTTTTTGTCTCATGTGTGCTCCTTCCTCCTGCCTAGATAAGGCATTCATGGGAAGTGCTGTGGAGCTAATGGATGAAGGGTGGGCTGGTTAGCTGTAGAGCAGCACTGCTGGCTCTCCTGGCTGTCTTGGTACATGCCATGGGAGAGACAGAAGAGAACAAGTTTGCTTTTTTGCCAAGAGTGGTTTAGACGTTTTTCTCCATTTGACTAGCTTCCTTTTTTAATAAGTGAGTGCATCAACGCTTCTTCATTTATTTTTATTTCATTTTTTGTATTCCTTATGGAGCACCTCTTTGAGATAGAATTTATGACAAACTGCATTTTCTGGATCTGATATAAACAAAGACAGCAAGAGCAGGCACACAACAGATAACTCCTTTTACTGTCTTAAAGGTTTCAGGAAGATTTTGTAACAGTTGGATATTTGTGAGGTTAAATTAAATTTAAGTTTCTTCTGTTCTTGAATTACAGTCTCAGAAACAGAATATTGATATCAACAGACAAGCTAAGTTTGCTGCCACTCCTTCGTTTGCTTTATTTGTAAATTTAAAAAATGTAGTCTGCAAAATAGGGGAAGATGCTGAAGTCCTCATGTCTCTCTATGATCCCCATGAATCAAAATTTATCAGGTTAGTGTACTCCTGAGTGTACTCCCTTCTCTGTTCTTCCTCAGTAGTGTGGTAGTTCTGCAGGGATGATGCAGGGCTTATGAAAGTCAAATTTCTGTGAAATGTGTAGGACAGGGTTATCTGGGAAGTAATGATGCAGCAGCACTTCAGTCGTATTCAGCGCAGCATCCAGCAAGTCCCTTCACCCTGGGTACATTTCAGGGTCGTGCTGTTCCTTATCACATCGTGTCTTCAGTTCCTCAAGTGCAGAGCTTAAATGAGACATGAACGCACCTGCAAGGCTGCGTGTGCTTTCTTGGCAGCAGCACTGACAGCACCGTGAGCCATTCCTGCACCCCCTGCTTCCTTGCAGAAATCTGTACGCTCCCTTGCTGAAGAGCTGCTTTCCTTTATGAATGATGCATGCAAAAGAAAATGGCAGCTGTCTACTAAGTAAATATTATTTTGATTAGCACAGATAGATTGGGCTTAAGATATTCTTCTGTAAGTTGATTTGATGACTGTGCATTCAGTGAAGCCATTTAAACAAAAATGCTGTTTTTTCAGTGAAAACTATTTGGTGCGGTGGTCAAGCTCTGGGCTCCCCAAGGACATTGACAGGTTGCACAACCTCCGGGCAGTGTTCACTGTAAGTCTGGGGGGGCTGGTTCAGCTTGCAGAGCCTAAGGGATTTCTCTCACGTTCTGTGAATAACCAAGGAGTTATTAACCTCTGTGCCAATGGTGGGGTTGGCTCTGCCAGTCGTGCTCCTGCTGGAGGCTCCTAGGAGATGTTTCTCATAAATGTTTCCTTAAAACTTTTAAACACAAGGGGGAGGTTGCTCCGTGAAGGTTTAATTTACTAGAAATGACTTGGCTTCCTAAGCAACTAATTCACACAGAAGTCAAGATAAGGAGTAACTACCGTTACAAACGTGCTTAAAATTCTGGGAACAATTTGTTCTTGTGCTAGAGCCTACGATGACGAAGGCAAACGTTCTAAATGTACTGAATGGAACTTGTAATTCAGCTACAAGAAAACAATCTGACAAAACTAATATTTCTAGGACCTCGGCAGCAAAGACCTGAAAAGAGAGAAAATCAGTTTCGTTTGTCAGATTGTGAGAGTGGGCAGAATGGAGCTGAGGGACAACAACACGAGGAAGCTGACCTCTGGGCTCCGGCGGCCTTTTGGAGTAGCAGGTAACTTCTTGTGTTCAGCATCCCTAGTCATCACATCACATGGTTGCTTAGTCACTGTTGTTTCCTGCCCCTCAGGGTGTCCCCTCACCACTCTTCTTCCTTCGCTTGTCCTTAAATCCAGTGTCCTTCATTTTTGTTTTCAGTAATGGATGTCACCGACATAATTAATGGAAAAGTCGATGATGAGGACAAACAGCACTTCATACCATTCCAACCGTAAGTAATGAGCAGCTTAAAGAATAAGCAGAAGTAAAAAGATTGTGACTTTTTATTACGGTTTAGATTTTGATTGCTAGATGTGTTCTGTGGTATTCTGAAGTTGATTTATTTCAGTTTGATAGCTTGTCTTAAATATTACTTCTTAATTTTTGTTGTTGGCAATTTCCCAATAGTTGTAGTACTGTCAGCACCAAAAGCTTACTTTAAATTTTTAAAATTGAGCTTAAAGGGTGCATTCTGGGTTTAGTTTTTTTTTTTTTCTTTTTTTTTTTCATGAAGATGTCAGGGTTATCACACTTAAGAAGTGCAGTGCTTGAAATAGTTACATTGCTGGTTCAGTGCTGGCTAAGACTGATAAAGACATCCAATCCAGGTGACCTCTGTGAAATGACAGCATTTATCCTTTTCTTGGTAGGAGATGAAATGGCACAGTAGTGCCCACAGTAGTTGTAAAAATAAGTGTTGAGAATTTGAAAGATGGCTTGTTATACATCCTGGAATACTTCTCATTTGGATTTTTCATAGGAGGTTTCACCAGAACCATTAAATATTTTGGTTAGATGGTGAAGGAGATCTGCCTGCTGTGCATGTTATAGTTGATGTAGAGGATCAGGGAGATGAGTGTCCTGCTTGGTCTTGGTTTCAGTCTTCTGACACTGCAGACCTTTCTATGAAAACAGTAATATCCATTTCTGTTAGACAACTTTTGGAGTCATTAAATGAGCTCACAAGTATAGAATTGATGGTGTCCCTCTAAAATACTGGTATGTTTGCATTCTGTGCAGTTGCAAATCAGCTTTGACTTCCAGCCACTAGGTCATATTCAGAAATACAACCTGATTGTTTTTTTTAGTGTGTAGAAGTGTACACATACATTTTTAATTTTGTCAGAAGTGCTTTTAGCAATAAAGGCATTTTAACAGAGAAGAACTGTGGCAAAAGTTCACTTCCATCCGTAGTTCAGGGAGGTTTCTTTTTCTATTATGAAGTGTAGAAAGGTAGAAGGGCTAAGACAAATGCATGTGTGTAGAGCTGCCATGCTTAGTTTATTCTTTCTAAGAAATGCTACACTGCCATCTGTTCAACATTGTGAATGATGAAGTAATGTTCACCGAAAATTCCTTGATTAATATGCTAATGGGTATTCAGAGGGTGTTTAATAATGAAAAAAACAAAACAAAACAAGAAAACTTGGAATAATGTAGGCCCAAATTAAACTTCATTTTGGCAAAAAGGCCTAATTTTGGAAGGTTTTGGAAACCTCGTGGTTTGAAGATCCAGGAGTATAGACAGAATATCAAGGTGCTGCTGGGAATGGATGTACACCTAATGTTTAAAATGGTTTTGTTTGTATGTAACAGCATCAGTTACTGTGAAAATCAGAAATGTAACTCTATTTTTCAAGGGAAACCGACTTCTTCAGGGAAGAGTGCTTTCATGATATGTTTATTGTGTGGCAAACAGTAGCCAGCATTCTTATAGCAAGTGTGGAAATATGCAGTGAAGACGAATCTTTGTGTGTCAAAGTGGATGCTAATGGCACATCTAGTTTTCTGTTCCATTAAAACTGATTTATTTTTTCTGTTTGTATAAATCAGGTATTTGAAAAGATATGGGATGTAATTTTTTCTTTTTTTGCAGCACTAAATTAAAACATGCTTCAGAAAAAGTCTATTCCAAACAGCACGAATAATGTGAAAGCACGCAATGAATGCTGGTGTCATTATTTCTAATGTAGACTTAGGCTGTATATATGAGCCACATTTTTCTTCTCATCCCATGCTTCGCTTCTGTTGTACCACATGCAACTCTGTTTTCATATCTTTGTTTGTTTGTATTCATTCACTAGCCACCAACACAATGGCTGTCGAAAGCACTTGGCAAGATTGCTTAAATGACACTTAATGCTGGTGTTTATTTATAGATTTCATCTTTTCATTTATTCATCAAGTTTAACCGAATGTTTGGATTATCTGCTTTTCTTGTCCTCTACCATTTCTGTGAGATGGATAGAAGCTTTTCCCTCAGGCTGTATGCACTGCTGCTTCCTTTATGGCCCCCCAGCAGCGACCCTGAAGGTGCAGCAGGGCCAGTCTGTGGCTTCGTCTTTAAAACAAAAACCTACCTGTGTAGGTTTTCACTGCTTAACTGGGGGTTCTCAGGCAGGAGATGCCCTTCCTATCCTAATAAAGAACTGTGGGGGCTGTGCATGCATGTTCCTGAAGGAAGAAGTAACAGCACGAGTTTGCTATACTTCTCTCGAGTAGATCAGCATTCTTCTGATTAATGGTCTTCCTCTGTCTTTCTTGTTGCCTTTCCTGTCCTTCGTCTTGCGTTGACTAATAAATACTCTTTGTCACAACTATGATATGATCTTTTGTGTTTCCTTGTTACTGTGACTTCTGGTTTTCTGTGACCCTTTGTTTCCTGGTGTTGGTCGTCATGTGCATCCTCCAGGCTAGCGTTGGATGACGCCATTCGACACAAGCAGCTGAACATATCATCCCGTTTTTCACCCAGGGTGGCAGGGGAGAATGATTTCCTTCAGACTGTTATAAACAAAGTGATTGCTGCTAAAGAAGTTAACCACAAGGGTCAGGGTACGTACAGTTCTTTCTATACACCAGTGTATGTAAAAAAAAAAATGCTCACTGCTCAATTTTCAGCATGGGGTTGTTATAACCACGGAGTCAAGGGAGCATGATATCACCAATACTGTTATTTGGTACCAGAAAATATCTGTGCTGTGCTTCCTCTCCTTCGAGGTCGATTCTGCTTTTTCTGCTCAGCATCTTTTGCCCCTGTTGTCAGCCCTGCAGACCCTCCGTCCTTTCTCTTCGGCGTCCCTCACTGGGGCATCTCTGTGTTTCTGTGCTGAATACCGCTTCAGGAAGTCTGCCCTTGTGCCACAGAGCTGCAGATGTTGTCTGCCTTGTGCTGAAGGAAGGAATAGTCCTTTCCTTCCCCTCTTTCTCCTCGCTTTGCAGCTGCGTTTGCAGCAGTTGGCTTCCCATCAAGCAAGAAGGGGATTTCTCCCATCAGATCCCACACCGTTGCCTCTGCAGGAGGAAGCAGCCCCAGTGATCCCTCTTGTTTCCTCTGGTTTGCCTTTGTTGTGTACAACGCTTACAATGTATCTGCCAGCTAAAAAGTGAATTGTGTGGCTCTGGTTACAGTATTGGCTGTGATCTGTTTTCCGTACGAATTCCAGGCAGGCCAGTGCAGAGCTCTCTGCTTACAGCTGGCTTTTGAATATATGGAAAATAGGCCCAGGACAAATTATGTGCTGCTTTGCTGATTTTTATTTTTTATTTTTTTAAATTGATTTTTAAAAAAACGACTTACAGTAAGTAAAACTCTAAATTTTCATACGTATATATATATATATATATATTTATTTATTTTTAAACTAAAGTGGAAAACTTGGTTCTGATTCCTCCCCTCTTCAGTTTTCACTTGTGAGAAATGCATATCAGATAGGAGGAAACTGATTAATTCCAAATGCTTTCCCTAAGCCAGGCCCTGCCCACCCCCCAGTAAACCAGAGAGGACAAAGTGTTGTGGCTTGGCCAGTCCTTGTGGGTACATTACTGTTTAATGAAATAGCAGCTGGTAGAACTGTCTTTGGCAACAAGTCAGCCCGAAACCATTTGTGAGAGATTTTAGTAAAAAAAAGAAAGCTAGCTGCCAGATATATACAAAACAAATGCATAGTTAAATTGTGGGTTATCCTGTTACTCACACAGTTGTTTCATAGATGAGTATTTTTGGGGTATTCTTTTCACAGTTTTTAATTTTGGGATTTTCTGAGAATTGCTGCTGCAATTATTTCATGCTTCAGCGTAATTGGCAGTCACTTTACCAAGTGTGGAACACTTTTTTTTAGTGTCTTTATTTTTCCCCCCCTTATAACAAGCGTGCCTGATGTTAGTTGGCAAGCACTGGCTCTAGCGGCTGCTTCTGCTGCAGAAGAGAGAGGAAAATGTTGACTGCGTAAAGCTGATGCTGTAGATTTGGGTGTTCAGTGCCTTGAAAACAGCTGATGGGGGTGGTACCATTTCATGGTATCTGTCAGCTGTTGGTGCTGACTGCCTTGGTGTATCCATATTGCTTGGTTGTAAAACGTAACCTAGCTTGCAATGGGAAAATGTGCTGCGTCTCTTTCTTCCTATGGAAGATAAACATTCCCCTTAGAAAGGACTTGTGAGAGCTGAAAGCTTGGGGCTGTTCTGTTAATGGCTTAATAGCCGCGTTTCTACAAGGCCCGGTGAGTAAGACATGAGGAGTGAGGCAAGTCTGGTTCTCAGAATGCTGCCAGGAGGAGTTGTGGTGTTAATGGTGGCATGTGAAGGGCCCCCCAGTGTCTGGCTGCTGCCCTGTGGTTTCTCTCTTACAGTTGTACTGTGATCCTGCTGACCTGTTGTTCTCCTCAGCAAGGATGTGTTGTAGTGAAGGTTCTAGGTCATGACTGAGGCCCGGGCTTTGTAAGCCTGTCTGTGAGAAGCTGTATGCAATTGCTCCTGAATGTGTCCCCTAAATGGATAAATGTCTTCAATAACTGGAAAAACCACAAGTTTAATAATAGTGATTTTTACCCAACAGGTTTGTGGGTGACTTTGAAACTTCTTCCAGGAGATATTCATCAGATTAGAAAAGAGTTTCCACATTTAGTGGATAGGTCAACAGCTGTGGCTCGGAAAATGGGGTTTCCTGAGATTATTATGCCTGGTAAGCCATTGTGTGAATGCACTCTGCTTTGTTAATTTTTAACCTTCTTTAAATACCTGTATGCACAGAAAACTTGGGGAAAAAAGAACCTGCAAATGGTAGTGGTATCTATTAGAGATAGGATGTCATCAAAGGATTTTGGAGGTCTTTTCCAGATGATCTTGGAGGCCTCTTCCAGCCCTGATGATTCTATGATCTTGTCCCAAAATACATATGGATTGGTGGTAAGTTTGCACTTGCCACACATGCTGCAGAAATTAATAAATCTAGTAACACAACAGCCGCCCCCAAAACTGAACACGATAGTGAGATGGTAATGGAAATTCTCCTGTTTCCAGTGAAGGAAAATGTATACGAAAAGCACTGTTCATATTGACTCCCTAGCAAGGGCAGATGTAAAACTTTTATCTCCTGGAGGTGAATCCAAACCTGAAAGCAGATAAGACTTTTCAGAGCAAAAGGCTTGATCTAGAGATGGCAGGTCTGTTAGGGTTTATGCTAACTTTGGATAATACATATAGAAGAGAGCTATCATGTCTCCTTTCTGTGTATATTCTGTGGATGTCCAAGTCTGGTGCTTATTTACAAAAACAAACCCCCAAACAAGTAAAAAACCCAACAGTAAGAGAAGCCAAACTTCAGAATACAGGAAAAGATGTCACTGTCCTTTCAGATTGATGGGCTCTGGAGAAGCCATCAGATACTTCCAGAAACGAGTGAGTTCCAGCTCTCCTCCTGTGGCTGCAGACTGTGTTTGTCAGATGTTTTACAATATAGCCAATATGTTCTAAGTGCCTCAGCACCTCTGCTTGTTACAGTGGGATGTTGGCACATAGACCATCTGCCTCTTGGAATTACTGGACATCCTGTTTCCCAGTTCATTTCAAAGTTTCACTTTAATGGGGTTGAGGCTGAAGAGTGTTTTGAGACGTAAAGCTAAATGTAGTCCTCCCCTGAAACCCTCAGCAGCAAAAACATCAGAACATCTCCCAGTGTAATGTTATAGAGTGTGTGTGTGTGTGTGTGTGTGTGTGTGTTTGTGTGTGTGTGTGTGGTGATGTTGGTCATTGATTCTGTCCATTGCTCATTTCAGAAATCAAAACTTTCACTGTGAAAATGGCTCCAAACTTTGTGAAAATGGCTCCAAACCTTGTGCTGCTTTTCTTGTAGGTGATGTTCGGAATGATATCTATGTAACGTTGGTTCAAGGAGATTTTGACAAAGGCAGTAAAACAACAGCAAAAAATGTAGAAGTTACAGTGTCCGTTTATGATGAAGATGGGAAAAGATTAGAGGTATTATTTAGTTAACTTTTTTTTTACATATCTCTGTTTAATCTCTTCAATATCTTTTTAGATCTTTTCAACTTTAGTTCCTAGTTCTGTTTACAACAATTTTTTCTCCTCATAATTCCCTTATCATATCAGTGCGTGTTTTCTGTCATATTTTGACCTACTTACTGATTTGTTTTTTATTTATTGAATTGAAAAGTAGAGATTAAGATGGACACAAACATTTTCTCTTCTGCTTGTGTTTTCTAGAGTGTTATTTTTCCTGGTGCTGGCGATGAAGCCATCTCAGAGTACAAATCAGTAATATATTACCAAGTAAAGCAGCCTCGCTGGTTTGAGACTGTGAAGGTACAAACACGTTACAATAATTTCATCCATTTGTGTTCATACAAAGTTAATACAGATTTCATTGGAAAGTCTTGAGATGCAAATTTAGGAAAATGAATACTTGTAGCCATCCTCAGTGGAACAAAAGGAGGTATTTTAGAGATGGCTGGAAAACAGATTAGACTTCCATTGCATAAAAAAAATATTTCATCCTTTTGGTCAAGATGGCTGTTATGGGGGCACTGCACCATCTGTTTAGGAATGGTTTTTACTCTTTTCATGAAACTGACCTAGAAAAGCAGAATATTGAGATTAAAACATAATTGCTATACTGTTGAACTCATCGTTGTTTTGGGACTTGGCTGATTGTGCTGCAAGCTTGCTGAAGCTGGTTGGGTAATAACATTTTAGTTTAAACGCCGATTTTTATGTAGGAGGCCAATGTTAGCTTAATGAAATATTCTGTAGTCAGTGGAAACAGTAGATGCATATTAAAGAAGAGGCGCTCAGCATCTCTCCATACCATGGTTTCAAGTAAAGGAGCTCCCATTGCATATGGCAACAGAAAGTGGCTGCTTGGGGGTCTCAGAACCTCTGATGCAGTAGTAGGGGTAGCAGTAAGTATGTTTGAAGACACTGCCCTGACTGTTTCCTTTCTCCATCCTCTCTCACAAAACGTGAAGGTCGCAATCCCTATTGAAGATGTCAACCGGAGTCATTTGAGGTTCACGTTCCGACACAGATCATCACAGGACTGTGAGTAATTTGGCCTTTTCATTATGATTCTTGTCAGTGTCTGGTGCCAAAATCTGCTGAAACAGGCATAAAATTTCTAATCTGTAATTGGCTGTTACAATTGGTTTTGCTGTGGGGATAAGCTTATTTTATGTTTGCTTTTCAGCTTCTTTTCTCTTTGCGACTTCCAGCTCTTACCTTTGGCATTGCCTTTTTCTTTTCCTGCCCAGTCCAAACCAAATACCTCCAAACCAAATAAGGGCTAGTGAGTAAAGCTTTCAGTTAGGAACTGAGAGGGCTGTGCTGTTGCTCATCTTAGAGGTAGGTGGTAGTGAAGATATTTAAATGTTTAGTAGCATCTCACATATGAAATAAGAATGTGAAAGAGAAGTTACAGCAGGCTTAGGATCAGTAGTAGAAGCTATTAGGAAACTTGGTTTCCGTTTCTGGTTCTCAAGCTGACTTGTGGTTGTTTTGAAATAAGTGATCCTTGAGGGCTTGTGGTTCTCCTCAGCTTTCGGGTTATTGGCAGCTCTGATGCTTTGGTAGGCTGAGCGTCCAACCAATCCTGCTGAACATCTTCCATTTGCCAGCAGTAGCTTTCTAGTAAAATTTGGGGGTTCATCTTGATTGTGATAATATTCATTCCCTGGCAATGGCTGTCTCACTGGACAAGAATACCTTTTTATTTTGGCAGCAATTTTTTTTGCTGCAGAATACATGTGTTGACCAAAGTGTTAATCCAGGTGGTGTCCATTGAATGCATTTTAAGGTATGCAGTATTTTCTATGTATACTCATCTGTGTAGTGTGGAATTCATTACCCCATAACAGTTATTTAGTTAAAGCAGAATGTTTTGTAAAATATTCATTAATAATAGATTCTCTTTGTTTTGAGACTAGTACCTGCTAATGAAAACTCTGTATGCAGATAATTAGAGTCATTGGTGTCAAAATTATGATTGTGAACTGCAGACTACAAGAATAAAAAAAAAAATATGTGATGGTACAAACATTTAGGTTAGCTACAGTTTAAATATTAATTACAGTCTGTGCTTTAGGGCCCCAGTGCTTCTTCATAGGCTCATTGGACCATCTCGAGTTGATTGCACTTTCCTTCTGGTTTTATTTCATAATTTACTTAGCGATTTCTATTAACCATGGTTGCCGTGTTGTTATTTTTTGATACTACGTGTTGAACAATGAGAGCATACTTAAATGCATTAGCTAGTTTGTATTGGTTGTACAGTGATTTAGCGTGGCCAGACACTGATGTGGTTTTCTTCCTTGTGGCTTTTGGTTCTATGTTACACATAAAAGACCGTGGTTGTTTTTTTTCCTTTTTTTCTGCAATGAGAGCCTTTCTAAGGATATCACTTACATACAGGTTGTCCTTTTTTTTTTTTTTTTTACACCTTAGATGAAATGTCACTACTAATGTTAAATACTTAATTAAGTATGATTCTTCTTTTTAACAGCCAAAGATAAATCTGAAAAAATATTTGCCCTAGCGTTTGTGAAGCTCATGAGATACGATGGAACAACGCTGAGAGATGGAGAACATGACCTTATAGTTTATAAGGTATAGAATTTTGAGATACTCTTCCCATAGTTGGTGGCCAAGTATGAGCACTGCTTATTTCCAGTGCACTGCTTTGTTACACAGTGATGTACATACACATCAAGATGCTTGTTGTGGAATATTATAGTAGATCAAGAAACTAATTAGCAAGTACTGTGCAGCTTGCCAGTGTGGTAGATTGATGGTTAAACCTGGGATCTGTTTTCTCAGGGTTGGTTTAATTGTTGAATTTCTTAGGCTTGTAATTGAATTTTATTTATATGGAGTTTCATGGCTGGGGGGAAAGCTACTTGTCTAGCCCTTAAATATCAGATCTTAGCTCCAAGCTGTGGATGGGTTACTGCAATTGTTAACGACTCATTGGATAACTCCAATTGTGGAGCCAACTCTTAAGAAATTCCAGGGTAAATAATAAAATTTTACTATTATGAGAATCTTTTGCTCGTTCTTTTTAAATTGTTTTTCATGTTGCATGTAAAACTCTGCTGCAGGCAGAAGCAAAGAAGCTTGAGGATGCCTCCACATATTTAAGTCTGCCTTCCACTAAAATAGAGTTGGAGGAAAAGGGACATTCTGCAACAGGGAAGAGCATGCAGAACCTTGGTAGCTGCACCATCAGCAAAGACTCTTTCCAGATTTCCACTCTGGTCTGTTCTACAAAGCTTACGCAGAATGGTGAGTTCATAGAAGCACTGGAGTTTCTGTCTTGCAGCTTGAGTGGAGCTGTATGCACTGACCTGCATGCAGTCTTCTCAGTCCTCCTTTTTCTGAGTGGAATGGTGGATAGCTTGACACGCTATTTTGGATTAAGTTGCCAAGGTTCCCTGAGAGTATCTACTCACAGTTTAGTATCTCAACTCTGTTGTCTCCACATGCTTAGTTTTACTTTAGGGGAGTATGTCTGCAAGTAAACTGCATCCCTTTAACCCAGGGTGCTTCTGTTTGCCACATAATTGAGACTTTTATACTGAAATACACTGAAAACAGGCCCTGTGACGTTTCACTGCTGCGTGGATGTGAATAATAGCACTGAGAGAGGGTGAGTTTGCTTTCAGGGGAGATAACATCATGGTTGTGCTCCACAATAAGCTATTTTGTGTTGTTTCCAAGTATTTGGAAATATCCAGTATTTTTTATATGTTGTGCCCAAAGAGAGCTCTGTCATTCTTTAGTATTGGACAGACAGTTGTGTACATGAGGATGTGTTGCGTGGAGGCTGCTCTCCCACTGACATATTCTCATGGAAAGCCAGGAATGGAGTCGGTGTATTTTGCTCTTTTCAAAACTACCTTATATACATTTTTCATGCGTACCTGTCAGCTGCCTGGCCACATCCAGAGGCTGCAGCAACCAGTGCTGGTGGCAGCCACCTTAGCAAATATTTCACACTTCCAGACTGTGCCCCCTCTTTAGTTTTTGTGCTTAGTTGCCATGGCTTTTCCTCGCAGCGATGGTGGGCTGGGAGTGTGGGTGGGTCACTGGGTGTGAGTCATGCTGGGCAGTGGCATCCTTCCTCCCTGAGTCACCAGGAGCTGAGGCTGGGGATGAGGAGGTGGGAATGGGAGAGCTGTGCCTGGAGTTGTCACTTTAATTAATTCTTAGTTCACCCCTCTGTCCAGGGGGAAAGTTACTACACTGCGACTTCCTACTCAACTCACAGTTCTATTGCGGTCTTTTCCAGGGACATCTCTCTCCAAGCACATCCTAAGTGTTTTATATTCAGAGCACATCAGACTTACTGCAGTCTGGCAGTCTTATAGCCTAAGAGGATGCTTAGCAAAAAATGCAGAAATGACTTTTGGAATTTCATCGCGAATACAGGATCATAGCTCAGCAGTAACACAGTGATTTGGGGATTTTGTAGAATACAGAAACCACCGTGTGAAATGGAAGTACTTACTGCTTTTGGTTTGTGATTGATAATGTTGGAGTCGTTTTGCTTGTTTGCTAACTCAGTCTTTTCTAGATGTTAGTAGTATTTGGAAATATTTCGTAGTGGTCAATATGTTGACTGTTTTCAAAGAACTGCTCCTCTTAAAATTACTCAAATTAGGGCTTGGCATTTTTTCATGCTTTGTTTACATATAATATGCCTTCAGCTTTGATTTCTACTTAATGTTACAGGTAATAATGTTGTCTGTGCAACTTCCTTAAAGTTGCCAGAGCCACTTCTTCAAAATACTACAATATTAAAGAAGATCACCGTGCATTCTCAATCTATAAAAGGAACACAGCAACTTCTAAAATCCTCACATTTTTCACCTAGGAATTGGTCCTGCCCTTCAGAATATAGTTTCTTAAGCTGATATTATCTCACAGTTCTACAGAATTTAATACTGCTTCCTTAATCAGCAATAAATAAAAATGAACAATTATTCTCAGCTACCAAAACCAAAATAATTTTCTCCTTTTGGTCATCTCTAATATTTTTCTCCACTCTCCTAGAATAGGCTTTAAATCTCATTTTTAATAATTGTGAAGTTGTGCTAATAAATCATGTGGTTCTTTCTGCATTATGTTTGATGTTGCAGGCTGTGCATAGCATCTCTAACACTCATAGGATTTCCATTCTTTATGAGCTGCAAAGTGGTAATATTGCTTTTTGCAACTAGCATTAGTAGCAAAATACATTAGTAGGAACAATGTTTTCCTTCAGTTTCTGAGTTTAATTTTTAGGAAGAAGAGAAACGCAAGGTGAACAGTCCTGAAAAGGACTGTTGAAAATAATAATAATAAAAGGCAATGCCAAGCAAAGCCCCAGCTGCCTCAGAGATGAGTGAACCCTTGGAGGCATTGGAAGATGCTACTTGTCATGGCTTTGCCTCTTGATATTCTGCTCTTTTGCCATCTGAGGAAGAAGATAATGTCCTTCCCAGACATGGAGGATTCAGCTGCCATATACCTCTACTTTTATTCTGCTCTCGAGGTGCATTGGTAACAAATATGTCCTTTATTGGCTGAAGAAACACTTGGACGTAAATATCAAACTCAGTTTGATGTAATGAAATGGAACATCTCTATTAAAAATCTGGAATTTAAGGCAGATCCTTGTACTATCAAGGTGTTTTCAGGTGATGCCTCGGATCACCACTGTCACTTGATGTGTTTTGATGCTTCAGTGAATGGAAACCTTGCATGCATATGAGTCAAGGAAAGAATATAATCAGGAAACTGGACCATTTGTTGCCTATTGTTAATTAAGATGTACAAGATGATCTTTTTGTTTAACTTACAGCATCAAATGTGTAAAGCTGTTGAAGTTGTTACTGGCTATAGGCAGGCTAGATATTTATTCTAACCCTTTGCAATTGAAAATCCTCAGTCTTCTTCCTCTGATGTTTCCTGATCCTATAAATTTCACTTGATCTAGAGAACCTGTAGTAATTACTGTTTTCTATGGGATAAATGCAGTTCACGTTCTTACCCTGTTCTACTTACTGTATTATTTTATGCCTACGCTTACTGAGAGATCAGGATAAAGTGGTTGACTGGTGCCTTGCTGGGGCTAATGCTTGCAGTCACAGAGTGAAGGCACGTTCTCTCTGTACACTGTAACTTATTTTTCTCTTTCTCATTGTTGGACTACATTGACATTTTCAGTTCACACATGTATATTCATTATGCATTTACAATGCCACCACACTGAAAGTGCACATGGGTTTGTTTTCTTAGGGCACTGCACAACTCCATTCCAAACATGTGGGCTGGCTTTTGTCCAGCTCATTTCTTTTGTCAAGCTGGTGCCTTTTTAGAAGTCCGACCGAAACCCAATTCAGTGTTAGAAACCTGATATAAATGTATTCATGAAGTGCTTTGGCTAACTTGTAGAGACATCTTCAACTTTCTTTCAGAAGCACTTTCTCTGTTGATGTTGAGTTTTTGAGACTTAGGTTTTGTCCTACACACTTCCCATAGAATAAATTAAAATAAAAAGATATGGAGGACTGTGGCTGTTGTACTACAGCACTTCAGCTTTGAATGCTCCCCAAAGACAGAGAAGGCTTGTTTTAGTCTGCTAAAAGGGGAAGTTTCTCCAACAAAAACTGCACTGGAGACAGTTTTATTCCTTCCATAAAATCATAGAATCACTCAGGTTGAAAAAGACCTTTAGAGATCATGGAGTCCACCCACTAACCATACTGCCCTAAATATGCTACCATAGAGTAAAAGATTCTGGGGACATCTAGCAGCTGCTCTGGGTCTCTGCGTTATTTGCACATTTGACTCTACGGATGGATGTCTTTGCAAATGTTCTGTTGGTTGCTTTGAGGGTTTGAATAAAGCATGGGGGAGATTGGTTTGGGGGTGCTGGTTTTTGTTTTAAGAGTTACCCCAGCAGAAGTCACATAGTGTTAGCCACGTTTTTTGGTATTCAGTAGTATGCATTCATAATTCAGTCACTAAACAAGGCAATCATTAAAATCTTGTAGTTTTCTCTTTGGGCTCTCCTACCAAGGATGACTTACAGATAGCTTGCTGTGTGCTGAAAACTGACTTAATGAAACTGGAAGGAAGTTTTTCCCAGTTTTAGTTTGGTGAAGGCCTGATGAGCTTGGACTTCTGGATTTTTTTTGCAGCTCCATGTTGCATCTTAAATTATAAAAAAAAAAAAAGCAGAAGTGGGTATAGCTTACTGGTGCTGCAGTGTGGTTGTTAATGGCATGCTGCTTTGTAGGTGGAACGTGATTGTGAGTTGTCTCACTGAGAAATGGTGCTGTGGTCCTTCATGGCTGGTAAAAGAGAGAGCGCGCCTGCTGTGTTTTCTGGTTATCAGCAAAAGATGGAGTGACAGCATCTTAACAGTGGGATTTGGGGACAAAACTGCTTGCAGTTGATTCTTCTCATGATCCAACCCATGCCCCAGTCCATCGCTGGAAAGCAGCCGACTAGTTTGGATGTTATGGGTTACTAAGCAGACAGCTTTCCCCCTGAATTAACTTAGTTTGCTGCTGTTTGGCTTGTGCTGTCATATTTTGCTTTCATGGTATTTAGAGAGAGCAGAGAAGCTAGAAATATTCGCACTGGAAGAATCACAGCCCGTGGATATCGCCGTGTTGGTGGATGACTAATTATATGTTGGCATCTTTTTTTAAACGCACAACTGTTGTATACAGCAAATGAGAAATGAGGGATTGGCCCAGATTTCGCCGATGACATTTCAAAATCAGTCTGCTTATATTTAAAGCCTTTCACAATTATTTCAGGACAAAGATACTCTAGTAGTTTTCTGCAGTGTCAGAGGTATGTTAGGCACGTGTAATTGTCCAGTGAAAATGGCTGACCTCTAGCAATAAACCTGTTTGTTCTGAACACAGTTACAGCATGTGTGTGAATGTAAATATCCCACATGATATGATAATAGAATTTTTTTTTTAATCTCTAGTTGATCTCTTGGGACTTCTGAAATGGAGATCTAATACGAACCTGCTGCAGCAGAATTTGAAGCAGTTGATGAAAGTTGATGGTGGTGAAGTTGTTAAGGTAACAAGTTAATTTCACAAATGTTTGTTTGGTGTTCTTTTCTTTTTTTCTTTCCCTGACCCTACCACACATATGTACAACATATGTACACATATGCACACATATGTTATAAATCGTAGCCAGGTGTCTCTTAGCCTTCAGGATCCCAATCTTCTTTCCCTCTTAGAACATTTCAGATGATAAGTACTGGTAAAAACAGACGTAACCCGCAGATTTATATTAATGAAGAAATTTTTGATGGTGTCCTGTGGTTACTCCTGTGACTTTTATATATGGATACAGTAAGGCAAAGATTGTTTTTCTTTGCAAGATCTTAGAATCATCACATTATGTTATTTAATATACTTTTAATAGATGGATGTGAAGTTCTTTCTTCTGAAAATACCGAGCTGAGCCAAGTTATTTACATTTGCCAAGGCCACTGTGTGATTGCACAGACCTACATAAAGACAGATTTATTTATGGAAAAGAGTAGGCTGAGACTTTATTGAATGTGTTCTACTAAATCGAATATAATAAAGTGTCAGAAGATGTACTATACTGGGGACAGATGACCCTTAAGGGCCTGGAGTGTTTTAGCCTCGTTTGGATTTTAATGCTTTTAATAGAAATATTAAAGAATGCCTATCTTAAAGTGACATAAAATATGTGAGGCTGCTGATATTGTTCTTTATTGAGGGTGGTGAGAATAGGATCTCAGATATGATCTGTTTTTTTGGGAAGGTTTTCCTTACTGCTGTTTTTTATGGATCATTGGACGGCTCAAAACTTGACCCTGGCACTTGGTTCTGATGAGTGTTGTCATAGAGCTGTCATTTGTAATTTTCATTCTTCTCCAAACGACATCAGCGAGCGCGCAACAGATCAGTGCCTGATGGAGACTGGTGATTTTAGAGGCATCAGAACGCTGTGCAAATGAGGTTCCAGTAACAGCAATATTAGCTTTCTGGCACTCCATCTCCCTGCAATGCTGTAGGACTTGTACGAAGCCTTATTCACATCTTCCTTGTATGTGGGAATTGGGGCACAACTTGATTTACACATAGGATGGAAGAGCGAGTGCTTCGTGCTGCTCTTTACACCTTTTTCATTATTTTGTAGACCACTGATTTGCTTTCTTTGTTACAGTTAGGTTCAAAACGTCTTTGTGTAGGCTGTCTCCCTGCCTGAAAATTGTTTCCTTGTTGATTGCAGCAGCACTGATTCTACATCCCTCGTGCTGCTATGTGAAGTCCTTGTACACAGATGTAAAACTTGTACCAATGCCACCCCATGTAGGATGCCTCAATGTGAAACCAAAACTTGCTCAGTTGTGGCTCAGGCTTCTGACCATCCTTTGTTTTGGAGGCTTAAGACCTAAGCAGGCAGTGCTTTTGGGCCTGATAGTACTCTTAAAACCAAGGCAAACTTCTAACAGTGCTGTACTTTCTCCTTGAGCTTCTGGTGCTCAAATGCAGAAATTCTGGATATTCATTTATAGTTAGCATGCTCCTAGGTTGACATTAGCTCCCGAGACTTCCCTCTGGATTCAGCAGGTAGTCCAAGTGAATCACTCATGGCCCAGGAAACTCCTTGCATAGACAGAAGCCCCTAAGTGAGGAAGGTGGGAGTTGAGGTTTTTTCCATTGCTCTCACAAGGCATGTAGTATCTCTTCGGGGTTATAATCTCAGAAAGCAGTTGCATAGTGTTTGCTTGTGTTCTCCTCCCCTGCTGTACTTTGTCTACCAGATTAAAAAAAAAAAATAAAAAAAAAATTAATTTGAGACAAACTTTCAAGAACAATCTTAGGTTAAACCTCTTCTCAACCACAGCAAACAGTGGGCAGGACAGTTCTGCCTTGGAGAACCCCGCATTGCTCTTGTTGTCTGATGGAAGAGGATGAGCAGATGCAGAAACCTGTGCTGATAGATAGACCTGGTTGTATTTATCTCTGGCTTACCAATGCGGTGCTTGCTGTCAGTGGGATGCAGTGCTGTAATTAAATACGTGTAAAACAGCTTTTATCACTCTGTTCAACTTGTATCCCCTGACACTAATCTGCTTTTACTTTCGTGTCGCACAGATCAGGGTGTCCAGCCTGCTGGCTAGTGAAGACTTCCTCTGTACAGGGATAGACCTGTAGGTTTTGGGCTGGGGCAGGAGGTTGTGTGCTCTGTGTCCCACGCCTGCATGTATGCTGTCATTTGGAATTGTGCAGCTGTGAAAAGCCATACGCTGTGCACTTCTCATACTGCTCAGCTCAAACTGCTCAGGGTGACTGGTTTGGCATGAGCCTGAGTTGCTTGTCTGGTTTGTGCTATGAAATATCAGTCTTCAGAAATTGCATGACCCCGTTGGCTGTATGTTGGTACTGAGTTTTGGAATATATTTTGTTCGTCTACTATAAATAGATTAAATGTTTTCTTCAAGTACCAAATATGATTTTTTTTCCCTATTTTTGAGTGATATGGATTTACAGCAATGAACTAAATAGAATTTGCAGAAAAACAGTGTTAAATTTTCCCTTTCTCAGCTAACTTACAAAAGCGTCTTGCATAAATGAAAGCTGCATAAACTTGCATAAAACCTGATTTTTATTTTTCCTCTTAAATGTTGTGGCTTCTGTATTTATTTATAGTTCCTTCAAGACACTCTGGATGCACTTTTTAACATAATGATGGAGAACTCAGAGAGTGAGACATTTGACACCTTGGTGTTTGATGCTTTGGTAAGTTTGCATCCTGCATAGACTAAAATGTAGGTACTGTAATTATGAATAAAAGCGATCGTGATGTGAATGTTAGAATGCAGTTTTCTGTTGATGCAGTTGTTATTAGCCTTGAACTAGTTAGTATTATTAGTTAAAAATATATGGAAACTTTTTATTACCTTTGAAATTTCAGTTGGGTATGATTGGAAGGTATGGCATGACAGCATCACGTTGTCTTCCCAGAGAGGATCCAAGTGTTGGAGTTGGATGAGCAGCAGAAGTTAGGGCTGGGTCAGAAAGCTTTGTCTGGAGCAGGGAACACTCACAGGAAGGAAAAGTATTTGTATATGGGGAGGATAATCAAAAGTCAGAGCCTGTCTTTCTCTTTAATGTTACTACTGTGGTCTGAAAACAGCAGTCGAATGTACAGGATTGATTTTGTGTCTATTGCAATAATTATTCTCATTGTTCAGGTATTTATCATTGGACTGATTGCTGACAGAAAATTTCAACATTTTAATCCTGTCCTGGAAACATACATTAAGAAGCATTTCAGTGCTACGTTAGCCTACACGTAAGTCTTCAAAACTCCTTTTTGAACTGGGGATGTGATGTGGCTTGCACGTTTTATTTTTCCAGATAATGTTATTTAGTTATTTGTTTAATTAGGAATTTGCCTGTAGAATTTGATGTGTGGAAGACTGAATATATTATGTCTTCCCCTTCTAAAACAGCAGCAATAAAGTATATGCAAGGAGAGAGTCTTGACTTTGTTGTATTGAAAGAGGGGATAATTGGACTATTTCAGAAGTTGTTTTGTGAGGAAAATATTTGTAAGCATTTCTCAGTCATACTTGAAAAGGAAATAGTATGTATTTAAGATTCTTCAGATATGTGTTGTTTGGTGCATTAAATTGGTGTCTTCTCCTATATTACCTGTATTACTGTCATTTTGGGGTGAAAGTAGTGAAGAGGAAACAAATATCCACTACATTTTGCTGTCTTAGGTTTTTCTTGGCCATTAGGTCCACTGTTGCTGCTTCAGACTGGTTTTGTAGGAGAAAAATACATAATGGATATCTTGGTGTTAGGAGGAAAAAAATTCAGCCAGGCAAACCTGCTGTATGCTTTGCTGTTGTACAGTCTCTGTTACGTGAGCAGAAAAGGTTTGAGGAGTATTGATTTAAAATAGTGAAGAAGTTATGCCTTTAATCACAGCTTTGATATTACATTCGCTGTGCTGAGCTGCTGCCACTTCTGCTGCCTTGGTGGATGCACATAAAGGATGGAGCATCCTGCAGCACCTGCCTTTGTTGCTGGAGATGGTCTGTCTGCTGGTAGGCAGGGAAAGTATCTATCCCTCCTTTAAATGGAGAGATGCAGAAGCAGGTTTCAGCTTTGGGTGTTGGGAAGACCTAACAGTGTTGGCTTGATTTGTGACAGATTCCTGCTGCATCTCTGCTTTTATTACACGAGGCTACGTTAAGAGAGGTTTGCATTAAGAATATCCAAGTGGCTACTGAAATTCTCAAATGGTTAATTCCTATTGAAAGAAATACATGTATATCAAGATGTCTATCTACCACGTTATTGTCTGTCGTGGTATATAGTGTCTGTATGTAGTGGCTCTGGGCAGCCTGGTCTGCTGGTTGGTGACCCTACCCCATTGCAGGGGGGTTGAAACTAGGTGATCATTATGGACTTTTTCAACCCAGGCCATTCTGTGATTCAGTGGTTGTACTTACTTTTAATGTGCACGTTGAAGCATGCGCTGTAGCTAGGATATTTTAATAGAGAATTGCTTGTAGTTGCGTTTATGTAAGTGGTTTATATTCATTCTAAATGAGGTAGTCAGAATGGAGCTATTTTTAAAATTGTGTTACTTCCAAATTTGACACACTTGGAAATTCCATTATTCCACATTCTTAGCTGCTGTCTTATGAATTCTTAAGAAATGCATCTCACAAATTCTAGTCCAGAATCGACAGGCAAAGCTACATAAAGGGAAGACTTTAATGAAGCAAGACACTCCCATTTTGAGTGCTTTAATTTTAACAAAGTGTGTGCGTTTATTTTATTTTTTTACTGCTAGTGGTAGTTGTATCCTTATATTGGCCTATTGACAGGAGCATCCTTGAACATCCAGAGTAGCAGGAATCTTATCAAGACATTCTCAGTTGCTTGTGTATTGAGTGCTGCAGTCTGTTTTCACCCAAGAACAGGTTGCAGCTACTTAATCAGCACAAGCGAGTTCATAATGTGTATTTATTAGTTGCATAATTAATTTTGTACCGTGGAGGGCTCAACTTGAAACACAATTTTTCTTTCAGTCTCTCAGCATCAAAATTCTTTGCTGTGAACATGCTCATGACTTCTCGGTGTTTCTGTTTTGAAACAGCAAGCTGACTAAAGTTTTAAAAACGTACGTGGATAATGCTGAGAAGTGTGGTATCACTGACCAACTCTTTAAAGCCATGAAAGCTTTGGAGTACATCTTCAAGTTCATCGTCCGGTCCAGGATACTGTTCAATCAGTAAGTGTGGTGGTGGTTGTGGGAAATCCCCGTCCTTCCAATGGCTGGGATTGTCTAGAAAGGATCACTTGGATTCCTTCAAAAGCACTGATGTGCACCACTGCTCAGTGGTGCTGTCTGTCCGTAAAGTCAAGTACAAATAATTATTTTAAGTTAATTCTTGACATCAGTACTCTGTTTTGTACCCAAAATATGAAAAATGCTGCTTAATTAAGATGCAGTCTGTAACAAAGAGTGAAAGGACTGACACAAACTTATTGCAAGGGATTTATGTAGAGCTGTGAAGTCACCAGCTCCATCAACCTTTCTGTGAATGACAGAAGTGCAATTTACTCATTTAAGATTCTTACTGTGATATCCATTAAAATACTGAATGTCATTTATACTGTTGCAGGACCTACAAATCATTTTAAAATGGGGGAAAAAAAAAAAATCTTGCTGCAGATTGGATTTAGAGGCAGTATGACCCTTCAGTAGTGGCCATTGGGTTTTCTCATGCTAAGTAGTAATTCAGAGTTATTCAGCATTGTGGAACTGTAATTCTCAGTGACTGGGGATTAATTGAAAAAGCTTCTGAATGCTGAATGACACCACAGTTTGTTCTGCTGTAGGACTGAAATCCTGCCTGAGATGTGCAGCAATTGAAATAATGTTGAAGTGTAGGGTTTAATTGAGAAATTTCAGCAAGGAAGCAGGATCTTTTATTGAAAAGAAGTGTATTTTTAACTTTAAGTTAGTAATATGATAGACAATATAAATAGCATTTGGGGAATGTATCAGGGAAGCTTTGGGGCTGGGTAATGTGTAGAAGCTTGGTTCATCTAACTAAAGCATGGCAAGTCCTGCTGTGCAGCATATCGATGTCTGTAAGGGCAAAAGATTGGGTAATCTTCAGAAAAATCTCCATTTGGATTACTCAATACAGATTCCAGTGGTAATGTTCAGTGTAGAAAAGTCTTTAAACTTTGAAGGCAGTGGTGGAAGTGCTGCCATGGTGTAATACTGTTCTTCTCATAGCTGCTGTGCTTTTGTGCACTACGAGGTGCATTAAGGAGAGGTATGTTAAGAAGCTGGCAATAGAAACATATTTGAGACTCTAACTTGTTTGTTTTTATTATGCTTTCCTTTCTGAAATGCAAAGCTTTTTGTCTGAAGTGGTTTGATTTATTGGACTGTCGAGTTTAGTTACTCCTTATATTAGTATATGCTACACCTCTCTAATATGTTCAGGAGGAATCATGCTGGAATCCATAATTGAAATTGGGAGTTAACACGTAATTTGTCCTGCATAGCCCCCAGTTTTAACCTGGAAGGGGAATAAAAGCTTGCACAACAAAATAGCACAGCTTAATAATTTTTTCAGTAGTATTCGTATCTCCTGTGTATTTGTTACATAGCATTTAATAGTATCTGTGGCTCCCAAAGGGTTATGAACACAGTATTAAAAATGATGTGCATTAGTTTCGAGGCAAAGCAGCAAGAACACCTCAATCTCCAGATGTATTTTAAAGAGATACGCCCCTCCTCCTTTTCTAATAGGAGAAGTTCATGATGAACTCTTAGTACAGCTTGCTTATCTTCAAGTGGGAAGCAATCATCCTCAGACAGAGGAAGTGCCTGGCTGTGGTGCTCCTCCTGACTGCACACCATGCCCAAGGTTTCTTTCTTGCTGGGCTTTGCAGAATTAAACAGGAAAACAAAGGAAAGGGGGGGGGGGGGGGGTGTTGGTGAATACTGCTCTAATGAGTCTTGGTGCAAAATGAGCTCAGGGATAGAGCTCGTGTGACCACAGAGCTTCAAAAGCTGGTGGCTGATGGTAGGGGTTCTTGGAGGCAAGCAGAGGTGCATGGGCATACATGGAGTGAGTTAGGGGAGAACACTCCAAGGAGTGTTTCAAAAACACATGTTCCAATGCTGTACTGAACCAGAGTTCACCAGAGGATGAGGTTCTTCGGGTCAATTGTGCCTTTTTCCTCTGTGCTTAGTGCTTCTGAGGTGTTTCGTGGCAGTTTTTATCCCCCCAGAAAGCATCTGGCAGAGAGAGAAAGGAGTTGCTGTGGGCTCTGATCAGCTCTGGAAATCCTGACTGTGAAGGCACTTTGCAAACTTCAGTCATTCCTCTGAGGCAGCCATATTGTGTGGGAAACAGGACTAGTTCTGTGTCAGCTATCCAGAAATCAGCAGTGAAATAGATTTTAAATTTAGTCCTCTCTTCTCAAGAAGAGTGTTGAGGAAATGTTGGAGGTCGGTATGTTTTCCTTTCCTTCATGGGGTTTAAGGTCGCTTACCTTGGGTCACTGGTAGATTTTAATGATTGCTGGCAAGTTTTTGGGATGATGCCTGGCTTCCATATCACAGAGCTGCTTGGCACTGGTCCTCACAGACATCTGCTACTCCTGGTTTGACAGCCCAGCCCACTGCTGCCTGTGCAGCGTTGGGTTGCCATGCAGGGGTTCACAGTGACTTGGAGGCACAAATAATCTGCTGCTGCTGCTGGCCCGGTCTGGTTGCTGCTTCTTTAGTTTTCTGTGAAGGAAATCTCTTGGTGCAGTGTAATGATGTGTAAAGATTTGCGAACTCAAGTAAATGATAATAAAGTGATGTGAGGACTTATTGGTCCCTGGAACAGATTTCCATGCATTTCCATTTTTGGTTTATGACATATATACCCAATTGTTTTTCAGACTTTATGAAAACAAAGGAGAAGCAGACTTCAGGGAGTCTTTGCTGCAGCTCTTCAAGTCCATCAACGAGATGATGAGCAGCATCTCCGATCAGACTGTCATAGTGAAGGTATGTGGGGTACAGCTCTCCATCTTGGCTTTTGTGTCCTCAGCTGTAATTGGGAAGTTTACAAAGTGTTCATTGTAATTGTGTCCAAAAACGTATTTACTTCTAACTTAATTAATGCTTAGTGCTTCTAACGAGGTGTTTGTGACTGCATAAAGAATGCATTTCAGACAAGTTTACTTATATTGCTGCAAATACATCACTTTCAATTTAAATCAGTTAATAATGAATAACCTTATCTTTAAGGTATTTTTAAGTCGTTTTTCAGATACTGATGTTGTATCCTTATGCACTTATTTACATCCTAGGCTGTTCAGGAACATATTATCTGGAGCCTTAGTGCGTATTTCTGTGTGGCAAATCTGGAGTGAGTCAGACTGCAAACTCTGCCTTCGGTTCCATCTTTTCTTCCCTTTAATATGGTGCCTACTTCTGGTAGAGTTGGCTGGCTCGTGGAATTGGAGATGTGGTCCTCCAACCTTTAATGGAAAGGCTATTAATATTGCAGAGCCATTAATAGGTAAATCCGCCAGCCCTGTAATTTAGAGCAGTCAGAGGTCAGTGTGTCAAAACTGGTCTCACATTCTTTCAGTGAATTTCTTTCACTTTGGATAAGTTTAGCGACTGTAGTAAACACGTTTGATGAGCTGCACCTTGAAGTCCTTGTGAGTCCTGACGGAAGGCATAAAAGGATGCACCTCTTGACCCAACTGTGCTGAATCGGTTAGAAGATGATCAGAAAGGAGCTAAGAACTGAGGTTGAATGTGAGAATAATATGACTTTTCCACCTCAGGTGTGTAGTTGCTGTATATTAGAAGAATTTTATATAGCAGCCAGGAGGCAAAATAAACAGTGGCAAAGCACAGTGCCTGTGCAAGAGGAAGCTGTGAAGTGTGGAGTGGGAAAACACTTGGTTCAACTCTTGGTCCTTAATAGCTGGTCTCAGGCTCATTGTATTATGCAGAGCACATGGCAAAAACAGGCAATGGGAAATAAGGCTTATGAGTTGGAATACTTTGGTTTGCAAGTGAGAACTCAGGCTGACGTCTGATAACAAAATAGGGATATGATCCTGTTTGAGTTAGATGCCTTTCCATTCTCTTTTAGAGCATTTTGCCCTGAATGGAAATTGCTGAGTTTGAGTTGTGAACTGTGTGTGCTACAGATAGGATGTTTGCAGATTATGAGGATCAAATCTAAGGTTTATTTCCTGAGACTCATTTGTGAGGGCTGCTTCAGGATGCAAATGAACATGGACTTTTATTCTCCTAGCACTGTTATACCTTGAAGAAGACTATTAAATCCGGAGGTACTCCCCAGATCAACTTTGTTCTGTTCAACTGGGGGAACGGACAACAGGCTTCTTAGCAAAGGGGACAGAAATCACACTATATCAGTGTCCTTTGCAGCCTGTGCTTCACCCCCAGGTTTCTGCAGAGTTGGGCAGAGTGCACCCACTCTGCAACTGATGGTGTAAGCATGCAGGTGGATGAGACAGCCTGGGATCAGTGCAAGGCTGAGCTAGAAGAGTACTTGTGGGTGTCTTTCAGCAGCTTCCACAGCCTTTCACTTATTATTCGTTCAATGCTTTCATCTCCTTGGGACTCTAATTACCTAGCTCTTAGAATATGTAATTGTTAGTATTGACTTTTGCAGCTTGCGAGATTGCTCTTATTATGTTTGAGTATCCACTGAAGCTCTGCAATTCTTTCAGCAGCTAGAACTTTGTGTTTCCATTACAAAGAATAGGTGTAAAATGTGGTTGCTTTGTTGGGTGGTGTTTTTGAAAGGGAGTGAGTGTGGCTCCTGCAAAGCAGACTGCTGGTGGACAAACATGTTGGAGCCCTGGGAGGATGTCAGTAAACATGGAAAGCAGGCACACTATTACAGGCTTCATTCTGCATTCCTATCAGTAACTTGGGCTGGGGAGCCAAGTACTGTGCCAGCAGTGAGGAACGTCATGAAGACCTCATGGAACTGAGGGGGCACCAAGGTGAGCTTCAGAGTAGGCAGATGTACAGCAATGCATCTCAGGAAGAGTGCATTAATGCTTGTGTGATGCTCAGCTTGATGCTGGCAGCTGCAGTGCAGGAGGGGAGCACCTTGGTGTTGTAGCTGGTAGCTCAGTGGGGCCACCAATTTGGAGTGTGGTGGCCAGGGGGTGTCAACCAGAAAGGCTGAGAGTCAGGTCTGCCTTCTGGCCCTGCTGGATGCACACACTGAGTGCTGGCTGCTGTTCTGGTCCACAGCTCTGGGCCATGAGTGACTGTGAAGGACAGGTGTGATGCAGCAGGATGCTGAAGCAGCCAAGAGGTGAGGTGGGATCTCCCATGGCCACAGTTGGAGGCTGAGTGCTGTGCTGGCCAGCCCAGTGGGGTTGCAACTGGAATTCCCTGTGCTGAAGTTGCACAGATAGCTAATGTAGATAGCAGGTGAGTTGTTGGCTGGGGGTGTTCTTCAGTTCAGATCAGCAGATCCAGCTTTATCGCTTTCAGGCTATTATATATGTATATATATATGTATATATATATTATTTTTTTTTAACATCCTTTGACAAAGCTGGGTAAGTGTACGTGAAATAAGTCTGTTTGGAGAGATAAAAAGTTGAAAAGACCTACACAGAAAATTAAGATGCTTCACATTAAAAGAGGTAGGTACTTAATTGTCAAATTTGAATATTTCTGTTTCTCCTTTTAACACTTCTTGATAGTTTATCGACACGGGGCAGAACTTCCACTGCTGTTTTACAGTTGCAACTTTTCCCTTTGGGTTGGCTATACCGATCTTTTCTGTTGTTATTTTTTATTTCTTCCCAATGTATCTGTGAAGGAAGCAGCCTTCAGGCCGACACTGTGTGGGGGAGAATGAATGACTGGAGTCTTACGTTCTGGGGAAGAATTACTCTTCATCTATTCAAATATTTATGTCCTTGTGGAAGCTGATGAGCTGTTCCTGACTGTTGCTCAGCTCTTCAGTTGCTTAATAATTTGCATTTAAACTGCCCCTCTTTTCTTATTGATGCATGCAAGGCCTTGAGAAGTAAAAGGTTTAATGAAAAGAAAACTGCCTGAATTATACAAGGATTTAGGGTTGCTTTGCTGGTTTGGCTGCAGGTTTAGGCTTTGAGGAGACAAAACCAAGAGTGTTATTGTGGAGAGCTGGTTGCAGAGGGCTGTCCTGAAGAGCCAAATCTTGACCTGGAGATTGGAGAAGCATTTCTCTGCCCATCTGCCACTGCTTCTGGTGGTGCTGTCAGGGCTGGGGCCCTGCAGGGAGCTGGTTCCTACCCCTTCGTCACTGCTGTTAAAGAAGAGCTGCTTGCCTGATGCTTTGTATTTGTGTTTGCAGTTGGTAGCTTAATATCTAGAGGAAAAAAAAAATGCTTCTTTACAGCAGGGAGATAAGTAGCCATTTGTATAGCAAAATAATATTTTAGAAGCTTTACCAACAATTTAAATTTGAGTTGTGGGTCTTCAACTACATACTTTTTACTAATAGTAGCTAAAAGCTTGTACAGAGATTTTGTTGGCATCTTCAGCTCTTGGTGGGCTCACAGAATCACAGAACTGCAGGGGTTGGTAGGGACCTCAAGAAGCCATCAAGTCCAACCCCCTGCCAAAGCAGTTCTCTATAGCAGGTCGCTCAGGTTGGTGTCCAGACAGGTCTTGAATATCTCCATAGAAAGAGACTCCATAGCCTCTCTGGGCAGTCTGTTCCAATGCTCCATCACCCTTACCATAAAGAAGTACTTTGCATGTTAGTACAGAACTTAATATGTTCAGGTTTTAGGCCATTACTCTTCATCCTATTGCCACACAGCACCAAGGAGAGCCTGGCCTCATCCATCTGCCTCTCACCTCCCTTTAGATATCTGTAAACATCTATCAGGTCCCCGATCCTCAAATATGTTGCAATTAAAACACTGAGAGGTAAGAATGAATTAAAAGACGATATTTTATCCTAGGCTATGAATGGTCAATCCATGCATGGTATAAATTTGTGTTTAATGAGAATCTTCTCAGTTACCTGAGTAGTAGACTATCTTAGTTACTACTGAGTAGTAGACTATTTCTTTTCTTTTGCATCAGAGCTGACCATAGCTGAGGCAGTCATTCAGGGGCCACTTTTCCTTCTTGCTTTTTTCAGGTGTGCAGTTGTCCAAACTGGAGAGGGAAATGAAAACACTGATCTGTGCTGACAGATGTTCCAGGTCATCGTCTCGCTGCAGTCTCTCTTGCACGATGGGTAGCAGTGGGCTGCAGCAGTGCCCTCTTTGTACATTGAGCTGTTTGCTTTTTCAAGTATCGGTTTGATTTTAGGAATTATTTGTTGAAGGTGTGCAGCACTGGATGCTTATGTGTACTTATAATGGTTACACGTGTAGAGAGCTTTCCTGATGTTTTTTGTTCTTGTTTTCTGCTAATTGGTGCATGATAATTATTTCCTTAACCTTTTGCTGTTGAAGTGTGAGCTCAGCCGAAGCCTAACACGATGTTTTAAGTTCAGATAAATATGCAAATGTTTCCTAGTAATTTATTCTTGCAATCTCTTTGAAACAAGAGCAGTGGAAATCAGCTGTATTGGATTTATGGGCACTGTCTGATTTAGGCAGTGTTTGGATGGGGGAACCGAGCTGTTCTCAGCAGGGCTCTTGTACTTTGCTTGGATGTTTGCTGTTCTGTGTGGCTTTGTGCTGTGGTTCAGGACTGAAAATATGGGCAGACAGGCGAGTTAGTTCTGTGCTTTAAATGATACTTGATAAAGTAGGCGTGCATGTAAAAATTATCCCTAATGTGACCACAGGGAACTGGAGCAGAAGATGATAGCGTTTCTCTAATGAGAATTCTCTTGTGTGTGTGGTTTCTATAACTCCTGTCACTTTTAACAAATAGTACATGTTTCTTGGTAGCCATGGTTTATTTTTCCCTAATAATAAGTGCTTATTGCTAAAACCACAGGAAAGTATTTAAACGGAGAAATGCATTCCAGGCTGCTCATCATCAGCAGAAAACAAAACAGGCTGCGCTGGGCTGCAGGGCTTTTCCAACAGGTTCAATATTTTGTGACCATCATTGAAAATGAATTTAGTGCTCAAATGCATCCATGGACTAAGGTTTCTCTTTTCTTAGGGACCTGTTTGGGGACTTCAGTTGTTCCTTTGGTAATTAATGTGCTGATTGATCTCCTTGTGATGGTGCTTCGTGCCTTATTTTACGCTGAATGTTGTGCCAGAGGCGTGGGTTCACTTGTGACTTGGAACGAATGATTATTGCAGACTTAGGCAATCCAAAAGTAGATTTTAGGCATTCCTGGAAATCGTTTCATCCAGCTGCTGACCAGGCTTAATTTGGCTGGCTTTATGAGATTTGCAGCCAGGGATAATGCTTGTGTAGAAGGTATGTGCTTTCTGCTCAGTAACGGGATAGATGAAAATTAACATTAAAGTCATGTACAGATTGCATAGATAAAAGAAATTTATTACTTCATCAAACAAAAGAGTTCATAAAGTTATACTGTATTTGGCAAAGAAATTTTATGCTTAATTTTGAGAATAGCTGCAGTGTTTGAAATGAATGACTTTACAAATGGCACTTCTGAATCAGGTATTTTTGCTTTTACATAATCCAAAGAGATGTAGCCAAGACAGAAACCTGTCATAGACTGCTCTGAATGTGTGTTGTTTAAAACTTTGCAAATATCATTTGTTCAATCTAATGACATCCAGAAGTTAGTGCTGCAGTTTTCTTACCTGCTGCTGTAAAGAGGCTCTTGATACTGTATTCTTAAATTTATTTTAAATGCAGTGTCAGTATAAGCCCCAGAGTGGAATGAAAGGTTGAATTTGCTTTGTTTTTATTTGTATATCACAGGCTGGTTTTGTTACTGCAGCAGTCATTTCTGTTTAGTCTTAATGACAGGATTGCTCAGCATTGCCAACTTCAAAATAAAAAGTAAGTTAATAAAACTTCCATCTGTTTTTATCTATTACCCAAAATGAAATCAGAAGCGACTTTCAGGTCCTTAGCAAAACTACCACTTCTCATCTTAGTGTGCTTTGAGAGGACGGAGTGCTTATGCAGACTGTGTCGTGCCAAGAGGCAGAAGGATGCTGTGAGGCAATGCAGTGCCATGCTTTCGGTCCTATCAGTGTATTGGTGTCAGTGCGTCAGCTTCAGGGTATTTTTCCAAATGGCATGAAAGTGGGCTGTAATTGCACTAGTCTTGTGCTTTTTTAATGTGTATCTCAGTGCGTGTGCTTCTGTTGACGTGCCCTTCATGGCTTGCTGTTGTGTTGGATTGGTGTTTTTGAGACCATAATCTGTGTGGTTTATTAAACTTGGCCTAGGTTACTTTGGGCATAGAATATGTACTCAGGACTCCTCCTTAATGCAGTCCTTCAACTTGTTTGGTGGACTTGGGATTTGGGAAACTCTATTGCTTTAAAAGAACAAGCAAAGCTTGGTGTTTCTTCTGTGCAGTTCTGATAGAGAAGTTCCAAAGTGCTCTAACAGAGTTTGGTGACCTTTTCTCCCAGTATTCCAAAAAAATAATCCTCCTTTAAGGCTAAATTTTAAATCATGGAAACTCCTTGAACCTTTAGACCTAAGGAAGGTGTCGATTGCTTGATAAGTCCAATTCTTTACATTTTCTTGCCTTGTTATTGAACCCATCAGGAAAAAAGGGGCTGGGGCAGTGGGCACTGGACGGGGATACATCCTCTGCTATTCAGAAGGACTGGGACCACGATTAGAAAGTGTTTGCTATGCACTTGGTTTTGTTCATTCTGGCCTTATAACTGTGTGCACATTTCTTTTTTTTCCTTTCTTTCCCCCAGCTGATCTTTTGATAGAAACCATCACTGAATTTTTCTTCCCTGTGAAACAAAACCTGCATTGTTTAGAATCACAGAATGGCCAGGGTTGGAAGGGACACAAGGATCATGAGTCTCCAGCCCCCTGCCACATGCAGGGCCATCAACCTCCCATTTCATACCAGCCCAGGCTGCCCAGGGCCCCATCCAACCTGGCCTTGAACACCTCCAGGGATGGATGGGGCATCTGCATCCTCTGGGCAGCTGTTCCATGGCTGTTATGCACAGAGAAGTGGTTGTGATGATTTAGGAAGCAAGCTGTAATTATTCTGTGAACTAATGAAAACCTAGGGGGTCTGTGCATCGGACTTGGAGAGAGCTGTGACCATCAGTTATTGCTTAGTTTTTTCTATTTAATACAAAGCTTTGTCTTTTCTGCACCTTTTTATTTTTCCTTTGTGAGTTGTTTTTTTTTTTTTTCCTTTGGCATAACTATCTTTTCTATTAGTTTAGAAGGACACCCCTTGTAGTGCTGCACTCTGACTCAGCACTTGCACAGGTAGTACTGGCAGCTGGTTCATTTAATAAGTGTCTGTGAACTGATCTTTTCATATAGATACAATACCTCTTGGTGATGATCATAAAGGGAAAACAAACACCTGTGTGAGTGCACAGCTCTGTGCATGGTTTGTGTGGTGGTAAAGAGAGAGAAGGCACAATACCAACACTTTAAGTACTGACCTGAGCTTGCTGAAGTCACGCTGATCCTTGACTCACACCTGAGTCACATTGAGGGAATGAAATCCCAGTCATACCCCCACGATCAATATAATGGTGAGCATACAGGGAGCTTGAATACAGCAACAGGAAAAAAATGTCCATTGTTGTGATGATGCACTGCTCCTTCTGGCTATTCTTCCCTCTCACCAGTTTAGTGTCCTGTAGTACTTAAAGTTGTTTTGTAACTTGATGGAGGTAGCAGTGCTCTGTCACTGTTGGTTTTCACAGGGGCTTTGGGCAGTAAAGTAATACATGCAGCCCAGCTTGAAACTCTGATTATTGGTGAAGTCTCTGAGACTGTTGTTTCCAGGTTTGTTTGGTCACACTGCAATACTGCAAAAATCTTGTTTAGTTAATAAGGAAATGCTTAATTATTTATTTTTTTCCCCCTAACACTTTGAATTTTGAATTGTCTTAGGCATCGCTATCTTCCTGTGAAAATAAGGTTTTGCTTTTGGTGGCTGTGTGCTCCTGGCAGAGATGAGAAGTTTGAGCCTTTGTCCACTGCTGATAGCAAGAGCAGAGAGTGATCTAATTTAATTTTATGTAGTACAAAGAGATAAATCCAAGACAGTATAGTATAGTATTCTGAATGCATTTCAATGGGGGAAAGAATAAAGATTGATTGCTTCTTATTTTTTTTTCTTTTTTTTTCCTCCCTGATGTTAAAGATAGTTAATTGTTGAATTTAACATTCCTCACTTGCTCTGATATGTGGGGACAGTTGTGCTGCTGCTAATGAAGGATCTGCTTTCAGCTGCAACTTCTAACAGTGAAAGCTGTGCTGAATGCTGCTCTCTTGCAAGAGTATCAACTGAGTTGTTCTAGAAAACCTCTGCCTTACAAACGTCTTCCTGTGGCTACCAGCACCACCGTACTGCCTGTTCTGTAACTGAGTCAGCTGAGATCACAAACTGACTTATATACACTTTCACCATTTTCTTAAAAATTTGGGGATGCTCAACTTGAAACAGCTTGTCCACAGAGCAGATCGAAGGGGCTGATAATTGTTGTAACTGCAGGCTTTTCATTGATGTTTTAAATAGCTTTACCTAACAGTGCTTCCTTTAAGTCATTAAAGTGTTAATTTCAATGGTCGTGCCAGCACAGCGTGCAATTTTAATTGAAGATATAAAATGAAAGCTCTCTTTTTTTTTTTTAGTGTGTTACTAAACATTTATTGCTACATGCATTTGAATGATAAGCAAATAAAAACAGAGCGATGGCTGCGCTTTACAACTGGTCATTAGAGTCCTCATCCATCAAAACACATAAGCCTGTACATAATGGGACTATTTGCATAATTACAGTTATGAGCTTGATTTCTGAGCATGTAAGTAGTCCTTTAAGCATACGTGGAAGTGTTTGACAATCAAGCTCTGCAGTTTAAATGGGCTGTGAGTTGGAACGGGAATGTTTTGGAATTTGTGTCCAACCTATGACACGTTTGTTCTTTGCTCGTCTAAAAGTGGTCAGCAAGCATTGAATTATGTCCCTTGTTTGTCACCTGGGACAGTGACAGATGTCATCCTCTCATGAAGAAGTCGTCCTGTAGATGCAGTCTGTTGGTGTCTTATGAATTCCAATCTTTTTTTTTTTATCCTCAATCCACTTTTTCTGTGAATGCTTCTGCTGGCTAAAAACAAACCGGCCCACTACGTTCCTTTAACAAGAATGAAAAACAAGGTTGCATCAGCTCTTATTTAAGCACACGTCAGTGGGCAGCGCTGGGTGTTGGCTCAGTCCCGGTTGATGGACTGACTTTTGGGATGCAATTGAGCACGGGCCATGAAATCTTCACTCTGTTATTCTTGTTTTTGCCCTGTCGGCTGTACTTCTTGGACAGTGAATGCTAAGTGGAAAGCAAATTGGTAAATTCACCTTATAGAAGAAGCTATGAGCTGATCAGAAGATGATTGCAGAGTACGCTCAAGTTTACATAACGCAATGTTTTACCCAGAATTTTGTGTAGCTGCTACCACCAGGTGCTTTCCTCCAGGATGGCTGCCATTGCCAGGGCCACGTTCTGTGCTCAACTGCAGCCACGTGGCCACGCTTCAGAACAGCAAGGTCTAGAAATTCCTAAGGAACCTGGCAGTGCTTTATTTCCAGAGGCAGAAGGTTACCTGTCCTTGTGTTTCGGGTTCAATTCTGGATGTGGGTATAGGCCTTCTATAGCCATTTAACTAAAATCATTTTAGTCTGTATTTTTATTGGGAAATATGTAAATGAACAACTGCTTCATGCATTATTCAAGAGATGACATTTTGTATCAGTGATACCTCTTTCTAATCTTATCTAAAGATATGCAAATGGTTTAATTAAAATAATTATACTGTATAATATACCTGAACTTCACTCTTAAATAGTACCTATTAATCATTAATGGTACTGGTTCATATTTTCAGTTGAAAACACGATTAAAATATTTGATTGATAGTGGGCTCTAAACAGTTTTTTCCCTTTTTGCTGAACATCTGGGCCTGAGCTGGCTCTTGTGACTGTAACGAGTTGACCTGCTGCATGCAAGGACAGTATAATTTGGTTTAAAATTGCTAATATTACAGCAAAAACTATAGTAGTTTGAAAATAAGCTGTGTGTGTACCTATGGGTCAGTACTCCTCAAGTTTGTTTGCACGTGTTCTTCTTCCTACTGTTAAGAACTGTTGATTAAACAGAAGTATTCTGTTTCTTGAATTTGACCTTGGAGTTATATACCATAATCATGTCACATCCTCGACAGTATAAAAGAATTGGAAGAGAAATGCACAAAGGCTTCTCTCCCTAATGCAAAAGGGTAGGGATTACATGGTGCTGGCATGGATGGAAACGGCAAATGCTAAGCAGTAAGCACAGAAATGCCTGATGAGGAATTAATCATTCCCTATTTTATGGCAACAACATATCTGCAATCACTCTTTGATGTTATCAATAAAATGCAAAGCAAAGTGAAGTCAGTCTGGCAGTTGTGGGTTGTATTGGAATTACTGTGTTTCTTTCTGGCCTGGCACTCCAGGCGGCAAGAGCTGGGGAGCCTTGGTTAGAATAGTGCACGTGGATAAGCAATTAGGGCTAACACCAAAAATCAGGTAGAATATTTTCTCATCTTTGATGCTTAAAAAAACAAAAAGAAAAAGGAAAAAAAAGGCTGAAATGCATCTCATTGTGCATGTAAGAAGAGGGCAGCAAGCTGAAATAATTTGCAAGTGAAACAAAAACTTTGTTAATTATTGTTTAGATGATATGAGTTTTGGTTCTGGTGTTACTGGAGGGCAGTTTACTCCTGTCTAACCAAAGCTGTGTTCTGTTGTGGTTGTGTTCCATTGCTGGGCTGTAATTTTTCCTGACTAGGTTTTGGCTCTTGATGGATTTAAGAGAATGTTTGCAATAGAAATAATTTATTAACTACTGACTTTTTTTTTTCTTGGAAAAAATCCTAAAACAAAATGGGTTGGAATGGCTATGAATAGTGAAAATATTTAATACCTGTGTTGGTAGGACTTGTGTCTTATGAGAGATGGAGAGAATACTGTGAGATCAAGGGGGAATTTAAGACCTCCAGTGTCATTAGTGATGACAAAAAGGGGGAAAATGGCAGTGATGTGGTTTTGTTTGATTTTAAGTGCTGGAAGGGAAGTTAAACCCAAACAAATACAACATGGCTATTGAGAAGGATGTCCGGCTCCATAGAGGATGGGGAGATGCGATGAAGGGAATGTAACACAAATGTTGAGTCCCATGCTGAAGGGGTTCCTTAATGGGCTGTTAAGAGCTCATCAATCTCCAATTTTGATGTAAGCTATCAGTCTTCCCAGCTCTTCTCTTGCTCCTTCCCTCTTCTAGGCCTATTCAATCCTAACATTTTCATTTTCCTTGAGTTTTGAGGTTGAGTGACTTATCTCTGGAAGAACAGGCTGAGAGGCTCAGCTGAAGGCACAGGCTGTATTTAAGCCAAAGCAATTACACACATGTGATCCTCTTCTTGCTGTCTTCCCATCTGATTGAAGGAGGCATGAATTTCAGTCTTCCTTTTCTCTTTTTTTCCAGGGAGCAGCACTTAAATACTTGCCAGCTATTGTCAATGATGTGAAATTAGTATTTGATCCAAAAGAACTTAGGTAAGTAAATACTTAGGTAAGTGTACTGTGCACTTTATATTGGACCAGTTTGTATAATGATACATCTTTTATATCTATATATATAGATAGATATAATCTATCTATCTATATAATATATATAATATGTATCTCATGTATATATATTTTATATATATATATATATAAAGTGTAGTTCTTCATGCATTATTTTATCAGTATTCTGTTGGCTTGAAGCATGGAGGCAATGAAATACGATCGCCTGAGATGTTTTATCACCTTTCTCCTACAAGTAGTTGCTGGGCTATGCAGATACCCCATTTGTTGTAATGTATGGCATTGAAGTTTGACACGTCTTGAAAAATTTTGCAGTCCTGCTTGCTAAAGTCATATAATGAGACGTCAAGAATTATCAGTCAATAACTGACAACAAAGCACTCAAACTGTAAGCTTGATGCATTGCTGTTTGAATTACAAACTTGATGTAAATAATAACTCTGCTTTTGTTCCTGAGCCTTCTTTATGGATGGACATTTCAGTAGTTTATAAGTATGCTTTTCTATTTACAATTTAGAGCATTTCTGTAATAGAAAATTGTTTTGGAACAAAAAGACAATAAGGAAACAAAATCTATGATAATTGAAGTGAAGAGGCAATAGCACAGACAACTGAAACTTGAAACACAGAATCTGAAATGAAACACAGGAAAAGAGTATGAAACTGAGGTGAAAGGGAGAGGGCAAAAGGAAAAGATGAAAAAAGTCAACGGGAATATCAGAGAAATGTGAATTTTCTTTGAAATTTAAAATTTCATTGTTTGGGATTAAAAAAATAGTTTGTCTTGAGGTGCGTAGTTTTGTACTCTCCAGGTGTCTTGTTTGCTTTGTTTTACATATTTCTGGGAGAGTTTGCTATATTTTTACTTGTCCCTTTCTATCCAGCAAACTTTTTACTGAATTCATCCTCAACGTTCCCGTGAGCCGGCTGACCATTCAGAAGCTCTACTGTTTGATTGAAATAGTTCACAGTGACCTCTTCACACAGCATGGTAAGCAGCAGCTTTGTGACTCTGAAATTGTCACATTACTCAAAGCCTCCAGACTTTTGCTGGTGGAAGAAGTTCTGTCCTTGCTGCCAAATGCAGCGGAGGTTGCACCCAATTAAGGTTGTTCCATTAGCAGGACGGGAAGATTTGAAGTAAGTGAGGAAATGCTAATTGACACTTACTGCAGGTTAGAGATCATAAAGAAGTGAAAGCAAATACTTGTAATTTTTCATTTAAGAGGGCACAAACATGCAGTGTTACTGGCATGTGTTGTAACTTTAACTGTGTTTATTTTATCGAAATCTGTTAATTCAGCTTTTGTGCTCAGTCAGGTTTTACAGAAACAATGGCTGTTCTCAGCGTCCATCCTTTCTGAAGCATTTTTCTTCTCTTGTAAGCTGAACCTTAGCAGAAGTAAAGCAACACAAACCCTTTGTCCATGCTTTCTCCTCCTCTCCTTTTACATTGTGGAAGGTAACTTCAACTGGTCTCTTGCAGAGTCCTTCATTTGCAGTGAAGCATTTTCATCTTTTCTAGATGACTGCAGGTTAAACTACCCTAAACTAAGTGTTTTTATACTGTCTGCAGGAGCTAATGAGGGAGCAAATAGACAATGGTTCAACCATAAGGGAAATGTGGAAGGACTCTTCTGTGGATCAGAATTGCTGGTGATGCAATTAAAAAAAGAAATAACTAAAAAAAATATATATGTGGCTTTGTGCAGCCAGGTCGTATTGCCAGTAGCATCTAACCACAGCTGTGTAATTCTTGCTGGACCTTACAGTTCTGTCTTCTTACAATTGATTTTTAAAAAAGGCACGTATAAGCCAACCCAATTCACAAAGCATTGTGCTTTGGCACCTGGTGCAATTCAGTGGTATTGCTAAAAGAGAAGATATTGCATGGATCTGCTGCTAACATCTGTGGGAATAAGTCCTAACTGTTGCCCTTTCTTTCTGCTCAAGTAGCCATGGAGAACGATACTCAAAGAACAAGCTTTGTTTTATTTTTACCTTCTGTTCAGACTGACTTTGCAATAAGCTTATTTTTCAAATAGATTTAGAGGAAGTATGTGTAAAATTATTGGGACAGCACGATACATGTTTTTCCCTCATAATTTAAAGGCTGTTTTAGGACTGTTGTAGATCATAGAGCCTCCAGGCATTTCAGGGAAGAATTAGAGGTTTTCCATGAAGAACCCTTCAGTACTTTCCCATTCTTGCTCAAGTGGGACTGTAGCACCTAAGTTGCTGGTATATTTTCTACAGCTATGGATGGTGACGAAGTAGGAATGAACCTGTTTTGAAATAGACTCTAATGGCAGCATCACCACACCTGCACCAGCAGCTCCAAATGCATTGCGGCTTCATCTTCACTTCTTAGATCTTCTCCCCCCTTATTTGCCACAACAAAAGAGTGACACAGCTGTATCTGCTTTGAATTGATAAGTATAAGATAAGGTAATAAGGCAGAAAGCAGATGGAATTGCTGGCATTGTGTGAAATGGTACGTTTCTCCAAGACCATTTTAATGTTTGTTCTTCCTGATGCCTGCATCAAGTGTTGCTGTAAAATGTGCATCATTTCTGTCATTCGTTCTCAGCTTTTTGTAGTAATTGTTCTTATTTCTAGCACTTCTTAGAATGTAAAATCTTCAGGGCCAAAGTCAGTGAGGTGAGGTGTTACACCTGACCATTCTGGATGGGAGAAAACTGAGATAACGTAGATAAAAAGCAATGATCAGAAGCACTTCTGAGGGAAGCTGTAGTGTCACATCATGTTTTTATTATGTTGCTCTGTGAAAATTAAGTTCTTCTCAGAGGAAAGTCAGTGAAGAAGGAGAATTTGTGTATGCTGGTTTGTTGTAGCTCTCAAACTCAGCCATCTGTAGGGAATGGTGTTGTCCAACATGAATAGCTGGTAGTGTTCCTTAGGAAGGTGGATGATTCAGCTGTAATAGCAGGGTATTCATTTCAATAGTCTGGTCTTACTGATGGAACAGCACTTCTGAAAGGTTTTTGGGTTTTACAGCGAGGCTCCTTTCTGGAGGCTTTCTTGTCACCCGAGTTAAGAATGCCCTCAATCCGATGTACTCCAGCTGAAGTGTGATGGAGATTCAAGGCACACGCACACAGCAGTCTGGGCAGCACTGCTGGTACATCCCAGCATTGGGTGCTTGTTTCACCCTAGCTGCAGTTTTGAGATGAGGAGCGACATGGGGATGCGGGGGCTGTTCCACTTCCACCATCTGGCATCGTATGTCTGTGTGCTGCCCATCCTCCCATGCGCTTCTGCGTGTCCTCATGTAGTCTCCTGAATCAATAAACAAAGCATTATCTTAAATGCTCCTTGTGCCACAGATAATTCTGTATAATGCTTATGCCTGGAGAATGGATTGTACCAGAAACCTTTCGTAAACACTTGAAAATAAATTAAGTGAATAGCCACAGTGGTTAAATCTAGTCTCTCCTTGCTCCGTGGGTTTGAGTTCTTATTACTAAAAATGCAGTTCTGCTGCCTCTCCTGCTTCTCATTTATTCAAACATATTAAACTAATAGCCAGTATTTTCATATAAGTACCAGTCTGATGCTGTACCGTATCACAGAAATGAGTTTTTTTTGTCCAAAAACAATAAGTGGTACAAGACTGCGGACCTGCAGGAAAGCTCGAAGACATCCTGAAAATCAAACAACATTTCATCAGTGAATTTCTTTTTCTTTGTGAGAATGCCCTGATCTGTGCCCTGAGAGTCGGGGAAGATTTATTTGTCGTGTCTCAAGAAGAATTAAAATTGAAAACACAGAAATTTGTGAAGCTTGAAGGGTGCAGGGTGAAATTCTTTGCGAGTTCTGCTTTAAAGGTGCGGAGTGCTGGTGGTGGTCCTCCTGAAATCTGAAGAGCTTGGGATCTTGGATAAGAATACACTGTGGCATTGTGCTTTGAATGTCTTTTAAAACTCTATTGCAGATCCTATTTAAAGGCTTGTTCAGTTGCTTTCTGGTTACGTTGTATGTCATATATTTGTTCCATTCTGAAATTCAAGGTAATGTATCTCCTCTGTGAACCTTGTGTTTACTTTTGTTAAGGCTTCAGCCTTGGCAGGAATATCCTGTGCATTCTTCATATTTTGCTGCTGTTGTCCTAACAGTGGTTCATAATAGAGGCCTTTTACCCAAAGGAAAGAAGGGAAATCAGTATGTGCCTATGCAGTCAAAGCACTGTTAAGCAGAAAGAGTGTTGTCTATTTGTGTGTAAGTAATTGAACAGAATAAGAGCCAGGTGCCTTCAAGGAGCATTTATTTATCTATTTGTGTGTGTATTTGATAAAGGAATAAGGGCCGGATGGCAACAAGGAGTGTAATCTTTCCAAGCTTGTACTTGCTTACAGAGGCCAACAGATAGAAGCCAGTAAAGACTAAATCTATCAGACCTTCATGCTTCCCTTGTCTGTGCTCAAAAAATGCTCAGGTATCCCACAAAAGATACGTTTCTTCAGAGCAGCATGTGAACCAGAACATTGTAAATGTCTCCTGTGTTTCACAGAATCACACGGAATCACAAAATGACTTGGGTTGGAAGGGACACAAGGATCACGAATCTCCAACCCCCCACCATGTGCAGGGCCACCAACCTCCACATCTCACAGCAGCCCAGGCTGCCCAGGGCCCCATCCAACCTGGCCTTGAACACCTCCAGGGATGGACGGGGCATCACAGCCTCTCTGGGCAGCTGTTCCAGCACCTCACCACTCTCAGAGCAAAGAACTTAAATGTATGTTTAAAACTTATGTGTGAACATATAAGCTGGAGCACAGAAGTTTCCTAACAACTGAATGCACGTTCTCAGCTCTCCATGTGCAACTAGTTAGTTTGCAGCTTAATGAACTGTCTTATCCTTGGAAATGTCAAACTTTTGGTTTTGTGTAAATAATGATTTATCTGATTTGTTCTGTCCTGTAGAGATGTTTGTATTCTCAATTGCTTTGTTTTACAAATGACTTGCAGCTAATTACCAAGTGAGCTGTGTGGCTGCTGTATTAAATAGCCAGGAAATCGAGTGATTTCTCCATTAGGAAATTGTTTGGCTGCTAAATATTAGTGGAGAGCATCTAGCATTTATAAAAAATTCTTACCCTTTAATTATGACTACACTTACAGTTTTCCACTCCACGCTGTGTAATAGAAGCACGGTTATTGAGCAGAGGGTTTTTTTTGCCCACGAAAACTAAATGAACCATAAAGCAAAGAAATACATTTATCAGCATCCCTCTAAATGAAATATTTTATATTGACAAAAATTTATTGTGTGTATTTAGCTTCAGCAGAGTTCCCACGTTGGTGTTTTGCTGGAGCTTTGCTTGGATGCTCCTAAGTTGATGATGCCTCCTGAGCATCCTTTTATAAAGATTAATATTTTATTCTCGCTGCATGCTCCTGTGTCATTAATCACTGGGGGTTGGACTTGTGCAGCAGAGAATGAACAGATGTCGAATTATTGTTGTCTGTAATCATTGTGCATCATACTTGTGAGCTATCTTCACAGCTGGCTTTTGAGCAGGAGACTAATGCCGTAGGCTCTGGATATCTCTGGCCTTGCCATTAATCAGTGCCAGTAGGTGTTTGTGACCGGCAGGGTGGGGAAGGTTAACTTCTCCTCTGCTCTGCTTGTAAATAATCATGAGGTAGTTGATGAACGCAGTGTTTTTCAAAGTAGTTTATGGCAGAGGAGGTTCTTAAAACCTTGTCTCGGTGTGGAGCGAATTACCGTAGTAGTAGATTTGTTGAAATATTTACCTGTATGTGTACATACAGAAATAGAGCTGTGTGTTGGTGAGTTCCCTCGGGATTTCACTGCCTGGTAGTGCCTGTGTATTTTACTGGAGGTATTTAGAAAATCATGAAGCTGTTGATGGAACTGTTGCAGCAGCAGCTGCTGCTTTGGCTTAGAGGGAAGCTGGGTCTGTGGTGTGGTGTGGCATTGGGAGCAGTGGGACAGGGCTGTGAGATGAGAGGCAGCGAGGGTCCTCCCTTGGCTCACCAGTGTCTCAGAGCAGGCCTTCAACAGCCGTCAGAGAAAGGCAAAGCACATAAAAATCATTCAGTACATAAAAAGGGTTTTGTTGCGACTAGATGATGACTGTCATAAAGCACCCATCTGATTTTAGCCGTAGCCTTTGTCTTTCCAACTGGCAGTATTTATTCCTTTTTGCTTATTGCAAAGCCATCTCTGTATTCCTATTTCTTCTTTGGCATAAAGCTTCCATTAGTAGTTAGAGGGCCATGTAAACTTGAGGATGGTTTCACCATCTTGGTGCTTTACACATCTGTTGGGTGGCCAAGTAGTCAGGACACCTCTTCACTGTGTTTTATCCTGTGTTCTGCAGCAGCTACAGACAGGACAGCAGGTGTTCAGCAGTCCAGGTGTAGGGCGGCACAGAGCCAGGAGGTGCTGCTTGAGGAGCACTGTCAGATCTTCCAGGAGAAGTACAGGCTGCATGATTCCCAACAAAGTGCTCTGACGAATCAATTAGTTTTTCCTTTCTCAGAAATTCAGCCTCATCACCTGCTCTGTTGATCAATGTGTATTCCGGGCTTATGCCAGAATATCCCAGAGGTGACCTAGCTACAATTTTTGCCTTCTGGATGCTTGCAGATATTAAATTGATCTTTGACCATTCTCTGCTAGTGGGGCTTAGCAGGAACATGAATGTCTTAATTATTGGCAGTAGTAAGTTATTAAATGTTGATTCATCCTGCAGGTTTTCCAAAGCCTCAGTAGCAATGCCTTTGTTGAAACACTTAACAACTGGGTGGCAGAACTTTGTCTTTCCCTTGTGTTGGGTGGAAGGAGTGTGCTACGTCACTGTGTTCTTGCTGTTTTTTCTTAGAATCATAGAATTAATCACAGAATGGCTTAGGTTGGAGGGGGTCTTAGAGATGTCTAGTTGCAACTCTCCTGCTATGGGCAGGGTAAATCTGCCTTAGCTTCTTTCTGAATCTGTCTGGTGATTTATGTAAGAGTGGCCCAGGTACTGAAACGAGGAAGGGAATGGCTTTGGGCTGAGAGGGAATGGCCAAGGGCTGCAGCAGCTTCCATCCAAGGCAGAAGTTTAAAGCAAATACAAAACAGTGATGATACCAGCACGCTGATGGTGAGTCACCATCATCAGTCAGAAAAACTCTTTTGCAATGCTGGACCTTTATTCGCCTTTAGCATCCCTTTCAATCTGAGGGGATGCTGTTCTTCAGCTAAGGTTGCACAGCTGAAGAAAGAGACAGCCACCTGTTGCTTCAAATGCATGTATTTCATTGTCTGCCTTATTAGGGTGGTTAGAGACTTCATGTTTGTGTAAGCAGCTGTAGATCGTTAATTAATAAACATCCTAGTAAATAAGCTCATTCATTGCCCTTTGTTGTGCTTTTGTAGCCACCAGAGTAAGGTAGAATCTTAGGTTTCTCTCAGTTCCCAGCGCTCTTTGGATCAGTTCTGTTTAGCCACAGTGGTCACCACTTCCTTGCTTTTAATATCCATACACATTTATGAATAATATATCTGTAAACATAATGGGAACTGATGATGATGAGGATATTTCTCCAAAATTAGATTAGTTCCTCTTGTAATCCAGTTTTCTTCTCCTTAATGGGTAAGTCATAATGGAAATGAATATGAGAGGATGTGATGCTGTGGCTAGGCTGATTTCTCCATGTAAAATACATTGCAGGCTTTAGTGCATGTTTCTTGAGGGGAAAAATTCAACTAACACACCGTGGTTTTACTCTTTTTTTTTTGAGTTATGAAGGTGGTGGTTAAATGACCGAGTAGTAATTAGATGTAAAAATTCCACACCGAAGAAACTGACTCGTGAAAGTGTTCTTCCTTAGAATGAGAGCCCACTTGTGCATCCCAAGTGAGCACCTACGTGCAGCAGTCACTTGAGACTGAAGAATATTTCTCTTGAACTGCTGAAGCTGGATGTGCTTGTACTCCATTCGTTCTCATTCCACAAACACGAGCCTACAAGGCAGGATAAAGATGCTGCTGTTTTAGTTCCTCTCTAACATCATCTGAGCCGAAGTGCTCTCTATGCTGCATTGTAGCATGTTTCTCTTGATTATTTTTTTTGCCACTGACAACTATTTCTCCCCATTGTGCAGTTTGTGAGACCAGAATTGTCCTTTCTGTAGGGTAGCTCACAGGAGGGATGGGCTCGTGGTAGTTGCTCCAGGAGTAACTGGTTCCCCTCCCTTGGGCATGGAAGTACTGGGCTGGGGATGGAGGGAGTTGAAAAAAGGTTTTAACTTCATCCTCACCCCTTTGAGCATGAAGAATACACGCTTGATACAACCAGGCAGAAGGCAGATAGCGGGCTGTGCAGACTCTCCTTAAGGAAAAGAACATGCTTTAGCAAGCAAGCACAGTGTCTCAGTGTTCTGTGTGCACTAAGACACTTTGCAGGTTATACTTTCATTAGATGTGTGAAATGTTGTGTGGTGTTTTGTAAGTCTGGGTAACTGTTGTTTTTAAGCATGGGTGGTTAAAGGCCACGAGACTGCTCAAGCACTTTGCTCAGCTGGGGCAGAAATGGGAAGGTAGCATTTTGTCTCAGCCTTCTTAGCTTAACTTTCATTTGCTTATGCATTTTTTTTTCCCAGGTTTTTATGGTTTGGATTGAAATGCAGCTGAAATATCTTCCTTTTTTTTTTTTGTCTTATGCAGTCATTGGGGTGGGTTGGTTGCATAGGTAATAGTGTGCATTTATTTACTGCTGTGTATGTAATCTTATGTCTTGTGTGCAGACTGCAGGGAAATCTTGCTGCCAACAATGACAGATCAGCTCAAGTATCACTTGGAAAGACAAGAAGATTTGGAGGCTTGTTGCCAATTGCTGAGTAACATCCTGGAAGTGCTTTACAAGAAAGATGTGGTTAGTATCTCATGTTTCTGTGAAGATTAGCATTTAAAAGAAATGAATCTTAGCAGAACTGATTCAGCAGGTAACTCTTGGTGGCTTAAATTCTTTTCTGTCTCCTCACCGATCTCTTTTAAGGCTTCTTTTTAGGTATACAACGACAAGGATGTTTTCCCTGACATCTTGTGATGTTTTGTATTTTTTCTGAGGCAATTCCAATCACCACTGCAGAACACTTTTATGGATGCTGCTTAGTGAGGAGGATATGTAAGATAGAGAGAGAAACCTCTTTCTTCCACAATGTTTAGCCTCTGCCTGGTGGGAAGTACTTGAAATCCCCATCCATCCAAGCATTTTGGGAAATGCACGTTTGAATGATGTTGAGGGTGGCCCTGAAGGTCCATATATATGAACATCTAGTTTTATCTAGAATTTAGCAAACTTATTTAACTTCTTAAAGTGCTGTTTAAACTTACATAGTAGAATTCTATACCTTAGTAACAAATAACCTGGATTAGTACTCAATGATCCTTGTGCATCCCTTCCAGCCGAGGTATTTGGTTATTCTGTGGGTAGGTGACTGCTTCTGCATGAGTACTACAGCTAATGTAGTGGTCTTACAGAAATGGCAACAGTCTTAAACTGAGACAGAGGAGGTTTAGGTTGGATATTAGGAGGAAGTTTTTCAGCCAGAGGGTGGTGAGGCACTGGCACAGGTTGCCCAAGGAGGCTGTGGATGCCCCATCCCTGCAGGCATCCAAGGCCAGGCTGGATGTGGCTCTGGGCAGCCTGGGCTGCTGGTTGGTGACCTGCACACAGCAGGGGGTTGGAACTGGGTGAGCAGTGTGGGCCTTTGCAACCCAGGCCATTCTAAGAAATGTCAGGCAGCTGCACCTGCAAACCTGGGAGTGCTGTGGGCAGGCGTGCAGATGTGCAGCTTGCATAACTGTCTTTTTTTTCCTTCTGTCTTTTCCTGACTTTGAATATGCAAACGTCGCTCCTTTGCTGGAGAGCTGTAATCATTTGATGCTGTCTTAAAGAAGCTGTGGCTGCTGAGGCTGCTGTGTGAATCTTCAGCCCTGTGTAGAAGCATGCACTCCTTCAGCTGGAAGGGACCTCTGGGGTCACTGCTCACACAGTACCTAGCATCTTGTTTGACTGTTTTTTGGGAAGCACAAAAAAGAAACAAAAACTGATTTTATTTCTTTTTAGAAGCAGTGCTGTCTGAGTGCTTCAGAAAGTAGGTTATTTTCAAAAGGGGATTTGTTTTTGACAGCCTTGCTGCTTCCTGTCAGTCCGTGTTGACTGTCTTTCTTCCCATGGCAGCAGGCAACCTCCAGCCCTCCCATCTCTGTAGCTGAGCCCAGAGCTGCCCCACATGGCTGCTGATGGAGAAGGGAGCAGGGAAAGGAAGCGAAATGTAAGCAAGGAGGAACACAAAGTAAAATGACAGGAGCAGCACAAGTGCAAGGCACGTGGAGAGGAGGAGGATCTTTGAGATCAGGGAGAGCTGAAAGATAGAGCAGGATACTGAGATGCACGTGTTTCAGAAGATGCTGGAGTAGCATCTGGAACAGGAATAGCGCTGGAATGGGCTCCCCGGGGAGGTGGTTGAGTCACCATCCCTGGATGTGTTTAACAACCATTTGGATGTGGCGCTCAGGGACGTGATTTAGCAGAGTTGTTAGTTAGGGTAGGATGGTCAGGTTGTGGTTGGACTTGATGATCTTTAAGGTCTTTTCCAATCTGAGAAATTCTATGATTCTGTGCTCTTTGTACCAGAATTATCAGCTTTAACCCAAAGATGTATCTGTCAGCAGTGGGAAGGAAAATCACATCAGAGCAGTAGTTGTGTATGAAGAGGTGATGGATCGCTCTTTGAATATGCAAATGCATTCTTCTTGTATGCAAGCCTACTTTTGGTAATTAAGCACAGTCAAATGATAAGATGCAGGTTATATGATTCCAAGGGCAAGAAAGAAAATGGGTCATCAGAGTGTTTGCACAGTAGTCAAGAAGCAACACAAAGATGCTGCTTCATTTAGATAACTTTGTGGGAAAATGTTTCCAAATGCTGGCTGTGGCTTTGTTGCACCTTTCCATGTCACAGACCACTTTGCAAGTCATCCACACTAATGAGAACTACCCCTGTTTATGAAATTTAGACTGGGAGTGATGTTCATTGTATTGGTTTTGGTTTTTTGTCATGTGTTTTTTGGCTTCAGTTCCCATAGGCAGTGTTCTGCATGAGGTTTTTGACCTTTTTCTTCTAGACTGGTTGTGCAAAATGTTTTATTTTCAATTCTTCCAAAAATAATGGCAGGTTACATATAAGGCAGAAATATTAACTTGATGTAATTGGCTGAAATTGAAATTCATTGCCTAAAGTTTTCCTTTGGTTTTCTTAGTTCTTTTTTTTTGCTAAGACCTTAGACATGATAATGTGCTTCTGCTGGTGGGAAAAATGACTTAAGACAATAAAATCAGGTAACTGAATGTCCTGGTTGTTGCTTCCATGGACTTGTTTTCAATTTAGAAAACTCTTAACAGTACTACTAATACATCTATTAGTAAAATGTTGGTAAGATTTTGCATGGTCTTTTAAAAAATGAAAACAACAGAGATTAATTTTCTGCTTTTGATCAATAGAAGTACTGTTTTATCTATCTTTCACAAGAGAGGTTGTTTTAACTCAAATGTTTGCTTTTCTATTGGTGTAGAGAATTCAAACTAATTCATTCTTTTTCCTTAGGGGCCAACACAACGACATGTCCAGATAATCATGGAAAAGCTTCTGAGGACAGTAAATAGAACAGTCATTTCCATGGGACGTGACTCAGAGCTCATCGTAAGTGTCTCCTGATGTAAACTTAAATACCTTTGTCACATCTTTCTGTACCTGAATGTAATAGGATTTGAATCCCAAGTGATCCGAAGCAATCAAAGCCTTCTTGTAACTGTGTGTGTTCAGTAAGCAGTGGAGCATTGGCTTGTGGTTTGTGTGTAGCATATGTAAGGGGAGAGGAAGAGTCCTGGTCAAACTGGGTTTTCCATCTGAGTGGCTGACCTCGTGTTCTGCAGTCGAGCTGCTTGGATTCTGGGTTAGAGTCAGGCTGAAATTATTTTTATTTGTCACTACCAGAATTGTTTTACCCAAAATTCGTATTGGAGAATTGCTCCTGCGGGATGAGAAGAAGGAAGGAAGAGTTCAAAGATGAGTGATACCGTAGAAGCATAGTTGAAATAATAACTTTTTCATAAGTAGTAAAATCAGGGCATGTGCATATGCAATTTGCTTCTTATGTAAATACTGGCATTCAGCAGTTGGCATGTTTTCACCTTGAAGCAATAGCAATGTCATCTTCAACTGAAGAGCTGATGTTTACTTCCCTAGAAGAGAACTACCTACCTGCTTTGGGTCCTGCTTTGCTTAGCACTGGCAAATGGGAGCAGCAGTCCTGTTCATATTTGGAACTGGATTCTAATTGCACTGCCTGATGGGATGCCTGAACTGTGTGATCGCTAGGGGTAGATACTGAAGGCATTTGCTTTGTAGATATTGTTCCCATTTAAATTACTTGCTGGGTGCCAGTGCTTGTGGGGCTGGGGATGTGCTGTGTGTGATGTCCTTTGGCATTAGTGAGCAGAAGTCTTCAGTATAGCTTCAGGTTGCTGTGTGTGTTAATGTAAGAGGGATACTGAATTTACTGTTGCAGGAGGACATGTATTTAGAGTCTATTACAGATGCTGCACATAATTACAATAGTTGTCTCCCCATTAAAACATTCAGATAGAGTTTTGTATGTCTGATACTGATCTGGCTGTTACCAGCTCAGTTCCTTTGGAGAAACATTGAAGAAAAGTGAATGGGCTGTAGTTTCCACTTGACCAAATCCTGTCCTTTGCAGTAGGCAGGGGTGTGGGCACATGCAGTGTTGTGAGAACCCACATGGAAACATAGTGAGATTTATTTCTCCTTAGGATTCACCAGCAATTCTCATTGGTACAGGAAATGAGAGATAATTTTGTTAACTTTTGCCATGTTTCAATGTGAATACAGGTACAGAGCTTTAAAATGTTTTTGTGCTGCTGGCTGCTTGCACAGGTTGGTTCAGTGAAAGCAGTGAATTTATGGACTTGGAAATTAGGGTTTGTTCCCCACTTGGCACATCAAATAGATTTCAAGATGAAAAAAGTCAGGTGGCCATTTTAGTACTTGTTATTTCTGAGTGTGGTTTTTCTTCTGGAAGTCTCACTTGGGTGATTCTGCTCGATCTGTTTGCTAACTGAAGCAGAGCTGCTGTGTAAGTTTTTCCCAGTAAAGGTGAGACCTAGAGACAACTTCTAACAATTCTCATCAAAACTACAGCTGGTTACTAACAGTTAGAATTTGAAAAGGTAATTCTGGCCTTGTAAGTGACCTGGCTATCAGAAGGAGAAGAATTTTACCTCCTGTACAATCTCTTGTCCCTTCTGACTCCGTTCCTGACCCACTCTTTACTGATCTCCGGCTTTGATGAGCAGTGCAGTGCAATCTGTGGTTCCTTTACGTTGTGCAACAAGCCACGTTTCGTTTTGCTAGTGCGAAGATGTAGCTTGGAGGGGGGTAGGAAGTGGCTGTGCTGCTGCGAGGGTGTCTGAGGGGCTCTGAACATCATCAGGTCTCTGGTGAAAAGCCAGCTGAGCGCCCACTGTGACACCAGTGCCTTTAAATTCCCTTGGGCTGAGTGACAGGGGAGCAGTGGGCAGGAGGGGACTTTGTGGCTCTAGCAGTAGGTGGAGTGTTTCCCACGGAGCTTCTCTTTCCTGCTGTATTTTGGAAAAGAATGCAGTGAAACCAAAAACTGAGGAGCCGCAAAAGTGATCAGAACGTAGAGGTTTCAATGTGAAAGACTTCAGCCATCTGACGTTAATGGAAGGTTCAGAGGTGCTGCTCAGATACGGTGGGAGAGAATCTCTGCAGGGTGGAAATGACACCGGGCAGAGGGAAGAAGTGGAACTGATGACAACATGGGAGCAAGAAGTATAAAACAGCAGAGCAATGTGAGGAGGGAAGGCTGAAATAATAGGTGAAAGACAGTGGATGCTGTCTGCTGTCTTTTCAAGTCAGGGGTGCCTTTCCAGAAGTGAAATTTGAGTTATTGATGGTCACAGGAGAGCGTTCTGCAGCTTACCTTCAGCTTACCTTGTTGATGAGTTGAAGCTAGAGGATGTAAATTATCTTTCTAAACCCAAACTTCACAGATAGCAATGCTTGGCATTCCAAAGCGTTAAGCAGAAAACTTCATTTTCTTCACTAGACTATTAGGGGGTAAACATTTCTATTTTATTGAATTGCACATTTTTAGTGGAAACTTTTGAAGTGGTTTTGCAAAATTATTTCACAACCTGTTCCACTGGTACGGGCTGCCCAGAGATGTGGTGGATGCCCCATCCTTGGAGGCCTTTGAGGCCAGCAGCCTGATGGAGCTGTGGTGTCCCTGTTCACTGCAGGGGAGTTGGACTAGGTGACTTACAAAAGGTCCCTTCCACCTCTGAGGATTCTGTGATGAAAACTGAAGAGGATGGTGGTAATGGTTTTGTTCTGTCACTGATATCAAGCTGCTTTCCTGCTTTAGAACGGTAACACCACCAGTGCAGGCAATGGGTCTGGGCTGTGCAGGGCCAGTGCTTATCTGAACCACCGCACGCACCTGCACTGCTCAGCAGCTCATTTCCAGCTCTCCAGTGACTTTAATAAGCCCCACTTCTGTGTTATGGGTGCTGAAATAATGCAGTCTCCGTCTTTCTACAAGAACAGAATTGCACAGTAACTTTTAGAGGCAATCTGGTTGACAGATTCCAGGAGCAGCGCGCAGTGTGTGCGGTGCGCGGGTGCTGAAGGAATGGGGCTGTCAGAGGGTTGGGGTTGGAAGTGTTCCTGAGAAACAAATCTGTCCCATTTTAAATACCTGATGAGCCGTTAACACGCTGAGTGAGATGACCAGCACAGACGGTTTTGCACCTGAAGCAAGAAAAAGCAAACACTTTGTACTGATGGTAGGATTTTTCAGTTTTAATCATGATTTTTTTCTCAGTTTATCCTGATTGTTCAACTATTTTTACAGTGATTTTTTTTTTTTTATCCTCGTTTAAGAAAACAAGTGATACGTACATGAATAGTGCTTCCTAGTAGTTATAAAACAAAGAACTGTTGCTTAATGGAAATGATACGGAAAATAGCAAGTAATATAAAGTCACTGCAGTATTTATTGACTAAAAATTAGTTCCGGCGTGATATGAGAGAAGTGCATGTAGCAAATCAGTGTGTGGAAGGGCTGTTGGTGAATTTGGCAAAACGATGTCATGTGCCACACTGAAAGTGAAGATGTATTTTTCTCTGCTATCACCTCATAGTTGAGTTTTAGGTGTTCCGCACGAGGGTGAAAAGAGCATCGTGTCACATTTAACAAAAGCTCTAAAGAATGAGGATTCTCTCTGGTTACCTAGGCTGAGCCTGAGTGGTTCTAAACGCAATACAATATGATACTTTTTACACACTTGCAAAAACATTTTATTACAAATTACATCGTATGGTACGATCGAACACGGTATGTAAGTCTAAGCAAGATCAGATGTATGTCGGCTTTTCCTTTTTTAAAAAAATGTAAAAAATTAAAAATCTGCAACTCTTTAAGAAAATAGCCTGAACATGTCCAGAACACGCCATGAGAACCTTCCCTTGGAGCTCTCACGTGTTCCACCGGTGAGATTTCCTCCGTGGTGTGACATGCATACAGAACCCTGGGCTCTGAGCGAGGCAGAACCGCAGACAGAGCAGCTGAGCTTTGTGTCAGTCCCTGCACACGAGAACATTTAGAACAGGTTGATGGGGAAAGCTGCTGATGAGGTGACGCTAACCATTTGTAATTGGTTGCCACTGAGAGATGCTTGATTTAATTTCTTTGATTAAATGGCGTGTTAGCATATATAAACTCGTAAATGATTGCCATTGTTTGGAAATGCTTAGTATTGTTGTATCTTTTTGTTATACCCACGTTTGATATTTCATTTTAGGGGAAAAAAATGTATATAGATTTTATTGTTTGGAAGTAATTGGGTGGGTTTCTAGAGCATGTGAGGCGAGCTGCCTCATAAACATTTTTGTATCTATCTTTAATTAAAAATGGTGTAAAACACAAGAAACACTTCTTCCTCGTGAGACAATTGCACTTCCTGGTACGTAGGGTCCGGTCACCTCATCTGATCCTTTGCCTTTCAGAGTATTTCAGGATATTGTTTATGTACGTACAAGAACTCGTAGCCCTCTTGAAGTTTCCTACAAAGTTGACCTTTTCAGTAAAGCACGCTGAAATTCATTTTGAGATGGACATTGACATCTTCTGCATGTCTGTTCCCATTCTAACTTCCTTTTCTTACCTTTTCCCCATAGCAAACAGGCATGTGTTTCTCCTCAGATTTTCTTGTAGTTACTGGTTGGATGTTGAGCTCAGAGAAAAACAGTGTCAATGAAAACATTTCAAGTTTGGTAGTATGTGCAAACTCATCTGCTACTCATGATGTTTCTACCACCTATAGACTAAAGAATTCCTGCCTCAGTGATGCTGCAGGGTGTGAAATCTCGAAAGCAAGTCTTAGTAAAGCAGACTGCCACGTAACTCTGTACGGCTTCTTAAAAAAGACCCAGCACAGCAGTATTCCCAGTCCCCATCCACTTCCAGTGTGAGATGTGGTCGTTCTAGATATGAGCTTAATGACAGCAACAAGTACTTAAAGGAAACATTTTCAGTTTATAATTCAGAGCAACATGAAAAGAAGAAATAAAAAGGAAAAATAATCAAACGTTTCCTCCCTAAGAGAGTGCTGGTCAGTTAGTACAATTAATAGATATGGGTATAAATTGTAATGTGTTGGTTGAGAAACCCATCTGAGAAGCTTGGTAAATAAACAGCTTCTAAAATTGCTGCTCCTTCCAGACAGGTTTCACAGCATAATGTCTACTATAAAATTTATGGTGCCTTCTGCAGTAATGTAGAGGTTTTCCAAAGACTGCCTTAGAAAAAGATACTAAATCATGGCAAGTGCCAGCAATCCGTAGAATTTTTTATTGTTCATTTTGTGTTTTTCAGACTGTTGTCTTTTTTCTGTGCCAGAATGTGTTGTTTAGAGCTTTGGGGCAGCAAAAGATTAAAAGTCAGATTTAGGACGGCTTATTGTCCTGTAGCCTTGACCCTGTCAGCTTGCTGTGGTTAAGGCTTGTCCCGACTTGGGACATTTCTCACTGCCCACCTGCTGGTGACGGGCAGCAGCCTTGTTTGCCTGGTGGTGAGGACACAGCTAAATTAGAACTGATGGTGCATTGTCAAAATGTGATAGCTTGGCTGAAGTCTACAACACATGAAGGCAAATATACATATAGTCACATCTCAGAGAGTATTCATGGTCTTGGACCACATGAAAAATTGTGCTTTGTCCAGGATAGATGTGCTGAAAACTGCACTCCCCAATCAACATGGATTTGTAAAACTGAAGATCACTGCATACATAAGGCTTGCTTTTTTTTTTTTTTCCCCCCCTCGGTATTTAAAGACAATAAACCAAACCCCCAAAAGGCTTTAAAACAAGAGTGATATTTAGCTGTGTACAGGATGACAGCCTACGATTTAACAGGTTAGAATGTGATGCTCTCAGATCTAAGGGAGGGGGAGGGAATAGTTTTCCTTTCCATCTTTGTATAAATTTCAATTCAGGTTTTACATCCCACATTGGTGAACCGCAAATAAAAGCTGACGAGGTGTCACATCACCCCTTGCTTCTGAACATGAGTTTGTAGGTACAAAGGCCTTTTTGGTACATACGGTGAGAACTGAACGCTGCCAGAGTAGTCAGAACAGCACGGGCCGGTGACACGGAGCATCGCACCGACATCCCTTGGAGATGATTGACAGAACTCCAGATATATTTCAGAGAAGGCCTTGAACTCCACAGTTAACGGACTGGGTTAAAGGAACCAGAGTTTCCATCTTCCATGCTTTTTTGATTCAGTTTTGGATTTTTGCTTGGGAGTTGAGGAGTAGCTCTCCTGAGAATAAGGCAAAGGTGCAACCTGAGTTTCCTCAATAGGATGAAGTTTTCTCAAAACTGGCTGTAGTTTATCTTCTTGCTGCTTGAAATCCAATTCCACACTAAAAATGAGAAGGAAAGGCAATCAGCTACTGCGTTATGATGACAGTACTACTTCAATTAAAGCAACATCTGACAACACTATGGAAAGGCTTAATTTATTGAAATCAAATACAAAATAAACACTTCAATTGCTGCAGCAATTCTTAAACGTGGAACTGGAGGGAGAAAGACGAGACGTGGGAGGATGTTGTTAAATAGGATCCTGATGCCTTCCTTCTTCCTGTGCAGGAGGGCTCTGCTGGTGCTCCTGGGCTCTGCTCTCCTGGCTGATGCCTCCTGCTCATGCTGCTCCTCCATAGGTGAGGAGAACTTTCTTTTGATAAAAGCCATTGACAAAAAGGCTGTCCTGGCATTTTGTTGACCATGGCTTGTTTCTTTCAAGCTTTACCATGAGTTAATTGCACCAAATTGACTCCTAACTACAAGTCTGTCATAGTTATGTGCTCCTCCGTGATAAATTGAACATCAAGAACTTTATTCTCCCGTACACTGCAGAACTTCTCCATATGCTGATGGCCCTGTAGGAAGGATAGTGACATAAAACCTACTTAGCCCCTGCTGTGAGTGAGTGCTGGGCCAGAAATATCTACGGATGGATATCTATTTATTTAGCTGATTGGAAGAACCTATTTCAGTAATAGCTAGAGTGTACTTGTTTTTTTGATTTGCTATTAAACATAGAATTTCATCCTAAGTTTGGAATCAAAATGTGTACTTAAGATCCAGGCTACTCCTTCTGAATTCTAAGCACTCTCGACTGCAAAATCCTACTAGCAAGTAAGAAATGTCATAAAGATGAAATGATACCTCTTATTTCAATAAAGATTCAAGTTTAGCTAATAAAACAAAACAATGAATGAACTTCAGTAAAACCTTTCTTCTGTCTGATACTTAAAACCCAAATGTAGGCTACTTACTTTCATATACTGTGAAATGTCACAGTTTCAGTTGCATATGGTGTGTCAACCTCTGGCTGAGCCCTACGGTGACTCTTTTCATCCTGCCTTGGACATTACATTGCAGCTGGGTGTTGAAGGGTAGATTTAGGAAACGGTGAAATTGATGGCATGTTAGGAACAAAGACTTTAATTTCTCTCTTCCCTGCACGTTGCTTGTTATTTTAAAATGAACATTTGTTTTGAACATATGCATAGTAGAGCAGCATCTGCAAGGAGTGAATTTGCAGTAGGTCACAGTGTTGGATATCCTGCTACTGCAAAGACAGTTCTAAGACTACTGAATCTACTGTTTGTCCTTGCTAATGAAGAAACAGTGCAGCCTTCAACTTAAGAACACTCTCATTTTTCCAGTTTAGCTTGTAAAAAGCTCTTGGTTAGATAACTGTGATGTGAATTTTGTGAGAAGATTCATCAATCAGCCCTCCACGTTGATGCTCTCAGTAATGCAGTGAAAGAATCTCAGGATGAAATAGATTCTGGCATTGGTAGAGGTCAATTCAAAATGTTATTCTTGAATTCAGCTGGGAAAGTCACAGAATCACAGAATTGTAGGGGTTGGAAGGGACCTCCAGAGATCATCGAGTGCAACTCCCAAGTCTCTGAAGAGCTGCTGAAAATCAGCGTGAGAAATGCACTACTTTAAGGAAGCCAACAACCCGACAGACAAAAACCCCACAACTTTTGGAACAGAGTAACTCTCCTTAGAATCGATCTCTATTGGAGGCAGACTTCAGGAGGAGGACTCTTAGCTCTAGTCCAGACAGATTCTCTTCTGCATCACTCTCTATTCGCAGCTTATTGGAGGCTATTTTTTTGTTGCCATCAATTTACATCAAAATAAAATCTTTCTTCCGAGAAGCAGAAAGAGGATGAAAGAGAACTGTGTTATTCCAGCTTTTGCAGCCGCATAAATTTTGTAAGGATTGTTATCTATCAGGATCAATTTATTTAGCTTTGTGGGTGTCCTAATGTAACTATTCCTTTGAGGCAAATGATTTGTCTGCTTGTGAGCTTGGGATGGGAGTGTACTGTTGGTGCTGCAGAAAGTAAGACCAAAGCCTCCTTACTCTGTAGTTTTTCATCTCTCCCTAACTCAGCTGTTGCCGATTTCACTTTTGGTTTTAACATTCTCTCAAACACGTGGAATGCTATTAAGCTCAGTAAGCGTTACGTATTTGCGTAACCTCCGCGTGTTTTTGTTACGTAGCGCTGGATATTCCCTCCAGACTGCTGCCCTATCTTTCCAATTCTTGCCGTCAAGAACTTGTTTGTGTCACCTGTCACAGCTCTGACGGCTTCACTCTGCTTAGTGATATTTTTATATCCCAAGTAACTGTAGGTTTCCTCCCGAAATGACCTTTCCCTGAGATGCTCTCTGTGCCACGTGGCTCTTCCCACTTTCAATTTGTCTGTTTTCATCTCTTCAAGTGTCTTCGTGGTAGCTCCATCAACTGAATTAGTGAGGGCCGTGTGTTCTTCTGGCTTTATTCATTATGGAGGTGGTTGGTTTTGGAAGTGCTTCTCCGTATTGAGATGACAGAATATATTTTTCAATAGTTAGATTGGCGATTATGAATAAGCCCTACAAAAGCAAGAGGTGAATCTGGATATGACAAACGGTTCTGGTGTCACAAATGTGTGCCTGGGGCATGCTGTGCATTCACTCAGCAGCACTGTCCAGTCTGGAACACTGCATCGAAGTGTCTCCATTCTCAGTGCCTATCTCAGTTTTTCCTTTATGCAGCACATTGCACAGATGGGCCGTTTTGGTTTTTCTGAGCGCCTATAGACAGCATTGTTTTGTCTGTGATAAAAAAAATTCTGGTTTTCTGTGTGTTTTTTTTTCTTTTCTTTTCTTTATTTTTTTTTTTTTGCTAAGAGCCACCATATCTTCACAGGGTTTGTAACAGAATCTTGGCATTTGCACATGAATCAGTGTTTGCATATATGTCAGTCCCATGCAGATTTGGCCAAAGGAAATCAAACGGCAGACCTCTGAGAATTGTGTCATTAAACACAAGTGAGAACTTTGTAATTAAAATCTCTGAAATCCTGTCACATTGAGCCAGTTCTGGTCCAGGACTGATCAAAAGCATTGCTGCAGTTGCAGCTGTAGATGCTGTCAGTGTGTGCCTGACTGAACCCCCGAGCACAGGACCCCATATCTGCTTCTCCAGTTCTGTGTTCTGCTCAGGACTGATACCGGTGCAGAGAGAATCCAGTGTGTGATCACAGTCTTTTTATTTCTTTTCTTTCCTGTTTCTTGGGCCCTGATGTTATTTACTGCACAGCGTGTGCATGCAGTGAAGCCCAGCAGAACCGTGAGTCAGGGTCTGCTCTGTCCATAGGAAGCATCATTCCCTTGCTGTGCCAGTTTGGTTTGCAGCGAGTGAGGCGACATTGCCTTGAAAATTATTTTCCTTCCGTGATGTTAATTTCAGAATTGTAGTCAGCAGGAACCTCTGTGGGGTTCCTGTGTTTGTTTTTGCTTTGGGCTCAGTGTCCCCCAGCCTCTGCTTTCGGTTTGTGAAATGGTAGCTGCGCATTCTGAAAGCAGTGGGGACTCAATCCTGTAATGCCGAGTTCTCCAGGATAAACTCAGAGCTCTTTTCTGCGCAGGGTTAGAACACCAAGTATCCTGAACAGCTGCTCAGCCACGTGCGGTGCACGTGGGTTAAATGCAGTGCTTTCCAGAGGTGTTTGGGCTGTGTCCCTACCTGGGGCCCACTGCAGGATAAAGGAAGCGATACAGAGCCCTTCCCAGCTGCAGCCAGGCAGACAGTTTGGATGTCCCGTCTCGCTCAAGGCTTGCACACAACACAACCAGCTCCTTCCCTCTTTTCTTTTATAGTTAATCCCATTTTCTGAATCTTAGCACCGTGCATTAGGGATTGGTGCGCTGGATTTTCTGTTTTTGGCTTCGTGATTATTATATATATTTTTTTAATGATTTGAGAATATATGTTAATGAGTGTGTTTATTTTTTGCACGCTGGCAGTAGAGTGAGCTTTTTTCTAATTCTGTGGCTGTATATGGGATTGAAAACAGTTTGAGGAGTCATAACCACTTGGTTTTAAACATACGGGAAGTGGGAGGATATCTAGCAACAAGCTCAGGAGTTTGGATGGGCTTTCTTTTTTAACGTAGTCACACGTTATTAATATGCATCATTTTAAGATACTAGATACTAACAATCTGATGCGTTGCTTATTTGTAAGACTGCAGAATCAGAATAACCCAGTTTCAGGGCTGCGTTGCTTGGGTCCTTTATCCAGTCACCTCTTGAAAGCACCAGGGATGGACTTTGCGCAGGCTCTGGACAGTTGGTCCCCTGCTTTCCCCTTCAAGGGGCAAATCTTTTTCTCTCTGTTCAACCTAAGCCTCCCTCATTTCAGTTGGCATCACCTCTGTTTACCTTCTTACTACCTAGTTTGCAGTGTTAAGGCCCAAATCCTACAAGCGTTTGTAGAGCAGCTTAAATCTTTGCATTTAAGTAGGCTAGGTGAAACAGGAATTAAAGAGCATCATTGTGTCTCCTTCTAGCTGCATTAATAGGATGACATGGAATTAGTGCATGCTGCATCTTAGAAGAACAGGATCCAGATAAGCATTAATAACTTGAAAATTAGCTTAATACACTTTTAAACAATCTCTTTAAAAATGTCCTATTTTAACCTGAATATTACAAATGCCCAGGATCCAAAGCATTGTCAGTGCTGGCAAGCCATTAAGATCCATTTTTCAACCAAGAATCTTACAGTCTAGAGATAAGAATTGTGTGAGGAAGAGCACAAATTTGTTAATGTGGGTAGGGAATAAAAAGATGGTGAAAATTACTGTTCTGGTCACTTGGTTACCCGATTTTGCTGTAGTGATAATATCTTAGGAACTTATGTCTACTTGTCTTACTTTGCACACCATCTTTATCTATTTTCCTAATTATCAGTGTATCTAACATCTTCATGAGAATGGCTTCCATGGGTTGCTCTGCTGCCTCCCTGATGTACGTAGCCATGATTTTAACCTGTATTGGTGTACTGAGAGTGCTCTTGTAATTTTTTCAGCTGAGTAGCTGGAGCTTGCCATGCAATGTCAAAGACAAAATTAAATGCTGAGAAACAGCCTGTTGCTCAGGCTGTGCTCTATTTCAGTTGGTTTTGTGCTGACAACATACCCTAATAAGACTCGTCTGTTTTTAAGAATATTAGTGCTGAATCTGTATTGGTTTGTGGAAGACACGTGCAGACTTCTTTGTCTTTTTATTCATTTTGCTCTTTAGTTTGTAAGTGATGGATGATTTTGAAACTGATCTGTGATCTCTGGTTAGGAGGCATCGATACTAATGGAGTAGGTTAATGTTTCACGTGGATTAACACTGGACAACGTTTGCTTGTCTTTCCTGTTCCAAATCATTACTTTTTAACTATTGTAATGACTGCTTATTAATACCTAATGAGTGGGAGACAAGTGGATGGGACCCAGCTCCTGTTGGTGGTCCCCAGCAACTGGACAAAGGGCAACAGGTACAAACCAAGCACTGGAACAGGCTGCCCAGAGAGGTAGTGGAGTCTCCTTCTGTGGAGGTATTCCAGGCCCACCTGGATGCCTCTCTGTGTGACCTGCTGTGGGCAAGCTGCATTCGCAGGGGTCGGACTGGGAGATCTTCAGAGCTCCCTTCCAGCCCCCGTGCTTCTGTGATTCTGTGAAAGCCTTCATTTCTCTCTGGGGTTCCAGCACTGCAGTACGACTTGTGGAGGAGAAGAGGATCGTACCAGGCAATCTGTCTCAGCGGTAGTTTTATCAGAGAATTTCTCTTCTATCCCTTCTGACTACTTATCTTGTCAGAGTAATTCAGGCTCCTCGTAGTTCCCCTGTTTCGCACCGTCTTCTGCATTTAGACTTTTTGCCTGCAGCATGTATTCTCCTGCTCTGACAAAGAGCTGAGCTGAGTTTTGCTAAAACTTCCCCTGGAAACACTGCTGTAGGCAAATGCCCAGCATGGATAGCTGCAGTCCAAGTGGCTGTTCTGGTGGGAAATGCTGTTATGTGTATGCAAGGAAAAACTTCCAGTCTGCACTGTTTGCAGTGAACGTTAAGAGGTAAAAACTGGGAAATTGCTTAATTTAAATTGTGCTGACTTGAAATCCAGACCTTAAACTAATAATTCAAATTGGATTTGAGTTTTAGTTAACGAGACAAAAAGAGCATCTCTGATGGCAGCGTGCTCTGTTGCAATTTCCCAGTCTGTCTTGAGCAAGAAATTGCTGGGGATGAGCAAGTAGAGAGGCAGGGTTGGCCTTTAGTATTGACGTGCTTCTAAATACTGCTGTAAAGGAGAAATAAATCAATTGGTTCCTTCCCCTGCACAGAACAGCATCTATCTCTTTCCAAGTTAGTCAGCAAGGAGAAAAGGTGGATTGAAGTTCTCCATCCTTTTTACCTCCACTGCTAAGAAGCTAGGGGCTAATGTACCAATAGGTGCAGATCTACCAAAATCAGAGATCTAGTGGAGAAACATGAAGGTTTTTCAGACCTGGTCAGCAATAGTACATTCACTTTAGCTTGTATCTGTAGTTAATAGCCATCTTTATGTATTTTCTTTTGTATTATACTGCCTAATTTTCTTAAATACTTTCCTGATGTATTTCAGAAAGAAATACATTTTCAGAACGTTTTATCCCTTTGTATAACAAAGAGAAGAAATCCCTGCTGAAATGATAATCTGAGTTACGTTTGTTTTCCTCTTACCTGCAACACATGTAAATATGCAGTTGCTGTTCTTTAAGCCTCTCTGTAATGGAGGAGGGCAATTAAGCTGTCAGTATGAAACACATCATCAGACTCCTGATGGCTTCATGTCATGCCCACTGATTATCTGCTATTCCTTCCTTACATAATACATGGCAAAAGAAGCCTCTTGGCTGATAAACTTGAGGAGCGGAACCTCTGCTTCAGAGCGAAATGAAACGTGCCCTTTTACCTTTGGCACCTGATCTGTTTCTAGTGAGTGAACTCCAAGCATTTCCTTCTGCAGAAGAAATTCTAGCAGCTACAGACAGGAAATTCTAGCGGCTACCAACAATCTTTATAAAACCTTTCAGCTTTGAGCCGTCCGTAATTGCTTGCTGGTTTGACAGTAACAAACAGACCTGTGTTCATGTATCAGATCATACAGTTTCAGAACAAGTCTGTTCGTATGCATGCAGCAAGTCTGTGTGTGTTGCATGAAAACTGAGGATGTCTGATGTAAAGAACTTAGAGCTGCTATTTGTGTTGGGTATTGGCCTACGGGATAAAATTCCTGCACTATAAACGTGGAAGCATGTAAAAGCCTGGGTTGTAACATCATCTCACTGGTTAAACTGCCTGGATTGAATCTGTATCTGGTTATGTTTGCTATAAAATCTCTTGGAATTGCTTCTCCAGTCCAGTGCCTACTGCTATAAACGTCAATTTATGCTGAGCTGTTAAACAGAAAATTCTAAGGATTTGTAGCTATGTGAAAATGAGGATTGTGACTTGCAGTACTTCACACCTAAGATCTGTAGCAGTGCTACTGACCATAATAATCTGCAGCTCTGATCCGAAAATTTTAGACAATTATCTGTTGAATTTAAACAACTAAGTGAAGGTGAATTTATTTCCTGTTTCTTGAGCTGTTTCTGTGTAGACAATAAAAATAAAAATAAAAATAAAAACAAAAACAAAAAACAAATAGAATCCCAACAACTGAATGAAGGCTGACATTTGATATTGCACTAATGAATAAATCATTGCCTCTCATTCAGTACGAAGTGGGATGGGAGTGTTTGTGACCCACCTGTAGATGATACATGCGCTGTTCCTGCACGTGTCGCAGTTGGCCGTGTCTTGACCGGTCCGATACGAAAGCCTGCAAAGATAAGAACACCAGGTCATTGCAATGTCATTTAACATACTTTTGCCCTCAATGGGTGCTTATTGTAGAAATAAGAACTTCAGGAATTGATTATTATTATCTTTATCTTTAATACTTAATGTAAATATCTAGCTATGAGGAGAATGGGATGATAATATTCATCTTTGCTGGGGATGATGATTATTTTGGACAAGAAACGATTGATGGTTGGAAGGAGAAAGATAAGATTCAGTTCTATTTTTGTACATTGGTGGAATACAAAAGGAAATCTAGTTAAGTGCTCTTCTTCTTACATAAAGCCTCTTTGTGCCACATGCTGAACCTTCGCTGTGAATGGACACAGCTCCTGGTTCTGCAGACGTGACTCTGCTTCTGTGTGGCTTTCTTCTCTTCCCAAAGAAGAACCTCTTCGCCTCCTTCCTGGTGATCCTAGCCAAGGTGCAGATGGAGCTGAACTTGCTAGCGATGTGAAAGATAACAAAAAGGGGTTCTATAGGTACATGGGCATGCTGCCTTTGTATGGCTTTGTTGTCCTTCGTTGGAATACAACCAACTCTTATTATGTTAAAGGTCTGAATATTGTTTTAAAAGTTCATTAGGTTACTTGCATATTTTATATAAAAGATGTTTTTAAGTGGGAAGAAATGTATCAGTGTGACCTTGAAGGCAGAGAGTGGATGTGGCGTTGGCTTAGATCAGGCTCGTCTGCCCAAGGAGGCACTGCTTTGGGCATTGGGAGCACTGGGATTTGTAAGTGGTGTGGGACAGTGTCATGGCAGACAGCAGTTAATAGGGTGAATCTGCTGCTTCTGTAAGATAGAGGGTTTTTTTCCCCATGAAAGAAAAATGCAAGGTAGAGTTCTTGCTGTTCCAGTTGTTGGTGGTTTTGTTTTTGTTTCCATTCTTATTTTATGAGGACTGGGTACATGCTGGATTTAAAACCTGATACCAAGTGATAACGTGCCCTTGGAAATAATTTTTATCTGGAGGAATACACTGAAATTAACTGCACTGCTAAATTTTAACACAACTACAAAGGCAGACTGGCAAAAGAACTGCAAGCAGAACTCTCTGCGAGGTACCATTCCTTATGGGGGATAAAGCAGCACTGCTTTGCATTTGCTTGTACTTTTTTGTTCTCTCAGGGGTGAAGTCATTTCTGTTTTGCAGTTCCGCTTTGATTATTTGGAGGCAGGCATTCAGGTTGTCACTGCAGCATTAAACTTGGACTTGTACAATTATTTTTTCAAGCTATTGATCAAATACTAAAAACTCTTAGCAAGGACACAACACCTCAAGTTTACAGATAAGCTGTTGAAAGCCTTTATTTACTGAGGACATAAATGGTAGTTAATAATCGCCTTCGGAGGAATACAGCACTGTTGTCTGAATGCCTCTTTATAGATAAAGACATAAACATGCTGCGTAGGGTGCCAGTTTTTTTCATTAGATGTCAGTTGGGACATTTTAATTCCTCTTTGTAAGCCTGCAAAGTACTCTTTAATATACAGGTAATTAGCTGCCTCAGAGCCTAACGACCTCCTGCTCTGCACCACTCTGCTATTCCTGCACTGTGCTGCTGGGCTGGGTAACAAGTAGCTGAAGAAGTTTCTCAAAGTCCGGCTTCGGCACAGAGCTTAGAAATGCTTAAGCAACAAGGGATCAGTCTCAAATAAATGTATTGCCATATTAAAAATCACACAATGTTTCTCTGAATCGTTATCCTTCGTTTGCTCTGTAATAAGGATGTATGTGCACGATCACTGCCTTGGTTACTGAGTTGGTTTCACAGAGTGGTAGAATGGCTTGAGTTGGAAGGGTTGTCAGTCACTAGATCAAGTGCTAGATCAGATTGCACAGGGCCCCATCCAGCCTGGCCTTAACCACCTCCAGGGATGGGCACCCAGAGTCTCTCTGGGCAGCCTGTTGCAGCACCTCACCACTCTCCCAATGAAAAACTCCCCCCTTACACCTAATCTAAATCTTCCCTCCTTCCCATTTCCTCTTGTGCTGTCACTGTGTACTTGTGTAAAAAGTTGTTTTTCCTCTTGTTTATATCTCCCTTTGAATATTGGAAGGTCGTAATAAGGTCTCCCCTCAGCCTTCTCTTCTCCAGACTGAACAAACCCAGCTTCTTCAGTCTGTCTTCATAGGAGAGGTGCTCCAGCCCTTGGGTCATCTTTGCGGCCCTCCTCTGGAGTCTCTCCAAATGCTCCACATCTTTCCTGTGTTGGGGGCCCCACAGTTGGTTACAGTACTCCAGATGGAGCCTCATGTGGGTAGAGTAGAAGGAGACAATTCCCTCCCTGTCCCTGTTGGCCACCCCTGTTCTGATGCAGCCCAGGATACCACTGGCCTTCTGGGCTGCAAGCACACTCTACTGGCACATGTTGTTAAGCTTTTCACCTACTGACACCCTTAAGCCTTTCTCAACCGGGCTGTTTTCAAGGAGTTGTTCTTCCCCCAGTTTGTACGCATATCTGGGCTTACCCTGACCCAAGTGCAAAACCTTGCACTTTGCTTTGTTAAACCTCATTAGGTTCACTAGGGCCCACCTTTCAAGTTTATCAAGGTCCTGCAGGATGGCATCCCTTCCTTCTGCTGTATCAACTGCATCACTCGGCTCGGTGTCATCAGCAAACTTGCTGAGGATGCACTTAATCCCATCATTGATAAAGATGTTAAAAAGTACTGGTTCAAGACCAACCCCTGGGGGACACTGCTCATCACCAGCCTCCACATGGACATGCACCAGTTGACCACTGGCTGTGACCTTCCAACCAATTCCTTAACCTTCAAATAGTCCACCCTTCGTATGTCTCCAGTTTAGAGATAAGGATGTGCTGGAGAATAGGGTTTACTGGCCAGTTACTGACAGCACCATACCTGTAACATTCTAGTTGTCATGAACTCATTGAACATTCATAGGCTGGTTGCTTATTTAGCAGAAGTTTGGAAAAGACTTCTTAAGATCCCCATGTCCAGCCCCAACCCATCCCCACCATGCCTTCTGAGCATGTCCCTTAGTGCCACGTCTCCATGGTTCTTGAATGTGCTGACCTTCAATTGCCCAGTAATCTCAGATATTCAAGTGTTTAAAAACATTTCTTAATTGATGGTATTTGGCAGGCTCAACCTGATAGAAATGAGACTTGGATATAAGTATTAAACATGCTTTGACTTTTGGATGATCATTTTGAAACCCCAAATTCTTAGCTGGCATGTTTAACCCTGCTTGCTTTTAGCCTCGCTGCCATTCACCAACTACACTGATATACAATGATTTTTTTCCTACTCTGATGTAATTTATGATAAACTTTTCTTAAAGTAATATTTTCCTTATGGAATATGTTCGGCTTTTTCAGAGGTGATTTTTCTTTTGCACAACACATGAAATGATGTTGCCTTCCCTGAATTCCCCTTGCCTTGGATTTCTTCATAGGAAGCCCTCCCTGCCTGTCCTCTCAGTACTCGGATTCTGTAAGGCAGTGCGATAGCTCTGCAGCCAATTCTACGTTGTACAAGTGTCACTCCAGTATGAATTCAATTACATATAAACTGAACTGCTTATGAAATAATTCTGTTATTTTTACCCTAGGGCTTTGGACTTCTACTTGTTTTTATGCAATTATCTACATAAACACATGCAAAGAATTCATCTACCTCGTGCCAACAGAGATTTTACTATGAGAATAGTAGTTTTGCATGTAGATCTCATACAGTGAGGTTGGATTTTAAGTGCAGATAGTGAAAAATAGAGCTGGTAAAGGTGGTTATCCTCAGTGTTAAGTGGTGGAGCAGTGTGTGAGCACATCTGGGTATCTGGTTGTGCTGTGTGAGATGGAGCGTTCTGAATAAAATCCTTTCTTGTCTCCACTTAAAAATAATTTAATAAAATGATGCCAATTTGGAAGAGGTCAGGCTGCAGTCCGGTCAGCTTTTTCTTCACTGGTAAGCTCACAGATATTTTTCAGTATTTATTCAAGCCTATAAAATGTGAGGTTTTCCCAGAAAATAAAGATTGCTACAGAACATTTGTTTTCTTTTTAGAGAACTGAAAGTTGGATTTGGTCTGCTTGAGACTCAAAGCAGAGCCCTTCACTCTGCACTGAATGAGATGCCTGGGAGCCAGGAGCTCCCGTCGGCGATGTGCTTTACTTAAAGAGTCATTCGGCGTTCAGCCTTGCAGCTCATTCTGCAGTTTTAATGCTGTGATTTTGGGACTGCTGCATTGGTTTAAGCATAAGAAGTAGAACATTTCATAACCTGCTTTAGTCTCCCTTTTTTCATCCTTTCTTACAGGAAAAAAATAGCAAGAGAAACAGAACAGTGGTAGGCTCAGGGAGATTGATCATTAAATTCATTTGAAAACCCATTTGAAAAAATAATCAGTGGGACATTTTTATCCCAAAGATTTCATTGTGTAAATGTGCCCCATTGGCTGGAGATGAAGGCTCCCCATGTTGCACCTCATGTGGGCAGACTCCAGATTTGGCCTTCTGGGGAACTCGATGGTCCTCGAGGTCCCTTCCAACCCAAGCCATTCCATGATTTCTGTTATTGGAGCTCACCTGCATACTATTGCTGATGCTGAGGCATGCTCATGCTTTGTGGATGTTGAGCAGCCAATTTTTCCTTTTTCATATACACCAAAAAAAGCTGTTATTCCCGAAGCTTCATTCTTTGACACCTTACACCTTGTATTTTGTTTTCGGATGGGTGCGTGCGGGTGGGCCTGGTTAGCCTTGTGCATTACGTGATGCTGTATGGTCCAGATACTTGGGGGAGCATGGATGTTCGCTGCTGTGGCTGCGTCTAATTAGCTGAGTAACCTTGCAAAGGGTATCTGATCTCCATACTTAGCTTTTCACATGTGGTTGTTATCTCCGTTGCGTATTATATGCAGGAGGCTTTCCTTCTATTGCATTTCTTTCAGCATTCTTGGCAGAAGCAGGACTTAACCTCAATTAACACTTCCAAGTATTAAAATATTATAATGAAGAGCAGCCATTTTGCTGACATGGACTGGCAGAAACTAATAATAGGCTGCAGTTTTCAGAGGAGCTGAAGGGAATTACACGCCTAAATCCCTGTGAAAGGCAGAATTTGGGCACCCGCTTGAGGCACCTTTTGAAAATACCAACTGTAACACATCAAAACTATCTTTGCATGTGAGTAAGTCTTTGCTGGTATAAATTAGAGACCACACTGAGCTGAGAGAAGGAAGCTTAGGACTCTATGTGCTGGGTTCCTTCCATTGTTTGGCAGGTAGCTAGTGAGAGAGCACTGATTGGCGTGTCCTGAGCAACTGTTAAAAAGAAACAGAAAATCTCATGAAACAATTTGTGAGGGTAGTACTGTTATGTCTGGATATCTTCCATTATCCGCAGGGGTGCAGGGAATACTTCATATTAATTGAGTTACTTAATGGCACAATTTTACAGAAGTGGCTGTGCTTCAGAGTGCATTTATGCTCTGATGGGTATGCTCGTTAGATGATACTGATGCTCATCACGCTTTTATGTACTGCTGCCAACAAGGAGGATAAACAGACTTCAAGGATTATTTTTTGTCGTTGTTGTTGAGGCTTTTATTAAAATATAGCGCAACAAATTATCATAAGAAGGCAGTGGGCCTTTGAAGTTGTTTTGAGTGACAGCTCTGGGCAGCGCTAAATAGCTGGGGAAGCGTGGACCACCATTCTTCTTTGTATGAATGGGTATTGTGTTTCCATGCACTGCCTGGTCCTGCTGGGACAATGTACAGCGTATAGCTAAGCACATTCTTGTTACCTGTGTGTGCAGAATAATGGTTTTAAAATAAACAGTCTAGTGGTGAACTTCTCAAAAGCGGTGTTTCCTATTGTAAAGTATTAAAGCACTAATGTGGCTAATAACTGTGCTTCAGGAGAGAATTATCTGTACTTAATATCAACATAATTTGCTTTTGGCAGAATGGATGACTTCACTGTGTTCTGAGTATTGTAGTTATCCTCACGACTTGAATAAACCATGATAGAGCTACGCAAACTATTTGCTGTGTTTTGCAGATGAAAATATATCCTGCTTAGCCATAGAGTCTTAATCTAAACTAGAAAAGACTTGGCATTATGTTGGGTTGGAAAGCTTTCTCATCTAAACACACTTCTGCCAGCTAAGTCATGCTTCTTCTGGAATCATATCTGTTTCAGATTCCCTTAAAAAGCTGCACCCAGAGCAGCAATACATACAGATATGCAGATAAAGCACCTCGGATCAGCTGTAAGCTCACAGAAGGGTGTTCTGTGACATCTGTCTGGCAGGTCAGTAGAAAAACTGACTTAGCCTTACTGTTGCTGTGTTTCCATAACATTGAAAATCACCAATTAAGAGTTTTCATTTATGAAAAGTATTAGTGCAACCAAAAAAAATAATATATATATATATATAGCAGGCTCTTGGCAATCAACTTGATGCTTGAACTTTGTCAGTGTACCTCTTGGTTAATTGAGTTCTTTTATTTTAGAGATGTGCCAGGTTTCTTTTTTTCTTCTTCCTATGTTTTCACCTGCAGCTTTTATTTATTTATTTATTAATCTCTGGAGCTTTTTCTTTTTTTTTTTTTTTTTAACTGTGATTTATTCATTTCTTGAGTAAAAGCCCCGGGAGTCAGTCCTAGCTGTGTCTCCCAGCAAACATGGGCCTCTTAGTTGCATTTGAGGATCTGCTCACGCACAGATCACAGAATCAGACAGCAGTTGGAAATGACTTCTCAGATCCCCAACCCCAGCCTGCTCCACCATGCCCACTGCCCACATCCCCACAGCTATGAACACCTCTCTGGACAGCAGCCCCACAAGTCCCTGGGTGCTCTGTGCCATGGCATCACCACTCTTTTGGAGAAGAAATTTTTCCTAATATCTGACCTGAACCCTGCCCAGTGCAACTTAAGGCCATTGCCTCTGGTCCTGTCGCTGTTAGCTGAAGAGACCAACTCCCCACCTTGCTACAACAGCTGTGGACAGCATTAAGGTTTCCCCTGAGCCTCCCCTTCTCCAGACTGAAAAATTACAGTTCCTTCAGCCACTCCCCATAAGCTTTGTGCTCCAGACCCTTCACAGCTCCATCATCCTTGTCTGGACACACTCACTCCAGTGCCTCAGCATCTTCCTTGTAGTGAGGGAACAAAACCTAACACAGTGCTTGAGGTGCAGCAAAGTGTGACAAAGTAGAGGTTAGCCTCCCCAGCAGCATGGAAGCTCTTGGAATATTTAGAGCAGCTAGCACTGAGTCAGCTTGGGTTGATTTGTGTTGAGTTTAATTTCCTTTGCAATAGCCTGGATGTAGGTAGGGTACAAGTATGAGTAAAGGCCAGCTTTTTCTATGCAGAGTCCCCCAGAGGGCTTTGACCATCATGTGCCCCCAGCACAGGATGACACACAGGGGTGACTGCAGGGCAGGGAGGGGATTGTCCCCCTCTTCTTTGCCTCTGTGAGACCCCAGCCAGATGTCCAGGCTCAGGGACTCAACACAAACAGGACGTGCAGCTGTTTGAAGGGATCAAGAGGAGAGCCATGAAGATGCTCAGAGTGCTGGAGCGAATCTGCTATGACGAAAGGGAGCTGGGAGTGTTCAGCCTGGCAAAGAGAAGGCTCCAGGGAGACCTCATTGCAGCCTTTCAGTGCAGGAGGGGAGACCAGACTGCAGCCTGCCACCTCTGGCTGCCATAGGAATGCTGGGGAAGGCCGTAGTAATTCTGGGTACAAATGTTCTAATGTGAAAAAAGCAATAACAAACAAGAAAAACAAAGCCAAAAAACCAACCATGTCCAATTTCAGTAACTCATTTTTGAAAGCTGTTTTTAACTGATGGTGGAGGATGAAAGTGGGAATCCTGTGGTAGTCAAATATCAGAATCATTTGCCACATTTTTTTTTTCTTTGTATGTATAGGTCTTAATATTACAGGGCTCAAATTATTCATTTGGTCTCTGAAATTACTTTGAAATGTACTGGAGCTCAGTAGTGAGATTTTTTAGGCTGTTTCCAAGACAGTAGTTTGTTGTTTTTTACTGGATCCTGACAGTTGGAAGCAGATGACTAATTTTCTTTTTGAGGTATTTGCACTGTGGGCGTATGGCATAACTCCCAAGACAGCAATTCAAGTGCTTTCACCCCGTAAATACATTTTTATATTATACTCAGGTTAGTCAGGAAGTGGAGAGTTGTTGTGTTTTTTTTCTTTTTTAATGAATGCATTTTAACACGGTCGCCTTATGATTAAAATATAAAAGAAGCCCAACACCTGAGAATCAAAAGAATTAAAGTGAAATCAGAAAATCTTGAAGGAACCAGAAGCGTTTGAGGCCTCGCCTATCTCTTGAATATCTTTGTGCCTCTGTTATGCCATCAAAAAATGAGAGGGGTAATTGAAATGTCAGCTCTGCGTTAATAATAGTTGAGGGAGTTTGTTTGCTGGGGCCGAGCTGCTGGCTGGGCAGTCTGGCCAAATGCTTCCCACAGGTTTCTGAGTGCCTGCCCCTCCAGCACTGACACCACGCTGAGGTCTGTGCCTCCGCCTTGCACTCCGCATCTCCCCTCTGGGATTTACCTCTGAGCTCCCTCTCGTTATGCCCTGCCCATAGCTTGTGCCTGCACACATCCCTGCTGCGGGGTGACCACGGAGCTCCCTGCACTGTGGCCCATCATCAGCCCTCGTGCACAGACCATCACAGCACAGGCTTCGTGTCAGTAGGCTCCACTCGGAGCAAAGGGAGTCCCATGGGTAGCAGCTAATCTTATGTTTATGGGTGAATAACTGTATTAAAACACAGCACCTCAGATTTTGCTTGTCTCGGAGTTTTAAATTAGGAAGGATACTAACATGCAGCGTTTCCACACATAGGAGAAATGAATCTCTGGTATTCTTTCATAACTTCAAAGCAGCTGAGATTTCAGTGCAAGCTCAAATACTTTGTGTGCATTACATATATAAGCTGATGCTGGCTTACAGTGCTGCTGCCAGCCATACTGGATGCAAACTGAAGGCTTGCTTAAAATTCTATGTATTGCACAGCAGTATGACTCAAAAAAAGACAGTGTGCAGTGGCTGGCCAGTGTTGCTGTTTGTGCAGTGCTCGTGAGAAAGATGGGGGATCTTATGGATTGGGAAAAACAGAAGGGAGGACCTTGGAAGCACAGAACTCCTTCTGTTTTAACTCAAATAAGTCCGTGCAGGCTCACAGTACTTTGTTTTTTTCATTTCCTTAAGTAACAGTAGTTTCAGATTTCACTGCAGTACAGCAGAATCAATAGAGAAGCAGTTCTGCACTGTGCACAGATGCTCAGCAAGATCCCATCCCTAGAAATTTTCTCTGAGCTCATGCAGACGACGGCAAAGTAAACAAATCTCATTTACCAAAGAAATGACCGCAGTTGTGCCAGGTTGAACTGTTGTGGGGGGTAAATTGCCTTGTTAATGTCAAATACCTCTGCTCATCTCTGCAGTTTGGTCTTTCTGGCGAATTATTACACCACGCTCAGCTTCTATTTCGTCTTCTTAGGGATAACCAAGAGGGGGAAAAAAAAAGTGCTCTGTTCTGTTCTAGTTTATTTGTGCAACAAGTAACGTGGTGGGAAAATTCTATATTATATTGTTGCACCTGTTTTATGAAGAAAGAGAGTTAGGGGGGTCAGAGGGGTTGCAGTGTCCTGTAGGAGAGCAGCTTTCCTTTACTTGCCCCATGACACGGCCAGGCCCTGTCCTACTGCTCAATGGGAGGCAAAACCAAACAACCACAGTGAACTTCTGCAGAAAATCTCTGATCTGTCCCCAGTTAAGTACTCCATTAAAGTGCTCATTTTCTATTGTTTGCATCTAACAAGGAAAAATAGTTCAGTGACTGGGAGGAATAACTTAGACCGGCTGCAGGCAGTGAATAGGTGCCCACGTTGGACTGGTCTGCATCTTTTGAATTGTTTATTTATTTACTCAGCTATCTTTTAAATGTCTCTGTCTCTGCAAAGTCCGAAACTAAGCCTCAAGAAGATACGAATGAGTGTCGTGCCATAATTTCTTAGGGGGTGAGCTGAGAGCAATACCTGGAGGATGTGATTGAAGGGAAGGCCAGCAGTGACACAGACATGGCAGTTGGGGCATGCACAGAGCTCTCCTAAGACTGAGCTGCATTTTTATTTCTTAATTCTGGAACTTGGGTGGCCAGGAGGCTTGACAGTTTAAAAATAAAGCACCTCTCTTTGGGCTGCTGGAACTGTCTGTAGTCAGAACCCATTTTTCTCCAATCAGGATGAAAGATAACCATAGCTCTGGGTAAAGCATGAAGGCTCACAAGTAGGTGTCAATTAGAAATCTGGGGATTAATCTCTCGGAGAACCGACAGCAGTGACAAATTTGACACGATAAAGCTCATTTTGTCTCATTCTTACATGACTGGATAGATCTGTGGCTCACTGCTCTCTCTCTAGATTCTGATACTACTGACATTGAAAATGCTGTTATTAAAGGATTATTCTAATTGTGTGAAGTGAAAACTGGTAATTCAGTACCTAAATAACATCCTCTTTTAAAGACTAATTTAGCTGAAAAACTCTCCTTGCAGGTATGCAATTCGGACAGCTTGGTGACAGTTGGAAAAGCTTCCCTTACGATCTGCAGTTATTCACAGAATCACAGAATGGCCAGGGTTGGAAGGGACCTCAAGGATCATGCATCTCCAACCCCCTGCCACATGCAGGGCCACCAACCTCCCAGTTTAATTCTAGACCAGGCTGCCCAGGGCCCCATCCAACCTGGCCTTGAACACCTCCAGAGATGGACAGGGCATCCACAGCCTCTCTGGGCAGTTGTTCAGCACCTCACCACTCTCATAGCAAAGAATTTCCCCCTGACATCTAACCTAAATCTCCCCTCCCTCAACTAAATCTCCCCTCCCTCAACTTAAACCATTTCCCCTCGTCCTGCAGTTATCTTCCCTTTCAAAGAGTTGATTCCCCTCCCATCTGTGAGAACATTATAGCCTGCTTTACACTTCTTAAAAATCATTCATTGTAAGATTTGCTAATTCCGCACGTGACCCGTGGAAGTTTGTTTGGTGGCACTGACTACAGCCATTTGATGGAAAGCCTTGAAACTCCTTTGTTAGTTCAGAGCTGCAGAGCCCCGCTGACGTGGGGAAGTGAGGTGGCGAGACTTTGTCTTGTTCTAAAAACGGGGTAAGCAGCGACCAGATAGACATCACACAGCCACAGTGAACACTTGAAATGCACAGACACAGTTGGGAAGAGCAGCAGTACGTGCAGCTAACAGCTGGTACTTTGAGCAAAATGATGTATGTGTTCTGAAACTTGAATTTTCCCACTGCCATTTCTGGAGAGAACAGAGTATAAGCGCTAAGTTTGAATAACTCTGTTATCAAGGCTTATCTTTGGGTTTGTTGTTGTTGTGTTTTTATTTTCGTTTTATGTGTATCCTACATACTGAATGTTCCTAACAGTTCATTTTTCATTTTCGTTCATCGCTGTTTGCTTGATGAAAATCTTCTCTTGCTGTATTTCTAATAAGGATGTTTAGTTGCCATAGGGCGGCTACTACGGTCGGGTTACTTAACGCAGCACTCCATAAGCATCCATAGTGTCCAGGGATTCTGGAATGTCTGTGAACCATTTTGCCCTTGCTTTATATCCACCTTGACAGTGTGATCTGAAGCTCTGATACTGAGCAATAGAATGAAGTCGTCCAACTCTTGCCAAAAAAAACATATACAAAATAAGAGTCCTGTCAAGTTTGGAAGATCTGTGAAATACAGTCGTACTATTCTGTGAAATACACATTACGTGCCCTTGCAGATACAGCTTCAGATTGTTTCCAGTGATCTAATTCAGGAAGCATAATGTGAAGTTACTCCTTGAATGATACTAGGTCTTGCGATGGTCAGTCTTCTATTTGTTTTCATTTGGAGTTATGCAGAATTTTAAGTGTGAGGGCTTAAGGATGGCTGTGTGGGCTGGCAGCAGGCATTGAAACAGTCCCCTCTAGGAAATGTGCAGCTCTGACCTATAAGGAAATCTGTCTGGTGAGCAGTGGAGCTGGGAGCTGTGTCAGCATGCAGCACGGTGCTCTGCCTGCCTGGTTTGACTGGGGAAGGCTGCACTGCTGCTCTACAGCTGCACTGTGATGGCTGGAAAATGGAGTTCTGTGGGGTTCTGGTGCTTATCTGGATTTCAGGGAAGGCTAAGTGAGCATCGGGGTGATGAGCTGCAACGAGGAAATGAGCACAGAGCTGAGGGGAGAGAACCTGTAATGTATGCAAAGAATGTCTTATAACTCCTTTAGCAAACTGACATTGGGAAAGTCTTAAGTTTTCATGGAATGCACTTTGAATATGGCTCACAGGTGATAGTGATACACTGTTCAGGCAATGAGAAAAGTTTAGCTCTTCATGAATAGAATTAGCTGCACACTTAAAAAGGGGGGAGTAGTGACATGAGTGCCTGTGAGAAAAGGAAGAGGGCTGGTGTTGGGACGAGGAAGCACAGAGTGCTCCTCCCTGTACTGTGAGTTGGCATGGCAGGAGTGGAATGCTTCACTTTAGGGCCTTGTGGAAACAACAGGAAAAAATGATTTGCATCTCTCGCTGTATAAATCATTTATATATGTTTCTAATATATATATTAAAATCTTGAAAACTACTGTTTTGAATCGCAAGATCTGCAAAGCACTGATTTGTCAGAAATTATTTTTCTTAACACTGGAAAACGCATCTGAAGAGCTTTTGTGTCTCTGCCACAGAAAGGTGAATTGCTACAACCTCCAAGATGTTGTGGTCCATCTAGCTCTGTAAACAGCGCAACTTGAAATATGACAAATGCAGTGATGCTAAAGAGATCAGAAGGAAATTTAGGAGATGCTCTCAGGTAGAGTAACAGGCAGAACAGCTCTGACAGCTCCAGTGGACAAAGAGAGCTGATACATGTGAAGATCTATAGGTGAAGTTGTGTCTAGCCATCACAGTTCTGCGTTCCAAAGGGCTGCTGCTGCTGCGGCCTGAAACTTGGCTGCATTAACATGGTGCACAATGTGATGTAATTAGTGCATCACAGATAAAGCTGGCTGTATTCTTTCTGGTTTCCCTATCTTTGTTTGCAGTGCAGCTGTTGCCTTCTTTGAAGCTTATCAACAGATTGCTTTCCTCCATTTTCAGGCTTTCTCTTAGAAACAATTTTCTTAAACTTTACTCATGCTATGTTTGTAATTGAAAAAGCAAAATGAAACCAGAGAGGTTAAAAAAAAAACCACAGTCCCAAACAAAACCATGTCATATCATTTCTGCGGCCAGCGCATTACTTCCAAAGGCTGTGCTTTTCAGAGGTTGGATATTTGTATGCTTTCTGAGCTTACCATCCTCCTTAGGTGAAATAAAGAACTTGCCTGTAAGAGTATTGGCGTGTGCGTAGGTGGACTGAGTTAGACAGCAGAGGTTGTTATTGCCTTTATTTGCTCTCCCCCCTTCGCCTAGCTGAATAGCCAGACTGTGCTTGGAGTAGCTTCTGAAAAGGGAGAAAAGCAAACAAACTGGGCAATAATTGCTTTGGCTATCTGACTTTCATTTTTCATCGTTCTTGAGTCAGGATAAGTTTATGTTCAGTGTGATCCTGAGGGCGACTGCTTGCAGTATTCGTTAGAACAGAAGTATTGGGGTAAGGCTGCTGTTCTTCTGCGCTGGATGAAGCCCCCCTCTCCTCCTTGCTTTAACATCCATGCAAACACACACGGTTTTGCTTCGCTTTGCTGCTTAGAAATGATAATAGGGCACCCAAATATCCTGTATTCATTGGAAGGATGCATGCAATGACATTTAAAATCCATCCGTGATTTCATATTCTTTCAAAGCCTCTTTGAATGAGCTCTCTGAACTGCTGGTGTTGTCTGGAACTGCTGCTTTCATGTTTGTTGAGCGCTCTCTGAATTCCTGAACCACTTACAAACGAATACAAATGATCGCTGAAACAGGTTCATTTAACTCTTGTCTAATATGTAGCATTTGGCCTGGTGGAGTCAAAACACTCATTTTTGCATGGCAGATTGACAGTTTTGTTTATTAAAATTACTGATTTATTGCATAATAAGAAGGGCCTTGATTACTGTTCCTTCTCGCAGTAAGGATTTAAGGGGCAGGTCATTGGTGTTCCCCAGCTGCAAGATATTTTCAGTTATCTGTTCATCTTCTGAGCACTTCTCTTGTTACATATTTTGTACGCAGTACCACCGTCAGCCAAGTTTTGAAATCAGTGCCTTGTATTTTGTTTTCACTCCTCTTGACCTAGTGCAGCTCCATACAGGTAAACAGAGCAGAATTTTGGCTTGCTTAATTGAAAGCACTGTGTCTGAATACAGGCATGTCTACAGCTGTTAGAGATTGCTAACAGTTTACTAGAAGATAAAGCAAGCATCATTCAGAGCCAATAACTTGTTCTGGGTCTTGGAGCTGCACAGTGCACCATGTAATAGTCAGTTCTTTTCCCCCACCTGGAGCTGGAAGCCTGAACGAAAGCTGTAGCTCTGCTACTTCTGCTCATGCATGACTTAAATCAAAGGTTGCTTAATGCCCTTGGCTATGATGCATTTTTGTTGTTGTTGTTGTTGAGACCTCCACACAGAAAGACTGAATAGCTATTTTACCAAAATGTTATTAAATAATGATGCATGCAAGGAACGTACACTTTTAATAATCATCTTTGATTGGGGTGTGTGGGGATGTCACAAGGTAGCCATGATGATTTCTAACCCGTCTCCAGGTCTGTGCCATGCCGTTCAGATAGATTTAATGCATCAAAATTATGCTGCAGTGATGGTAAGAGCTGTGTTTCTTGACAGCCCCAACTTTTCATTCTGTGACCAATAAATTGGAGCACGATCCTCAGTCAGAGAAGAGAGGACATGATGCGTGCTCAGAGCATCAGGTTTGGGCAGCAGGATCCTCTGCCTCTTGTCAGGTGTTAAGGCAAGATGTTCTTCTCTTCCTCCTGTTCTTTCAACTGCTTTTCATCAGAGTTGAGTGCTGTATGTTGCTGCTAATTGCAGATAATGTACTACTGACATTTTGAAAAGCACACATGGATGATGTTCACCCAAAGGATGATACTGCTATCTTCAGAGATGCTGATACACTTTTGCTGGCATAGACTCATTTAGTGATGAATTGCAGTAATAGCAGTTCAAGACCTACAGCATATTAGTGAAAATGAATTTACTGAGCACCAGTCCCATGGCACAACAAGCACTTAAAGAACACTGATTTTCTTGAAGGGAGAAAAATCTGACTGAGAGAGTTAACTACATACTCTATATTTTTTTCCTTTTTTTTTTTTTTTTTTTTTTTTTCCTTCTTTTTGGCCAGCAGTGCATTACTTGAACGTGTTTCTTGCTGTGTGTTGGAAGGTATTTAATATACATAAGAAATCCAATAGACTGCCATAAACACAGAACACCCTTTTTTTGTTTTAGTTCCTGGCAGACTTGTATACGTCTGCCAGGGAAGCAGAGATGAAGCTGTAGCAATTCCTTCATTTTCTTGTTATAAACTGACCTAACAGAAGTCGGGGGCTGCTAAAGGAAGAAATGTCAACACCCTGAAATTGAGAAGATATGTGATGGTTTGTATACACAGCAGTTGGTCTTGGTGGCAAAGTGCTGTAGAAACAAATGCGGTAATGAGCAAGAGTTATAGGAAAAAAAAGGGCAGAGTACCTTTTATTGAAATGGTTGCCTAATTTGAGGGAAATAAGGATAAAGATACGCTTTCAGTTAATAATGCACCGGTGCTTTGCATGAGAACAGACGGTTCTTTCAGCTCTGGAATACACTCAGTGGAGAACAGAAGCATCCCAGGCATAGCACTGGGCTCCTTTTTGCTTCTCCTTCTATACCTCACAGGTGCTAGGAAGTTAAATGGATCCAGAGCACAGGGATTCCTAAAGCAGGAGAAAATGTACAACTGTGCATCTCTCTCCTTTCCTCCCCACCAGCCCACATCCTTTGTGCCTGGCCATGAGGAGGCACATCTGGGACAAGCCCAGGGCATGTGCAGGGGGAGCTGGAAGAGCTTTGCTGTTCTTTCTAAGTTTTGAGGCATTTCAATGCCCTTGTATTTAAAACAAACCTTCATCTGAAGGCTTACTTTGATTTGTAGGTATTTTGCCTCCAGTTTTTATAATTAACCTCCAGTGCTGGCATAACTGCCACTGGTTATGATTTTGCAGTTAACATCAAAGAATCAGTAAAACATCTTAATTGCCTCTTTCACACACCAGAAATGAGTTCAAAACGTGATGTATCTTTGGGTGGTGGGGAAGGACTGTTTCACCACTGCCACGTAACCTATGGGGAAAAAGTAAAGGAGTGCTACTAAATAGGCTTTTTGATCAAATACAATATAGCCTTGTGGACTCTCACACTGATGTCTGTATATGAGGCAGTACAGTCTTGTGAAGAACTGGGATTCACAGGTAGTCCCACTGTTTTAGAGCTAACACAGGCTACAGCTTTCTCTGGTTAGCAGCTCCAAAGGGACGATTTGAAGAGATCAGCAACCATTTTAGTTTGAGCAGGACCTCTTTTTGTGCTGAGGGTATGGACGCCATTCAGATGCTGGGTACATGAAATGGGTCAGCTGTAAAATTAAAAATAAGTATTTGTGGGATGTGCTTTCTGGTATCGTTGGGAAAAGAAAAAAATGTAGGTGTATGGAGGGAACACTTGTTTATAGCAGGTCACTTTGTGGTAGGTGTGTGTGTTTCATACTCGCAGGGTTCAAAATGGTCAGATTATGAGTTACGACCGAGAAATATTTTTCTGTGTCTTGTGATTTGACAGGCATCATGTCATAGAATCATAGAATGGCTTGGGTTGGAACAGACCTCAAGGATCATCACTTCTTTTTGATTCCCGCTTAGTTTTGTAAGTTAATAAAGCCAGAGGAATACTTTTTCAGAATAACTATGAAAAAATAACAATCTGCATGTTGCTTTCAGCTGGAGCAAGAAGGTTCCCAGCCCAACGATCTGGGAACTGACACAATATTTTCAAAGCACTATGAGTAGCTCTAGAACAAGCTACAAATGCTAAGGTGGTGTTAAAGAATTTGTCCAAACATCTAAGATTATTTTTCTTAATACTTAGGGCTAAGCAGATACTTTCCACACTCCTAGAGGAAGAATTAAATTCCAAATCTAAGATGTATGTTTTTGACTGAAATTTAAGGACATGCTGCTTTAAGTAGCAAGATCCACTGGTTTCTGATTTTAAAATCCAGATTTCTTCTGATAAATCATAACTTAATAGTGCATGCACATTCTGAGTGTATCTGCTGAATAAGTATTAGCAGCTAAGTCTGAAAAATATTTTAGAGAATGCAAGAGACAGGCTGAGCTCTCTGTAAGGACTGCATTGTGTTACAGAAACCAGCGCTTGTGATGCATTCAGAGTTGGTGGCAGTTACGTAAGTTAGGGGTAAACAGAACTTTTTCTTTTGTCCTTAAGAATTTATCACGTATAGAAAAGTACGAAGGCTACAAAGATTTGATACTCCAAGTTCTTATTCCGTTTTCTTAAACATTTCAGAAAGTGAAAGCAAAGCAAACAATTCATGTGCTATTAATGGAATTGTATCGGGAGTTATAATACTCTCCCTGTCTGTTAAGTTCTTACACAGTGAGGACTCTCCCTCCTGTTCCTCAGGCTGTGTCAGGTTGCTGCCTTAAATCCTGGCTTAGGAGGGGCTGCTTCCAAGCTTGTGAGAAAGCTGTGCAGGAGCTCTGAGCCTCAGCTCATTACATCCCCGTGTATTTTGAGCAGCAGAGGTACGGTGTAAGCTTTCCCTACATGACAACCTAAGGACGTTCTGCTGTGATGTGCAGATAGCACATCTGCTCGTGCACACGGCAGGCTCTCTAGGACTCCCAGCATGTACAGCTGAGTGATAGGAGGTGGAACCTGGTGCTATGCAGTGGGGCACAGGACTGCTGATGGGAACCAACGTGAGCAAAATCCACCACGGCACATACAGGAGAAAGCATTTAAACCAGTTTGTACTCACCCTTCTCTGTGAGCTTCTCCTTTTTCTAGCTCCTGTATAACACCCAACAACACTTTGATGGTTTCCTGACTCGAGCTGATCAAATTTTCCATCATCTGAAGCTGCGCTTTCAAGTCCACAACTTCCGTGTGAGGCACGATTTGTTGGCATTCCTCGCTCAGGGCGACGGCAGCCTGGCAGGGCTGCGCAGCCTCCATGGGCGCCGCGTTCACCTGCAGACCCCGCTCGCTACATTCGCTGGCCCGGCACTGCGCCTGCGACGGGCAGGCGGCCGCATCTCCCGCCTGGGCCTGCACACCATTCAGATGCACGGTCCTCTTTTTGTCCTCCTCGCCCGCCGGGCACAGTGACCAGTCGGGCTCAGGCTGCGAGGCGTCCGGGCCACCCGCCGGCAGGTAGACGGTGGCCACTTCTGTCTTAAACACCCTCCCGTGGAGGGGCTGGCCCGGTTCCTCGGCTCCTGGTTTGCCCTTGCTGGGCTCGGCCGCGTTGAGGAGGCTGCAGCCGTGCAGCTCAGCGCTCTGCCAGGTCCAGGCTGCGCCGGGCCCTGCGCTCGCCCGCTCGCCCACGTGGGAGATGAACTCGGCCGTCTGCAGGCTGCCAGCCTTCTTGCCCCACTGAGTGCCGTCCTCCGAGCTCCTGCTGTCCTTCTCCTTAATATCTATCAGGAAGCCGTTGTTTTCACTCTTAAAGGTGTCAACAGCCGAGGCGCTTTTAATGATATTCCCTTTTTTCCGGTCCAAAGGAAAGGTCTGGTAACACTTCTTGAGATCGGGGGATGTCTGGACTCCTGTGCTCTTGGTGACGTTGGGGATGGACCTCCGGGCAGGCACCGTCATGTACTTGCGATACGCCGTTTTGTAGGAAACGGGCTTGGCTTCTCTTTTGTCTGTATCCTGGGTGGTGGAGAGCTGCTTGTCCCGCTGCTCGTTCTGGGCCTCGCAGATATCCTTAAATCTCACCTGCAGGGCTTTGTTGCGTTTCTTTATCTGCCGGTTGGGATCCAGTGCATATTTCATCTCCAAAGCGAGCGAAGCTGCGGGCTCAACTTCGCTTTCCGAGGTGGTGAGTAAGCATTTGCTGGGCTCCTTACTCACCATGATGCCTGCATTAAAAACAGTTCAAAAAGAAAAGCCTTCTGTTACAACAGAAATACCAGTTACTCACAAAGCTTGCAAGATGTGAGCTGCGTCCCCGCGTTCTGACTCAAATGACCGGCACCTTTTAGCTCCGTTCCCTTAATTAAAGTCACAGGTTTTCACATTGGACGTTGGTCGTTTGCTAGAAGTGTTGAACTGACATTGCTTTTTACAGCATGCTCGCTTACAAGGTGAGTTGTTCTCAGTTCCTCTGTGTAATACATCTGCATCTTTGCGAGGGGGTTCTTTAATTTCTCATCCCAGGTGTCATTATCTGGGTTTTCTTTAAGTCTACCTCATAGCTAAACCTACAGTGGAGATGAATTATCAGCAAGTGGTTGGTATTGCTGCATACGTAAACTTTATGATCTAAGGAAGTTGGTGGAAGAAGTCAGCAGTGTGTACATTAATTTTGCTTCAAATGCAAAACAACCCACTTTAACCAGAAGCACGAATATACCTTTATAACAGAGCTTCTTATCCCCAAAGATCCTAAAGCACTAAAAAATAAGAAAAACAAAAAAACCCTGTGATGAGTCACAGCAATGACTTAATCTTCTATTGAAATATGAGCACCTCCTCAAGGATGAAAAGATGTCAACTGCTTAACACAGCACAGAGCAAAAAAAACCAACCCCAACAGCTCTATCTCTGCACAGATCATGTGGGATCTGTAGTAACTGGATGGTTAAGACCTCATTTTTACACTTCATTTGAAGTTGTCATTTTTAGTCTCCTATTGCACAAATTCCTCCCTAACGCTGAAATTTACTGAATTAGCAAATTCTCACTCAATCCAGGTATTCTGCACATATCTCCTATTTCAACACTGATGTGCCTTCAGAGGGACCCAGCCTAAAATATAAAACGACTATAGGGACTTTCAGGCATGGTATATCTGAAATACACTTTTGATTAAAATTCTTCAACTTGAAGAGTTAATTGCCACAATGGGGTCTGCTTTACAAAATCAGCTCTCGAGTGAATCCTTCTGACGAGGCTATATTAGTTTTAATTTAAGAAAACATAATAGAGAGGCCATTTTCAATGGTAAATTGAATGTTGATGGTTTGTTTGTTTGCTTTAAAGTAATCGTAACCCTAGGAGTTACTAAGACACTCAAGAATGCATGGCAGACAACCTACATACTGCAAGGTTGGGCTTCTGGGTTACCTAATTGCCTGCAAAAGTTACCTGCAAGCGTGTCATTACTTAAACATTTATCATCATTTTGCTCCCCCAGTTCAAGCCATTTGCAAACAAGAGGTATTCTGTGTGGTTTGCCTTTCTCTACCTAATTTGTCACATTCAGGTAGCAGCGAGTGAGAAGTGCTCCTTTTAAGTGCAGGTTTCTGTTTGGATCTGCCTGAGGCAGAAGGAAGTCCTTAAAGAGAACAAAAAGGGAGAAAATTCAGAACGTAGCCATTCAAATAATGGGATCTGAGATTGCTATATGTGAGTTTTCAAACCAAAATACCTACATATGTGTAAGCATAATACATGATACCAGCATGACCAAGCCCCTCCTGTTAGAGGATTGTAAAGTGGAAGTGCTGGAGGGAGGCCTAAAGATGAAACTGAAGCTGAATATGGTGTCACGGTGATCTCTTACTTTGTGCCGGGGCACCTGAGTGTAAGGTCAGCTATCCCTGTGCCTGTAATAAATGAAATACAAAGATGGAGACATTTTTGCAGGAAAAAAAAGAAGTGAACTACATAGGAATATTAGGAAATTTTTGTTCCAGCTTAAGGGTACAGTTTTGCTGTATGTAGAATGTTAGTACCCAATACTAAGTGTTTAGGGGTCTCTTAATTATATTATGTTTGCAGAAGTGATTACGTTAATGTTTGAATTTATACCCCTGTTTGACACATGTTCTGTATGCAGAATCCCATTGGTTCAAATCTTCCAAAGGTAGTGATGGTAGAAATATGTCCACCCGTCCACCTAAAGGTGTGAGTTTAGAATTCTTTACTGAATAATGAAGTGCTCAATAAGATATACAGCTGTACAGCCATCGGCCAGCCGTTTTGCTGTCATGGCTAAAATATGTTGTAAAAGCTGGTGTTAAAAGAAAAACTCTGCAATTTCATAAACACAGAACTGTTGGAAGCAAGTCCTCTGTAACTCTCCTAGATCTGATAAATCAATAAATTTGCCCTCAAAATGAATAACAGAATGCAAGAAGCATTGTATCCAGTAGTTGTTTGGTGACTTTTTGCACTGTTAAGATATTTTACAAAATATAAAATGATGCAGTAGAAAGATGTGAAATACAAGTGAAGTACAGGAATTATGACTGAAAAGAGGACGCGTTTTTACCTATAAAAGAAGCTTATAAAAATTGGTTGTTAGGTCTGGAAGTCACTTATAGCAGACATCACTTCAGATACCTTAAAGTAATCAGCATCCCTGGAGTAGTGGGTTTGCTGGCACTTTGCTAGTGGATCCTACTGTAAAATAGCACACAATTTATTGTAAACTACTGGCTTGAGATTTTATTAGTTCACATCCAAACTGTCTCCATTTTCAGATTATTTGGGACACTACATTACCCCTTCATCTTGGTGGATCCCTGGGTCTGTTTGGAATGACTTAACAGGTAGAATTACTGGAGACTCTAACCCAGACAAAACCAGGAGTCTGGTGATATTCTACAGAATAGAAATAGATAAACAGGGCACTCTATTCATGCTGCAGTTCATTTTAAGCATGCCTTCAGCAGCCAATAATTGACTCTTCAAAATGCTTGTTTCTCTTTCTCAGTAGCACAGGCCTGATTGATTTAGCTAATCTAGAGCTCTAGTATCTTGGACTAATAATTTCATCAATATCTGTGACTAAGAATTACAGCAACCAAAAGAACTACATTTTTGCTCAGTTCTGTGTCTGTCTCCAAGGTGAACAGTATGTGCACATTGGAAAGCAAAATGACTGAGCAAAGAGTTGATTTTGAGTTGGTTATTTAACACAGGAAAGTTTATATAATACTTTTGTTTGTTTGTTTCACTGATGTTTTGGACAAGGTGTTGGCTTCAATCTTGGTTTACTTAGACAATACAATGTACTTTTTAGGGAGTCTCGTTTAATCATCCCACTTGTATCTGCCATCACACACTGCTGGAGGTCGACCTTCTTTCCACTGAGCCTAGTACCAAAATTCATGTTGATTTTATGGGGAACAGGAACGTGCCATAGGCATGTTGACCTGACCAGACCTGGACCTGGTCTGATAAATGGGAAAAGGAAATCTCAGTATCATTTGTTTCCTCTCCTCCACGCACTGATCTGTAATTCTACTGCTCGTTACTGGCCGTGGTGTGTGCTGGAGTACAAGGAAAGGCTGGTATGTGTAAAATGGTCAACTGTAAAATGTGCTACCAGCTGCGTGGTTTTTTGGTTACTTTGGGAAACTACTGAGATGGAGATTCAGAATCTGGATAAGTACGGCAGAGTTGATGGCTGACACTGTCACCAGGCTCAGAAGAGCTTTGGATTTGCATTCCAGTTGCAGATGCCAACAGATAACACATTTATATTATTTGCCTATACTTACTCTAAACAAACCCTGATTGCGTGACATAATTTGCAAAGCAAAATATTTAATAATCACAGAGCTTTTTTTTTCAGTTTTTAGCCTGGATTTGTTTATAAATTCCTGGTTGTATACACCTAAGCAGGGTTCCCTTATGTTTGAAAATGGAAGTAAGCTATTAAATGATAGTAATACAGCGGTACACAGAGAAGCCTTAAGTTTGCACCAAATTTTCAGGGTAAGTCATGGAAACCACATTCTTTGTTCGGCTAAATATATGCCTCCCTTTCTACCCTTCACATAGAGAGACTGCCTAGATTTCCTCCTCAAGTTATGTGGTGCAATGGGTTCCCAGCAGTATGTATTAATAAACAGTGTGGACTTAAACTTCCCAATTTCCAAATGCAGCTGACAAGCAGAGATGCCAATCTGTGTGTTTTCAGGCCCTGTAAAGGCTCTGGAGATGTAGCTGTAAACTTCTGTGCGCATATGAAGAGCACAAAGGTATCTGTGGATGTATTTAATAGCTTAAAGATAAAAATAAGTCAAGGAATTGCAAATGATTGGACTTTACTGTGTATAGGAAAGGTCACTGGTGACATGCAGCTTGTTCTGGCTTCTGAAGGCTGTACTTCCTCATGAGAAATCCTACCCTGCATACTGTCTTTATGCATCATCATAAAATTTAATAATACATATTTGTTTTTCAAAAATGATTTTATAAGTTATCTTTTAAGTATGCACATGGTCTCTAATCTATTTCCATCATTAAAATGGATGTTAGAAGGAAACTCAGATTGACTTCCTGTAACTGTAATACAAGATGGAAGCCTATTTTCTTGGTAGATTCGAAACGTACCATTATGTAGACCAGTGATAGCAAGATACTGTACATGTAATCAGAATATTTTTCTTAATTTTGAGTTTAATAGGCTACCTCTGATGGTACATTTTTCTTTCTTCTGCTGTCAACATTACGAATTTCACCTTTTTTTGGAGCATTTTCACTCTTTTCAAAGGAATCCACTGTTATTAATCAACCGCGTTGTTACGATACAGGCTTTAAAAATAATATGACAGTGACCTGAATGCTAAATGAGTAAAGTCCAATGAGCAAAACTGGACTGATAAGGAAGAAATGTACTGGGAAATAGTAATCATCTTAGCCATATATTAATTAGTAGCTGTTTGCAGAAATTTTGTCCACGTTACAATTTTTACAGAGGTTTGATACACAGGTATGAGGATGAAATATGACTTCCAGATACATTTAAGGCCTGACCCATTTTTGTGGTTTAAAAAGTACAGATGGCTATTAGGGAAAAAACCCCTACGCTTTATGACATAGAAAACTGACGTGGTAGAGCAGTCTGTCTTCCTTTTATCAGAATTGTTCATGTAGAATAATAGAGTTAGCAGTGCTGGTAAATGTCAAACTAATATTTTTTTTAAACTCTGTTTGGAACCCCTTAAGCACTGAACTTGAATTTTCTCTCTTGAACTTCCTTAGTCATTGCTCAGTGCTGAACTCATTCCTATTGCTGCTTTCATATATTCCGTATTTTATCAAGCGGAGGGCAAATTGCCGTAGCCTGATCATCTTCCTGTTTTGAGAAGTTTGTACCACTTCAATGAATTACAGAGCATTACCACCAATTGCCTAACTCGGGTTTTTCACTCTGCGGTCTGGAGACGCTCTGAGATTGTCTACCTACATTATTGATGAGAGACCTTTGGTAGCGTTGTGATGGCTGTTAGCACAATCTCCAGAAACAAGCAGGCAGTTGGACTCTGATTTTTGCAGGTCTGTTCCAACTGAACTGTTCTATCCATCGATCATCTCGTTTCAGTGGTGACATGTGACTGCTTCCTAATTGCCTTGAAAGTCTTCCTCTGGTGTAAGTAGGATCACGTGGCATTTGATTTTCCCTTTTCCCCCCACCCATTGGTAGGCTCTGTACGAATGATGTATAAAAATAATATCCTACCTAATGGCTGAAATGGACTGTAAATGCCTTTAAATGCTCTTGTGAGCTTTAGTTTTACAGCTAAGTGGCTACAAATAAAATATATGATATAAGAAGCCTGTGGAATTTCAGATAGAGAAGTTACATATTGCAGGATAAACTATTTAAAATTTCCTGACAGAAGAGTTTCTCTGAATGCACAAACTGATGTTTGGTATCTTCTACAATTTTGGTGTCTGCTAGGTGTTCTGAGGGCAGTTTATTAATAATTCTTACTTTTTGATGCCTCCTATATTGTTACATGCATAAGATCGAGTTATCCGTCCATGGTGATAAAATCCTGTACAATGGGATGTACAGGATTTTCCCCTAAGAGGTCTGTGCAGTAAATATTAATGCTAATAGGAGATTTGCACTTACATAATACAGACCCCCGTGGTTTTAGTTAATAACTATTTACTTCATGTTGGAACAAATTCAATGTCAAAAGATATTCCCTGTCAATTCACAGCATTCATAGAGTTGTTACAATATCAAACATTTGCTAGAATTTACTGTACTGGAAAGAATAACAGTGCTATTACAAGAATTATGCTTATTTTTCTTTATGTATTATGCAGCTATTGCTACTATAAAAATCTGGGGGAAGGTTTATTAGCATTATTTTGCCATGTAAATCTGCGCGACTCTTTCAGCGTTACAGCTGATATTCGTAGTACAGGGATGTTGCTGAGGATGTGTTGCTAGGAGAATTGCAAATAATTCTGCTTATACTGTACTGTCTTCCAGGAGTCCAAAAGCCAGTGTGCTCTCACTGCAAGGCTTTTTCATTTCTATGGCAGTTTCTGTTCAATAATTTAAGCACCAAGCTGTTAAAATAGGAACTTAAGGACAGTTCCTTATCTGCGTTATTGTTTAATACAAACCTTTAATTGTTCTCAGTAAACATCGGTAGTTTTTGTGGGTGTTCAGAGGAAGAAAAAAAAGAAAAAAAAAAAGATAAAATGCATCAAATGATGACAGGAAAAAGCAGTTCTGTTCCTCAGCCTCAGCCCACGGGTTTGCCAAATGGTCAGCCCTCCAGAGTGAGCCATCTGGGCTCAGGGCACTGGGAACGCCTTGGCTGCAAGCATCGACACCAAATCCAGTTTGTCTTCTTTCTCACCCTAGCTTTCTAAATGTTGTTGGGCAGACAAAGACGGAAAGAGAGAAGCAGATTCCTGCTCCATTTTGAGCCTTACGTCCTCCCTTCTGCAGGATGAGGGTTGGGTGCCACGCGATGGGAACCTCACTGCAGGGCAAATCAGTTGTGTAGGCTGTGCTCCAGCCTGCTACGAATGGGAGATGACAGACAGAGGTCAGCAGTTGCAAGGCATCAGAACACTGCCAGCTCTTTCTGTCTGGATTATGGTTACATGCAGATAAGTGTAAGGAGGGTGTGAAGCGGGGCTGGAGGATGTGGTTGGGTAATTTAGGGCTAAAACCTGACATCTTTAGCAGGCTATTAATTGATGAATAACATCAGTCTAGGAGATTTGTACTTGCACTCCAGTGCTGTCACTGGGAAATACATGCCATGTAATTTTTACCTTCTCGAGCAGGACACTTGTGAGCAGCTTTTAGTTTCAAGCAGGTTCTGGATCTGGCTTTGCTGTAGCTGTAAATTGTTAGCGTGCAGTTAGAGCTGAGTGTGCTGACGGTGGGAAAGGAGAGAGGGACACAAATCAGTCTGACTTCTGCAGCAGGAAAGGATGGTGTGAAAATGAACACTGGCTACCTGAAGAGTGATGCTTAATTGCTGTACTGTGTAAATTTTCTTTCATGAAAGCTGGTTCCACAATGTTTCTGAAATAACTTGAGGGAAGAGCTCAACTCCGATGCGAGGTGAAACTGTGTTAAATTCAAACGTGAATCGCAGAAGCCCCAGATCTCAAATCCCAGAGTCTCAAATTCTCATCCCACGTGAGTAATGTGGAACAAGTGGAGCCTGTGGGCAGCACAGGTGTTCCAGGTCACAAGAAAAACTGATTTGGGTTCAATATGGGGAGAACTGGATGGAGAATGAAGGGAAGAGCAGTGTGAGCATGCGTGGATGGTGTGGAGATGTAAATTGCCTCCAGGCTTCATGAACCTGTGAGACAACGTGGAGGAAGAGCTTTCAAAACATTCTGGTGTTGTAGGATGGGATATTTGTGGTACGGATGATTAGGAAGTGCATTAAAATAATAATTAAAGATCCTCTTAGGGATATTTATATGGCCCCTTTGTCAGCTTGAGTTATATACTCTGCTTATCTGGAATGTGGGATTGCGGCTGTGAAGTCCCCTATTATTAATCGGAATTGCCTGAATAACGCTCTAGGCACCAGAATTGCCTACTAGTCAGATAATTTGCATCATTTTTATCGGGGCTTTGTGTGTTTTTATACTCACACAAAGTGTGAACGTAGGAATATAACACATTTTTCTCACCAGCTCACGCAGCTAGGACTGCTAAGAGACACAGATTCACCTTGAATGGAGCAACTTAGGCCCAGCTTATAGAAGGGATCAGTGTTCTTGGTGTTAACACACAGTTCAAGCATAATGTCTTGCTGAATTACTCTCTTCAGCATCGGGATGTTTTGTCTGTTCCTTTGTCAGCTCTCAGAGATACTGCAGTATTTTATTTCCTGATGGCCTCGATACACAAAAATGTATTAAAGTGATCCACAACTCAAATGTCTTTACTTGCTTGCAGCTCCCTCCTCATATCTGACTGTATTTGCTGAAAAGAATAATGAATATAACAACGAAACGGGCACGAACAACCAATTACTAATGATTTGAAGGAGACTGGGCTTGCTGTAAATGTTTCTTATTTACATATAAATCACAAATGCTATTGATTTGATTGAATTCTCTCTTCTTCCTTCTTTTCCCAAGGAGAGCAGAAGCTAACAAGCCCCAAACCACTTTCCACATTCTAACTTTACAGCGCAGTCCTGAAGCTACAAACCTGCCTACATAGTTTTATATTAAGCAGGACAGAGGCTCTTTTTTCTAAAACATTTTTAAAGTCACATCATGGTTCAAACATGAGGGGTTGGGTTGGGTTGGAGCTCTGACCTCATGGGCTCCTACAAGAGCAGCTCAGGTGTGAGCGCTCCTCACTGCCGCGCTTTGGTGGCAGCTCTGTGCTCTGCTTCTTGTTAACTGCTGACTCTTCCTCTCTCCACCCCATACAGGCTCACCTGCCTTTGCTTTTGTTGGTAAAACTGTTTAGTTTTATAACAAACGTGCTGCTGCAATCACGGATGGGCAAAAATAACAAGGAGAAGCAAGGAGCCGCTTGCTTCTCTTCCCCATGGATAGCGTGAACATGAGTCCAAGCTGGGCTTTGGTCTGTAGTGTTTCAGTACCAATAACAAGGAATCTCTGCACCAGGGCAAATGGAAGTAAATGCACACAGAGGAAAAAGACCTCAGGTCTCTGGTTGCAGAAGTCACGTGCATTTGTGTTCTTGGATCCGCCATCTGACTGCAGTGTTTTCTAACTCGTTCAATAAAACCGGAGTTTGTTAGGAGAGGATTTTAGGAACCAAGCTGGAGTGGCTCTGCAGGAGTAGCTTTATTCAGGACTCCTGTACTGACAGTGAATACCAAAGTCTCATTTCATATACAGCTTCTCCACTCTAAGCCATACAGTTAAATCCCTGACAGCATGTAACTGGTTACAGATGGGCTGCTCCAGCTCAGTTTTGGTGGCTGCAGCATCAGAGATGCAGATCGAGGTGGCATTACAGAGATGTTTAATGCAGCGTGGGCTGAGTTTGAGGCCGTTGCCAGCAAACTGCCCAGATCTGGGAGCTGGGCATGTGGTGGAACCTCAGCACCTCCCCAAATCTGCTCTTGTAATGAGAATGTAAGAAGTTCAGATCTGCATCCAAGTGCTGCAGGACTTGGAGACCTCCAGAGCCAGGGATTTTACATTCATCCTGTGTTGTTCAGGCAGTGAAAATTGTTTCCCCATATTCCCTTCTATGCTTCTGTATTTAAATCGTGGATTTGGATGCAATAATTATTGCTGGACTAAAATCAGCCCATGCCCTTTTGCCACTGATAGAAAAAAAAGTAGGTAAAGAGGAGGACATCAAAAGCAGCTGATGCAACATTGCGTTGTTACTGTTGCAACATATATCTTCATGGGACTGCTATTCCTGCCTGTAACTTGAAAGCAGGTGACTTAAGGCAGAGGGCATTGCAAATCTGCAAACAAGTGGAACTACTCCGAGGTATGATGGGATCATCCAGCAGAGAACCTATTTTCTGCCCGAAAGTAGCAGCCTTGGAGTCAACTGACTTCAAAGCGGTGATGTGCCACTAAAATAAGAGAAGGCTCTGATCATCTTCTGTGTAGCCAATAGTCGTTTAAGGCTGACTGTTGGCACCCAGGGAGTCGCACCTGTGTACGTCCAGAGGTTACACAGCATTGTTCTGAGCAGAATAAAAGCAAACACTGCTTCTGAAAAGGCTGAATGTGGAACTCCCACCGCATTCAGCACACTGAGGGTTGTTTTTTTTTTTACTTATAATGTTTGCTGTCTCATTTCCTTCAAGCCTACTGAATCTAAAAAGATAGACAAGATGTAAGTTAGTACTGTGCTGTAAAACAGGTACAGATTGGTTGCTAACGTGTTTTTTAATCCTGCGTAGATTTTCAGCAGTGCTTCAAATAGTGGCTGTCACAAGGCATGAAACAACACCTTTTTCAGTATCTGATTTAAGCAAGCTTTCTTTGTGTGTCATTTCCCCAAGCACTGTGAATTTGGTGACCGTACACCCGAAGTTCTCCCTGCCAAGTTGATCGTGGCTGTGCGAGGAGCTGCCCTGCGATACGCAGCTCCGTTGCTTTGCAGAGGTATCCTTCCACTTAGCACAGCTTAGCTTTTGGCAAGCTGATAGGTTTCCCCAGCTCTCACTCCCCCATCGGCCACAGCAGAGAGTTTGGTTGCTCTGAAATTCTCCAGCACAGGATAAACAAAACATTAACGTCTCCCTGTGTCGTTTGTGGGGCTCTGGCAGCAGAAGTGTTGTGCTGACCAGTAGCGTTCAGTCCCTGGTAGTGCACACCAGGAGCCAGCTCACACGCTGGGTTGCTGCTTGTGCAGCCTCTGGGGCTCTCAGCTCGACTCTCCTTTACACGTTCATCTGCACCAACTTAGCTGCTCATCTGCCTCCAGATTTATTACGAATGCTCTGCATCCGTCGTACAAAAAAGACTTCTGACACTGAAATAGTTAACTGGGAAAGAAATGCAGCGCTGATCTTAGGAGCTACTTGTTCGTGTGCTTCATTAGTGGGAAGGGTGCAGTGCTGTCCCTCGGTAAGTAACTGAGCCACGGTGCTGCTCCCTGCTGCCTTTTGGTTCTGTCTGTGTGCGGTCAGGCTGGGGAAAGGCACTGCTTTCACTCTATATTACAGACAGAACCAAATATTACAGACATTTGGAGCATCCTCTTAAAATACACACGGCATTGATAATTACGGAGCCCTAAAGAACACATCTCCCATCAAGGGCATTGTGATGTCCTTACCAACAGGAAAAAAAAAAAAAGAAAAAAAGAAAAAGCTTATTTAGTGTCAGCCTTCTCCAGTGAGCTCATTCTGGGCAGCAGTATGCTTTAAATGCAGTGCAACAGCACCTTAAACTCGAGGGCGGTAATTTTATTTTACAGCTGCTCATTAGGAGCACTCAGATTAGCAATGTACATCATGCATTTCCACTGAAGCCAAGGACTGTGCCACCACTGTATGGAACAGGGCTGTGGGTGACAAAGTAGTGATGTCTGAGCTCTGACAGATCTCCATCCGAGCCGCTCGTGCGCACTGGTAATGCCAGAACAAAATGCAGCTTTTAACTTGCACCTGCTTTTTGGACTTGGGGACCAGGATTGCTGTAGTGGGAGGAAGGCAGGGGCATGCTGGTAGGACACCCCTCGGCCTCTCCTGCTCCTTCTCCTCCACACCAGTTGTTTCTACTAGAGGTGTTTGTTTGCAGTGTTGCATTAAATGCAGCGCATGGCTCGGAGGGTGACAGCCATGTGATTTCAGTGAGGAGTTCTTCATCCAGCAGCGAGATTTTAACCTTGATATATACAGCACTGCTGTCAGCACTGTGATTACGGGCAGTAATCGCCACCGTACACTTAAGCAGAGGGATGAATCTCCTTTCTCTATTAGGCATGACCCGTTCTGTCTTTTCTCACTACTTTCCAATGTTTCATAGGAAAAAAAATAACGCTGTTCAAGGGTGGGAAAATCAGCTCTGTGCAAACTTCCCGACCACAGACCTCAGGAGTGAAACCCTCCCCGCAGCAGCTGAGCCCCCCAAGGTCAAACCCAGCGCTCCACCACCTCCACATCCCACGGCAGAGCCGGGGCCCGGGGCCAGGCCCTGGGGGACGGCAGTGCGAGCTTCAGGCTGCGCTCTCTGCGTTCCCCGCTGCTCCGCGTCCCCCTGCCGCCTCCCCACCGCCCCGTGCAGCCTGGAACCCTTCGCTGCTTGGAGCTCCTGACCTCGATGCTCGGCATCCCGTCTGCCCGCTGCGTTTCCACACCGTCTCCCATCGAGCGGTGCTGGTGACAGGGACTCGAAGCGTTAAGGGCACGTTCCTGGCGAGGAGCTGCCTCCCAGCACCGCTCGCCCGCAGAACGGCGGCGGTGGCTTTGAGACGAGGCGGTTTTGGGGCCGGTTGCCCCGAAGTGCCACGCCGTAAGTTGGGCACCGCGCGGGGATCTCGGCGCCGAGCGAAGGAGCGGCGGCAGCTCCTAGGACCATTCCTAGGCAGGCACAGCGCCGTGCCGCCGGCTCTCCCTGCTGCTTCCCGGCGGAAAGCGGCGGTGCGGGCACGCACGGTGCGCATCTTCCCTTCTCCGCCGTGAAAGTTGGAGCGCGCAGCAGCTGCCAGGCGGCTCCGGATTGCGTAACGGCGGGGCTCCGCGCTCAGCCTCGGAAGTTTCCCCCGTAGAAACGGGGACACGGGGCGCCCGCAGCGCAACCCGGGCTCGGGGCAGCCCACGCCGGTCGCCGTTCCGCGGCGGGTCCCTTACCTCGTGCTCCTCACAGCCGGGCGCGGGTCTGGGCGCTCGCTGGGCGCCGCATCTCCCTCCGGGCGCCGGGGCGGGCTGGCGGCGAGAAGCAGCGCGGCTGGGGCCGCAGGCTGCCCCCGGCTGGCCGCGCTCCGCCCGCCCCGAGCGGCTCTCGGTACCGCTCAGCTGCGGCCGCCGGAGCGCTCGCTAGAGGCAGCCGCCCCCGCCGCGTTCTCGCCCGCTGCCCTCATCGGAGCCTGGCGCTGCGTTGCGGAGACGGGGCTCGGGGGGGCCGTTTCGGCAGGTGGCGGCGGCGGCGGCGGAGGGGGAACTTGTTGAGCGGGACCGCGGTGCGCCCGGCCGGGCTGCGCGGGGCTGGGCAGCCGAGGGAGGGAGGGAGGGAGGGAGGGAGGGAGGAGCCGGGGGCCGGGCCGGCGGCGGGGAGCCACCTCGGAACGGGGAGGGAGCGGGGGAGGAGGAAGGGAGGCGGGGAGGAGGGAGCGGAGCGGGGGGCGGTGGGGACGGGGGTGCGCTTGGAAAGCCGTAATTGGGGCCGGTGACGGATGCGGTTGGGAGCAGCGTGCGCTGCCGCCGCGGTTGGCCGGGTCCCCTGCTGTGGTTGCGCTTCTCGGCCGGGAGCTCCGGGGAGACGCGGGGCTGCCGCTGTGCCCGTGGGGTGTCGGGGGCTGGGAGGATGCGCGGGGGCTTCTGAGTGCTTTCATACGGCGGATAAAAGGGGTGCGAGCTGAAGGTAATCGCGACAGGGTTCTTACAACTTCAGTCCCATCTCCTCCTCAAACCACACTATCGCTTTGCAGAGGCCTTAGTGGAGACACGAGAAAACCACGTTAAAAGGAAGGGGGTCAGGTGCACGAAGGCGGGGCTGCCCGTCAGCAGATGCCACGGCAGTCCCCCAGCCTGGGCAGCAGCACTCAGCCCTTCCCCTTCTGGAGCACCTCCGTAGCACTGCTGTTCCCCAGGTGCTGCTTTTCTCTCCTTTTAGCACAGCGTGAACCTCAGAGCCCGATGAGGTGCTGCAGCCGCGCAGTGCGATGCAGCAGAAGCACTGGCTCAAGTCCTGGACATCTTTTTAGAGTTAATTAACTGGAGCAGACCATTGCACCAGCGAGCACACGCTGCTGCTGCTGTAGCGCCGTGTTTGTGCCAGCTCTGCTATCTCTGCACAGGGCCAGAACCCAGCAGTGGGTGCAGAAATCCTTACGGCCCCGTTTGTAAGCGTCAGTGTGGAGGTGGATTCGCAGAAATCCTTGCCTGTTAAATCAGGATTTAGCTGCTCAGGGCCGGAGCAGAGGGAGGTCTAACACACCACACAGTCAGCAGAGGGCAGTTCCACTGCTCTCCTTATCCTCTACCTGCCCCAGTGCTCCCTGGCCCTCCTCACTTTGTGTCTCAGCTCTGCAAGTTTACAGCTCTGCAGCCACAACACAGGGCTCGCAGCTCATAGCACGGCAAAGGCTGCAGTTTGGGATCTCTCTGGGTTTCTCAAAAGAGATCTTACCCCAAAGAGATGGGTGGGAAGAACTTCAACGCCAGCTTGCTCGAAAGAGCAGCCAACACCATGCTTTCTGGTTTTTATTTTCACCAGCACTGATACGCTTTATTCTAAGACCTCTGCGGGTTTCATTACACTGAAATACAATTGGCTTTAACTGTAGCCAGTATATAAGCTTGGGTAAAATTAAGTGGTGTGGTATGCTGTTTGGGCAGCAGAAATTGATCATCTCGAGCAGACACTGTCACTTTTTCACCAGCTGGGCACGTGAGCAGTGCAGCCTGCATCCCACAGACCAGGACTCCTGGCTGAAAATGCTGTGACTGTGTAACCTTAGCGGCTGGAAGAGGAAAGCCCTCTGACAGAGGCAGCAGTTAAAAGAGCATTATTATCTTCTCCACGATCACAGTTAGAGGCTGTTGTGCCAGGGCTGGTTGTTTTTGCACAGCATTACGCATATGTCTCATTTATAAAGGTAGGCAACCGAATGACTTTTTTTTCTTCCTGGTAGATTTTGTGAGGATCAGGAGGGTCTTTCCAGCTGCAGTTCATATTCCTGTTTGCTCTGCGTGTGTATACTGCTTGCAATATTGGTGTGAAGCACTGCTACATTGTACACGGATTCCAATTAATCATGCTTTGTGAAAAATGACGTGATTCCTGATTATCATGCTTTGTGTCACTGTAGGTGTGTATAGAAGTAAATATGCTGGCAAAATGGAGATGCTCCATCATCCCATTTGCTAATTTTTCAGCCTTTGAAAGATGCTGAGTGCAACTGTGCTATAATGAAAGGTGTCAAAATTATTCTTGAAGAGGCAGAGGGAGTTCTGACTTCAAACCATAAAGGCACAAAGAGAAAAAAAAGATGATTTATTACTATTCTTTAAAGTACAAATTTATTTTGTTTTAATGGAATGTCCAATCTTCACATATTACCTTTCTCTTCGGGCACTTGGCAGGAAGGAGTGAGTGCTTCCCAGGGCGCTGTGCTGGTGGAAGCCCTGCATTGGACCAGGCTGTGTCTAGGAGCAGTAGGGCATGAATTTGGTGGTACCTCTGCTCAGACAGAGAACCACTACAGGAAAGGGTCCTCCCTGCAGACACCCGAGGTCAGGCTGGATGGAGATCTGAGCACTTGATTGAACTGTGAGTGTCCCTGTTCATTCCAGGGGTTGGACCAGAAGCCTTTAAAGATTTCAGCTGCCAGCAGTTGGAGCAGAGGCTCCGTGCGCTCGTTGCAGCTGCACAGATTTTGGCTGGTGAGGAGCAGGAGGGCTGCTCACCGTGAGCACTTGGAGCAGGTGCTTTGTAGGATTATGCTCTGCTAGAACATGCAGGACCTGCAGTGCAGTGCTAAGATGTGATTTTCAGGAGCAGGCAGTGTAGTTCTTGTCAGTCCTTGAGAAAACAAGCTCAAACCCAGCTCAGGGAGAAGTGAGCGGGGCCAGCCCCAGTTATCTGCCAGGTGTTTCAGCTGCCACCAGCACAAAGAAGGTAATCATCCACACCAAAGTCATTTTTAAAGCCTGTGTTCAGACTTTCCCTAGAATAAATGTGCATCATATGCCGAGGTCCAGATCCTGGAAGAAGTTCAGAGTCCTATCAGAAGGGGAAAAGACAAAAATAATCCGGTGCCAAATGCACAAGTGTGTGACGGGAGAGCAGCTGCTGGCACAGACTGAGACTGCCACAGCCTGCTCCCTTCCCACAGGACCTCCTTCTCCTGCATTTCTCCTCCCAGTCATCCCATTTTACACGGGACATTTTAGTGCTGGCTGTTGCTGAGGGTATCAGCCATGTGCTCTGGGTTCTATCCCTGTGGAGCTGCAGTGCTGCCCATGATGGAGGAGATTCAGCCCTCCAGTGGGATAGTTGGCACTTCTGGGGGTGTGGGTTTCAGTTGGTTTGGTTTTGTTGGTTTGGTTTTGTTGGATTTTTTTGGAAAATATCAAAGTTTCTGCCTGCCTCTTGTAAATTAAGTAACTTTCATTAGAGGGTGCTAATTGCTGTGCTATTCCAAAACACGTCAGCCAGCTTACCAAGAGTACATCATCATTTGGGATTAGTTAATTTATCCCAGGACCTTTCGGCCTTCTTTTTAGTTGAAAGATGGGTGAGTTTTGTTTGATTTGAGACAGATAGGCACAAACAGTGTTTTGCCTTTTCACTCCGAGTCGTTTGGGACCAACGCTATCATCCCATCGTTGCAAAAGCACGTGTGTTCATATCACCGAGGCTTCATTCCTGTGAAGGAGGTTGTTACTTCCATGCCTGTGTATGAGAGCTGTGATGTGTTCTGTTCTGAACCCGTTATTTATTTATTTACTTGAACCTGCCAGGGGAAGAAAAATGGAGGAGCATTAAATATGCTGCTCTCCTCCAGCTGAGGAGAATGCACACTTGGCTGGAATTTCAAGCAGGTCCTCATGCAATCCCATCCTGAGAGGTGCTCTTTGCACTGAGGAAGGATATGGCTGTGTTGACAAAGAAATAAGGTCTCTCAGAGCCTTCTAGTTTGGCAAAATTTGAGATATTTAATTGGGTGTCTTACTCTGGGATAACTGTTCTTCCGTGAGCTTGGACAATTCAATCCAAGACAGTGCTTACGTCGGTTCTTTATCTGTGAAGCACAAGTAATTGCACATCTGTTAAGTTAGAGGAACATTCTGAAGATAAAAGGGATTTAAGATTATAGTACCCATAATACCTGTGTGCAGCTGAAATATTAAATAGCTGATGAAGTGAACTGGTGTTTATGGGTGTTGTGCTTGACCCCTCTTAATTTCCCTTTCCACAAATCATTGGGAGAAAAGCACAACAGATCTTAGCATCTATAGCCCAGATTTCAAGTTCAGGCTGCACGCTGTCTCATTAGGAATCCAAATTGCCATGGATGTTAGCTTATCCTTCACGTGAAGAAGGAGGACCTCAATTTGCTGGGGAAGAAGGATTTTTTTTTTCACTGTGTTTGTAGTTCAGGAAAGTTCCTGTCCAGTGTGGTGTTGTTTGGGGTAATGGGAGTAAACTGATAATTGGAAATCATAGAATCACAGAATGGTTTGGGCTGCAAGGCACGTCAAGGATCATCCAGTTCTAACTCCCTGCTATAGGCAGGGACACCTCCCACTGGACCAGATTGCTCAAACATCCACCTAACTAAACAGAATTATCTAAATAAAGCTTGGCAGAAAATGCCACAAAGGAAGTTTTGAACTTTGTTCTTTCACTACCATTAATCTTATGCTCTTGTGCTGAGATTACAAGAAAGGGTACATGATACAATCTGCTGTGCATCATTTGCATTCATTAGCTCTGCTTCCGTTAGTGCATGAGAATGCAGATGCAGAATTCCACTCTTACAGCAGAAGAGGCCCAACAGTGGCAGTTCCTGGTTGTTTCCAAAGACCATGACCCTGACAACACAGAGGTCCCACTTCCAAACCCCTGAGATTATCAAATAGACTCCTGTGGTCTGTATGAGTTGTTGAACCACTGCCTAATAAAGATGCACTCCGTAGATGCAGAATTCTGCACTGATTGAGTTATCATGCAGCCTGTATGGTTGGGAAATAAATGAGGGTCTGGGAGACCATGATGTACGATGCCCTAAATGGCTACATTTTGTTCATATTTGAAAGGCAGTTTAGCTCGTCGTCATTACTGATGATTTGTGCCTTTATAGGCCTTCCTTTTGCATTTCAGAAATCCTCTGTACCCATCTGAATAATGAATCACCATCTTTGATTTGCTCAGTAAGAACAAATGTGAAATTATATTCTTATTAAGATGTCTTGAGAAACCGTAAGTGTGGGTGACATTTTCTAAAGGAGTTTCATGCCAAGTTTGCTAATATTTTGTTTTGTCTTGTTTATTTTATTATCTTTTCACATCGCGGGGATCTATCTCCAACTGCTTTATGGCAGAGGGAGAAATACTGCCCTGTTTAAAAAGAAAAAATATGAAAAAAAATCCTATCATACTTTTGATTGCTTTCAAACAAATGGCTTCAGATTTAAGCACCTAATGAAATCTGGAATGAGCTTGAATTCCATCTTAGAATTCAAGTTACTGACAAAAGGATGGCAAATGTAACAAATAATGGGAATACTTTCATCTGCTTCATATTTGCTCTTTGGTGGAGCAATATATTATTTATACAACATTGATTTCATTAGAAGGCGGATTTGATGTAACTTTTCTGTCAAGCTGGAGACCCATTAAATGTTATAAGGTACTGTAAAATCTCAAGCCTTCAGTAAGGTTTTCTTGATTCAAATTTGGAACAGTTCAATATTTCAATAAAGCATAAAAATACACGCTTTTGCGTGCTTTTACATATTCCTTCAGCATTAGAAGCCCAGATAAAACCTCAGTGTTAATGCTTGGTGCTTAACAGAGAAAACAAGCTGAAATAAAATGGATGGGAAATGAAAATCATACCAAATTATGCGAGGGAAGTAAAAGTGAGCAGTGCAAACAGTCTGAAGTAAATTGGGTGCTCCATTTCTGTTGGTTTCATGAGTCTAAAACAAAACTGAGTGTTTTGGCTGCATTGTACAGAAATGAACTCTTTAATGCTGCCTCCGAAATCCATATGTGGGCACCAAAGTCTCAGTAATTTTGATGCATGGCAGAGGAGTAATGCCAGTGTTTGGAAGCAGATAGGAAGGCAGAGAACAGAGAGCTATTCAGGAGGTGTTTAAACATTTCTTTCTTTATCTGCTATACATTTCTTAAGAACAGTAGTTTAAATGTTCTTGTGCTAGCTAGGCACGCAAGCTGCCATAGGAGCACACACTGTTTCAAAAGCAAAAAACAGTTTCAGTCCATAAACTTCTGGAAACTTCACTTTATTAATGCAGTATCTAATAGGAGCATGTCACATTTGAAGACTTAAAAGAACTTAAGAACTTTGAGGTGTTCAAGGCCAGGTTGGATGGGGCCCCGGGCAGCCTGGCTTAGTATTAGATATGGAGGTTGGTGGCCCTGCCTACAGCAGGGGAGTTGGAACTTAATGATCCTTGAGGCCCGTTCCAACCCAAGCCATTCTATGATTGTCTGATTATCTGATTATAAATATGGGAAGCTCACTAATGATGCTAAGTGAGCGTATTGTTGGCAGCAGGGGCAAAGCGAGGTCCCAGCATTAGTCCCAGTGGTGCGGCTCCTCAAATACAGCATGATAAAAATGGCACTGTCCTTTATGAAGAATGATCTCTGGGATACTACATTAAAAATCATTGAAAGTAGCACCACATTTTGATTTCCTTCAATTTTTAATCAAGTTCAGCACTTTAAATATTGATACTTAGCAACAGCTGAGGAGCGTGATAAGCACATGCTTTACATTGGGGAGGTGTCAGTCAGTGCTGGGCCCTGTGCCTCCCAGTAACGTGGGCTGGGCTGGTGGGACAGGAGAAGCCCAGCCCAGCCCAGCCCAGCCCAGCCATGGGCTCAGCTGGCGATGGCAGGACAACACACAGAGATTTGTACTTTCAGAATTGTTCCCTTGGAGATTCAGCTGCGCTGTGTTCCCATGTCCATCTGGAGTGCTTCTGTTTGGAGCCTCTCAGGTTCCGTGTGCCTGAAGAGCTCAGTGTTTGCATTTCAGCAAAAAACAGCCGAAACAGGGAGAGGAATTAATTACTGATAAGGGGAATCCTCCTGCAGAGCTGCAGCACAAGAAGCACAGGTTTTGTTGAGTGCTGGTGAGGCTCAGCAGCAAGGTGGGCAGATAGGTCGTTTCCAACCTTGTGATTCTATGATTCTATGATTCTATGATGGAGGTGCCACTGGACTGCAGCCAACAACTACAGGAATTTTCATTTTCTTCCAGAGAGCTCCAACAGGAGAGAGCGTCAGTGTTAACCTAAGGGTAATTACTCTGCGCTTCTTCTCTTTATACAACTCGGGAGAGACAAGGTCACTTAAAATCTGAAGGTCTTAGTTGAAATGTTCTCTCTACATCTGGGAAAGCTCCTGTTCAGTAAGCCTGTGTGATGAAGGGAGCAGCAGGTTTTGCATTGTGCGGAGTGCCTGGGCCTGCCCTGCGCGGTGCTGCTGGGGCTGGAGCAGAGGTGAGGCTGCGTCCCCTCATCGCTTGCTCAGGAAGTCCTTAGTGTTTCTGCCTCTGAAATGTCTGAAAAGAGTGAAACAGATCTTGTGCTTATTGTGATTTTTTTTTTTTTAATAAAACTGGACGTGTTTTTTTGTAAAGTATGTTGTAACTTTTAGTATTCACATCTAATTTGGGTTGGATGGGACCTTAAACGCCATCTAGTTCCAGCCCTGTCACTGCCAGCAGAATAGTTTCAGTTGTATCAGTTAAGTTATACAAAAGGTGGGTTTCAAAGCTGTGCCTCCATAGTACAGCATCTCCCCACTCTACCTTTCTTTGCACCTTCATTGCTACTGCTACTTTCTCATATCTGCGTGATCTGTTTCCTGTTAGCTTCAACAGCTGTCTCCAGGTCCTGAGGCTGCAAACCTTATGGTTTCTGTGCCTCAGGTTGTTTGGATCCCTCCTTCGGATCTGTTCGTCCATCCGTTCTTGTACTCTCTGTTGTGTCTCCCTCGAGTTTTGGGGCTGCATTCATTTACCAAAGTCATTGTTCCTTCTCTGTGAGATGATGCTGGATCTTTGATTCATGATGAACGTCACTGGAGCTTTGTGAGCTACGTTCTTACAGGGGAGGCTGAGCTAATGAGGTTTGTTTTGATGAGTGTTTTTGTTACTTCACACCAATTAGAATAGGACAGATAAGCTCTGTAGCAATTGATTACCTGGGGAAGGTCCTGGCGACTGAGCGGGATGCTGAGCGGGTGGCAGTGCTGTCCCATCAGGGGCAGGGTGACAGTCCCAGCCTGTGCTGCCCTCGTTCAGAGTGTTTTAATTAAACAGAGTTGAACTTAAAAATTTATTTAAGAAGAAATGAAAATGTTTTAAAATTCTGGGTGTTGCTAGCAAAAATAACAAACTGAAGATTCCTGGCTAGAGAACTGCTGGGTACTGGGAAAAGCAAAAAGCTTTTGCCTGTTAATTTTTTCCATTTAGTAAGGAGGAAAAAAAAAAAAAAAAAGTTTTAATAATTCACAGGGATATGTTGAATATTTTCCTTTTATTTATGTATATTTATCACTTGGTTCAAATTGTAAACATCTCAATTTTTTCTTTCTGGCTAATGACTCTAGGTATTGTTTGTGCTTTCTGCGTGCAGAAGTTGTCCATATACCCAATGGTCTATTCCCTATAGGAATAGGTATAATCAGGTTTACTTCCTTAGCCTTGAAAGACATTTTGCCTTACTCTACTTTTCCTAAGACACTTTTAAAGCTATTCAAAATATATATCCTTAAATTTACCGCCTCAATATATAATGAGTCGTATTCAGCCATTCCAGTCAAAGTTTCTTGGTGATTTCAAGACTTGCTTTTGCCGAATTGGAAGAGTGGGTGTGAATGTTGTAGGCTGTGCCATAAATCAGGATCGGTTTACTTTTCTGCTATGGTTTCAAATATTCAGCCCCAAAAAGGAAGGAGTTCTATTGCCTGTAGTACGAAGAAGTTGCTTATGATGATGTTCCAGATTGATTAGTGTTTTGAGTGGAACATAATGTCTTCTTAACCTTAGCTTCCTGTACCTATTCATGGATAATTAGGATAAAATGGAGTTCAGATACAGGAGTGAACATCTGGCCTCAGTGCAGCCTTCCTCTCCTCCCACAGCCCCACCGTCCGGCTGTGTTCAGGGCTGTTCCTTGCAAAGAAATGAGCTAATCTGCTTTATAATATTATTGTTATGCAAACTCTAAGATGATACAAGCTTTCTTAAGTAATCCAGCGTTCAGTAGGACTGCAGTTGGCAAGCTTCTGGTTTCAGAAGGGAGAGTTTCCAGTAGATAAGCCTTTTTTGACATGTGCATGCTGAGTGGGACAATTCAGTCAATCCTGTTTGCAGTTTTGTTCTGTGGAGTCATCTTCTAAAAATGTGAAGAAATAAACTTGTGCTTCCTCCGACTAGTAAAGGCTACTCAGTATTTTGCACAGATCTGAGCATATAAAGGCAGAAGAGTATGATTTGTGTCTAACTCTTTATGCATCTCATGAGATTTCTGTGGTAATATGAAGTGACTTTTTAACATTCAGTGCAGAGAAAAATGTTCCAAACTAAAGCTAATTTTTGTCTTTGAATGGACTTGGGGACCTGACAGCTGTATACATGCGCATGAGCTGAATGCATCCTCAGACTTTCAATATATTTTCTGTCTCAGTAGAGAAACTTCCATTTAGAACCTCTTGCTCTTTACTCTAAATGACATTTTCTGTTGCCTCCATTTTGGTAGCTTTTGTTCGCTTTAAAGAGCTACAAAAGTCTTTAGACTTTCCACTTAAATGTTTACAAACTCAGTGTTTTTATCCACAGGCTTTTGTTGTTGTTTTTCCCAATTCATTGAACAGCTGAACCACCTTAGCCTTACTACAAGTGCATCAGTGCTGACTTCTAGATTTTCTTGCATGGGCTTAATGGCCGAATTTGTTAGTATTGATCTCAGACACAGCTGTTCATCTGGAGCAGCCAGGCAGGTGAGCAGAGAGAGGTGAGAATCAGACCCACAGCTTTCGGTAGTGCTGTATGAGTGCGTATGATGATGTGTATTTGGCCTGGCTGCCATCTCTTGGGTGCCTGAACGGCACAGTGTGTCAGAGCTCAGTGAAATGAATGATGCCAATTTGCATTGTTCATGTTTTAATAAAAAAAAAAAGCTTTTTTTCTGCTAACACCAGTGTAGCCACGTAACAGCCTTAAGATGAAATATTATTTGCATGTGAAGTATGTTTATAACGGACATTTTAATTAAATGACTGAATATTTCTAAACTCATTCCACATATCTTTTACTCAGAACTGCAGGGCCCGGTCCATCCAGCAGCACCTCACTGTGGGTGGCGAAATGAGGCTTTTCCAAGCACAGAACAGCCACCTGTGTGAGCAGGTGTCAGTGCACGCTCGTTTTGAGCTGTCTGTGAAGGCAGTTGGGCCAAATGCTGTGTGCCAGAGGTGTGTGTGTGTGTGTGTGTGTGTGTGGACAGACCTGGTGTCCCCGTGCCTCCTGCACACGGAGCTGCCTTGGCCTTGGAACGTTTCAAATCACCGACTTTAATCTCGTTTTGGATTTAATTGTAATTGCGTTTTCGAAGAGAGATTAATTCTCATTTAGGTGTGGATAAGTGATTAAAAAAGATCTCCAGACTTAAGTTGCTGTTGTTGAGCGGTGCGTATGCTGTATGTGTATTAAAGCAATTACATAGTTGAATATACATCTAATCCTATTCCGAGTGTTTAAGTGTTACCGCGTTAGAAAATGATAAATGGCTTCTTTGCTGTGAGGGGATTTAGCTTTTTTCCCTCGTGATTTCTGCCAAGATGGTGTTGGAAGGAGAATGAAATTCAATTATAAATGGAAATTCATTTTGGTGGTGGAAATCTAGCATTTAAAAATGCATTGTTATTATTGAAGATGCTGAGCGTGTTGGATATCGCAAGGAAAACTATCAAAACTTTTTTTAATACCTGAGTCGTTCTGAGTTCCTCAGTACAGAAGCATTCCCAGTAAGTCACCGCTCTCAAATAATAGGAATAAACTGAATGGAAAATAAATATAAAACCGTGTGCCTGCAAAAGCAACTCTTGTGGCCATAAGCTGGTTTAATTACTTCAGAAAGATGTCTGCAGTGGGCTGCCCGCTTACTTGCTTCAGTTCTCTCATTTGGCTTTCTTGGGGGGGGAAGCTTTTAAAGTTTTGATTATTCCAACTGTTTGCTTCTTCAAGTTGTCATACTTCTATTTTAAAAAGTACTTAGAGTCCAGGAAATGTATTTCAATTTTACACTGTTTTAATTCACCCCTTTTATTCACGAATTAGTGCTGCTCCCATTTACTGTTTGTTTTTACCCTGAGAATTGTCGAGAAGACCAGTAAAGCAGAAATCACCTTCCATTACCCCCTATGCCCAGAACTGAGCAAGTGCTGTTTTTTGGAATGATGTTTGCTGCACACTGCCTTATTTTCTGCACTGCTTTCTGCTCCAGAAACACAGCACGGCTCCTTTGGCCTTGGAAGGATGTGGGTGCCTGCAAACCTGGCAGCACCCTGGCAGCAGGGCAGGTCTGTACTCGGGCTTTGTGACCCCGCACTTGCTTGGTTGTGTTCCACCAGCGGTTTGGTGTTTCCTCCTGTGCTACTGAATGTAGTGATTGGCTCCAACTCAGGAAAAAAGAAAAAAGAAAAACAAAAACCACCCAGTTTGTCCTTCACCAAGCTGATATCGTCCTGTAAGCCTCCTGGTGTTGGATTTCTGCTGCATTCAGGTACCTTCCTGCAGTAGGAAATGTGCAGGGACTGCTTATCTGTAAGATCCAGTTGGGGACGCAGTGCGTTGAACTTTGTGGTCATCGTTCCAAACGGTCATGAAAAAGAACCTAAATGATTTTGGTTTTTCACCATGTAGATGCTCAGCTGTATTTTCTTAGGTTGCGCATTTTTTGATTGATTTCATATTCTTTTACTGATGTGTCTCTGAGCTTTGAAGATGTCCTTGATACTGTACGTTGTTTAGCAGTAGGTGGCCTGACATAATCCCGCTGGGTATTCTGCGTTACTCTGCGTTTAGTAAGAAATAACACTCACACTGAATAGTGTTATGTGGAAGAATTGTATCATTCTTGGGCGCAGAGCTGCATGTCAACTTTTTCAGGTGCTGCACACGAATCTTTCCCTGCTTTAAATCAAGTCCCCGTCGAACTGCTGTTGTTTCTTGGATTCCTGCCTTTAATTAAATGCAAAGTGCTACATAGTTCTGTGCTATTTGATAGTGTATCCTTATTAAATATAGATATGTTGGCTTCTGTAAATACCTGTAGACAGCCTCCAGCACTGCCTGTAGCAAAATACTGAAATCTGAACTTCTTGCTTTTCATTGTCTAATAGGAATTACTACTGAAATTTTCTTTGCTGCTCACAAAAACTTGGCATGCATTTTTACAAAATAGAGCAAACTGAAGAAATGAGAGATGAAGTAAGATTGCCTGCATGAGAGACAGCCTACGGGTTGTATGACAAAGAGAAACTGTCCAGTAGAAAATTCCTAGGGCAAAAGAAAGCAAAACAAAAGAACTCCCAACAAAATATCTGTCCCAGTGTGTCTGGGGCTCCTGGTGGGCAGCGAGCTGTGCTCACAGCTCCTGCTCAGGACCCCAAATAGTTTCTGCTCTCTGTTCTTTTGCTTTTGTCACTCTGTAATGGAAATAATGCTTTTTCTCACTCCTTTGCTGAATCGTACTCTAGCTTCTGATTGGCAGTTGCAAGGAATATGAGCAGTAACCAGGCTCCTCCAGTGCCTTTCTTTGCATCTGTCCTGTAGAGGTGCATCGGATTTGGGAGCCAGATTACAGGTGAAGAAATAGGTGGTATCAGGAGACTCCTGTTGGCAGGGAAGAGCAATTTCACTTCTGTTAAATCCCATTTGCTGCTACTAGATATTAATCTTTTGAGTCTGTCAATGTATGTAATGAAGGTCTAGCTTAAAATGCAAATGCTTCTGAAATTGTATTTTCCTTATTTACCATAATGGCCTGTGATTTTGTATAAGTAATACTGCAGAAGGTTAGAATCAGAAAACTGTAATCAAGGGCCTGACTGCTTCAGCAGTGCTATCTTTACCTACTGAATCAGTTTCCCTACTCTTGGGGAACAGGGAATGAGAACATGGGCTATAATTATATGTTAATTTTCAGACCACACAAATCACAGAATCGTAGAATCACCAAAGTTGGACAAGACCACAAAGATCATCCAGTCCAACCATCCACCTACCACCAATATTTCCCCACTAAACTATGTCCCTTAGTACAACATCTACGTGCAAAGAGAGCCCTGTCTTTTTTTTTTTTTAAACACTGCTGAGATTTGCTGTAGTTTCTATCTGCAAGGACTGTATTGCCCTTCGCCGAACCAAAACACGAGTCCCTATCAGATTTCCTCCCTGTACAACCTCCTCCCATATCCTCTGCCTGTTCTGTCCTGACAGTGCTGTAGCACGGTGTGATGGTTTACGTGGTTATGAACCAAAGGCAGAAATTAGTTCAAAAATTCAAAAAACTTCCTCAGAGACCCCTTCTTGCAAGTTCCTTTTTAACCCAAGGATATCTAATCTGCATGTTTCTATCAATTAAATTTTGATTGCATATTTTTCGATCGCTCTTTCAAGTTTTTTGAGTCTCTCAATAAACCAGCTGTTAAATATTTTATATCACAACAGTCAAACGAGAAGCACCAAAAATAGAATAACTTGGCTTAGAAATGGCTGTATCTTTTAGACTTATATTCATCAAGCAGGATTGCCTGTCTTCCCATACTATTCCCATGCCTGTAGCCATAGGGCTTTCTTGCCGCGGTGTGATTTCCTTGCACACAGACAATATCCATAGTACAGTAGGCTGTCACAGTTACTGGAATGTCTGCAGTGTAATCATTCTTACCATAGGATGCTGGTTTTATCTTAAATTTTTTCATCCTCTTATTTGCAAAATGTAACTTCTTTATCTAGCCTGCATCAGCTTGGTTGTAGTTTATTTACATGGATTCCAATGTTGCTTGTATTGGATAACTAAAATTGTTGCTGATGGCTTTGGCTGATACTGTGACTTAGATGTGTTTAGTCAAAGGTAGGATTTTGTCCTGTAGGATCAATGAACTTTGAGTTCCAAAAAAATCTGGTAATTTTTCCTTTCTGACTGCATAGTCCCATCCGCTGGCATCCTCTCCAACCAACAATCTTAAGGTTAAATCAGTTTCCAAGCAATAATATGAAGCAAGTAAAACAATCTTGCATTGAGAAATCTAAAATAAACAAGAGGGAAGGCTTTTCCTGGTGTGAGAAAGGTGTCCATTGCATCTCTGAGGCCTTCCTCAGAGGTTGCTCCTGCATGGAAGCAGTTCCTAAAATAGAGGGGGATGCACAGACAGATCAGGTCTTGTTTGCTTTGTTGCTTTGCGGCTCCATCCGGCTTCCACCCAAGTGGGATGGAAGGCATTGTGCAACAGCATTAGCTACATTAAAAATAAATAATTCTAAATCCTATGATGGTTCTGTTTAGATTTTATAGACTGCGCTAAATGCTGTGTCTGTGGAATTCCATAAAAATTGATTTTTTTTGTCTGTTCCTTCTTTTTTTTCGCTTCTTGAATATTAACCTCTCCCATAAATACTGTTCTTTTATGTATTTTCACTAGCATTAATAGAAGCATAAGATAAGACACCTCAAATGGATCTGTGGGCAGTTCTGTAGATTTTCAGTGAAATCATTTGTAATGTAGCGTGAGGAAAGGCAATTGCATTTAGAAAACCAAAAATAAGTGGGCTGACCTTCAGAAATCTTAAGCACTGTGATTTCAATTGAAGGGCAAACTATTTAACACTGAGACTCTTTAGAGTTTTTTAAAATGAAACATTTTGGGGCTGAAATGGACTTCTTTGAAAAAGGGCCTTAGAAAAATGATAAATGGTGCTGCTAAAATATCTCATTAATTTTTTTGCTTGCCTTCTACAAAAGTTAGCATGAAACACTTTCAGACGAGAGAATATTCTGTATATATTCTCATTGTGTGTGTCACCAAGGTTTTAATAAATAATCCTTTTGCAAAATGAATTCCAGCCAAGCTAACGTGATCTCGTGTTTGGGTTTTGATCTGCACGACAATCCTTTTTGCTTCTCTTGGCAAAGAGGTTTCTCTGCATTCAGAGTTTTTTTTTCCTCCGTCCTTCAGTATGCATGGATTTTCCTTTCCTTTAAATGAAGCAGTAATTGGGATGGTTTTGTTCATCTAGAATTGATTTTAAAGTAGGATCAGAGCCTCAGCATCCACCCAGCGCAGGTGCCTGGGGGCTCAGTTCTCCTTGCTGTCACTGTGTTGGATGGTGGATTTGGAGAGTTTGGGACCTGAGCTTTCTTTGGAAGCAAAATGCTGCTAAGAAACAGCCTTCCCAGGTAGGGTGCCTTCCCAAATAAATACACGATTAAGGCACTATAATAGGGATAGTGTTTTACTGTGCAGAACATTCCTTTGTTACAATTGTTTTGCATCCACAAAGTTCACTTTTATTTATTAATTTCATGAATGTTGGCCCACCGAAAGTATATTTTTGGGATGTGCTTGCTTACTGCTTTGGTTGCTTTGCCAGACAGGAGCTGCACTGCAGAGCTCCTGCAGGCACACAGGTGGAAACTTGGAGGAAAAAACAACTGGAACCTGGTAAGAATAGGTGTGTATCTTCATAGTCCTGGAGTGGTGGCAGTCTTATTTATGGCTTAACCACTTTGTTGTTTTAAATTTGGTCATAGAATCACAGAATGGCCTGGGTTGAAAAGGCCCACAATGCTCATCTTGTTTCAACCCCCTGCTATGTGCAGGGTTACCAACCAGCAGCCCAGGCTGCACAGAGCCACATCCAGCCTGGATTGTAACAAAGAAGTAGTGATGAAACATCTCTTAACGAGTTCTGATTTTTCTCATCATGTGTAAGGAGCCTTATGTTTCCAGCTCATATTTCCCAGGAAGAAAAGAGACCAGGCTATTTAAAATGAGATGTTTTACCCCTGCAGAAAAAAAGCATTGACACTTGCTGTGTGTACTGCGGGGAGTATCTGAATATTTTCAGTGTTATTATTACTTGTGAGGATTACTTTATATTAAAATTTCCCTTTCTACAGATATTAAAGAGCCTTTTGAACATTTGGTACCTTATTGTAAAAATAATATAAGAAAATAACAACTATCTGTTGTTTTATAAAAATCTGTGAGCATCTTCAAATTTTCATTTAGAAGTGTACTTTCTGGAATTAGAAGTAAGTTTATGTTTTGGAAAGACATCATCTTATGTACACTTTGTTGTCTGAATAATAATGCATTCTCTCTGAAGAAGAATTGGCATCTTTGGTTTATTTTTTCCCTTTTGGGAATGGATACTTCATTTCCAGTGTTTGTATCTAACCAACTAAGAAAGGATGTGAAAGGGTCTTGGGTCTGAGCTTTGACACTATTTCAATGAATAAATAGCTAATAATCACGTGGGACAATGGCAAGCCCTGTGTTGCCCTTGCAGTACTTGCTGTATTAATGTAGGTTTGCAATTACTTCTAAAGTTAAAATTGAAATTGATTTTTTGGGGGGGAATTAGTTTTTCGGGTTTCTGTCTTTGCTTTGCTTGGAGTGCTGTGCAGCAGAAGATGGCAATGGTCTTTGGATCCGTGCGAAAATTAAAAATCCACTGAAGATTAAAATTTAAAACGTTGTTAGGTATTGCTAAATAGTTAATAGGCAGCATTAAAAAAAACACCTACAACACAAATATTGCCTATAAATAATTACAAATTTTTATTAGCATTGTAATTAAGAACATGCTGGCTGCACGCGATACCTCAGAGTGACATGAGTCATATACTTTTCTGACAATCATATTTTCCTAACCAGCAAGGCATTCATCCAATTTTAGCAGGTAGAGATCCAAGAGAGGAATGTTGTGTGAGTGGGCAGTGCGTGTGAATCATAGAATCACCAAGGCTGGAAGAGACCTCTGAGACCATCCAGTCCAGCCGCCACTATTTCCCACTAAACCATGTCCCTCAGTACAACACCTACATGTTCCTTGAGCACCTCTGAGGTTGGTGACTCCACCTCTCCCTGGGCAGCCCATTCCAGTGCCTCACCATTCTTCCGGAGAATATTTTCTTTATTTTCTTCCTAATACCCAACCTGAATCCCCCTTGGTGCAATGTGAGGTCATTCCTTCTCCTCCCATGGAACTAGCAACAGGATGAGAGGCCAAACCTACCTTGCCAGAACTTCCTTTCAGGTAGTTGTAGATAGTAGTGATAAGGTCAACCCTGAGCCGCCTCTTCTCCAGACTAAGCAATCCCAGTTCCCTCAGCTGTTATTCGAAAGTGTTGTGCTCCAGAGAAGGGAACAGTTCCATACTAAAGATGGAAAGTTTTGTGTTAGCAAGGTAGTGCTAAGAAGAGGAGAAAGCTACATTATTTTATGCATGGAAATCAGAAACAACAATGATTAAATTGCCAGGGACCTCGAGGCGTTCTGGTAGGAATCACTTCTGACAACATTTAACAAGTTTCTGTGGTTGATTTTTGTATTTGCTTTGTTATTTTCTTTTTTTAATCATCATTTTAATGTGTTACAGAATTCCCTCACCTTCGTGTTTCATTCGTAATGCCAACCTTGTTTATTTTTCTGTGTTTATTCTTTCTGCTGCAAACATTCCAGGTGATCGGCACACTCTCCTGTTTCCATTTTCACACTCACAGTAGATGCAGGTTGTTGACTGACAAGACATCAAGGTTTCAGGTGTCCTTTGCAATTCTCACCATTCAGGAATGATGGTGAAAGCTGTCTCTGGCTGCTGCTGTGTCTGAAAATGGATGTTAAAATGCGAATGGAAGTTCTATGGTTGCTTTACTTCCATTTTATTCTTATGCAAGGCTACCATAGTAATTTTCTTGGGTAAAAACTAGTCTTTTTGGCTATGACAGATGTGTATATTACATCATACGTCAAAAGGGTTGGTAAACACAAAAATATGGTCAAGGGTGTTAGATGGCCATGGAAAGTACAAAAAAGCAGAGGTTGGATGTTTACTGGTGTTTTACATTAAAAGGATTGCATTTGCAAATGTGTGAATGATGTTTTCATGTGGAAGAAGTGCACACTTATGTATTTGCCAAGCAATGGGCTTTGCAGATTCATTGGGTGAATGAGCATCCATGAAAAGGTACAGGGAGCAAAACCAAGGCTGCCTTTAGCTCTACTGAGCGCTTAGGGACCATCTCCAGACCCCAGTGGGGAGCCGTGGGCTGAGTTACAGCTGGGCTGAGGGTTTAAAAAGTTAGTTTAAAAACAAATAAGATTGAGTGGAACCTCACTTTGATGACCTTATTAAGGGAAGGAGGCCTTAATGTTGGCAGTTGAACATCTCCTTGCAGGCATAAGCTCTTTCACAGTTATGTAGCGTGCTGGTTATAGAGCACCTTGACAATCAATTGTTTTTCTTTTGAGGTGATCCAGTCTGATTTACATTTCATAGTAGTAAACATTATCTTTTATACATCCACTGCTTCTATTCCTGCTGTAGTGTTACATAAAGTTCTTTTGATGTCATAGAACAATAGCTCCGGTGGCCCTTTACTTTCAGACTTATCCATTTGCATGTGCCTGAAGAACTCTGATGAGAGATGGTTGCATACTGTAGAAAAAATAATGTTCTCACATGGGGAAAATCAGTTATGTAGGAGTTCAGCCATAAACTGGAGGACATAGGAGGAAAGCATATTGAAGGAGTGCTTATCTGGTGGAGTTCGGGGCATTGGAGAGTAAATAAGAGGGCTCATAATGCACACAGGTAACCTAATGTCATTTTGTATTTGATCTCAATTACTTGGACTGATGTAGCAATAAATATTCTAAATTGAAAATAATAAAGATCTTAAAAATAAACAATAAAAAGTCCATGCTGTGCTTAGAAAGAATCAAAATGTGTGGCGCGTTCTGTCCTGCTATGCACGGCATAGAATAACCTTGAATAGGGCACAGAAAGGTGAATTTACAGTTCCAGTGAACCGTATAGACCATTATTTATTTTCTGAACAGTTCTCTTGATTTTTTTTTTTTTCAATGATGTTTTTCTTCATTAAAGATGAGAAAAAGCGTGGATGCTATTACCATAACCAGTCAACATGTTTTTAGCAGATAGCTGCAGGAGTATGAACCAGCAGAAATGTCACTTATGGGGTTGGAGTTTCCAGTAGCAAGAGAAGTGGTTTTTCATAAAAAATATGCTTTTGAGTCCTGATATGATATTATTATGTGCCAGGGAAAAAAGATTAAACTTTCCTCTTCACTTCTTACGTTTTCGGTGGCTTGAGAGAGAGAGGCTTGGCATTGCTGTCCCATTTCTGTGGAAGTTAGTGGTTTTAGGACTCTTTCTGTTAAGCATCATGGTATCTCAGAATACCACTCAATAAATTAAAACTTGGGGTTAGGCTGCGATTCTCAATATAATGATTTTGAGAGATTTCTTCCTTGAGCACAGTATTGACTTCTCAAATGCAAATACTGATATCATGTGATATTTTTGGCAGTAGTTATTACCTTCTAAAGCCTTTAATGCCTGAGCAGTTTTTATAAGACGAATATGTTGCAAAATCTTCAGTGGAGATGGTAATAAAGCCATGAAACTGGACAGAGAAATATTTCAAGGGTTTCGTTGGTTTTCTTGCCAGGTTTTTGCATATCCAGTCATGAATTTAAATGATGGAATTCTATCAGCTGTTTTATGTAGGGCTACCGGTGCTGTGTTCTGATGGCAAGTAATATATTGCCCTACCTGCAATAACTGCTTATACTTCTGTTTCCATAGGGAAGTTTTGTTGCCTGCATGACTGCCATTTTAAGGCAAATGGAGGACTATCACTACGCTCACTTAATCAAGACTTTTGGCAAGATGAGGTCAGATGTTGTGGTAAGTGTGATGTCCTTCATCTATCCACAATTAGTTTGGTTTTGCTGTGGCTTTTTTTTTCCTGTTACTGTTTTCTTTTAAATGTAGTTATGAAATGAGACAAAATGCTTCAAGTTCCGAATGTAGTATAATTAATAAAGCAGTGTGATGTTTTTTGGAATTTGCAAAGGACCAAATTAACCTTCCTGCCATATGCAGGAATGCAGCTCATCTGTGGAGCTGTTCAATATTTTCAAAGCAAGCTCTGGGACTTGGATTTAAAGTAATTAAAAGAAAGTATTAGGAAATAGCAATTCCAAGTCATTACTAAAAATCTGTTTTGTTTAAGGAGAGGGAAGGAAAAAAAGCTTGAGGAAAGGAACTTCCATCATTAAATCTCCCAGATGTCCCAGTTCTGTTCATTTGTTTAAATAGCTTTTACTTTCAGACCTGCTAGCTTTAAAATTTATACAAAGCATTTTAACCTTAAAGATGCCCTTAGTTGTTAAATAAGCAATAATAATTGAAATTCGTCTTCTCAGAGCCGTTCGGTAGCCTAGCTAATCCTACAACACAACTTAATTAGAGCATAATAGAAGAGAGTTTATAGCTAAGGAGAAAACTCTCTAATGACCTGAAACTATCATTGCCATATGGCAAGTGCACGCTGCAAAGTAGCTACCAAACTTGTTGGCTGAGATCCATCAATTAGCAGATGACCTGAAGTCTGATCAGCAGCGTTACGTGGCCCACTCTGCTGTTAGGGATTCTGTCAGGCATCTTAGGCAGCTTTCATCTGTGCTTTAATCTTCACAAGGACCTTTATTTAGATTTTCTTCTTCCTCCTGTACCCAGTGGAACAAAAGCTATTGTCTTAGGTTTTGTTCCCTTTATTTCTGCTTCTGTTCTGCGAGATTTGAGCTCTTTGCCCTGTGCCAGTTTTCAGCGAAGACGCTGAAAACTCTGTTACTCAACATATTTGCACCTGATCTGGAAAAGCAAAGTATAATGCTGCTGATTCAGGACAGTGAAGAGTCCACTGCAAAGATCTGCAGAAGGACATCATGACATTAAATGGTTGCTTCACAGTCAGTCAGCTCTGAGTTCTTGGAGCCCTTCCCTTGATAAGGTGTTTTTTCCCCCCTTGATTTTCCAGTAATACTGAGACATTCCCTAGCTAAATGCAGCTAGCTCGGGTAAATAGTGGTTTTAGCCTGCAGAAAAGGCTAAAAAAGGGCAGAATGCTCCTGGTTAACCACAGCAAATGTTTTTATAGTTTTGAACTAGTTCAAAGCGTGTAGCTCTGGAAAAGACAAACTGATTACAGAGTTTTATCTGGAAAAAGGTAAAAGCAATTTGATCTTGCAACTCTTAATGACAAAATGAAGAGAGAAAAGAAAATTGTTTAGAGATAATCTTTGATTACTCTAACTGAATATATTTAAAAGTCACTTTTTTGGTGTCTTCTGTTCTTTCATCCTGACTCTCTGTGTATTCACCCTGTTCTGCATCTTCTTGGGTTTTTTAGCTGGGGTTATATCATGTTTTATCTTCTATCAGCATGTGCACGGTTTGGCTGCTTGTTTTCCATTGCTGTGCCACCTGACTGGCTCACAGGAGCAGATGTCCTAATCCAAGCTTCGTTGCTGTAGTACTTTTTGTATCTTTACTTAAAATATAATATATTAAATTAAAATACCCATTAAATGTTTAAATAACATAATTGATTAATTGATACATATGTTAGTGGAAACTAAGGTATGCAGTAAGCTGAGAAACCACTCAGGATGGTTAGTATGCTTGTGGGAAGTAGTAGTGTTGTAAATTGACTTTATTAGTAATAGGAGTAAAAGCGTGGAGCAGTACTATTATGGCAGTACGTAGTGAATGCAGTAATAAGAATTTATTAATTGAGGTTTTCTTTTATTTTGTTTTTAATACATAAAAAAACATGATTCAGCCATCATTTGGGACAAAAGGATGAAGATACAACCCAATTTCTCTGTTCAAAGAAAAAGTTAGGTGACCTTTCAGTGAGGAGCAAATAGAAAGTTCGTGTTCTCATAGGTACTTCTTCATCTGTGAGATTTCGGTGTTAATTGGAACCCCAGTTCAGAATAGTAGCTCTTAGCTCTCCCAGGAGCACTGCCTCCTGTTTGTCTTGCTCCTTAGGGTTTAGATCCAAAGTGATTTTGCTTGAATCCCAAGATCCTCTTACATATAATAATGTTATAATTAAATGAAGAATGTAAGGGAGGCTGTGTTTGCTTCATCACCCTTTCTTCAGCATTTGCTCTATCTCAGCTAGAAGTTGCAAGCTTAGTTCTGGAACTGCTAGATGAAGCTTTATGGCCTGTGTTAGGATATTATAATGGTCTTTCTTGACCTTAAAATGTTGGAAAGATGAGGTGGAATGTGATAAAACTAAGTCTTATCTCTCCCAGCAGAATATATTGTTTAGTTCAGTTTTAGAAACTGTTCAGATTAAGGTATCTCTTCCTAAAAGGAGTTTGTTATTGTCAAACCTACTATCATCCTGAGATGAAACCTCATCCAGGATCACTGAGGTTATTTCTGGAGCTAGCCGATTCCTCTTCTTTTTCACTCGGTGAACTCCATATTCAGTTGTTTGAGGTACATTTGATAGTTAACAAAGAAAATACGTGCTAATGCTTTGATGTGTGGACTATCTTAGAAATGTTCCTCCTAAAGGCATTCAAGGCAATGTCCTCAAATATTCAGATGTTGTAGCGAGGGATGTGGCTTAGTGGGAAATATTGGTGATAGGTGGATGGTTGGACTGGATGAGCTTAGAGGTCTTTTCCAACCTTGATGACTCTATGATGCTCTATGAATTTATCAAATTGTTTATATAATGTTTAAGGCCACCATTTGCTGTACCTCCATCTTTCTCTCCTCTTAAAATCTTGCACTCCTAGGGCTTTGAATTTAGTGTGAGAATGTGAATGGGTGAGTACCATCCATCCTTCAGTGACAAGTTGTGAGGTGCTGGCACAGGCTGCCCGGAGAGGCTGAGGTTGCTCTGTCCCTGTAGGTGTTCAAGGCCAGGTTGGATGGGGCCCTGGGCAGCCTGGGCTGGTGTTAGATGTGGAGGTTGGTGGCCCTGCCTACAGCAGGGGGGTCGGAGCTTGGTGGTCCTTGTTCCCTTCCAACCCAAGCCATTCTATGATTCTGTGATTCTAGGAAGCTTAGTCTTGTGACTATGCAGCTTAAGCAGCCTTTGCAGAGTGTGTGTGCCAGTGGGCTGTAGGGGGATGGATACCCTGCAGAGCCGGAGCTCTCTGTGGTGCTGGACACTGGACTTCACAGGGCAGCCTGAGCTTCAGGGCTCAGTGGAGGTTCAGTTGTTGCAATGAAAAGCTGTAGCTGAGCATGGTTGATTTAGGACTATAATTCAGAACTCAGTAAAGCTGAAATTTTCATCAGCTTGGCCTAAAGAGGTGCAAGAAATGCTTATTTTTTTAATTGCTTTTCCTTCCTTCCATTTCACATTCCTATGTATTTTAGCTAGCTAGCTATTTTTATTCATAAAATCTTGAACTCTTACTCAAAGTTATGAAAAATATAATTAGCGGTACAGGTGTATTGGAGTGGGAGTCTTAGCAGTGTGGGGGAGCCTCTCACAGCCTGCTCAGCTCCAACGCTGAGCTTGCTTTGGTTTCTCCCTGTAATTGGATGGGGATGGCAAAAGGGTCCCCTCTATTGTGAGTTGTGCTTCCCTGGGACAGTGAATGTAATCTTTAGCTGTAGTTGGGGAGAGATCAGGAGTTTCATCCCTCGTTCCTTCAGAACGTTTTGATAATGATTTTTCAGATGTTCAGAGTAACTTGTTCTGGTTGTAGGTACACTGAAAATAAACAGGTTCTACAGCAGCACAGCATGAACAGATAACTCCCCCCGCCGTTTCCATTCCCCATGAAAAAGCCACGTTTTGCTCCATCTGAGCCCCTGCAAACCATTTACTGTTCTATAGGAAAAACAAAATATAAAATACAATAATATTGTAAACACATGCAGGTAAGCATTCCACACTTTTAGTTGATCAGTAATTACATTAGTTGCTATGGTACGTTGTTTTTAAAGTACCTTTGTGAAACCAGGACTACTAAAACATAAATATCAGTAGATGAAAATGTAGAGCTGAATCAGCAAACCGGTGCAGCTCCTGTGTGGCACAACGTTCAGAGTCACTGACAAATGTGAATCATCAACAAAGTGTAGGAAAATTCATTCACGTGCAGCTTGATCAGCAAAGTATGCTGAGGTTCAACAGCTGAAACCAGTGACAGATAAAAGAAAGCATACATCTGTATTCATAAAATATTAAGGGAGGGGAAAAAAGCACTCTGAGCTCAAATCTGTTCTCTTGGATAGGTGATGACCCTTCCCATGGTGCCTCTTCCACTGAAATTTTCAGTTATTGAGCTGTGAAGGAGCATCAGTAAGAAAATCACTCGATATGTGCAGCAGGAAAAAAGCATGCACTCCAGTGAAATAAATAGTGTGCAATGCTTGGGCAGCGAAATACGCAGTGTGATTATTAGAAATTATGTAACTCACCAAAGTGCATGAAAAATGGGCAGTGAAGTACACAGTTTGAGCCCTTAAATGAAGGCACATTTTACTGAGCTGGTGGAGTGTGTGTGTCTGGGATGAATTTTGCTTTATGCAACAGTAACATCTCATTAACCACAAGCAGTTCTAAATTTTCATCTCAGTCCTACTAATGTCAAAACGCCTGTTTTGGTTGCTGTTGTTTTATTGGGAGTGATTTTAGTGAAAGAGCACAGGAGTTACTTTACAAATACCATAGATTTTAGGGTGAGAACATGCCCAGTGGCAGCAGATGCTCTATTGGCCTTCTTTGCCTGAGGAGTGGGGATGCTCGGGCAGCCCCAGGAGATCCTTGTGCCATGCTGGAAGTTAGCATCACTTCTCTGAGTGCTGTGTCCTCAGGATCTCTGCAGCTCCCTGCTTTGAACCAGTAATGAATTTCTGAGCCAGGGAAGTATTGTAAAAGAACATTGAATCCGAAGATAACATCTGGCCAAGGTGCTGGCTCTCATGAAGAAATACTTGGGAGTGCAATAACTTTGTATTTGTTTCTCACTGGAAAGGTTACGTAAACAACAACCTTGGTCTGAAGTCTGGTAAATTCAACTTTTTTTTTTGGTAGACATTTGACATTTTAAAGATAGCCAATATGCATGCAGATACAGAAGAGCTGTAGTGAAGTATTCTAACCTTGAAGGGTCAAGAATAAAAGTTCATTTTGATCTCTATGGGAAGTGCACCAAGGACTTCTTGCATTAAGTTGTCTTTTTTTTCCTCTCTCTGTCTTTCTCTGAGCATTTGATATTACTTGAATTGTTAGATAGCAATTATAGATTCCCAAATTGTGGATGATTTACATTGCAAAGTACATCAGGTTTCTGTTCCGAAAAGATGTTTGTTTATATCTGTGTAGAAATAAATTGGTTTGTGCTACTAAATGAATTTTGTTCTGGGTCAGGTTTTCTCTGGCAGAAGCAATTACTGCTGCTCCCTTCAGGGAGAAAGTTTTCTGGAGTTCCATGGTAGCCAAAAAAGAGCCATTGTTTCCTGAGGTCGTGGCTAACGTATACCACAGCATCTACCTGAATCCTAGTATTATTATTTAGCTTTTTTATTATTTTTATTATTATTTCTTTTTAACTTTGTCTTGCTTTGGAGCAAGGGGAAACTTGAGGGGGATGTATTCAAAGAAAGGGAGAACTCAGTGTGCTCTTCATTCATTTTTGCCTCTGCAAAGGTCCCACTTACGCTGGCCGTGTGTTGCTGTGCTGTGGTACGGTGTGCAAAAAAAGGGCCTTGGTCCAACATCCTCTGGTATAGCAAAGAAAACACTTTGTTCCAATGAAGCTTCCTTTTCGTAGCTGGCAATCCAGATCTCCTTCCTGAGCAGTGCAGTGAGTTGTTTATGCTGTAGGATTGCTCCTGGTACCACTTCTGAAAGGCTTAAATAGAATCACTGTAGCACTTACATACATCATATGTAAATATGACTTAGTAGCATTTATGTACGTTTTATATGAATAATTGCTTTTTTATGAAGCAGGGCAATAAAGTGCCTTTTGAATCTAGTCATCAATAACTGACACTATCACTTATGGTTTTTCATCTATAAGAGCAGTCTTTTCCAAATATTTTTTCTTCTTTTAGGATTTTCTAATGGAAACATTCATCATGTTCAAGAATCTCATTGGGAAGAACGTCTATCCCTTCGACTGGGTTATAATGAACATGATGCAGAATAAGTAAGTACAGAGGGAAGCACTGCAGCTCAGAGATGGCTGTTTCATGTTTGATCTGAAACAACAGTGTTGCTTGGAAACAGTAAAACACAATGCGGCAGCGAGGGGTTTTTCTTCTTCTGTGAGGCAAACAGTTGTTTAAAAATGGGCTTTGGAGTTTTCAGTACAGTGTTTGAGAGATCCGTTTTGGGATGCAGCAAATTATGAGTGGCATCATCCAGAGAGCTGTAATTTGGAACAGGCTGCAGGAGGGATCTATATGTATCTTGTAATGATGAATTTATTTCTCTGGAGATCAATGATATGCTTTGTGTTTGACCACAAAAACCAGTGGTTATGGTATGCTGGTGGGGAGTTATGTGCTCAAAAGTTGTCAGTGGTATTAATCAGACAGAACTGAAAGGGCGTTTTAAAGCCAGGTTCCAGCAGCCTGGTAATGAAGAAACAAGCTGCCAATATTTCTAATCCCCATTTTTTTCCCTCAATAATTGCAGTATTGTCGTTATTTAACGTGCCTTGATGTAATATTTTGTGTTTGTGACATTTATTAAACATGTCAAATGCTTTTATTTGTACTATGATGGAAGTATGAGTAAAAGCATTTTATTTACTGGTTGCCTGGAGAAATCTCTTCTGTGCTTCCTGGTAGCTACCATGGCTGTAAAGTTGTCAGTGTTTACTTACATAAAACCCTCTACTACAGTTCCTACTTTCATTATAAAAATTAGCCATAACTTTAATCCTACCTTCTGAACTTGCCTTAACCACCTCATAAAACCCACTGCTAATAAATATGAGTTAGGTGCAGCCAGCTCTCGGATCCATCAGCTGCGGATGCACGCTCCACGTGGCTGCAGCATGCAAAGCACCTGCTGCTCAACAGGAAGGCGGCTTTCAGATTGGTTGGTGAGGAAAATCTAAAGCTCATTGGGTTTCTTTTTTTTTTTTTTTTTCTTTTAATTTTGAAAATGGTTTTGCTTCAAGAACTCCCAGCTATCTGGAGAGATCTGTTGCAGGCGCTTTGGAAAGCCTCGCGGCATATGTTATCGGCATCCTTTCAAAAAGGAGAGCACCTCTGTGCTTCGCTGAGTTTTGGAGGAGATTGGAACGGGAGCAGGCAGGTCTGTGCTTGGCTGCTCGCAGTGCCAGCCGTGCGTCACACTGTGACTGAGAGCCGGCACGGCGGCTCTACCCCCAGCTCTAATGGAGGTGGGCATTCCTCAGATCATCTTCGCAATATTGCCAGGTAACTTCACTGCGTTTGCTTGGGTGCAGTTTTAACCTCTGTGGCTTTTTTTTGTTTGTTCATTAATCTTGGAATGTTGGTCATAGAGATGCATTCGTGAAGGCAAAGAGCCTTTCCCTGCTCCGTTTTCTTTCCTTACTAAGGGACTCTAATCAGGCAGTTCTCATCTGAAAACCTGGTATGGTAAGGATGAGGATGCAGAGGCCCTCAGATAGGGTCAGGACTTTGGTTTTCTGCTTCTTAATGTACTGTCAGGTCTTCCTTTCTTTCGTGGAACGTAGGAAGTTCTGCACAAATGTTCATAAGAACTTCTCCATGGTAAGGTGATGAAGCACTAGAACAGGCTGCCCAGGGAAGTGGTGGAGTCTCCTTCTGTGGAGGTATTCAAAGACCCACCTGGACACCTACCTGTGCAGCCTGCTGTAGGGGGCCTGCTTTGCAGTGGGGTTGGACTTGATGATCCCTTCCAGCCCCTACAATTCTGTGATTCCTCCCATGCCAAACTGCAAGGCCCGAAGGAGCAGGAGTGGCGGTGGTGTGCTCCGTGCCCCTTCCTGGGTGCCTGCACTACCCTACATCTCTCATTAGTATGTAAAGCCTTTTGTTGTCATTGCTTTTAATTTTTTTTTTTTCAAGTCTTTCTGGTGTTGATGAATATCTGCAGCAGTGCCAAGGGTTTGTTCATCTCTTAATTTACAAGTTAATTTTCATTACACCGGTTCATTTGTAAATGCTTCTGAATTGATTTGAGTGCTTTTCATTTTTCTTTTTTTTTTTTTTTAATTAATATGGTTTCTGAAAACAAGAAGCAGCATTATTAACTACCTTTTGTCCATCTGCTCCATTTATTTTCACACCCATAAACTTCCACTGAAGGAAACTAGGGGAAAAAAATCAGAACAGGTTTTGTCTTTGATGCTCCTTTCAGTAGGAAGGACTCGGGGCAGGTGGTTTTGTTTCACTCTTGCAAAATACTTCTGCATGCTCTTTTGATGGGAGCCAAATGAAGCAAACTGAGTTGTAGCTATACCCAGCATGGTTCTGAGTCCATTGGTTCCTCTGCGTGAGGTATATGTGGTTAGTGAAACAGAGTTGTTCAACCATACTAGCTTTGCATACATACTTATGCACCCGATCGCATCAGTTGCTCTCATGCTGCATTTGCTGTTATGTTGGTGGTGCAGTGCCTTGCTTTTCCCCATGCTGTGCCATGCACAGGGGTACCTCTGTGCTCAGCCTTCATTTCAGGTAGTCGTGTGTTGCCATCTGTTGTGCTGGAATGAACACGAGTCTTCAAATCCAAAGAGATCATAGTTAATTTTCATTCTTAGATCTGTCACTTAATGCTCTATTTACAGGCATCTCCAATTTAAGTTAAAACAGTGTTTATTGCCTTAGCAAAACCTGTTAATCAGGTGTCAGAGGTTTGAGTGGTGCTGATGTGCTGTCAGTGTGCAGTTCTTCAGTATGCCACCCGGTGTCTGTGGAAATCACAGCACAGCTTCATCAGGTGCTGTACTGAGGAAGGTGTCAGAGGGAGGAAAAGGAGAGAATATCCAAACTGATAACACAGCTTTTCCTTTCACTGTCAAATTTAGGTCCGGATCAGCTGCTGTTCAGTGGTAAACAACAATATCCAAGCAACAGAGATGGAAAGGGGAATTGAAGACGGGGTGGCAGAAGTGAATAATAGAGCATAGCAAGTTCTGATTGAAACAGCTGCTTCTAAGAGGAGAGCAAGAGGCTGTTCTCCAACCAAGACACAGACTGCCTCACAAGCCAGTATGTGCTGGCACCAGCCTTACCCATACCAGGACAGTGCTTGGTGATAGCTGGTTATAAAGAATATCCAAATAGTATTTAGTTATTAATCCTTAGTCCATTTATTGACTTGATATGGCCATTGCACTCGGCTGCATTTAAGGGAGAAGACAGAGGGGCTGGAAATAGATAAATACTTGTCAGATACATAAAATTATGCAGTGGAGCAGATGGGAGCAGTCTTCTCAAAGCCACATTGAATTGCTAAGAAATATTGGTCATCAGCTAGCTAGGAGCGTGCAGGTTGAGGCTGGGGAGGCACTCGAGCAGGGAGCGCTGCATGGATTGCTTGGGGCGGCTGCGAGGTCTCCAACAGCAGAAGTATTGAAAAACAGTGTGATGAGCATCTGTTAAGGCACTGGTTGTCATTTAGGGAGGGGAGAATGGCCTAAATGATGTACAGAGAGCTGTTGGAGCTTGACTCTGCCTGTGTTTGTTGGCAGACTCCAGGCTGTAACTTGGAGGGGAACTCTGCAGTTCCAAGTTCCATTTTCAGTGAGATTTTTTTTAAAGCATGGTAGGCTGTTAGCAACTGGTTGCTAGATGTGTTCATTGTCACACTGTGTAAAGATAAGGATGAGCAAGAGAAAGTGCTACTTGTTGTTTTAAGTACTGCTGTTGGAAATTGTTAATACATCTACTTATTATTTTAGGATACCTTGGAATCACAGTTATGGCAAGATTTGTGTTTTCGTATTCTCAGGAAGAGTGCTTCCCATCAAGGTAAAGACAGAATGCCCCCAAATTGGAAGGAAGCGATTGTATTGGCAGTGGTTACAGCAGCTGTGGTAGCTCCTTCCTACCGTCCCAGCTCCTCGGTAATGGCATTTGGACCTGATCTTCAGCCACGTGGCTTTTCTGTCCCACTGCCCCCTGCGTGAAACCTGGATGGCTCTGTCTGACAGCTGCAGAGTTGGGAACTTTTCCTCTTTCTCAGGACAGGAGACCTTTGGAGGCAGCTTCTTTGTCCCAGAGGCAAAAAGAAAAAGCACTCCGATAGTTTTCCCTGTAGTACTTTGAAGAAATCACTTGTTGAGCTATCAACAAGGATTTCATTTTGTTTACACTTTTCCCCTTCTAAGCACTGTTAGAAGTGATTTGGAATTGTTTTAGGAATTATTTTAACTCTGTCGTAAGCTGACAGCTTAAATTTCGGTTCCTCTTAAGCAGGTAACTCAGCATGTAAACAGCTCCTCTTTACCTTTTCGTAAATGGAAGTAATCTCTGCTCTCACTTTAGCATTTGAGACGCTCGGTTCCTCTGGTAGACCTTATGATATATTAATTTGTAGCCGGTACTTTCATCTGCAGCTGTTCCAGTGGAAGCTGGGTTGCCTATGAAAAATGAATTTGCTGTTTTCTGTTCTATTTTTTTGTGTCTAATGCCCATATTTACATAAAATCCGTGGTTGTTTTCTCTTTTGAAGTCAGAGGGAAGGGGAGGAGATGCTTCTCAGTGAGAGTGAGCTTCCTCGTGCCTGCATGTTTCTTGCAGAGCAAACACATCTGGCATTGGTGATGCAGCATGGAGGCTGTGCCCCGCTCTGCTCCACACCGCCCTGCCCAGCAGGGGAAGGTGATTCCTCCTGAAAACCAGGGCGAGAACTTTCATGATTTTTTTTCCCATCTGAAAAACAACAACAACAAAAGTCTCGGAAAGAGGAGGAGGACAGATCGGGGGGGATGTCTGGTAAACACGCACCTTTTTGCTGTTGCTGGCATGGATCGTACATGTTTATTTTTGGAACTGTAGGCTGTTCTGCTACATGGTTGTCATAGCAGTACCTGTCAGATCTACACTGTGCCTTCAGAATTAACTTGGCCGTGTGTGGGGCTGTCCATCCATGGTGTGACAACGCCGGTGTGCCTGTGAACTGAAGGACGTCACGTGTAGCTGTGACCCCTGATGTGTGTTATGGGTTTCGGTGGCCTGAGATTGTTCTTGCTGGCAAGTAACCTACAGCTAAAAGAAAATCATTGCAGAGATTTTTAAAGTGATGCTTAATTATTGAAGCTATGCCGTCATCTGCTGCGCTTTGTACGGATGTATAGAAAGGAAAACACGTGTGTTTTGGAAGTACACTTCTGTCCTTATGTAATGGACCAGTCAAGTCACATCTGTCAGACGAGGTGCAGGGAAAAAGCCTCCGCTTAAAATCTGCCCAAACTACTGATGGATGGAGCTGCAGCTTTCACAGCCGGGGACAACAGTCCTGAAGGATGGCAAAGATTCTGGCCAGAAAGGCACAAAGAAAACCCAGCAGACATTGGGGGGGGGTGGCAAAGGGAAGCACAAAATCCTTTGGAATTGCTGCTTCCTTTTGAAAAACCTGCAAATACACAGTTCAAACCTGCGTGAATACTAAGTTCAAAGAGATGATTTGTAGGCATTACTGGAGAGTTTGCACTTATACTGAGTAAACATTTTAACCATCAGTGTCTCAGCGATGTCTTATGGAATATAGAAACTGTGTAGTGTTTCTGAATTAGAGATTGGGATGAGGGCAGTGCTTGAAATGCAATCATAGTTTAAGAGAAGGATTTTCAAGAAATCTGAACAGTCAGAAGAACCTGAATTGTGAGGGATTCACCCCAATTCCCCGATATTAGTATGATTTAGAAAGTTTTAGGCATCAGTCGTGCAACTTTAACAACTAAAAAATGTATTTAGGGATACCATGAAATAACTCTTCCAACGGGAGCAATTTTGTTTTTTTTTCTTTAGTGGCAAAGGGGTGGCAAAGAATACTATTGGCAGTGTATGGATTGAGGCTGAACATTTCAGGATCCACTCTTTGGTATGAGCTCATGTACCCAGAAACTCATTCTGCATTTATAAATAAAACAGATGAGTGCACATTGATAAATTACATAAAGATACTGCAGACTTGTTTCTGCATAAGGAGGGGACGTTTTTATTGTCCATAAAACCTAGTTGCATAACGTACTGACCTTTTCAGCAAAGACCTTGCAGGATTTTTGGTTTAGTGTTGCACCTGTCAAATTAACTGGACCTGGGACTGAAATGAATGCACTCGGGTAGGTTGAAAATAACAGAGGCTTTTTTTTTCTTGCTGGGAAGGAAAGTGCTCCAGGAGGTGCACTTTGCACTCACTGCTTTCCTGGTGGGAGGGCAGAAGCATCCTCTGCAGCAGGTTATTTTAGCCCAGCCAGTTCTGAGGTAGAAATGTTGTGCCTGACAGAGGTGCTCTATTGAAAACAGCACTGTTGTGAGAATTTATGAACGGTCGGTTTCTTGGCAGTCTGCTGTTTTTAATGGATCTGTCTTTTCTCCTCTATTTCTGTAATCTGCGATAACTTCTGCTGGAGGAGCTTCATAACAGCCTTTGTGCCAATGCTGCTGCCGGGCTGCGGGTGTAGGGCGAGATGGCACATACCCTCCCAGGTCCCCACAATCCTCTTCTGCTCCCCTGGGGACTCCCCTGTCTGCTTGAGCCCGTGATGCATCGCTTCTGGGGTCTACAAGTGGAGTAAGGATGGCTGGTGCCAAGCCAGTTGCCATTGGAGTTGTTGTTATGTGGCCTAAGTTATGGGTTTCACGTGCTGGGAGACGTGTGTTAATCGATAAAGGTGGGCTTGGGCTGTGGGACTGTGCCATGCATCTGCTGTGACTCTGTTTGTTACGTGTTTTATTATTATGCATCCCTCGACGAACTTATTTTTCTGGCCCTAAAGTGTGGATGGGATTTGCTGTCCTCCTGGGATCATAGATCTCTGTCCCCTGCCATCTCTATCAAATCAGGTGAAGGCTGTTGTGGCTGTATTTCACCCTGAAGCACAGGGGAGGCTCTGTGTTTCATTTAGCTGGCAAAGAGCGATCCTTTTTCAGTGCTTGTTCAGAAATAGCACTGTGGAACATGAGGCTAATATCCAGATGTTCTCTGTGCAGCAGTAGCTAATGTCTTCGGAAAAATATTTCCACTGTTTTCCATGACATTTCAACCTTCTGTTTGCCATGAGAAAATTACAGCAACTTGAAAGAAAAGAACTGTGTGCTTGGGGAACATCTCCTCCTGAACTAAGAAGAAGCACACGGGGATGAAGGGTCCAAACTGCTAGTGTTCTTGGGTGGAAGTTTTGTATGTGAAGGGGACAAAAAGTGAAGAAAGGCTGTTTTAGATTTATGTCCATTTCCTTCTGTTCCTAGGCCTTGCTATTTCTGGCTCCTTGCAGAGTTTTAAGGAACAGGGCAGTCTTCAGGTTTAGACCTGGAAATGCTCCAGCTCATTAACCGCCCATCCCCCTTCGGGTGGTGGCAGATTGAATCCCTTCAAGACATTTTCAGTACTTACTGCTATCTTATGAAGCCGGAGGACTGTAAAGAGAAGCAGGTATGTAGGGTAATGCTTCATCCAGTGGGCTTCTCGTGCTGCTGGTGTGGGTTTTACATACAGGATAGTGCATGGGGCATCGCTGCTGGGTAGCTGCAAAGACAAAAGTTTGCCCTGCTGGTCATCATCTTTGATACATTTTACCAGCTCCTAAATATTTGTTCTGCAAAACATAATGAGCAATTGAGAGGCCCCTCACAGTCTGTTTTCAGAAGTGGCTCAGAAATGTGATTCTTCAGAAGAAAAATAGGGCATTGAGCTATATGCAATTGAGTGAAAGCAGCAGCTTTGCTCAGTTCTTACGATAAACAAAAGCAAGAGAACATCACAAATAGGTTTTTCTGCTTTCCTTTCTGGAGCCATTAGCAGAGTATGCTGTAAATGTCTGTTTTCTTTTGCTTTTAACAAGATACTAATTATTTTGTATACTTGCACGTATCTTTCACTGACTTGATTACGTACAGCATTAAGAAGTTGGGCTCTGGGTGCCGGAGCTGCTGGGAGGTGTTGGAACTGGATGGTCTTTAAGTTCCTTTCCAACCTGAACCATTCTGTGATGGTAAGTGTGTTAGTCATGGCCACTACTGAAGTTTTTAGTATGCAAGAAACAAGAGGAACTGGGCATCACCAGGGAGTTCCTTGGCTCAAACAGCAGCTGATCTGTGCACCCAGTGAAACCTTTTGGGGATGCATTTGTGCTCACGTTGTGTCATTGATAGTGCATGCCTGTAGTAACTTCAGGTCTGGTATTTGCTGCCTTTTGTGCTCTTGACTTGACTAGCAAGTCCAAGTGCTGCCTTCCCATCCTGCAAACAGCTTCGTGGTGCATGTGAACAAGGACACCAAACCCACTTTGACGTGCTGATTTGTTTATTGCCTTAAATCTCGGTACCCCTGGTACTGGGTCAGCTGCCTGGATCGATGCCTTCTGCACACTCAAACAATGAAATGCTGCCCACATCACACCTAAAACTGCAAAGATCCTTTATTTTTCTGGCACAAAATGCATGGCGTGAACAAGAATGTGTGAATGCTCGATCCTTGTGGAAGCAGCAGCATGAAGCAGGCAATTAAATGAAGCTGAAGGTGTTAAATCAAAAGGCACATTAGCAGTTCTCCATTTTTGCTAACAGGAGAAGTTGGTGCCATGTGACGTCTATTTTTAAAACTGAAGGTGTAGCAATTTTCACTTACAATTGTTATTTTTCCATATCAGCGTCATTTAGGTTAATGCTGTTACACCTCTTAAAACACCTGGTGAGGGGAAGATGTGCTGCTTTTCCACGGTTGAGTTTTGTTAATCTTTTCCTGTTCTGTCATTTAAACAAAGCAACAAAACGTCTCATTCTTCAGAAACAAGAAAATATGGTTATCTGTATGTGATAAATTGAAGTTCAGGCTTAACTGCTTCTCTTGGCTCTTATTCTGTAACAAAGATTTCTGAGGTTTGTTATGGAACTGGATGATGAGCTCCATGGCTTTGGCCCTCCATTAGTGACTGCATTATTTTCAGCACTGGAAAGTGAAAGCAGTGGGGCAGGGAAGAAAATGGCCTTTGGGCTGCTCAGCCGCTCTTCACAATGTGTTCTGTTCCCCCTTTTCAGTAAGGAGTTCCGCGCTGTTATTCTCCTATTTTCTTTTAAAGAAGTGTCCTAACTACAGCACTTAATGCCCCGTTTCCTTTCTGCCTCCTTCCACGCAGACAGCAGAAAAGCCAAGCCTGTTGATCTTCAGGTGAGTGGGAGTTTTGCGTCACAGAAGGGAGACAGCCCTCCCCCTGTGCGTGATTACACATCTCAGGAATTATTTTAGTATGTTGATTCCTGTCGGTGTACTTCCCATAGTCAAAACAGTGCCCTTATCAGCCCAGGTAACTGTTCCTGGCTGCTTTTGTCAATCAGGTTTTTGAGATACAGGAATAAAAATTATTGGGAAACAGTAAAAGCTCCGCTGTTGTCCCTCGTGCCTTACCTGTGTCAGGGCCTATCAGTCATGAAGCACAAGAAATGTTTTTCCTGCTGGTGGTTGAAGAAGTCAGAAGGCTTTGGACCTGAGGGATGAAAGAAACAGAAAAAAAATGATCAGCTTTTGGAGAAGGTTATCCTTCCCACACAGAGTCAGCAAGGCTAGTTGTGCAGGTCCGGATGTAAACAGTGCATCAGGTTATCAGACCCCGAGAGCTGCCGGGGGATTTTTGTCCCTCTTTTTGCTTGGAGTCTGACTTGCAGGAGCGATGCAGCGCACGGAGCTGCAGCCTTTTGCTGGGCCCTTTCCTGCAGTGCCCATTTTCCCACCTGGCAGCGCCCGCAGGGTTGCTCTGTGCCTGAGGAGCCTGGGCTGCCCATGGCTCAGCTGTGATGGCTGAATGGTGCTGGCTGGGTTTGTATGGAGCCGTAGGGTCTGAGTGAGTGCCACGTGAATTGTGATAGGATAATTTCAACCTCTGTGGATGACAGCCCCCTTGATAGCCATCCTTATGAGGTTTTCTTTGTGACGAAACTGTTTGCAGGTCAGTAAGTCCCCATTTCAGTGTTATTTCCTACTCTATCCAATGTTAGTCATTTTCAGGCAAACTGAGTTGTGCAAGAATAAAAAAGCTCAGAATTTTGGTAATTTTACTGCATCACTTCAAATCCCAGTTCTTTAATTGCAAGAGTTTTCTGCTATGCTTTTGTGGCATATTAAACATGGTAGGAAGAGTAGTTGGATTAAACAGCTTTATTAGTAATATTATGCCGGTTTGGCATGATAGTTTTTCATAATCCACAAGAATACTGACCAGCACAGTTACAGATTTAATACAGTTTTGCTAAAATGCACCTAAACCTCTGCTTCCCTTCCACTCCCTAACCAATTCCTCTTCTGGCTGTTTGTCTTTCTGAAGCCACAATTACTTAGCTCTTTGCCTACTGAGAACAGCATCCTCCAAGCACAAAAAGACAACGAGGCCTTTTGTAGGGCTATTAAATTTTAAGATCAGGAGTATTTCACATACAGAATTCTGAATTGAACTCTAGAAAGCAGGCATTGAGAGCTCAAGTATGAGGAAGCACAGCCAGTGGAGTCATAGCTAGGGCTAAAAAAAAGTGGAAAACTGTTCATGCTGTGACATAACGTATTGTATGGTCACGAGCAAGTGTAGAACTTAGAGGGAAAAGTACCAGATCACTGGCTGCCACCTGTGTGAGTTGGTAGCACTCAATAAGAGAACTGAAAAGACTCTTGTGCACCTCCTGGTGGCAAAGCAGGCCCTGCTTGGCAGCTGTTCCTCCTTTTTCATTGTAAGGCTTTGAGTTAGAAGTAGGCACAGCAGCGTGCTGACAGCGCTGGGGTGATCTCTTTGGAAAGATAAAATGAATTCATTGTTTTTGAACAAATATCACAATTAGAGCGTCCTTAATACAATGAAAACACAGATTTGCTTGTGTTAGTTTTCAGTTACTGCTCTACAGCTCCCATTTTTGAATGGTGGAGCAAGCAACCAAAATTAATCTTCCAGGACCTTTTCCAATTGGGGCCCTTAAAACAATAGTTGAAAAGGTATTAAATGTAAACGTTTTCCTTCTTTAAATTCACTCTCTGTATTACATGCATCCAGTGTCTGTGGAGCTTCAGATCCCCAGCACATCTATCTGGCTGCACTGGGACTGCATGGCTCAAGTTCATTTTGGAGCTATTGCTGTAGGGTGGAAACCACTACACCTATGGAACACAAAGCACTGATTTGCCACAGAATCACCTGCCTGATTAAATTAGTTAATTATTTGACAGCTTAATTGACATTGGCAGGCTTTATGCTGGCTCAGGTGTTATCTGGCCTCCTGCAGCTGGCAGCAGGCTTCTCTTGGGCTGGTGTCAGTGCTGTATGCTATGTGCTGGGCCTACCTCTAGCTCTGTGCTTGCCTTCCTGACCCAGACCAGTGGGTTCTGCAGGCTTAGGATCCTTGAGTGATGGGCAGGTAGGATGCACTTTGGTGGTAGGGATGCACTTTGCTCTGTGTATTCCAGCACTGATCTCATATCCGCGTGTAATGTTTGAGCACTGCAAAGGTGGCTCGTGTCCTTCAGCTGCTGTCCATGGGGATGTCTCTCCACCCCACATACACAGTGGGTAGGTCACAGCAGAGCAGGGGCTGTGGTACAGCTCTGCCCTGTTAATAGCATGCATTATGGCCTTCTAGAAGGAGGGAATATTTCAATAAAGAGCTACAGCTGGTGGGCTGTTAAAGCTGTTGAGAGTAATTGTGCTGCAGCCCAGGTGCTCCCAGGGGCTGTGGTTGGGCAGTGTGGGAGCCAGGAGTTGTTAATAAGAGGAGGCAGCACAGAGCATGAGTTTTCTCTCTGGAGTTACTGCCATGTGCAAGTTATGTGCTGTGTTCATCAGCCATGGGGCATCACCAGGGCTACCCAGTACTCGTAGGACATCGGCTCTGATTCTGCTCCAGGTTCTTGTCAAATCCATCTTGACACTGCAAGGTAAGTTTGTGGCCAGCAGCTGCTCTGTGCTCTGGGAGGGAGCTTGGCATCAAGGTGCAGCAAGATTACTGTGAGAAAGGAGTTTTCTGTTAATCTGCTAACATATAATCTTTGAGATGCATTGCTGCGCGTGGCAAGGCAATTTATTCTCAAAAACGTGGGGAATTTAACCCACCAGGTAGTCATCTGCAGAGTGAGAGCTCCTCGGGTTCCTCCTTTGTGGAAATGCATTGCTGGTTGGTTTGGAAAGGCAGGAGGCTGCAACAGGGGCAGCCCCTTTCCTGATGTTTATTTCTTTCTTCAGTTGTTCTCTTACTGCCTGTGAAAGTTATAAATATATATATATATTTTTTTTTTGTAGCAGTCAAGCTGGTATGGCTTTGTGGGAAGAACAAGTGATCCTATATTAAAAATGAAACTTTAAAATTATATACCTGTATGACAGTACTTATTTCTTAATGCTGAAATGTTCCCTCTGAGAATTCAGGTGTTCAGTAATCACTGTTTCTGTTCCCTTCCATGTTTGACTGATGAAATGAATTACTTTGTGATTTACCCTTTGCAAGCTCAATCATGTCTGCAAGTATACAAGGCGTAGCAAAAGCACAAGGCTGAGAAAAGGAGTAAGATACAGAAAAAGATAGCTGATGGTTTTCTTACAATTGACTTAGAAAGATATCCAGACAAACATTTCTGGAATGAATTTTAGTTGTGTGGTTCATCAGCGCAGTGCAATGCTGTGGTTTTGAAGTATTCCCTCTCCCTCCCACGCTCTTTTCTTATGTTCTTGCTGGGCTGTTTCACATCTTTTCAGCCAGCAACCATGTTTAATTTTTAAAAATCAAAGTAGAATTGCCAAGTGTCACAGCCAAGAGTGTTTTATGTAAGTTCTTCTTGAATGCTGACTGCTTTTTCATTTATCAAACTGTTTTTTACGATGTGCTTCTTCCACAACCATCTGAGTCATATTTTATCTAGGAAAAGTCATCTTAAGGAAAACATTCCTTTCTGAAAGATATTCCCTACTTGCAACCTGACATACTGGGATTTACCTTCCTTACTTTGGACGGTAACAAGTGCTGCTTGGATTTACCACGCATGCATTCAACACCTGCTGCTGTGACCTAGAAGTTACTGCTTTCTAGCCATTGAGTTTTCCTAGTCTACATAAACCTGTAATTTTCAGTGCTTTCAATGGCATCTAAAGATTTTATTTCCCTGTTTATTGTTAGGAGTTATCCCTCACCTAGTTGCCCAACTGCTGGGAGCGGTGCTGAGCAGTGAATGCACTCAGGTGAATACTGATCAGAGGTGTATGGAGGGTTCAGTGTGGCTTTGCTCCTTGCCAAATGCAGTGCTGGAGTATTAAGCATAGCAGTGACATTATGCAAGCGTGTGCTGAGTTTGGCTGTCCTTCAAATGACACTTGCACAAGTGCAGAGCAAACCTTCCTGGGTTGTCTTCCTCCATGGCTGTGATTTGATGCAGTCAGGTTGCCAAGGAAGGAAAAAGAGCTTCGTTCTCCTTGGAAAAGGAGCTCAGCTTTATTGTCATTCCCCTTGCTTGTTTTCTCCATCCATTTCTTCAGGTGTTCTGACTTAAGTCCCTCCTTTTGTTCAAGTAACAAAATGACAACCCACCAAAAAACACCTACACAAAAACCCCAGTAACCTCCAGTAAGCTTGTATCTTTCTATCCAAGAAATTGAATATCTCCGGCTCTCGTTCAGTGCTGAAGTGAAACAAAACACAGTTTGTAACCAGTATGAATGTATAAATGGGAAAGAAGCATTAAACGTAAACCCTCAGGGCCTCACAAGGTGCAGGTGGGTGTTGCTTAGTTGATAGCCTGCTGCACACAGCTGATGCACACTTGTTCCAATTGTTTGCATTTGGAAGAGGTCATTTTGCAGTGGTTGTGTTGGGTGATACGTGGCAGGGCTGCTGTCAGGTGTTACTGGAAGTAGACAGTTGTCTTAATTAGAGTGATGTTTTTACAGCTTCATACGTTTCAGTTTCTGCCAAGACAACTGACAAGAAGAAATGAGGAGTTTATGAAGAAATCATGAAAAATTTATGCTGGCATATGTGATCTATTCATCCAGCGTATGAAATGTACCTTAAATTCCAACATCAGAGCTGCTAATAAGTCTGAAAATGGACTGAAACTATTAATAGCTTTGGTGTGTTTTGACCCAACAGCGTGCTGTAGATTTGACCCACAGCGATGTTAATGTAAGTGTTCGATATCCAGCACTCCTAACTCACAAGGATTTCTTTTGTTGTGAGTCAGGATTTTAATCTAATTATCTGTATATGAAATAACGCATGAAATAAAAGGACATAGGAGAATAGTAGGATAGTGCCAATGACAAACTTGTGTTGGATCCTCCAAAAACTCATATATCTCTCTGAAGGAGAGCTGTTTGACTTATTTATTTTTTTTTTGCTGAGGAGTTTCTAGATATGATCTCGATAAACCAGAGCTCTGTGTGCAGACATAGGAGCCCCCAGGGAAGAAAATAACGTTCCCTCCTTAGACTCATTTCAGTTACTCTTTCGTGTTAATTTCCTTTGTAACCTGTGTCATCTGTAACATGAATTGCTAATTTGTTTGGAAAGTTAGGAAGAAAAAACAGCCCCACTGAAGCTGGTGGAAAACTACTCTTGCATTGCAGCCCCGTGTGTTTTGCTGTGGTTCCCCTGACAGCATCGTCTCCTTTTTTTGGTGCTTGATCAGGGCTTGATCTAAATTTGTAAACTTGCACACAGTTCCGTGTGGGGAGTTTTGAATTGGAGCATGCTGTTCTCTCTGCTGTAAAATATCTAATCTGTTTTACTTACGCGTTTGTGTGGAAGTTGTTCTCTTGTTCTGACATAGAGCCTCTACCTGTGCGAGGCTGATAGATGAAACACAACAGTTGCCTTGATTTAAGTTGGGATCATTCTCTTAATGTTGACAAATGGAAAGGTTTCTCATTAGGCTGGGCTCTGGGCGGTGGAGCCCTGTGGACTGAGGGCACACCAGCAGCAGGAAAACTTTTCCAGTACAGGATGCCATCATTTCAGGTTTGTTAAGAGCAAAGGGACAGGGCTGCATCTGCAAACTGTTTTCTGTTGAAACACTGATGTGATGCTGCTGCAAACAGGGCAGTGAGTGAGGTGTGCCCAGGGATAAAGGGAGAAAAAGTGCCCTGGTGGCTGCTGACCTCCTGCCCCACAGAGCCCTGCTTTGTCTGACAGCCAGTCGCCAGCAGCTCGGAGTTTAAAGCTAGATGATGATTCAGTCACAGAAGGAATAAAGTGACCAGGTATCGGTGGCAGCTGGGCTCAGCTTCACTTTCATTGCTGTTCTCATATATATGCTTGTAAGAAGTGAACATCAGAACATACACCCAGAAAATCAAGAGCCAGAAGCAGCAGCTTCAAACTGAGCAGGATGCTTCTGCTGGGGGGTGGACGTGGTAATCTATGAATGAGTAACTGATCTGAATGTGGAACTCTTTGAGAATAGCAGGGTTTTTTTTTGCTTATCACTAATTTTATAATGCTGTTTTTTTTGGGGGGGGTTGTTTTTGGTCTTAGTTGTAAAATATAAAAAATAGTCAAGAATTAAAACTTTGTCATGCCAGCTTTTCTTATGGTAAATCTTTATTTGTTGATGTTTGCAAAGACTTAACATTCAAACACAGATTCTTAAGGTGCTCTTTCCCCCCCTAGTAATTCAACTAATATCTAAATGAGAGTAATTAAGAACTTACCGTTATGAAAATGACGTTTTTTGGCAAGGCTGCCCCACGTTTCAGTCAGGAGAAATGGTTCCTGGCCCGTGGGCATCATGGAGTGCCCTTCAGCTGTCCTTGGCTGCAATTGCTTTGACCATTGTCAACTTATAAAGCAGTTCTCTTGAACGTTTCCTTCTTCCCCCAAATCGTAAATTGTCTGGCTCCAGGAGTGCTGTCTGGGAAATGCAGAGGCTGAGGATCTGCTGGGCATTATGAAACTGTGTGGGGAGCTGCAAAAAGTGCAACTCATTCTCATTGATTTAAGAGAGAAACACCTGGCATATGCATTTTGATTATTTATATCTTACTCGAGACAGTTCATATATTAAAAAGGAAATTAAAGGCCAACTTTTCAAAAGAGGAGAGGCAGTTTGTACACAATGTGTGACTCCAGATATGGGTGGAGAGGGGGAAAAAATGTGCTCTTCGTGCTCTCTGATAGACATCCAGCATTGCATGGCCATGGGGCTGGCAGTGCTCCGCAGGCTGAGCTCTGTTACAGTAACGTGAAGGTAAGAGATTTTTAAGTGTAGCACCATGAGCCAGGGAAAAAGTTTAAAAGGAAGTTTATGAGGGTGGGTAGTGATGGGACAAGGGGAATGGTTTTACACTGAGACAGGGGAGGTTTAGGTTGGATGTTAGGAGGAGGTTTTTCAGCCAGAGGGTGGTGATGCACTGGCACAGGTTGCCCAAGGAGGCTGTGGGTGCCCCATCCCTGCAGGCATCCAAGGCCAGGCTGGATGTGGCTCTGGGCAGCCTGGGCTGCTGGTTGGTGACCTGCACACAGCAGGGGGTTGGGACTGGATGAGCACTGTGGGCCTTTGCAACCCAGGCCATTCTATGGTTCTATGAAAATAAAATGACCCCATTGATGGAAAAATATATGTAAGTTTGAATGTGTGAGTCCATTTCAGTGGTTGTGCTCCTGGATGGGTGTGGATGCTGATAGGGTCATGGGAAAAATACTAAAGGAAATGTTTTGCCATGCAAATTCAGCAGGGTTGGAAGGATGTGGTGGATGGAAGATGTGACGTTCATTCTGTATCGTGGAGTCTTTCAGTCCGTTATGGAGCCTCAATTGTAGCAATCACAAGAAAATGACAGGTTTTATGTCAAAATCCAGGTATTTCTGGGGAGCAGAATGGAGAGTTTATATAGTCCAGGTGCAAGGGGGGATGCCAGCAGTCAAATCACCTTTATGGAAATTAAGCAGACTCCTTTGTGATGCCGCACTGTGGGCTGTAATAGGTAAATAATAAAGGTAATGTGCATCAGTTGTCCAGGCAGATGGCTGTAGGCACAGGTGCTGCTGTGACAGGATGCCCTGTGCCTCACATTCCCTAAGGGAGCAGGTTCTGATCTGCTCTGAGGAATTCTGAGACGTTTTCTTAACAGGTTTATAACCACTTTCCGTTCCTGAGTGCACAGGCACTGTGCAAACCCATCTTATTCAAGGCATTTTATCATACTGCATCTTGCATTGTGTAGTCTTAGCAGATTGAGTGAAAATAAGCACAGGCACAGTGTTTGGGGGTGATTTTATCTTGATAATTTCAGCTTGCCTTAAAGCTGCACTTTCCTTTAGTCTCAGAGCTGAGTCACTAGCCATGGTTGGTTGTGGTGTGAAATCAGAGCCAGGTGTTGATGCTGAGGTCCTCAGCAGTCGGTGGCTGCTTTGTCAGGCCCACAGTACATTGCTTCCCATTCTCTATTAATATTAGTCTGAAGCATGCCAGTGGTATTTCTTCAGTAGCATGCTACTGTTGTGTCTGGTTTTCTCGTAATCAAGCATTTATTATGTTTTGTGTGATCTTTTTAGACTTTGATCTTCCATTTACAAACCACTTGGTTAACCGATTGATTTAAAGGTACTTTTGGCTTGAATACAAATAAGCTGAAATGTTTAAAGCTTATTGCTGCATGTATTATTGGCAGACTGGCCCAACTGGATCCCATATTCAGGTGTCCATTCATACAGGTCGTACATTTTAATCTGAGAAATGACATTTTGGATCCATCACCCAAGCAGGTGGGCATTGCGGGTGAGTTCAACTTTACCAACTTGTACAGCTCGTCTTTGCTGAAGGGGTGCCGCTGTCAAAGATTCCTTCTTGGCCCTAAAGTAAGATTTATATTGTCAATTTCATGTAGCCACAATAATACTAATTTGAATTATTTTTGTGAGAAACTCAGAGCATCTGGGGAAGATTGTCTGTGTTCTGTTGACCTTACAGATGTTTGAGTTGATTCATAGTGGGATTAAGTAAATTCTCTGTGCTCATGCAGTGAGCAACCAACAGCGAAGAGTGGAGTTCAAATCATATATTATTTTCATGTTCCATTTTGATATGTAATCAAAATAGAGCGATTCCATCTCCAGTGCATAAATGGGAAAAACAATTCAGAGCTGTATACAATAAGGAACATCAGTGCAGTGCCTTGTTTTCAAACACAGCATAGCTACAGACAAACAAGGTGGAAGTATTTCACCCAGAGGGTGGTGAGGCAGTGGAACAGGTTGCCCACGGAGGCTGTGGGTGCCCCATCCCTGCAGGCATTCAAGGCCAGGCTGGATGTGGCTCTGGGCAGCCTGGGCTGCTGGTTGGCGACCTGCACACAGCAGGGGGTTGGGACTGGATGAGCACTGTGGGCCTTTGCAACCCAGGCCATTCTGTGATAATTCTATGATAAATAATCCTGCATTACTGTTCTTTTGTTATGGATCTGTTGATGGGAAACAACTTTTCTATCTGTTTACATCACAATTTCACAACAAGTATGTATTATTTAAACTGCGTGTTTTGTGAATGCTGGAGCCAAGTAATTTGTAACAGAAGCCATATGTAGGAACCACTCTCCTGAAGTGTTTTTTAAATTGCTTTGCTTGCAGCTACAGAGTTTGCCATAGAGAAAGATTTCTCATTCTGAAATTTCAAAGCCACAGGAGTGGTCACATAGCTGAGAAAGGGACAACCTGGTGATTTAGGGCTCTTCAGTGCCCGACTTGAACAGAGTACTGGAGACCTTGCTCCTCTAGCAGAACATTTCTCTGCAGTTCCATAGTGCCCAGAACTTGGAAACTGATTTATCACCTATTAGGTCCTATTTGGAGGGGTAAATGCACTACTGGAGCTGGATGGCAGGAAATTAATGTGAAATAAATGTTTATGTAGTCTGCTTTAGTTCTCTTATCCAAGTCAATCTCTGAGGCATTCAGGCTGGTTTCCAGTTTCTGTAGGTTTCCTGTACAGGTGTGCTATATGTGTACCCAGTGTGATATATCACGGGGCTGATGTGAAGTTCTCATCCCTCTGACTTCTCCCAGTGAGCAGCTGTGGGCATTTTGCCCACAGTTTAAATTCTTTTTTTATTGAGTTTAGATTTGTTGTTTCAAAAATTGGGAGTTGGTGATACTCAGTAGGAGGAGCATGGGCTGTGCTAGCTGAACAGGAGACCCAAAGCCACGCAAGGCATGGGATGGCTTTTACAAGTGGTATCCTGCTGGATTTACTTGCCCTGATGAGACTTGTCAGAGCTGCCCTTAGAAGCAGCAGCTGATAACAGCACAGCCCATTGCAGCAGAGCACCTTGCCTGGATGAGCAACTTCACGTGGTGCAAGAAGGAGTGAGAGGGAGAGCTGTTCTTCTCCGCTTCTCACCCCACTTTTCAGCTTTGCCTTTTATTGCTGTTATTTCAAGCTTGGGGTAGAAGTTCCTTGAAATGCAATGCAGGAGCTGTCTGAAGTTTGAAAAAATATATATATATTTAAACCACTGATAGTGTAGAAGGCTTTCACCCAGTGTTTGTCTTCATGAGCAGTGCCCCAGATCAGACACCCAAGCAGCTTGGCACAGACTCATGGAGCCATCTGTGATGTGTCAGGCACTGAAACAAGCTGCCAGGGCTGCTCAGGGTTAAGGAGTCCCCATCCCTGGATGGGGGTGTTCAGGACTGCAGAGATGTGGGAGGGAGGGACGTGGGCAGCAGGCGTGGTGGGGGTGGGCTTGGGCATCTTAAAGGACTTCTTCAGCTTGATGAGTTCTGTGGTTCTGTGACTGTCTGACCCGCCTGGCCATAGGCCTTCCTCTGGAGCCCCACAGAGACTAAGGGACCTTGGCAGGGCCTCACTGCCCTGTCAGCACTTCCCAGGGCATCAGGTTTGGAGCCTCCTGCCCTTCACTAAGGAGTTCTGCACGTGTCCATCCCTGCTGAGCTGAACAGTTGTGTCCTGGCACGTGTGTGGTGTTGGCCCTATGGACTCCTCTTTAAATAAGAAGGGGAGAAAACTGAATTCAGCTGGTGGTGGAGTAGGAAAGCACAGATTTCCTTCTTATCTGGATTAGTCATGTTCTGCATGGGTTTCATCCCTAAAAGAACAAGAAAATGAGGCAGCTGATATCGGCAGAGGTTGCTGCAGAGATTGCCTGTGCAGTTCCACACGAATGAATGGGAAGCTTTACTTATTCTCTAACTGGGCATAAAAGACGAAACGCGAACACCTTGTTTTTCATGTGTACATCATTGTGCCAGCATCATCCTGCTCCCAGATTAACGCGGACAGTGTGATTTGCAGATTTCACCCCAGGGCGGATTGCCTTTATTGAGCAGGAGAATCAGACCCACAGCTGGCTCAGCACACAGCACTGGGCTTCTAAGGCACAAACTCATTTGCTCCTCAGGATTGCCAGAGCTGTTGTCTGTCGGAGCTTTTGTCTGGGCCTGACCTCATTAACGTGTTTTTGAGTAATTATGGATGAGAGAAGGTGACCCCCAACTCCCTGTGCTTATCAAGTGACTTAAAGAAGTCTGTGTTTACCACAGCCGAGAACTTCTCAGCAGACAGTAATTTATACAGCTGTGATCATGCAGTAATTGTGATTTGTCACAGACGAATATTTACTTTTTTGACTAATTTAAAACCTATTCATCATACTACACACAAATTAAGAACAAAGTGTTGTGTTGGTCTTTGAATGGATAATTGCAATTAAGACACTCTCCTGCAGAAATAATGTGTGTAGGGTTAATTTGGACTCGGAATTGTATTTTCTTTGCGTGTCTGTACAATTATATTCTCCAACTGTGGCACAGAGCAAATAATCAGCTCGACAATTATTTGTGTCTGAGCGGAAACGTAGTATTTTTAATGGAAGTGTAAAAGCATCTGCAGTGCTTTGTTAGAATATTGTGGTGAAGTGGTGAACACTGGCAAGGTTGGTGGCAGTTGGATGTCATGTTTGGGTTGGGGGGGGAACTTCATTGTGACTCAGTATGTAAGAGCTCATAAACAGGAGGGAGGCTCGATTAAATGCTGCCAGATAGCAATGAGGGAGAATGGTTTTAAATGAAGTGGATGAAAACGTAGGTTGGATGTGAGGAGGAAACCCTTTACCAGAGGCGGTGCAGCCCTGGCACTGCTCCCAGAGCTGTGGTGCCCATCCCTGGAGATGGCCATGGCTGTGCCCTGGGCAGCCTGAGCTGAGGGTACGACCCATGGCAGGGCTGGGGGCTGTGAGTGCCCTTCCAAGCCAACCCTGTAGGTGGCATGCCAAGAGCTGAGCTTTACTGAGAGGCTCCTTTTCACCCTTACGTACATGGCATGTGTGATAGGAAGTGTGTAACTTTTAAATATGCATAGAAGGAGAATTTCATAACTATGGTGTAGCAAATTAAGTATTAATGTAGGTATATCTAAAAGAAAAAATCATAAAAATGTATTAATTATTTCCCCCAGTAAAATTTGAATTATGTTGCCTGAATAGCATGGTGGGGAGGTGTTATTCTTTCTAATAAAACTCAAGGAAGAAGCCTCTTAAAACACGGGGGGAACTCTTAATCTCAGAGTTGGAATGTTTAGGAAAAAAAAAAGGGATTTGTTTTAGCAATAACCTATAAACATCTTGTTGCCCGTTTTCTTTTAAAATACTGTTTTCTACCAGAGACCTGGGGGAATGCTAAAACAGCACATGTTCCACTTTGACATTCCCTAAATCTTCAGCATCATTGTTCCCTTGTCTTTTTGGCCTGTTGGTGTAATCAGACAGAGCCCTTACAGCAAGATTTTGTTTGTTGTGCAAGAACTTCTGACTGAAGGCACTGTTGGTTATCTCAGTCATCGCATGGAGCCACTTCTAGGGCATCAATTTTCAACCATCACAGTTTGTGTATTACTGATGTTCGTGATGGGAATATGTAATATTTGAACAAACAGTGTGTGCCATTCTGGTTTTGTCTGTTAGGCTATTGAAAAAATCCAGAAAACCACCCTTCTTACCTTACATAAACCCTTGACAAATATTCTGTTTGTTCAAGGTTGGCCTGGAGGTCTTGCCTGTGACCAACCTTTCATGGTGTGTGCTGCAGATGGATGTGGATCCCTGGCCTCGCTAAAAGCAGTGTTTTACTGTCCTTCACAAGTCTCTGTCCTACTAGCATTGCTCTCCACTGGAAGGCCATGGTGCTCAGCTCATTCCTGTCTCCTTGGTGTTGGCATGAGGGCAATGCTGGGAGTCAGGACTGTGCACTGCTTCCAGTGAGCCATCATCCTGCTGGGCGCCTCTCTGTCTCTTGCCGCCCATCCTGTGGTTGACAGCTTTGGTTGCTGTGGGTTTTAAATGTTCTTATGGGCCTCAAGTTGGAATTGTACAGCTTTAGTTATGTGTTATTGCTTAAACCTCAGTGTAGTGCAGGGGTAAAACAAGTGGTGTGTTGGCTTAGTGGGAATTTGTAACAGGAGTGTCCTGACATGGGATGGCAGGGACCTCTGGGTCTCTGATCCCACCCTGCTTTGGCAGGACACCCACATCCACGTGGGTTTGGAGATGCATGAGGAGATCCATGCAAACTATCCTGGTTTGTATCCATTGCATCTTCTCCTGGCACCAGGCATCCCTGAGCAGAGCCTGGTTCTTCCCTCTTGCATCTCCCTCGGATGTTTGTGAACATGGGTGAGATTCCCCCCCAAACCCCCACTCACCCAGGCTGCTAACATCTGTGCAGTTCCCTGAAGTCAGATGTTCACTTCCTGCAAATGGTTCTGCTGCAGCAAGTGGTGTATACCCAGGCAAGGAAAAAGGCTGCTAAATAACAAGAATGCTTGGCTTCTCCAGTCACTGTGTCAGGGACGCATCATGGTTTTCAACAGCACAGTAAGACACTTTTTCATTACTTTATATTATGCCGTATAAGATCAGCAGAAGTTGGGATGTTACTATAAATCATATATGTGCAAACATTGGTTTAAAAAAAAATCAACTTCACCATGTTTTGCTGAGCTTTGTCTCAGTGGGTGAAGCTGCTGGCTCTGGATTTTTCTTCTCTTTGTTCCTACAATCCATATGAGCTCATAAAATAATTACAGTCTGCTCATAGAGAAGCTGCTCAGCTTCAGTGCCATTGGCTTTATAAATTATCTGTCTATAGAGATAGCCGGAGTGTGTAATTCAGGCCAGAGGAGAACATAAAAGGAGCATGAATGGTACGTAAATGTGCGTGGCGTAAATGCAAGCCTTTTGCCCAGCTGCACTTTGAGGCAGGCCTGTGACAATGACTCCAGCTGTGCTGGTGTGGGAAACACTGCCTGTCCGTGCTGCCTGGAGAGGTGCACAGCCCTGCTCTGAGCACACTGTGCTGCTGCTTCCTGCAGACCTTGCACCAGCTGCACTGCTGGGTGCGTGATGCTCCCATGTGCTCCTGTCCAGCCATGCTGCTGGAGCCAGAACGTGTCCAAACGTAGCTGACTTACAGATCCAAAGGGCTGGATTTGGGACAGTCAATTGGCCTGCCTTGGTGCTGGGGGCATGCTTGTTAATTCCTTATTAAACCAAACTTCTGTATGGCTCAACCAGAAGAAAGATCGGGAATCCACAAATGACAGCTGTACCTTCCAGCACAGTCTGACAAACCTTGCTGTCAGAAATAAAATGTGAGTCTTGCGGTATAGTAAAACAGGACTTCCAAGATGCTATATATATATATATATATAATATATATAAAGCCAGATAGCTTCCTGTAGCTTTAAACAGGTATTATCCACATATAGCAAATGTTTGTGACCTGGAGAGCTTCTTCAGGATTAACACTGAAGAGAGGAAAATAAAGTACTGCCTAAAAGAAGTTGTACCAAACTGGATTCCATGCTAGAGGATTCCCTCCCTTTCTTTTCCATGACCTGCCTCTGAGGCTTTGCCTTCAGCAGGCAGAAGCTGCTGGCCAGCTGCAGGAGGATGGGCACAGCAAGGGCCAGGTCCTCCAGGGCCCCAAGCACCTTCAGGCAGTGCAGCCTGCAGCCCTGCTGTGTCGGAGCACATTGCTTTCTGCAGAAGCAGCTGTTTGTGGTGTCAGAAGCGCCCCTCTGCTGACCCAGAGGCTCTCCTCACATGCTGCACGCTCATTACAAGGGTGAACAAAAATGGTTTTGATTGTGCAATTCCATTGCAATTCCTTATAATGCAGTTCATTTCTATCTGCAGCGTCATTTAGCTCTTCTAAATTGGAGAAAGCACATGCCTGGTGAGGATGAAATTAATGCTGAAGGCAGTCAGAGGTAATCAGCATCTCTGGGCTTCCCCAGAATAAGGGATAGAGAAGAGCAGAAAAGAGTGTTACAGATGTATGGGGATGTGCACAAGGGGAAGGGAGTGGGGTCACTCCACACTGAGCACCCCAAGGGGCTGAGAGCAGTGGCTCCAATATGGGTCTCTTGCAGGGAGCAGGGATCCCAACCTAACCCTGTGTGGTCAGATGTTGGCCAGTGTTTGCTGCAGAACTTGAAGACCTGGGGCTTTGCTGAGCCTCAGGGCCCAAGCATGCATGTAATTCCCTGCTAACCCAGCAGCTTAATTACTGCACTGCGATGATATAGAAAAAATTGCCATAGAAAATAAAAACTAAAAAAGATAAAAATGAAATGGCAGCCCCAAGTGAACCAAGCACCAGATGAGTGGCACGTAGGGTTTAGGGGCCAGCTCCAGGTTCAGCTTCCCTTCTGAGCCACCGGCATTTTCTCATTGTTTTTGGCTTTAGGAAATGGTTTTTCCCTTATCCTTCTGCCTCTCTGTACCTTAACCACCTGATCCCTCTTTGTTTGAGCCCTTCTTTCTCCTTAACTTCACACCGCTGCTTTTTGCTATCATGTCCTCTGCAATGCTGACTTCTCATGCAGGTCACCTCTTTCCACATGAGACAAAAATCCTACTGCTGGCTGCAGAGGAGGTGGGCTCCTGATGAGCACTTGCTTGGAGGATCACTGGGACTTGGAGGTAGTGAAGCATCGCATTGAGGCCTTCATTCCAGTCCTGTCGTCTTGTTGCAAACCATAGCAGACAGGAGCCTGCAAGAGAAATTAAAAGAACAGCAAAGCACTGATCTTGTCCAGAGGTTAATAGCTGAGTTGTGCAAGCAATTGTCTGTGCAGGGAACCAGCAGTGTTCTCGTCTCGCTTCACTCTCCTCTTGCATGCCCCACTGCCTTCTTGAAATGTTGTGTGTCACAGCAATATCTGAGAGCCAGGCTTAGGATCAAATGCAGCCTTACCTAAAGCTCCAGAAAAGTGGTTATGTTGTTGTGGTTGCTTTTCAATACTTTCCTAGCATTAGTGATCTCTTCACAAGGCTGCCGACCTCATAAATGTATGGAAACAGCAAAGTGAAGCAGCCATTATAGTTGCCTCGTAGAGGCATTCCAGGCCAGGCTGGATGTGGCTCTGGGCAGCCTGGGCTGCTGGCTGGCAAACCTGCACATAGCAGGGGGTTGAAACTGGATGAGCATTGTGGGCCTTTTCAACCCCGGCCATTCTGTGATATATAAATATATCTAATATATGTGTGTCAGCTACCAGAAGATTGTATTTGTGCTGCTTCCCAGGGAGTTGAAGTCTTGTGCTTGCTGGTTATGGTCTGGGAGAAGGGCATCCCAAGGCTGTGCAAGTTGGTTCTTTTGGACAGCACCTCTTGTAAATGAAAAGTTATGAGAAGGCATAATGTAAAAGCCAAATCATTCTCAGCCCCCTAGGAAACTTTTTGCCATCAGGCATTGTGGTAAACTTAGCATTTTGGGTAATGTCCGAAGCCAAAAGACCTTTCCAGCAAACTGAGATGCTGAGACACACCTGATTTATGACCCCAGCAGCACTGGTCTGCTGCTGGGCTAACCTTTGGGCACCTTGCTCCGTGGGTTGCTTGCTTTTCCCCCATTTGTATTCTGTGATGGACTTTGATCAAATATCCACAGGAAAAATTAGGATTATTTTCCAAGCATCATGAGATTTATTTATCCAGCTGCAATTGTCTAAACAATGGATTGCAGGATTGATGAAAATGTCAAAGAATATGAAATGCAGTGAATCAATTCTATTGATTTATCCATAATTACCCAAAGTAGCCTTAATCTGTATTCATGTTGGGGTATCCATAGAAGTGTCTGAGTTACAAAGGACAGTGCTGTCAGCAGAAAAGCAGAGAGGTTCCCTTGCTGGTGCAGTGCTGTCATGTATGTGCAACTTTTTTCTTTTTTTTTTTTGCCAAATTCATAATCAGAAAATCCACACTTTGCAGGGAAGTTTACCTGGTGTCCTTTGCCATACTTCACATAAACTTGATTCTCTTTTCTGAAATTATTTCCAGGCCTAATTCTTTCAAAAGCAGTGTGGTAGGGGGAAAAAACAACAGTTCTTCCATTTGTTGGGGGTCAGCACTCCATCCCCAAACAGGGTTCTGTATTTTACTTCCTTTGTGTCAAATAGAGGGGAGTAGAACTGAATTGTCCTGGGGTTGGTCATTCCTGGCAGCTAAATCTTCCTGGCTGTACCAAGAGAATCAAAGGACTGGGACTGGCTGGAGGGCTTTGTATGGGTAGACATAGATTGCTCTGTAGCAATTCTTGCTTTATAAACTTCCTTATTTCCATGCAGACATTGATATTTTATACTGCAGCAGTTGTAATATATTGAGGCAGTATTCCCATCTTAGGCCAAGTCAAAGAAAGATGCCTTCCTTGTAAGACACCACGTTCTTGGGTTGCTCAGTGACCTTTTAAGCATTTTGTGAAGAGGGACCCTTACAAACATGCTCTTGCTCCTCAGTTTGGAAATGCAACTGCTTGGAAGTGATGTTTTTTAGCACATAAACTCAGCAAGGGAAGGTGATGATACCTGCTCCACAGCAAAGACTTCTGGCAGTTTGTGGAGCACCTCTTTATGTGAAAACAGCTTGCTTAATAACACAGCTGAACACGGAGATTTATTATAATAAACGGTGCTTCAACAAATCACCTTTGTTTTAAATGATAAGATCTGTCCAAGTTTTTGCTGACTGTCTTGATAGAAATAGTCCATTTTGAATTCAGTGTTGTACGTTCCTTGTAGGATATTTGCTTCTGGTGAAGAGGAGCAGTGATGCTGTCTCCTTGCAATAGATACTGGTTTCCCAGTGCTGTAGCCGTAGCTAAAAACACTTAAATTGTCTTTTAGCATTTCCCTTAGAAAACACCACTTGCAAGCTTTCATTACTCTGTCATAAAAGTCTCTAGGAGGTGAAATTCAGTGCACAAGGTTCAATCCATGGCTGGAGCTGAATGGCAGGTGGAATTTCTGGAGTCAGAATTTCTTTTGGGGAAAAAAAAACAAACACACACCCAACTTTCTTCTTCCCTTTGTTTTGTTTCTTTCTTCGCTAACATTTATTGTGCGATTGCCCAGCGTCAGAGCGCTTCTCTGTTGCAAAAACGGGCCTTAAGGTGTGAGGCAGCAGCACTGCAGAGGTTGTTTGTGAAGCAGCGCGTCGTGGATGCGATTGTTGGCAGTCAGAGTGCAGGTTTGTCCTTCAGAATTTAGTAACTTGCAGTTATTTTTCATTCACCCGTCCCCATTGTTTTAGAGGACGCACAGCGCAGAATATAAATTAGGAAGGAGGTGTCAGTGATTATAGATAATATGCTAAAACTGTTTCTGAAATATTTATTAGAAAATAGGTTAATAAAGTGACACGATGCACCTGTGCTGGTGTGAAGTAGACAATATGAGAAGATTATGCTAATGTAAGTATTTAGCAGCAAGTCTTCATTGGGATTGCTCTGTGCTATTATCACGGTCAGCCCAGGAATTGTAATTCAACTGAAAGCAAATGATCAAGGGTTTTGTTTCTTTCTTTCTTTTTTTTTTCCTTCCCAAGTTTTGGCTGCTCTTTAGCCTGATGAATTAGAAGGAATATATTGCAAGGAATCTTTTTTAACGTATTATTGAACAACAACAAAAAAGAATAAGTGAGAAGTAGGCTGGGCAGAGAAGTATCACATAGAGGAGTGTAAAATGAGAAGAATTTTGGAAACCTTGATGTGGGCTGAGCAGCTGTCAGGTTGGGAGGTGTGAAAAGAAGCTAATAGTAATAATATCACAAGGAAAGAAAAGAGTTTGGGGTGGGAGACGATTGAGGGCAGGTGGGAGGAGGACACGTGCCTTCGTGCTCATACGTTACCATGATTTTGCCTTTCATTTCTCATACACAGCATGTGTGTCTGAGTATTACGTATTCTCTATGCTCAGGGGTCATAACAATTGGAAAGTCATCATCCTGTATGTGATGCCAAGAGAAAAGCTGTTACAGGGATGTATGAAAATATGGATTTTAATTTATATGCAAGTGAAAAGTTGATTAAAACTTAACCATGCTTTGCAGATGAAAAGTTGAGAAATAATTTAAGATGTTTGATGTGATTGCTCTGTAAGAGAGGCGTATTCGTGTGTTAGTGAGCAGTTGTTCAGGTTTGGGTTTTGCATGGGGATTTCAAGGTCTGGGTCTGTTGTTTCATACACAGTCTGACAAGGTAAGAGTAGTCTGTCTCATATATGCACAGCAAATTTGTCTCCCAGAGCAGCAAAATCACAAGCATGCAAGGCATGGTAATGTGCAGGAAGGCTGATCAGCTGTAATAAAGCATTCATTATCCCTCCATCTAAATTAACTGAAATGGTGCAATAGGCCCTTTTATAATGTCTCTTAAATTCCCTCTCTCATTGAATTAACAGCAAAACCTAGATTATTTTAAGCTGTGTGTGTATATTCTTGTTTAGATCATTATGCTGTCATTACAGAAACCATTTGTCCTTGGTTCCTTGGTTCTTCTGTACTTTTTCCTTTATCCCTTCAGTTTCATGGGCTACATTTGTAGCTTGCACTATTACTATTTTCAGATTTTCTTGTAAGTGTTTTGTGCAAGTGCTTATAGTGCAAAGCTGATGCAAAAGCTGACAAAATAATATGCAAAACAGAATATGCTGTAGGAAAGGTTTTACTTCTGAAACATCCTTCTCCAAAAAAAAGTCTTTGTGCAGAGTTAGTTTGATCTGCACGTGTGTGTTACCCAATGAGTTGGGTGTGATGCAGTTCTGCTCATCTCCTTTAGCGTTTGCAAATGCCTTCTAGTGGTGGGAGAGGCTGAATGGACGTAGGGCATCAAATATGTTCACCGGTGTGAACAAGCAAATCAGAGCATGTGATTAATTATAAGAGAGAATGGAGAAAGAAGAACCAACTGTACCTGAGAAAGGGAAGAAAAAAAAGAGTTGTTTGGCACAGTGACTGCTGTTCCACTTGTATGCTCTAACTCTTTGTCTTTTCCTCATTTATTGTTGCCTGTGGAAGTCTAGATGTGACAAGTAGGGATAGCCTCCTGGATTCAGTGAGATTGCAGAGAAGCCCTTTTTTCCCCACATACAAAGGTAAAATTACAGAATCAAAGAAGAAGTATTTGTGTTATTATTTGCTTTAGCAATCTCTAGGTGTGCATCCACAAACCATTTAACCCCCTGCGGGACCACTGGACATGATTAACAATGATAAAAACACACTAATTGCAATTGAAGTTATGTTTATAGCTTGAATGGGCAGCATATTTGTGGCTTTATTGACTCTGGATGGAGGGCCATAAGAGAAGGAGGAGGGAAGAGGGCCAGAGGAGAAATTATGGAAGGAATTAGGACTTACCTCTCCTTTTGCCCAGGCAAGGAGAGCAAGGTGAGTGGTACCCAACTGCAGCATAGGTGTTTGACTCACTGTGTGCTGGCGCAAGTGGTTATTCCTCCTGATTTAAAAAGAACTGATAACGTGTCTTATCAGGAAATAAATGAACAGGGATACATTATCAAGGCATCCAGATGATGGAATAGAGCCTTACTCTGCTGGAAGCTGTCTAAATGCAGGATAAGAAATCAGTCCCTGCCTCAAAGGACCTTCACTGTAACTACAACAGAAAGCTGCTGATGCATTGAGAGGCAGCCCCAACACCACCCATCCTCAGAGGCTGAGCAGCCTCAAACCTCATGCCTCTAGGATGTTAGTTTTGTTACTTGTTGTCCTTCAGCACCAGTCTGTCTTCCCTTCACATCTCTTGAAGTGGTTTTCTTCTGCAATCATATCCCTTTTATTCCGATTGCATCGTGAAAAAATGTTAATTTCCTTCTTTTAATTGGGTTGATAAAGTCTTTTGTCTAACAAATCTTTTGCAATGTGTTAACGTTAGATTTTGTTGCTGCGTGCGACGTTCTCAGTATTGTAACTAAGTACATTGTGAGTAGTTCCAGCCTCTCAACTTCTCTCTTTCTCAAGGTTTTAACTTTCGTGGCTCTTTTTGACATGGATAATACATTCTTTTGTTAGTAGAAGCTGAGCTTGGAGAAAAGCACTCCTTTCTATGCACAAGCACCAAGAGCTAATCTTTGTTATTAATTACACCGAGATAAGCTGTGCCCCTGTGGATTGATGTTCTTCATCTGAATGTGGGAGATACTTTTGGTGACTTCTCTTGGCCCAGTGATGTCCAAAACAAGTACACTTCATCTGTTAACTCTGCCTGTTCTGAGAAAGCCATTTTTGGATGTCTTTTTTTGTTGGTTTCCTTGTTTCCCTCACCTTAACAGTGAAGTTATTGCAAACCATCAAAACCTGCTTTGAAAGAGAAGAGGCTTGGGCTAAGACCTGGAATTATTCATAAAAATATTCCACTTCCTCTTTTGAATTTTATTTGGGCATAAACCTGAACCATTTAAATTCATGAGTTGCAGCAAACTTTGCAGACGATAAGACGCCATTTCCTGCAGTATAGTCAGGAATTCAGTGGGCAATGTTGTTGTGTTTTTTTTTCCTCCATCCACATGATCTCTTTAGAGCAATCATCTTTCTTTCCAATGAAGCACACAACTGAGCAGCGTACCAAAGTGGTAAGGAGGCCACCAAACCTTCAGACTTTTCACCACGTAGCCCCATGTCCATTGCTGCAGATCTTTCCCAGGATGATATTTAAATAGTCCAGGAGAATCCTTTCTTTTCAGTGTCACTGGATTTCCATGCACCTAGCAGAATTCCCAGTTAATGCTGGACTTGACTCATCTGCATCCTCAAATGCTTTCCAGAAACCTTACGATTTCTCTGCTGTCTTTCTGGGTTTTCTCACTCCTCTTCACTTTGCTGTCAGAAGAGGGAGAGGATGTGGCTCACATCTTTCTGCTCCAATTTGAGCATGGAGAGCAAGCTGATGGGGAAACGGCCAAAGAAATCTGCACTGATAGATTTGTGCACTGTCATTGATGTTCTCCTAGGTTGAATATGAGGGTACACAAGCATCTTCTATTCTATTTTAAAATTTTCCACTTGAGAGCAACCAAATCATGGCCTTTTGTTCTATAATGTTTTCAGAATGTTGACATGTTCTCTGAGATCCTGTTCCAGATGTTCTGTTGTTTTGATGTGTTTTTTTTTTGAGGTCCTGTCTGTGTTCCAGCAGGATGATATTGCTTCTCACTCTAGTGTGAGTTTATCAGAGAATATAAGGTGTTCAGGAGTCAGTGGTGACAACAGAAAGTAACATTCACCTATGTCATCTCCTCCATTCAGCATTTTTGTGGGCTTCATAACCATCCACTTTTCTCCATGGTGAAGCTGGGATGAAATCTTTTCAACCTTGTTAACCAACTTGCTACTTCTAGATGGTCATATTTTCATATATATTCTTAAATCAGCTTCATGAGATCAAGTCATCGACACCTCCTTGTTTTCTCTTGACACTGGGAGATCCTATAAGAGAGAGAAGTTGGGATGCATTATGAGCTCAGGATGAGAGAAACCATTATGGTGACTTTAATGGTGCCAGGAGGTAGTAGTAGTTGAACGGGTCTCTGATTATTCCACTCTATAACTTCTCTTTTTATGGTAATAGGATTGAGTGTAACATCAAATTAAATGAAAACCAAAATGGGGCTTGAATAATTAAAAAATCAACAGTTGAATCTCTTCATTTTTTTCTTTTTTTTTGATGTTCTACTGTAGGAGGTTGGGAGAATGCCTGCTTTCCCAAAGCACTCTAGTTACAGGATAGCATATGGGCTGCAAGTGAGTGGTGGTATTTATTTACAATTACAGTTTTATAGATGTGTTGTGGTTTGGTCCTTTTCCTGTTGCAATGTACAGTAGATTCTGCACTGTTTGTTGTTTATTTGTAGTCACTTGAATGAACATGGGGAAAAATGAGAGCCACGATTTGAAGAAAAATAATGGTATATAAAGTAATGAGATTGTTCCAAAGCTTAATTAGATGGAGCAGATTGAATACATTACAGTGATGTCTTGAGGCAACATTATTAAATTGGAGGCATAATCCTCCCTGTATTGGAGCTGATTTTTTTTTATCTTGGTAGGGTGAGGAGCGTCAGTGAGCTCTTCCTACTGGTCATTGCTGATCCTTCTGGGAAGAGTTATGGATCTCAGAGCATTGTCAGACTTTAAAAGCACAAAGCAAAACCGGACGTAAATCTACAAACGGAATTGGTGGTATTTTGGTTACAGGGATAACTTTGGATTCAATCTTAGTATGTGTTACAGCTCAGTAATTGAATCATAGATCTAAAACACGTCTGCAGCGTGTTATTGTGTATGCCGAATTCATCTCATTTATAAAATCTCTTAATGGAGTTGTTTCCAAATATATACACTGACAAAGATACTGGTGAATAATGCATGGACGTGCTGTTCCTGAAATGCATCCCTGCATGTGCTGGGTGCAAGTACAGGGGTGCAGGTGAGATCTTCAGGTACAAAGAGCAATATTATTGTGTGTTTTGACACACAAATGTGTCTGTGTGCATGTATTTAACTTTTTCTTTTACATATTCATTTCTGTTTAATAATTATTTCATTGTCTACATTTTCTTTTGTACTTCTACCTGGAAAAAAAAAATCTTTCTGTTCACGTGTGGATTCTTTCTTTCTCCTGCTGTCGGAGTAATCTGATTCTACAGTACAGATACATCCCAGCTGTGTGACAATTAGTGCCTTGTTTTGTTAATTTCGTATACGTGAATAATCTCTGCTCCCATCCTGGTCTCGGTGTGAGGTTTGATTTCATTTGGGCAACCAAGCATTTAGCTAGATGTTCTTTTCTTTTTTTTTCTCAGGACAGATCAGTAGGTATCTTAAATTCAAATAACAGTTCTAACTCCTTCTACTGTTTTGTTTAATTTATTATCTTTTTTTTTGTCAGCTGGTAGAAAGATTAACTTCCTTATTTGCATCCAGTAGTGCCAATCTCTTCTTAAAGATTGCTTTTGGGGGAAAGAAAAGACAGGTTATACATGTTACGATTGGTCTTCATCGTTTCTAAAGCTTTAAGGGGACATAAATCTGTATCACAGACAGCCTGCTCCAAAGACAAGCTCATTTGTCTGGGCATTAGCTGGCAGTTCCATAGCATAAATTTAAAGTTTTCAGGAGGAATCTAATGTTTATTTTGAAAATGGAGATTAGAATACCAGAGAATAATATGTTTACTTTTCAGCACCATGAATATGTAGTGACCTACTTATACTGTACCATTTGGTTTTATTTTTAAAGCTTGTCAAGCCAACTCCTATTGCAATTTAACAAGCAACCTTTTTAGAGAAGCAATAAACTGTACTGGGTATTAAATTAGCATTTTAGAAGTAGAACATTGCACAACATTTTGAAGACTGTCCTTCAACAGCTTTTTAATGTGTTTTTGTTCCATAAGTAAAATAGTGTCTGTCTCATGTGTTTGAGAGCACGTTTTGCTTCACCTGCAAGTTAAAATAGAGCCAGTTTCAATTCTAGTGAGCTACAGCATTCAGACACTGTCACTTTAAAGGGGGGAAGAAAACGAACCAACTTCATTTTTCCTCTAATAAACTGAATGCTTAATGATCTCCTGATTATCATGAGATATTTTAAAGACAAGTGATTTTTATCCAAAACATCCCTTATGTTTCTTTACCCTGCGTCTGCAAATTTGCTTGATTAATTTTGAGAACATCTGCATATAATTCCGTATGCTCAACACTGGTGAGATCACACTGCTTTTCAAGTAACAGCTACAAATCTCACTTCCCAGACAGACTCCGATTTTTGTCTAATTGGAATGCCAAATGTACAAAGGTGCCACCGAAGAGTGTGTAATTATGTAATTTTCTCTTGATCTTTCAGAGTCTTCCTGCGAGCAATTAATCAGTATGCAGATATGCTAAACAAAAAATTCCTTGATCAAGCCAACTTTGAGTTGCAGGTAAGAAAAAAATTATCAAAATACCAAACAGTGTCTCGGGATGTAATATTAATATTCTAATAAACTTCTGTCCTAAACCTAGAACTCATAAAGTTGGAAAAGACCTCTATGATCCCCAGGTCCAGCTGCCAGCCCATCCCCACCATGCCCAATGTCCATGTCCCCATGTGGCACATCAACACGATTTTGTTGTCTATGTGTATGTGACTGTAAACCCTGGAATCCCAGTTAGCCCCATTCAGTCGTTCTGTCCTCTGCACTTACACTCCATTGTCATATCGTTCTCCTCTTAAAACAGCAACAAGTTTTATCCTAGAGCACCATACTGAACTCTTCATTTCCCTCTGGATGTGCAAAAAGGGGTGTCTTTCCCTTTCCAGACAGGTCATAGAGTTACAGAATGGCCTGGGTTGCAAAGGCCCACAGTGCTCATCCAGTCCCAACCCCCTGCTGTGTGCAGGTCGCCAACCAGTAGCCCAGGCTGCCCAGGGCCACATCCAGCCTGGCCTTGGATGCCTGCAGGGATGGGGCACCCACAGCCTCCTTGGGCAACCTGTGCCAGTGCCTCACCACCTTCTGGCTGAAAAACTTCCTCCTCATATCCAACCTAGACCTCCCCTGTCTCAGTTTAAAACCATTCCCCCTTGTCCAATCGCTATCAACCCATGTGAAGAGCCATTAACAGGTGCTTTAGTAGAGCTATTGACTTGAATGTGGGGCCTGAGTGTGGATCCTTTTCTATCTTTTCCCTGTATTTACGTTCATATTTTATTTGACTTGAATAACCAAATGCAATCAATTGGGATTTGTAGATGGGAAATGTTTCATGGAAAGATGAACACAGCGAGGGGGTGTGCTAAATAGATCAAGAAACAATGTCTGTGTAGTGTCTGCTATTTTCACCTTTAAATATTTATGTGGATAACTTCAGTTCTTCCAAGGTGTTTTGTAGATGTGCAGAAAAACATTTCAGAGAATTAATGGTACCTGTTCTTGTCGTTCTGGGTCCTTTCAGCTTTGGAACAACTACTTCCACCTCGCCGTTGCTTTTCTCACACAAGAGTCTTTGCAACTGGAGAATTTTTCAAGTGCTAAGAGAGCAAAAATACTTAACAAGTAAGTCCAATTCGTCATCTAAATCGTGGACAAGAACTTGAGGTCTGTTAACATAATTTTAGTTTAATTTCTTAGCTAAATCTATTCAAATTGAGACGCAATCATGGTATAATGAAAGGTTGGTTCTTAAAAACATGAATCAAGCCTTGCGTGTGTTTCTACCCTTGAATCAAGATCTAAATTACATGATTCATTACTGATGAAGACAGTATTTTATACTGCAGGGTATTCATGAAGTCAAGACTTCTCAGAAGTATTAACATATTACAAAGCTGCATTTTTAAATCACTTCAGCTTTGTGATCATTCTCATTCTGTGGGCACTCTTTGGTACTTAATCTCTGACAGCCTTTTAGGGTGAATTTTCCCAACTGCAGCCCGTATCCCTGTGTCATCCCTGAGGACTGGCTTTGTAGAGCCGTAGCCGTGTTGCTGCCCTGCTTATAGAAGGAGTTGCATTGCCTACCTCTGACCAGGCAGCTCGAGCTGTGTGATTTCACTTCGGAATCCCACAGCAAATGAAAGGAAAGCAAAAACACTGCGGTGTGAATTTTTTCATGCGTGCATTTTTACCAAATTTTCTTGGGCTCCCAGTGCAGAGGACCCTATCCTTGACTGAGCGCTGAAAAAGCTGGCTGAATATTTTGGGGCTGTATGTGCAGGTTCACTTTTGGTGCTGTGGTGTAAAGAACTCCTGCAAAAGCAGTTTGTTTCCATATTCAATCAGGTTTCCACAGTTAATGCACAAAACCACAGTTTCAGAGCTCTGAGTCCCTGGCAAGCCTCTTCTATGTGTAATATATATTCTATATAGAGAGAGATAGGGTGTATTTTGCATTACTGAATTGAAGCCTTTTTTTGTGTTACTGTGATGTGAGATACTGCAGTGAGAATGGGAAGAGTTTCACACTGCTGCAGTGTGATGCGATTGTAAAGGCTTTGCTGGGAGTGGCAGCACCATGTGGGCTGCACTCTTTGACCAGAAAGCAGAGGGCTCTTTCTTATTATTATTATTATTTCTTTTTTCCCCAGCAGCTGAGTTTTGCCCTTCAAACTCATCCATTCCATCCTGAGTTTGGAGGTGTGTCCTTTGGAAGCTGTGATTTACCACAGTGTTAAAACAGAATTTTTCAGCACTGTGTGATCTACCACACGTGGCTCTGGGCAGCCTGGTCTGATGGTTGGCAACCATGCATACATAGCATGGGGGTTGAAACTGGATGGGCATTGAAACTGGATGGGCATTGTGGTCCTTTTCAACCCAGGCCATTCTATGATTCTATACGTACATGTGACCTGTGGGGCTGCTGTGATGGAACTGGAACATATAAAAGTTTGGTGGAAAAGTGATCTCAAATAGAGCTTGGGGTTTTGCAGCTGTGATACAAATACCACAGATAGCGTGAAAGCCGCTGACTTGCACAGAGAAATCAAGGTGCTTTTTTTCAGTGAAATAATCCCATTTTGTTAGAGCTGGAATGCACGAGCCATGTTTTTGCACAAGATGAGATCAGTTGGTACAAACTCTTTAATTAATAAGTGCAAAGCACACTGACAGAAGTCAAAGTGCTGCAGTCCCACCCAGAGGGATTGAGCTTGGCAGCTCTGGGTCCCAATTCTCTTCCCTCCTCCTCTGAGCAAAGCTGGGGTGCCCCCACCCAATGGGGCTCCTATTGGGCTCCTGATCCGAGCAAAAACCAATGCCAGGGAGCCAGTGGGACTGGAAATGCCCCTAAAATACATCTGGAGACTGATTTTCCTCTTTGTGAGAATAAGTTCTTTGGATGGAAGTGTTCTGAAGTGATTCTGATATTAAGTGGGGCAGCATATTTCACTGACGAAATCTGAGAAATCAACAGACGTTACTCACTACTGAGATAAGTAAACAGATTAAGTCATTTGAAGTGGATACTTAATGAAGTTTGCTAAATTGTAAGTCTCTGTTTATAATGATTTTGCAAGTTGTTATTTTCAGTTTAATCGTGTTTGGGGGACGAAAACCAAGGCAGTAAATTCTTCAGATGCAATGAGTGGTTGAAAGCACGAAGTTTTATTGCTGTGGGGAAACAACTATCAGTTCTATGCCAAAGGGATATAAATAATCACTTCAGTCAATTTCACTCGCCCTCTTTTTTAAGTACATATTTCAATGTGTTAAATATTCAATAATTAAAATTTAATTATTGTAATTTGCCGTTTTTACTAAATGTTGGATTGAAACATTAGGTAATTACAGACTGAATGATAAAGAGAAATATCATTAATCCTTATTAATGACAGGGTGTCTCACTGTTATCCCACAAAAACCCCACAAGTTGCCAGACACAACTGTTCTGCTCATCCTGTGGTTTAATTATTGATCTTCAGTAAATAATCTGCGCAGCAAGTAGGTTGGAGCTCCTTATGTAGGTCTTGGAGGATGGTTATGGAGCTGGTCTGGTAATGCATGAAGTCAGTAGGCTTTTTTGTGTTTGTTAAGCTTTCCTGGCATCAACACTGTGATGGAGGGCATGCGGCATAGGTGCCACCAGAGCTGAACAGGAGGCAGGCAAAGGAGCATCCACGTATGTGTTGCTTCGGCCCAGCACCCCACATCCCCATGATGAACAACACAAAAGCTCTTCCTTTATGATTTCACACAGGATGTCACCCAGTGCGCCTGGTTTTATTTTCTAGGACAACGTTATGCTAAGAGTGTGTGTATAAATAAAACAGAGCCTTAGGCCGTGCAGCTCTCAGCCGCGCTTCCTGCAGCCATTGCTGTTTGAAAAGTAGGAACCGCTCACAATTAATCTCTGCAAACACCCACGTGTCTCAGAGGATGGTTAGGTAATCCAAAAACAGAGGTTTGCCCAAGTGAATGTTTGGTGTTCTCCCTTTAATAAGTGGAAATTCATTCCATAAATGGAAACTCAATGGTCTCTGAGGGACAGCACGGAGTGCAGGGTGAGCTGCGGAATTTGGGGCTGCATCTCTTGGGACATCCTGAACAAGTCTGCCTCTCCCTTTGGCCCCAGTTGAATTCTGCAGAGATCAGTGCATGTAGGTGTATGGCAGAGCTGGGCGAGCGAGGCCATGCGGTGTCACTGGCAAGGGTTACACTCGGAGGATTTCGTAGCATCATCATAGAATCATAGAATGGCCTGGGTTGAAAAGGACCTCAAAGATCAATCTAGTTTCAACCCCCCTACCACAGATTGACCTCTACTTTTAGATATTTTGGAACACTGGTCAGATTTTCAAACCAAATTTCTCCGCTTATTGATATGTACATGATCTTCTTTTTAATCGTGTTTTTGTTCTCTCTTTAAGATATGGTGATATGAGAAGGCAGATTGGTTTTGAAATCAGGGACATGTGGTATAATCTGGGTAAGTAGCATCAACACCTGTTGCTTAATGCTTTCAGCCAGTGTTTGTTTGAAGGAGGTTCAGATGAAACAAGGTTGCTTTCTCCTGAAATAGGCACCTAGGAAGCAAGTGATGTAAGATAAAAGTGATGTAAGAAATAAAGCCTCCTCTGCAAACTTCATTCACCATCTGGGAAGATACGTAACTAGTCAGTGTTTACTTATCTTCTTTTTTGTTTTGTGGTATTCAGCCTCATTTTAAATAGAAACAACTATAGTGAGGGCTTTTGCTCTTTTTTTCAGTAAATATATGGATATGAAAATATGTATACGGACACATACACGTAGATCCAGTGTACTGTAGCAAAATGAATATACCTGGGGGCTGCCAGTAGCTTTGCCTGGAAATTCAACTTGAAGTCTGATTTTCAGTCTTGTTTGGCTGTATCAGAATGACTCAGGGTGATCAGCAAAGAATGGGAAGTTGAACATCCTCAGTTTGTGGATAAATTAGGCACACCTTTCTCAACTCCAGGTATGTTCTGTGGGTGTAATTTAGCTATCCAGGGATTAAATTTTGTGAGCTACAGAGTATTTACTGAGAACTGAGTGTACTCATCTGCCAGTTTTCATTTTCTTGTGCTTAAGAGCAGAGACACTTCAGCTGTTCTGAGTTTTATCAAAAGTTCCTTAAATTATCAGAAATAAATGCATTTGCCACTTGACTTATATCTCTGGCTGAACTGTTGTTGCTGAAGCTTGAAAAAATATATAAGCATATATAAAGGAAGGGGTTACCAGGGATCACAATTATTTGATATCACAGAGGTATCATCCACTCTGCTGGAATGACGAGAAAAGCCTTCCAAGAGCAGTTGAATTCACTTTTTATTAGAAGCATCTTTCACAAATCTGGAGAACAGATTAAAGCATAACGCACAGCTGATGTGGGACTTGACAGGCAGGTAATGGTTCCAGCCCCATAACAGATGCTGGGTCAGCCAGCTCAGGAAGCTGGCAGCCTCCGTGGTGGTTATTAGCTAAATCCTTCACTGCTTTATGCTTACAGTCACATATCCATCTGTTACTTTTCCTACTTTCTCTTGCATCTTTGGGTTTTTAAACCTGGTGTACTTTTCCTGCCATTTAGTGGACTGGAAGTAGAGGTGTTTGTACATGTGTGTTCTGGCTGTTCTGATGTGGCCATTTTATGCAACCTTGAGACACTGGAGCGCGCTGTGCTTTTTACTGCTGTCACGGACACTGGCTGCTCTTCTGCAAGCTTTTTGTAGCTGCCTTTGAGTTCTGCTTTTCACCATTAACAGGGAGATGCTAACCATTTCCACTGGTGTTTTGTGATTGACTGCCTTCCGTGGAGGGGCAGTGTTTTCTTCAATCTTTGTGCTATCATGAAAGCCTCTGTATTTTTGATAGAGTTTTAGATAGACTTTTGGTTTCTTCTATACAACCCGTTATTACTCAGGAAGACGACTCTGTAACCTCTTTCAGCTCTGATGTCTGTGCATTCCCCAACTGACTGGGATCCTTAATTCTGAAATTTTACATGTTGAGGGAGTTGGTAAATTGTTGCACTTCATAACAAAAGCTGCAGCAGAAAGGCAAATCGTTCTTTTTCTCAACTTCTTTGTGATACAAATAGTCAATGCTGATCATGTTTAACTTCTGGCTCTCCACCAATCTCATGTATGTCACAGCATCAATTAGGAAAGAATACTGACTTACCACTGCAGGGGAATTGATTGTAGTGCGCTTGACACTTTTATCTTTAGAAGTTTCACTACATTAGTCAAATTATTAATATATATGCTGAGAAACAAAATCCAAAGCGGAAAGCTGTAATTCTTGCATAAGCTTGAGCATATAATTTTTTATGACTACCTGCCATTGTGTATAAGATTAAATAAAGACGAATAACTTTGACTTTTGATTTATGTGTTGGAGTGGATAAGTCTCAAATTATCTCATAACTTTTTTAACTTTTTGTTTAGAAATTGAACACATAATACTTGCGGAGTTAAAAACTTTCCAGCTGGGGACAAGACAGACCTTTAGCTGTGATGCACATGAAAAAGTATAATTTATTTTCTGAAATTAGATGGTAAAATACAAACTCTGAAAGGTTATTTTTGCCTGTGTATTTCTGGTGCAGTAGTGGTTACATTAAAAAAAAATGAAGGAAAGAAAAAGGATCATGTGTAGAAGAGTAGAGCAATAGGTAACTGTGCATGCACACTTTAAATAATGTAATTTAGGAGGCAAGATTTTGTTTTAAACAGGGAGCCCTGTGTGAGAAATGCAGACTGACAGATTTTCTACACAAACCCTTGCTGTAGCTGCCCTGTCTGATACCTTGCTCAATTTGATCACGAAGGCTTTAGGTTTGTGTGCTGTGATGCAGTAGCAGTGAGGATGGCTTTGGGGAGTGTAGTCCCAGCGTGCAGAGCCCCTGCTGTGCTGGCTTTCTGAATGTGCTGTGAGGCTTTTATTTTCCTGCATGCATCAGTAGCAATGCATATTAGTATCTCTAGGCTTATTTCCTTCCAAATCACAGCCTGAACTTTTTAAAATAATACATTATTTGGTGTCACTGTTTAGTTAGAGCTGAGGCACTTTAGACCTGGATGAGTGTTGTGGAAACACAGAGAAGGCTGTCTTGATGTAAATGTAGGAAATCAAATGTTATGCACTTAAAAGCATTACGCGGTGCAATTCAGCATATGCAAAACACAGCTTGATGCTGGGTCACGTATACCAATTTTCAATGGTTAATGTTTTCAACCAGGGGAATGTTGAAGAAGCGACAAAGAAATCTTGGTGGTAGAGTCGATCAAGGAAAGACAGGTCAGAATCACAGAATCACCAAGGTTGGAAAAGACCTTTGAGATCATCTGGTCTAACCATCCACCTACCACCACTATTTCCCACTAAATCATGTCCCTCAGTACAACATCTTCATGTTCCTTGAACATCTCCCGGGTTGGTGCCTCCTGGGCAGCCCATTCCAGTGCCTGACCACTCTTTTGTAGAATAATTTTTTTCCTGATGTCCAAGCTGAATCTCTCCTTGAGCAACTTGAGGCCGTTCCCTCTCATCCTATCTCTAGTTACTTGGGAGCATAGGCCAACCCCCAGCTCACTATAACCTCCATGCAGGCAGTTGTAGAGAGTGATAAAGTCATCCCTGAGCCTCCTCTTCTCCAAACTAAACAATCCCATCTCCCTCAGCCACTCCTAAGCCTTGTGCTCCAGACCCCTCACCAGAAAGCATTGCTTTTATTGAACCAGCTAGTGGAAGGTAGAAGAGTGGAGGTCCTGAAGATGAAGTAAACCTATGGTGCTGTCATGCAGTGGGCTGGTCACCAGCCCAGCCCTCTCTTCACAGTCCTGATATCAAGAATGGACCGGGCAAAGATGTTAATGTTGTTGGAGGGAAAGCCGGGGTTAAAAATAGACCTGAACTTTGAGCATTGTATAAAAAGGAGTCATTACAAATAACACTGTGAATTTGTTATGCGTGTGCACAGCTGACCCAAGTCAGGGGTGAGGTTGCTGACAAATTGTTCAGTGGCCCAAAGGCAGATTAGAAGCTGGGAAATGAAAATCATGCAGATAAAGAAAGCACTTGCATATTGGCTCACTCGAGTGAAGCTCAGTGCTGTTGGGTGAGCAGTCTACATAGAGAATGTTGTGGAAAGGCAGAAACCACTGTGGAAAGTTTTTTTACGTAGTCAGAAAAAAAAAATAATCCTGGTTTTACATGCAGTTTTTAAAACAGATGTGCAGTTTGTCTTCTGGAAGAGAGGCTGCAGTTTTCTTCCAGATTCGTCATATATTAAGTCTCTGTGTGGGATCTCCTGTGCTTCTGGGGGGGTAGGGGAGTGGGGAAAAAAATAGGGAGAATTCATGGCTTGGTTGTTTGTCAGAAAGTGCTGTGCATGACATGCAGCTGCCGTGGAGGCTCTCGGGATCCAGAGTAGGACCGTGGCCTTTGGTTTGTGCTCTGATGCTGCGTGCATAACGCTGCACAAGATCACATCATCCAGGCTTGCAGCACGGGGTCACTGCCTGCTGCTGCATGCCCTGTATGGGGCCCACCTGCTTGGCATAGAGGGTCTGTGGGCCTGCTGCTGCCTGCTCTGTATTGGTCTAGGTCTTCATGGCATGGTGGGGCCATGGGCCTGCTGCTGCCTGCCCTATTTAGGCTCAGGTCTGTGTGAGGTGGAAGGTCCCTTGGGCCTCGAGCACATCCTGTGGGTGCTTCAGCATGCAGTATTGGTGGTCTCCATTCAGGTCATCCCTTTCTTGTTGAGGTGATGTGCTGCTCAGTCATTTTGTTTTTGATGGGGTTTCACTTCAGAAGAGGAAAAGGGGGAGTCAGAGATTTAAGATAATAATGCTTTGCAAATTTTCCATTTTTCACGTCCGAATTTCAACAGACATTTGTTACTTTTCTGAGGGGGGGTCTATGCACATGAAGCAGTGAAAAACAGCTGTGGTCCACAGAGAACCTTGGGGCATTGAATGTGTGCCTGACGAATAACTTTTGTCATTATCATTTGCTTTCTGAAGTATCAGCTCTGATGTTTCCCAGGCATAATACAAGAAAACTGGCACCTGGGATGCTGAGTGTAATATTGCTTGTAAGGAAGGCAGAGAGAGCTGCACTGCTTGTACTGCTGTTCCTGACCAACAGCCAGCATTGAGCATCACATGGCGTAGTGATTTTGGTTGAGCGTTCCTTCACCCTAATAGCATTGTTAATGTTAATGGGATTCTGAAGTTTGCCAAATCAAGTAACATAAATTATATCTCTTAAAAAAAAAAATAGCAGCAGCGTGTTTTATCTTTAAAGGATTTTTTCTTGATTACATTTGCTCAGATTTATGTTACTTCTGGTCAAAAGCGAAACTGCTAATTAAATACTTCAACAGTTACTGCTATGCTAGCGTAGTGCAATGGAATCTAAATGAATTAAGATGTGTTTGTGTTGTGTACCACTGATAAGCTGCAATGAGAAACAAGAGTGGTAAAGCAGGGGGGGCTGAGGGCTCCTGCAGGCAGCAGTGGGGGCATGGAGGTGTTCCCAAAGCATTCTGTTGCCTGCAGCTATTAACCTCTTCTTTGTAAGAAGCTTCACCCACTGAAACTTGAGTGCCCTGCACTGTACACAGACCAGTGTGAATTTCTGTTCTGTTTTATTAGCAGTATTATCAAACCAAATGTGCTCTGTGATCTTCCAGGTTCAATGCAGTGCTTTAAGGTAGTGGACTTCTAATGTCTTCTATACGGGAATCTTTGCATTTTGTGTTAGAATAGACCTACTTCTGCTGCTCTGATTTAGGTAGCTGTCATCTGCCACAGCTGGGAGAAAACGAATGCCCAGAGGGGTTTATTTGGCTTTTACAAAGTCCTGGTTGGAATCTTTGTGTTTTCTGAACTTCCACCATTGAGTCCTGTGCCTAGAACTCCCTGGTGCCCTCACACTGCCCTGCACAGGCATCTTTCCAGAGGCTGTGTAGATCATTTGCAGGATATATAATCTCCATCCACTACTCTTCATCCAACAGAAGAACAGGAACTACATGTTCTTAACAACTCCAGTATTTATTAGGCTTTGTGTTGCTGTTACGGGTTCCTTTCTGCTATGTGTGCAGAGCACGTAGCAGGGAGCACAGGGAGAGGCGTGCTTTTCTGTTGAGAAGGTAAATGTGAAATGAAGTTAGCCAGTCAGATCAACTCCTGGAGAAAGGAGGCATATTGTCAACTTAGCTAAGATGTAGCTCCATGTCTCGGGGCTGTGCAAGCATGCACTCGTGGTGACATTTTGATAGAGTGACACGAGGAACATTTTGTACGCCGTGGAAGATACAGAAGTCTAAATAAGTTAATACAAGCAACGTGCCTTTTAGCTGCCTTCTCTTCTATCTGTAAAGTATATTTAAAGAATGCCCTGACATTTAATATGTGTGCGAGCGAGGATGATTTGTGGAAAACGCATCAAGTTCCAGCTTGATTGTTGGTTGAGCAACTCTTCATTGCTTGGGTTTATAATATCACATAGTTAACCTCCTGAGAAATAAATTACAATACAAATTTCAGGAAAGTCCGATCTTGAGAAATACTGTCTTGCACTTGAACTATATGACAATTTATGGTTATGGCTTTTAAAACAATTATCTCCTACCAAGTCAGTGGCCATTCATTAGCTCTGAAATGCCTTTTTTTTTTTTCTTCTTCTTAAAGGTCAGCATAAAATCAAGTTCATCCCAGAAATGGTGGGACCTATCTTGGAAATGACGCTTATCCCCGAGACAGAGCTTCGAAAAGCTACGATCCCCATCTTCTTCGATATGATGCAGTGCGAATTTCATTCCACCAGAAGCTTCCAGATGGTAAGCAGTAAGCAACACCTATTTGAAGGCATGAGATGGATTTAGCTGTTTGTTGACAAAAACACATGAATTTTTGTTGCTTCGTTATTTGTTTTGGAAGAAAAATATAATTATGGATTTGTTTATTTTCTGCAACTCTGAATGGCTATAGAATTTTAATCTGAAGGTTTTAAATTCTCACTGAAGGCAAAATTTGCATGAGGTAAATGAAACCTTTCTTTATGATACAGCAGGAGAGCAAAGACAGATGTCTTAAATTTTCATTGCAACTTAGGAAAGGAGTTTGCTTCTGAGTTGAGTTGGACATGAAGAGAAGCCTGATGATGTGGCAAAAGAAACTATAACGTGTACAAATTCATCGTCTCTAGTATCTTGCAATTTTGATTCTATTAACCATATTTTTATTATTGCTTTGAAAGGAGGCTAACCAACCAGTGGCAGCATATCTTCCTGCCAGATAGTTAATGCAACATCCAAACTTCAACTAGAGTATTCTTATCCTATTCTCATTTCGCATGCTGAAGGAAGCCCTTGAATAAGCACAGACTAATAGCTGAAGCTTCTGAGAGACAAGTATGATGAAGGAGGGTTTCTTGAGATTCTTCATTCTTCTTTCCCTTGGAACTTGAACTTATAGGTTGAGTGTAAAACTAGTTAAGTCACATAGTTTTGTAACATAAACCAGTATAGCTACTTTACACAGTGAAATTGCTGTCCATTCAGGATGTGACTTTGAAAACTCTGCAATACAGTTTGACATGTATTTTTTTTTTTCCCCTTCTCTTACCATTTTTCTTTCTTGGATGGGAAGTCTTATCTTTTTCTGTAGTTTTTAGTGAGCTGTTATTCATAACCATCTCTTAATCTGTAGCCAAAATAAATGAATGCCTGCGTGAAGAGATTTAAAGATGGGGAAATTGCATCAGCTTTATTACTTTGATTTGTTTTGTGCTGGATGCTGTATGGAGAGGTGGTGAACTGTATTTTGGATCCATCCAATTACTGCATAATCACTCTTTCTTATGTTTGACTCTGATGATACTGTAAAGATTGAAATGCTCGCTGGGATGCCATTTAAACTGTTTCCTGTCAGACGCTCTCTTTGTTACTTGTCATTTTTTATTTGTACAATTATATGGATCATGAATAATCTGAGGGTAACTTTATAGCTAAATTTATGGCCCTGCATTTTCTTGATGGAAGAAAACCAGCTCTGTGTGGAATATTTAGGTGATTTTAAGAAAATGAGCATCTTAAATGTTTCTCACAATTGTTTTTGCCTTTTGAGAAGAAAAATGTCTGGTGCTAAAGTCGGCTATGTCCTGGATTGTTGATACTCAACATGTATTTCTTGTGCCGGTACTGCTGCTTTCTTTATGGATGTAACACTGATGTGACAGGTACAGCGGTAGTAAACCTTTTTTTATTGCATTTGGAGTGAAGCGTTATGTCAAATGATATAATCAATCTATCCATTTATAATTTTGCAGATAACGTAGTTACATGCGTGCCGGGGCTCTGAGATGGGTGTTTGGGGCACGAAGATCACCAGCAATTTCCTTAGTCCCCAGGGGTGCACCCTTTCAGCTCTCACAGACTTGCATACATCCAGTTTCTGCAGACAGTCACCCCTGGTGCGCTGTCCCTGGGTCACCGCTTACTTCTTCATTGCTTCTCCAAACAAGGGCAGCGGGGCTGACCTTATCTGTGAGGCAGAGAAGGCATTTGGTCCTTCAGTCTTTTCATTAGGTGTAACTTGTCAGCCCCATTCAGCATCAGACCTTGTGTGACGTTTCTGAGCCATCTGCATGTAGCCAGCAGAGGATGTGTTCAAAATGCCATGTAAACCCCGTAAGAGTTGTCTGCCTTCTTGTAGCATCCCTTTACAGACCCTGGGAAGGCTTAGTGCTAAAGGTTTGGAACTGTGAACATCACAGGCCAGTGTCAATCCAAGTTGGCTGTGGCCATATGGAGGTTGAGGTATGACTGGAGCTGGTCCAAACAACCAAACAAATGCAATTCCCCTCAGTTTCCCAAACTTTGACTGTTTCATCTGTCTTTCAGACAATAACTTGTTTATCAGTAGCAGTGTTTGATGTCTCCTAAATGATGGAGATAGATATAAAATTGAAATATTACCAGTACCTAGGCAGGTTTCATACTTAATCTGCCAATGTAACATACAGCATTTTGGTATGTATGTGTGACTACCAGTTATTACTGTCTAGTCTTGCTTTTAAAGAGAAGTTCAAAACCGAATGGTTGGCTGCTGTTAAACTAATCTGCCAGAAATCCAATTATCTAACCTTATTAGTCACATCAGCAAGGGTTTAAATTGGCTCCACTTCTCCAGCAGATGTGCAAACCTCATGATGTGTGTGGGAGGAATTTGCAGAACTTCTATGATGCCGTGATGGCTTGTGTTTTGAACAGACAGCTTTCCCCATGGCTGCTTTAATTTCTGTATGAATTGGTAAGACCAGTAACAGGCAGGATGGGGATTTTGCTCTTCCACTATATATAGCCCTGAGAAGAAGCAGAAGATAAATTCCCCTAAATTAAAGGCTGACTGAATTAAAAGCTGGAGTTACCCATCTTTGTCCTCTCCCTTTTACAGTGCTTTGAAGAATTATATAGGCTTCAAAGTAGCCTGTACCTCAAAGCATGAATCTGATACTAAAGTCTGTGTGAGGCTGAAGCTTCTCTGTAGAAGAAAATGCCTCCTTCTCCACTCTATTTCCCCTTTGCTTGTTTTACTGGTAAGCCCTTCAGATCAAAGGGAATATGTCAGAGCCTCAGAAGCCATGAAAGAATGTTGCTTTGATTGTTCAAGGCCTGGTCAGGTGAGCGTGATGGATCCCGTGGTGACAGCAGGAGAGGAGGTTTGTCATGAAACAGTCATTCCACTGAAATGTGGGATCTGAAGCATTAAAAGCCCCAACCTCTTACTTTGGCAGCCTGTTCCTTCCATCTGTCACTTCCTCTAGTTCCATTTCTTGTGAACGTTCCGGTTTGTTTGCCTACCCAAAACTTTAACTTGCCTTTTATAAACCCGTTGTGGCTGATTTAATTCTGCTTATTTTGAGCTCAGCCAGTTCATGGAGAGGTGCAAGTGTAGGATGTGGTACAAAGCATGCCGTGGAGAAAGCAGGAGGCAGAGGGAGGTGCTTGTCTTTGGCAAAAGGAGACATTCGATAGGTTCTCCCCATCTCTTAGCACTGCATCACAATATGATTACTTTTCATTGTTCTGATGCATATAAATTAGTAGAAGTAATTATTTTAAGAGACAAAGGTAACAAATTTATACGGGGTTAAGTCAGAAGCCCTTCTCTAGTCTTCATTCTCCAATGCTACAACACACCTCATCAAATAACGAAGGAGGAACAGCCCTTACCTCCAAAATAACCCCCCTCCCCCCCACGCTGCAGTAGTGAACGTGCAGAAGTTACAAGTCCCATATGTCTAGTTTTCAGGCTGAGCAGCATTATTAAGGAGGATTGTCAAAGTGTCCAGTGGTGTTAGCATCAGAGTTATAAGCATGCAAGATACAGCTTGTGTTCTTATGCTGTAAGAACAAGGAACTGTGTAAAAGTAATGGTCTGAGGAAAGAGCCCCAAAACCAGAACAACACATCTGTTCCATTTTATACAAATTGGAAAGCCACTTAACATAATAGAGCCATTGCCAAAAAGATAGAAAAATGATAGAGAAATGCATAATGAATGAATGCATAATGCAGAATCATATAGAAATGCATAATCAATGAATGCATAATACAGATGATTGCTAAAAGAAAACTATGGCTGCATCTAAAGTACCTCGAGCTAATGTTCTGTTGTGAAGAGAATTAAATGAGGGAAGATGGGAAGAAATGAGGGGAAAACCCTTTTAATTCATTTCTAGCATTTAACAATAAATCCTAGTGTCATTGAGGCAGCGATACCAGCATTTTAATTTGCTCTGTAATTTCTTGTTGGTTATCAATGAGTTTCAAATTGATATAATTCTTCTTAGTTAGCTGTTTACTTGAGTATCTATCACATTTTACAACCTATAATTCCATTTCAAGTCTTTTTTTTTACCAGCTCTGAACCCTGTGTTAGCCTCCCCCCTCTCCATGCTGTGGATTTGAGCACAAAACAGAAGTGATTGAAGCGTAAATGTTTAAGTTTTATTTATTTTCTGGTCTTTCAGGATGTTGGCATTCTTCCCTCACCTCACCTAAGAGCAAGAGAAAAATCTGATGCAGTGAGCCCAGAAACATCCCCAATCCCTTTGTATTAAATGGCCGCTGGACCTGTTTGCTGACCAGGATGCTCTGGGAAAATAGTAAATGGAAGATAAAGCTGCTGAGAATTGTCACAACCTTTGTAGTGGCCCTTTAACAAAGTTTCACAGGATCTCTGTGTTATTTCTGCATTAGGACTAATTTCCAGTGGTGTTATCTGTCCCTTGAATCTTATATGGCAAATTCATTATTATCCCGTATCTAAAGAAATTTATAGCAGCTTGGAGGATTGAAAGACATCCTCATCTACGGCTAGATTAAATTGTCAGCCAGTGCTGCAGTTATAGCCTGTCCACACTTTAGGTAAACCTAAACCCAAGGTGATTAGTTGAGCAGACACTTGAAGATGCTTGATAGCTTACATTGATTTGTAACCACTGTTTCCTCAGTATTAGAGATTGTAACAGACAGATGAAGCAGTGGATATACTCTATGCTAAACTTCATGCGCACATCCTAAAGGGAAGCTGAGATCTCAATCAGTTGCAAGGATAAGTTGATAATAATTTCCTGTAATCTTCCTAACATCACCCCTCGAGCTTTCACTGCCAACAGATAGATATGAATCTAGCTCATCACTAGTGCCAGAGATATCTCCAAAGTCTCCAGAAGGAACCTCAGCAAGTGTCACTGGCTGTAACAGGAACATGGAAAATATGGTGCTTCTTCACTGGCACAGGTTGCCCAAGGAGGCTGTGGGTGCCCCATCCCTGCAGGCATTCGAGGCCAGGCTGGATGTGGCTCTGGGCAGCCTGGGCTGCTGGTTGGTGACCTGCACACAGCAGGGGTTGGAGCTGGGTGAGCGCTGGGGGCCTTTGCAACCCAGGCCATTCTGTGATTCCTATGACAGTAAATTCCTTTGTTATAATTGCAGTCCTACCTTGCGTTATTTTAGATGCTTATACATTTAAAGAAAGAAAAGGGAAGTTGGAGATTTTTTCATCTTACGCCAGATGCAGCATCCCAGAGCCATGTGCTCATGTGAGTCCGTGGCCCCATTCTTTCTCTGTATGAACCATGCTGTGTGCCAACGAAACGTTCTTTTGTGGAGAGAAGAAGGAATCCTGACTGTGTTAAGCAATGCTTAGTCATCCGGGTTGAGTGATCTGAGCCACATCATCTCCTTGATAGGTGTGAGGAATGATCACAGGGCAAGGGATGCTGTTAATGGTTCGTTCCCTTAAAAACCTCAAAATGCCACAGCTCGGATCAACCCAAGAGGGCTGGCACAACAAAGCCCAGATTTACAGAGATTAGAGTAAAATTGATATCAGAAGAATAGTCATGGTCCTGTGTGACAAGTGTAATTGCTCTTCTTCATATGAGTAATCTCTTCCTAAAAAATACATCACCTACAGGGCTCCTGCTGGCAGCAAGTGTCATTTTTCACATTGGTGTGGAAAGTCAATTTCATTCTGGTCTCATTAGAGAACATGAATTTTGTGACTTCTCTGTTTCATCGTTGCATTGCCTCACTGTTTTATTTGACACATCCTTTTACTGTGGGAACATGGGGTTGCCTCTTAGAGGAGGTGGATTGCATTATTCTTCCTTTTCTCATTTTCCTGTCACTTTTTGAATTATGGATTCGGGGTATTAAAAACCTTATTTCACTTCACCTTCCATTCGTTCCTTCACAAATAAAGTAGTGCAACAGTGGAACAGGTTACCCAGAGAGGCTGTGTAAGCAGCCATCCAAGGAGATCTTCAGGACTTGGCTGAGTTACAGTTGGCCTGCTCTGTGTTGGAAATGATTTTGCATCACCTGGGAGTTTGGACTAAATGACCTTTGAGATCTGTTCCAGTCAGCATTGCTGTGAGTTTTTTGTGGATGATTTGGGGTATATGGAGAGCACTATTGAGATAATTTCATCAGAGGTTTTGGTTTTTCATCTCCAAAACAGTCAAGCGTAATAGTAAAAAAAAATTGTTTAAGGTAGAATATCTGTTGTTTGGGTACTTAGTTGATTTTATCTCCATGTGCACCACACAACCTGCAGGTGGGATTTCCTGACAGCTCCCAGTTAGGCTGAATTGTGTGCGTTGTTAGCCTGTATCCCAAATTTGCACTGAGCTGTAGGTGAGCAGGATGTTTTCTGCAGTTACTCATCATGATAGCTCCCAGTCACTGAACTCACAGCAGAGTTCTTTATTTCTCTGTTCTTAAGACAATTCTGGCAGGCTGCCATATGGAATGGAAAAATAACTTTCCCGGCTCCAATGCAGAGGATGAAAACTCTGGGCTGGGCTGTGAAAATAGGAGGCTCTGAACGTTGGTGAAGCTGATGATGAGAAAACTGTGGAGGGTTTGAAATGGAGACAAGTGCCTTGATCTGAGTGTGGGGTTTCACAGTAGAGTAACAGTACCCCAATCACTATAGAGCCTGGTAAGGTATTCAGAGTGACTTGTTCTAATAAAGAGTTGTGTTTAGCAGTTCTTTGGTGTAATGTAAACAGTCAAGCTCTATGTACCAGTGCACAGTTCTGCCTAAAAATGATTTCTATTCACCAGGCAGGAGCATCTTCAGGAAGGCAGGTGGGGGCACCCCCAGGGGGTGCTCATCCCTGGGGCTGAGATGCTGCTCCTCACCCCCGGTGCTGCTGGCTTTGTCCTGTTCTGCTCACAGTTACCTCGCCGTGTGCATGCAGCGGTTATTTCAGGACCAAAGCACTGTGGCAGAGCTAAGGGCAAGCGTCTGCTTGATATTTGACAGAGACATTATGATAACCTCTGTTGGCAGAGAAAGGGCTGCGTGGGCAGGGCGCAGAATGCAGTGTGTTGGCAGAAGGGCCGGCAGTGGACAGAGCTGCACCTCCTCAAAGTGATATAAATTAAGGTGGTATAAAAATGCTCTCTTGTCGTCAGAGTTTCATCGTGACACAAGTCTGTTGGCAAGGGATATGTGATCTCACACTCCTTGCTGAAATAAATACGCCAGCAGAACTTTGCATTGTGGACTAGAAAAATGCAGCATCTCTACAACCAAATCAAACCCAGCCACTGGCTGCTGATAACAGCTCATCTTCCCCAGCTCCCTTTGGGGCTGACCCTGTGGAAAATACCCATCCCCTGCTGTCTCTGCTGCCCTTTGGTTCCTGTGCGTGCAGTGGCCGGGGCAACAGCGCCCTGGGGTCCCACACTTGTCACCCTGCTTGGCTCAGGCTCTCTCCCTCTGCATTGCCAGCTGGGGTAATTTGGGGCAGTGGTCCTTTGCCCCGGTGCCAGTTACCAGCCCTCTGCAGAGACATCTGGGCTGGCAGAATGCTCCACAGAGATTTTTTCCTCTTGGTACATGGGTTTTGATTTTATCTTTCAGCATAGATTTCAGCTAAATCGTAAATACATGTCTTCCGTTGCACGGTTTCTTGAAGCTTTGCTTATTGCCTCCTCGCTGGTGTCCCTGGTGAAAGAAAAGTGAAATTTTACCTTCGGATATGCAGCAGAAGCCTGTGTTCTCAGTTACAGAAAGCCCATTCTGATAGGCAGTGGGAAGTGGCTTTAGCAGAGGAGCTTGGGCTCTTGTCACTATAAGCAGATGTCATACATGGTGGGAACAGTTTATAGAGAGCAAGAAATGCTGTTAGGGTACTGGCGACCTGTGGCACAGGGAAGGAAGGCTTATGGCTGGAATTGTGGTAATGCATCCCTAGCTTGGAAGGCTGTCGTACCAGGCAGTCTGTTCCATTTTCATTTGCATATGATATACTGTTAATATTAACTGCAGATGCAAAGTACATCTCTTGACATTTACAAAATGTTAGTACACTTTGTTCTTGCACAGGTGGCCCTTTGCTTCTCCTCTGAACAGTCAGGTACTGCTGAATCAAGTGACAATGAAAAACCTGAAGCCAAGAGCTCTGTCAATACACCCCTGCTCTGACTAATGGGGTCACAGTCACCTGCAGGAGGATCTTCTTTTCACCCTGGCTCTTGTGCTGAGGTTTCTTGGCAATAAGTTGAATCACTGCTGATGTTCGTGCTTATTTAATGCAGAGATAGGAATTAGATGACGAGGTCGACTTGTCACGTGGCAGCAGACCTAGAGTGATCCTTCCCCTGCTCATAGTTTGAATTCATTCCTAATCTGAGCCCAAGCAAAAGAGCAGCAGCAGTAAAACCCTCTGTATTCATTAAAACTACGAATTACCCAGATTGCATTTAAAATGTGTTCTAATGCCTGCTTAAGTTTGTGTTATTTCCCCGATCAAAGTATTTACTCTTAAGTTGTTTGAGACACATCCTTCCTGCTCTGCAATGCCTTATTAATGGGTTTATTGAGTCATGCCACGGTAGGGTCAATACCTGTATGCTGCAAAGGGATGGGATGATAGCAGTGCTGCAGAGTTCAGTTGGCTGAGTGAGCCAACAGCCTGAGCAGCCTTTGGTGTTATCTGTCATCTCTACTGGAGCTTTCACAGTTCCCTTGTTTTGCTTTTGTTTCTACTGCCATTATTGCAGGGGACACTGTGTCTTTTTTTTTTTATTTTTTTTTCCTCCTTATTTCCCCTCCCTTTATCCTTGTCATTAAGCTCCTTATTTAGTTTTACCTAATGCAAATATTTAAGCTTCATTTAACAACATGACCAATGATTCCTTCAACAAAAAAATCCTTGTAGGGCAGCAGATCATCGTGGATGGTCTAATACCAGAGGCTGCAAACTCTAAAAGTCAATCAAGCTTTAAAACAGTGGTGAAACATTTCACCGAGATACCCAACCAATCTGTGAACCATTGAGACTGCAGTCATAAAGTGAAATATTTGCCATCTGATTATTTACGCTTGCTCTGTTTAATTATAGTTTGAAAATGAGATCATCACAAAACTGGATCACGAAGTGGAAGGAGGCAGAGGAGATGAACAGTACAAAGTGTTATTTGACAAAATGTAAGTGTTGATCAGCGGCGAGATTTATGTCATGGCGAAGTCAGGAGAGAGGGCAATTAGACTACAATGAACTTTGCAGCCCAGAAATAATTAAAATCTCTTAATGGTGCGCAATATTTAAAATTGCACCTGAGCCAAGGTTTTTTCTGTGTGTGGTTAACAAGGCATGTGTAATTGGCTTTCTTTTTTTTTCAGTCTCTTGGAGCACTGCAGGAAGCACAAATACCTCGCTAAGAGCGGAGAAACTTTTGTCAAACTTGTTGTCCGCCTGATGGAGCGGTTGTTGGACTACAGGACCATCATGCACGACGAGAACAAAGAGAACCGCATGAGCTGTACTGTCAACGTGCTGGTAAGCAGGAATCTCCTGCCTGAATCACAGAATGACAGAATTGTAGGGGTTGGAAGGGACCTCCAGAGATCATCGAGTCCAACCCCCAATCGATGACTTCAGTTGTGCTCCCTTAGCAAAATACTTTGTTTAGCATAGAGTACGTGTTAGGATTTTCATTCAAGTTTAGTTCTTTCTTCTCTTTTTTTTTTTTTTTTTTTTTCAATGAGACAAAACCTGTGAAAACGTGGGTGCTGACTTGAACTACTTTGAAGAAGGAATGATTCAGGACTTTGTCTCTGAGGGGTTGTTCATTGATATTATTTGTGCATGCATAACTCTATATAGAAGAACCCTGTAGAAGAACAAAGGAGTTATATGTGGTTTGCTATTGAATGCATGTATTTGCAGTCCCATTTGTATTCTGCTCCTGTGTTCAGAACTTCTGAATGATATTGAATCACAGAATGGCCTGGGTTGAAAAGGAGCACCATGATCATCCAGTCCCAACCCCCTGCTGTGTGCAGGTCGCCAACCAGCAGCCCAGGCTGCCCAGAGCCACATCCAGCCTGGCCTTGGATGCCTGCAGGGATGGGGCACCCACAGCCTCCTTGGGCAACCTGTGCCAGTGCCTCACCACCCTCTTGGTGAGAGTTATTCACGGGGAGCAGAAGCAGCTTGGTTTGTCCCTCATAGATAAGAATTTTCTTCTCTTCCCTAGAGAAATTCTGCTTGGTCTGTTTGGGTCAGAGCTGAAGGAGCAGGAGTGGTTCATGGTACGCTCCTCATGCTTGTTGCTGGAAACATTAGAGGATGAGATTTTATTATTACAAAATCAGCACATTCAGATAAACTGCGTTAAAGTTTAGAGACCTCTAACATACTGCTGGTTAGGTTTGACGTTTTTCATTAGGACTCATACTAAACTGCTAGCAGTTAGGGAAACAGCTACTATCTGCATAACGTTATCAACACATACTTCATTTCAATGTGTGGGGTACAGACAGTGCTTATTGCCTAATGCACTGTGGCTGATAGATTTCATTCAGACTGGGCTGGAAAGATCTCAGTAAATAGTTTGTAGCTTTAGCACTTGGGAGTGCTGCAAATGGGCTCAGCTCATGCAGCACAGCCTTTGTGCTGCAGTGTCGTGTAAGCCGTAAACTAAATGAGAGAGTATAGAGACATCAAGTCAGGGATTGGGATTTTATTTTTAGTTATTTTTTCCTCTCTGTGTGCATCAAAAAGCATCAGAATGTTTAGTAAATGGGGAAGGAGGGAAAACTCGGAGAGATGTCACCGGCTGTTTATGCAGTGAGTGCCCTTGGGTTGCTGCAGAAAGGCACCGTGTCTCCTGATCAGAACAGGAGTTACAGAAACCTGCAGTTAGCACCAGGCAAGATAGAAAATAAAAAATCACATGCTCTACATGCTCTGAGGCATGACAACAATGTATAAAACTAGGGACATTTCCTAAGGAAGGTGAATGAATTCATTTTTCCTTTCGCTATAATCCTCTTGAGACTCTTCCCAGGAATTCTTGCCATAGCAGCCATGGGGGAACTGATGGCACATGTAGGGTTTGGTTTTGTTTTCTCTGTCTTCTGATGGTGATTTTTTGCCATCAAAATTCTTCAGGTGGTTGCAGGTGGTAAATCCTGTGGGTGATGTACTGCTGTCAAGTTAAATCACTGTGAGTTACCCACACACAGCCCTGCCACCCAAGTCTGCAGAAAATGGATGAAAGCGTCGCGGGGCAGAACTTCACTTAGTTTTCAGTAGGCATGATTTAAAACCTGAGGTTGATTTGAAAGTCCCGTTTGCCCTCCAGGGCCAATACAGTCTTTTCATCATTCTCCATGCACCTGAAGTGAAATTTATGCCTTTGCAAAATCTGACCCAGGGCCAGCGCTCAGCGTAATTCCCACTTGAAGTCTCAAAAGAGTTCTTAATTGGGCCTTTAATAATACACAGGCTTTCACGGGATTAGGTTTGCCTGTATCGACTGTAGTTTAAGTCAGAGGTTTTGATATGCATTTAAGCCAATGCTGATGGTAAAGCAAAATAAAAGCCCTCTCTTTTCCCTTGGCTGCTTGTTCCTACCTCTGCCAGCCCTGGCAAAGTACGCGCACAGCCAAGGGAGCGGGCAGGATGGAGGAGGGATGGTGCTGGAAGCTCATTCTGACAACAGAAAATAATAAACCGAGTAGGAGAGGAGAATTTTCTAGGGAGAGTCATTCCGTTTGGTTCAATTTGTCTTCTGAGTTCAACCCAGAACTGGAGAGTTGGCTCATCTGAAACTGTATGTGCACCGTAAAACTGGTCCTTTGCAACTCTGCAGTGTAGATTCCATCACACATTTTAGATCTCCTCAAAGGGGATGAGTTTGTATTGAGTTTATGCATGTACTGTTGTTTGGCTCATAAATGTTCTAGTGCCTGCTCACGCTGGTTTAATTTAGCACTGAAACACATAGCAATTCACTGGAGGATATAAATTTCTTTGTAATTTGTTTTCTTAGATTTTTTTTTTAACTTTTGAAGGCAAACTTTAAATTAGATTCAGAAAAGCCTTTAATATCTTGCCCAATTTATCATATCCTGTATTTACAATATTTGTAGTGTTAACTAGTTTATCTCAAGACCAGAGGCATTCAGGCATTTCTGAAGGGAATGATGAGAATGAAACCAGATAAATAACACTAATCTAACATTTTATTTCAAAGGAAACTATTAGAATTCAGGGGCAGGTGATGTATTGCTCAGCTAAGGCTTAGAATTTTAAATCTGTAGAACTACTGTTTCTTATAAATGAGTATATTACAAAATTTCAACTGAAATGGAAAATGATGTGTGGCTTGCAAATGCCAGAAGCAAATATCTACTGGTAATACTCTTGCAAATTCTTAACCTTTGCAGTAAGACAGAAGCCTAATATGCTATATCACAATGTTGGGTTTTGTAAGTGAAATAACTTGGTTTCTATCACTAGAGGCAGATTTTGTTTTGCAGTTTTGAGGCTGATGCCATCCAGTAATGAATTTTTAATTCATAACATGTTCCTTATGCATTTCTTCCTGTGAAATCAAAGACTTTGTAACAATTCTTTTAATTATTTTTTATTTTTTTCAGAATTTCTACAAGGAAATTGAGAGAGAAGAAATGTACATAAGGTTTGTAAACATAACCGGTGACAAAAATCTTGACTCAGCTTGACTGAGTGTAGCAAAATTGGAGAAAATTAAGATCTTATTAAGCAGTCAGCTGGGGACTGAAAGGAAAGATATAATGGAAAAGCATCCCTTCTCTGGACATAAGGACATTCAGAAGCTTATCCTCACTGAGAACAGTGAGCATTTGTAGTTAAACATGAGGTGTTTTTTTGTATCTCTCCTCCAACTTCTTCAGTTTTATTATGATGAACACGTCAGCAGGCATGAGTGTTATCACATGAGGAACACAAGTCAAAAGAAGACTGACTGAACAAACAATTTTCCTTCCTAGTAAGGTAGAAAGTATGTGACTTGAGGTAAAATGGGCTATTAAATAATAATGATGACTGATACTTACTTTAAAGTTTTTAGGAATCCTTCAAAATCTATTCTCTCACACAAAGTGAAAATGGTAATATGTTGTTGTGTTTTTTGTAAACCTCAGGGTTCCCAGTCCTCTATTTGTACTTTGGCTTAAAATTGGCTAGACTGTTGTGCTGCAGTGATGAAGCTTCACTTTGACTGCTATTTTAGGTAGCTAAGTATTATTCATGAATTCATTCTCAGATGCTTGTTATCTATTTGGAAGACTTTTCTCTTGTAAACTCGCTTCCTATTGTTTAAATGGTTTTAATTGTTGCTTTAATAAAGTGCAGAAATGAATAATACCTAGCAAAAGGCAGGATTGGGAACTGGACGTGCACCTAAAGTTATGAGTCTGTCTTCAGCAGCAAGTTGCCCTCCTTGGCAGAGATGTAAAGATAAGCTCTCACTGTCCATTTGCCACTCAAATTGTCTCAATCAGACTTGTTTGTTTCTATATCTGAACAATTAGAGCAATGTCCTGTGTATGGAATTCATTGCTTTTCACAAGTCAGTGGGAGAAAAGCTCAGTGGAAACGCAGGTGGTCCTAAATGGTTCTGAACACAGAAATATGAGCACTGGGAAGTAATCCCAGATGTACTTAGATGTTTAAAGACAGAGATGAGCTGTTGTAGTCTCCAGAGCAAGTTATTTTGAATTAATTTGTAACATTTGGTAGCCAACCTTTTTTAAGGAGGAATGCTTTTATTACTTTCAGATACCTGTACAAACTGTGTGACCTGCACAAGGAATGTGATAACTATACAGAGGCTGCCTACACGTTGCTTCTGCATGCAAAACTTCTTAAGGTAAGCACTGACACACGTTGCAAGGTTTGGAAATCACTCGAGCACTAACCAATTGTAGTGTTTTTGTCATTCCTGCAGTCACCACTTAAAGTCTGTGTGCTGTTTCTTATTTCAGTTTAATGTTTTGCACGTGTAATTAATTCCTCAACGTGCAGGAATTAATCTCTGCCATATGTGTAAGTGTATGTATATGAATGGAAGCACAGTCAAGTGAAGACCACACATTAAAACTGTAAAAGCTGTAATATAAATTTCCTTTAAATATCAAAATTATGTAGTGTGTGGAGGCATTTGTTTCTTATGCCAACAGTGAGTGTTTTGTAAGCCTTAGGTATTATTACAGAAACTATGCTAATAGTAACCCTTTTTGTAATGGAAGTGTATCTTGTTCCATGCTGTGAATTGTTCTTAGCAATCTTCGAGTTAATCTGAGCAATCTCAAGAGAACTGGTGGTGTAAAATGTCAGTTTTGAGAAGTTGAGAAGTGGAGGGCGTTAAATCAAGGCACTTCTAAAGGATGTATGGGGAATTATTTGTGCCTCAAAACTGAGTGAGCTGCATCCAAACTATAAGAAGACTAAGTATGATGCAGAGCGTACTTGTGCAATTTAAATTAAGACACTTTGAAATATATTTAATATCTTTTAAAATAAATAGAGCATTGTTACTCAGAGAAAAATGAGTAAAATTAGTCTGGAGAGTAAAAGCACAGCAGTATCAATAGCTTTATGAGTTATTAAAAGCAGGGACAATTGTTGGACACAACCTACTGGGTGCAGTTATTTCTTTGATAATGAAATATTATGGGCTGAGACACATCTCAAAGGGGTGAGGAGCTGAGGGAAAGCATTGGCATCTTCGTTCACACAGCCAGGTGTAGGCTCTCACCTGTGGGTAGAAGTTGGAGCGAGTAATTGACTGAGTCTGTGGCAATAAAATATCTCATGTTCCTACTGGAGACGTAAGACACAATTGCCAAGTTGTGTGATGTTTGCTTATCAGGCATTGTAAGAGTGAGCCTCATAGAGAAGGTACAACGTTGCCTTTCCCACGTGCTGCATTTCCTGGAAAAATGATGAAATGAATGGTGCCAAAAAGGTCATTCGGACTTTAGCCTTTATATCTTTACCTCATTGGTCAATATGCTTTGTTACCTTAAAGGAGAGCTTAGCCAATTTCTTTTTTTTCCTACAGAAAATCTTCAGAGACCGGATGAATTATCTTAATATACTCTTTTAATTTACTTGAAGAAATGTCCAGTTTTATTTTATTATGATGTGAACCAATAGAAAATGGCAGATACAACTGTATTGTAGGCTTTCATTGCTAAGCAGGTGGCTGTTTATAATATACCTCATAGGTTGGAAATACTGTATTGTAGAAGTGCACTGATCATATCTATGATACCATGGTACAAGTTAGCAGTGGGTGGAGGAGCTACTTGAGATGCAGCCATATCATGCTGTGTGTAATTTCAAGCAGTTAAGCTGTTTTTTCAAACCTCGAGGGCAGGATTTTCAGTGACACTCGTTGTTCTCATACGTTGCATCAGATTGATTTTAATGGGATCAGTCGCAGGTCAAGACTGAGAGCTTTGAAGAATTTCACCTGTAGGTTTGCAAGTATGCTGTTTTCTCATCGTTTTCTCCAGATGACTGCAAGCTGATGATGCAAACTTTGGAAAAGAGACTTTACGACACAAAACAGTTTTAATTTTCAACCCCACTAACAAAAGATGGTGGCTCTTAGTCAACTGAAGAAAACGTCATTGCATTGGAGACTCACTGAAGTTTCTCTCTTTCATATACATGGCTTTGCAGTACAAAGCTGTACTGTCATCAGTAGATTGGAGAGTTCCATTGTGTATTTTTTAGGAAGGATGTAAAAACGGGAAGGCTATAAGAGAGCCATAAACTATAAGAGAAGTGAAGGAAAGTTCTGTCAGCAAGAAATGTCAAGTGCTCTCTGGTTGGCCTGTCAGAAAGAGATCCGTTTGATTTGCATCAAATGACTTTCTTCAGGGGAGGGAAATGATATGAAAGGAGCCTCCTGTGGTTGGTTAAGGAAATATTATAGGCACTAAAAGTTCAGAGCTGCTGTCTGACATACCTACAGCGGGCAGTCTGTAGCCACTGAAATGTGCTGCCGGGGCTGGGGTGTAATCTTCATCTCCTTTCATCTCCAAACAGTGACAGAATGTGTTTCTGTAAGATATTGCTGTAACGAAGCACGAGCACTGTTTGAGTCAAATATAAACGTGTTGGCCAAATTAAAAAATAATTGGGTGAAATTTAAAAATAGAGGTAGGTAAAACTAGATGATATAGCAGCAGTTCTGTGAAGAAATCTATGAGTTGATGATCTTTGTACGGATTTCTTCTATTCCAAAAGTTATTTTATTTTTGCGGACAGTCCTCCTTCTGTAGTGACTTTGATTTTTCAGAGATGAAAGTGAACAGTTCTCTAATTTTATTTTTTTTAACTTCATTTCTTAAGGCAACAAGCCATATTGGAGCACCTGTCCCTGTCTCTTTTTCAATCTATGAAGTTTCATTTGATTTAATGGAGATGTGTGATTTGATTCGATGGAGTTTTGTGAGTCTCTTAGGTATTAATTTCCTGCTAGCCTCATGAAAATAGATAGCGTTGGAGAGGTAGGATATAGTATTAGTACCCTGTCTAGGGAGAAGGCTCCAGTATTGTCTCATCTGCAGATGGGTCTTAGGGCACATTGGTGGGAGGATGGAAGGGAGATGTACAAGCGATACGAATACTGGAGTCCAGAGGTTTCAGTTGTGTCTTCCCTTTACTGGGCACCAGAATATGGAGGTGCAAGAGAAAGTCATCAGGAATTACATGGTTTTCTCAGGACTAAGGGAAGACCCATTTAATATCTTTGCCTTGTTTATCTGTTAGGCATTTGTCAGCAACTATTTGCAAGCAGGCTGTATGAAGCTAGTTGCACTTTTCCACACCTCCAAACATTCTCGATTCATTTTAGCTCTTTAATTTCTGTGCCTCTAGTCATTTCCATTTGTGCTGATGTATCTAAGCTCCGGGGCATCTCTCAACATAAACCTGCTAATGTTCATTATGCATCCAGCAGGTTGCACCATCAGCAGGCCAAGGTCAGGCTCATCAAACTCGCTGAGGAGAAGCAGCCACCTCAAGAAGCTTCCTTCCAGCTGATATATGTAATTAGCCTCCAATTATAGATACAGCATGGAAATAAATGGTCCTTGTGTCCAGGGAATCAAGTTACACAACCATAATAACATATTTGCAAGCTGTGATACTACTTCTTTAAGTCAAGAATATACATTTTTTTTAAGCCTAAATTTAATGACACATTTCATAAATTCTGACTTGCCTTCATTTTTCCACTTTTTCTTTCTGTATGATTTAGTGGTCAGAAGAAGCGTGTGCAGCGCATCTTACCCAGCGGGATGGATACCAGGCTGCTACTCAAGGACAGCTGAAAGATCAGCTGTATCAAGAAATTATCCATTACTTTGACAAGGGCAAGGTAAAGAGAGGAAAAAAAGCCCAAATATGTTTCTATGCTTTTCTCTAACTTACTTACAAGTTGAATAGTAAACATTGTTTGCATCAACTGACCTTCAGGGAGTTTTAAATTTGTAAGTTGTTATATGGAGTGCTTTATGTGAACACCCTGCCAGCACTTGGAAGATGATAATACTAAAAAAAAAAAAAAAAAGGAAAAAAATCAATGGTACGTTTATAACTGCTGTTAAAGGTAAATGTATGTTCATATGGTGCCACAGAGAAAATAAAAAAAAAGTGATATGTGTAACTTACAGGACTTTGTTTTTCCAGCAATGGCAACAACTAATGCAATCGTTCAGTTACTCTTGTTTTATCTTATGTGCAGACCAAAAACAAGTGTCAGAGTGGATGTGTGGTTTGTACCGTAAGAGGTTAATGCTGTTGCTCCTGTTTCTCCAAAAGGAATTTGAATTTGATGTTGTGAGGTGGGAAGGGATGGGTGTTGGTGTTACCTGTCCACAGAGATGATGGTTTTGGTATAGGAGGCAGGGGGAGATGCAGGGACACATCAGAGCCTGGAAACGGCACACCTAAAGGTATAAATGGAGAGGTAAAATTCTCTTCATCGGGATGTTCCAGAAGCATAATCTTGTTTCTTTTCTGTAGTGGTTTAACACCAGTAGAGTGTTCGTAGGATCACAGAATGGTTTAGGTTGGAAGAGACCTTTAAGATTGTCCAGTTTCAACCCCCTGCTATGGGCAGGGTCGTCTTCCTCTAGACTCACAGCTCCATCCAGCCTGGCCTTGAACGCTTCCAGGGAGAGAGCAACCTGTTCTGGTCTCACCACTCTCACAGTAATTTATTTCTAATATCTAGTCTAAATCCACCCCCTTCCAGTTTAAAACCATTTCCCCTTGTCCTGTTGCTACGTGCCCTTATAAAAAAATCTCTCCCCAGCTTTCCTGTAGGCCCCCTTCACAAAAGGCCACCAAGTTTGTCACCCATGTTGGTTGTCACCAATCACCTCATCTTTATTTTCCACGTACCTAGAGTGTTACTTATTTAAAAGCAATGTTTGTTGCTTAAATGTAGTGCAAACAGAAATGTTATTTACTGGGAGAATTAGAGAATTCTCCTACAAGCTCATGTTATTCAAGTAGGCTTTTAGCAGAGTCGGATCAGTTTTTTGAAAGAAACTTCACTTAAAAGGTCAAATTTTACTTCTTATCTTAATGCAATATTTAGAAATTCTATATTGTGATAGCAGCAGGCTCAGTGCCGCTCACTGTATGTGCATGTGCACTGATATCCACAGCACACTGTAGAAAGAGACCTTTATCAAATGGAATAACCATTAATTTTTTTTTTCTAGTTTTGTAACCAGAAATGAAAAGAAGTAGCACTGAAAATTCCATGTTTACTCCATTTCCTCACAGTTAAACAGCTGAATCTTCATTACTTTAAAATGTATTGGTGAAGTATGATATTGAAGGGCCCACTGTGGCAATTGCTCATATTTCTTTGCATAACTGGGGTTCCTGCTTAATACATTTTGGTGAGCAGAGGCTTCATTTTCAAAGCACTCTTGCCCTTCTGCAGATCTTTGCTCACTTGTTTTCTGGTCCCCCGAGTTGGTGATAAGGTTTTGTATCATTCAGCAGAAAGGGAAAAAAAATCAATATAGAAAGCGAATATGAAAATCTAACATGAAGTTTCAAATGGCTGGTTTCTGCAGTAGAATCAAGGTAATCCTCTCAGCTGGGGTGTTCTGTCATTAGGATAAATTAACTTCTTGCATTTACCTATGCAGTTTAACTGTGTAATTGTGTGATCAGTAGCACATCTGGAACAGTATTTATGTGTGTTTTTAGAATCATGTACTGATAAACTAACCATTTCTGCCCCTGCCTGGCAGTTTGCTCTCTGTCTACTCTCCTGGTACTTTGCTTTCTTCTCCTATAAAGTTAACAAGGGATGTCCACCAATGGCCCTTTTACTCTGGATAACTCTAGAGCTACTTTCAGACTCTTAAAGAGGCTTGGGAGTTTTGTTTTAAAGCTGTTGTGAGAGCATTCCTCTTCTGCTCCAGCCTGCCAGGCTGCCTTGAGACGTACCCATGGTTAGAAGTATGTAGCATAGCAGGGTTTCTCAAAAGGTAACACTTGGTTATAAAATGCTGGCATTTCTTGGTAAAGGCTGATGTAGTTCCGCCTCTCAACAATCATGATCCCGTTCTTTTAATCAGGGTAATTTCCCTAGAGGAAAGCTCAAGGCACTTTTCAAGTATAGAACAATCATAAAGCTAAGTCCTCAAGTATTAGCATGCAGGTTGAGGTGTATGTAGAGGAAGGTGTAATTTTATGTATTTACTATGCAGAGAAATATACCACTTCTAGACCAGAAGTGCCTGAGAAGTTTGCAGTTTAATAGGACCACCTATGACCATGTACTGAATGTCATTTGTCTGAACAAAATAATAGTGTTCACCACAAGTATCCTCGTTAGGAAATTAGGATTTGCAGGTGCAATTTCTGTTCTTTGACGTTGTGGATTTGATTTGTTTCCTCATCAGCAGTGCTTTTCATTACTCTTCAAGTCCCTCCTTTCCAGAATGAAAAGTTGCTACTTCTGAGTCTTGGGCATGTGTATATTTTTCTCTCCCCTAGATTTTTCTGCCTTTACCGAGTCGTACTTTCCAGTCTTATCTCCATCTCTCTAGGCCTTTGCCCTTAAAAGTTTCACCTTTGCTCTTATCCCATCAGTCTAATCTGTCCTTTGAACTGCTCTTCAAGTGTTTGCTCTTTCTGTGTTTTGTCTGGTAATTTTCAACAAAGCCCTTAATCTGGGGACTTTACTGAAAATTGCTAGAGCATATCACAGTGAGAAGGGAAAGTAGTGGCAGAAAGAAAAGGAAGAAGGAACAGGCTGAAATTTATGGACCAATAGTCAATTATTAGTCAATGCTAATGTACTTCTGAAGTCAAGAAATTCTCTGGTGCCGTTGACAAAGTTATCATCTTGAAGCAGGATTACGTGGTCTCTGTAGCCATGCAGGAAGCCACAGCATTCTTCCCCTGCCCAGTAAGGTGTACAAACCACAACGTGTTTGGAGTTTGCTGGTGGATGCCACAGTTTATAAACGAGTAAATGTTTTCTGCTGCTCCTTTGTAAAATGAAAGCATTCGTCCTGTAGAGGAAAAAAATGGGTAAATGCACACTCCTCACCTATTTCCTCTCCTTCCTCCTTCCCGCCTCTTAAGCTCACAGGAAAAGGCTTTTACTGTTTTACTGGAGGCACAAAGCACAAGATACTTGAAGTTGGGTATCTTACAGCTCTCAAATGCTATGCTAGCAATAGAGAAATATTGTTTTAATACTATATTTAAAATTCCAAGTTTTCTGATGGTTAATTAATTCTATCTGAAATATAACCAGTGCTGGGAACGTCCCTCATGCCTCACAATATTCCATAATGATATGCTTCTCCTAGACTGTTTCATTCCTACTGCCCGTTAACTCAGCGTGAGCTAAGAAATATCCTAAGATTCTCCTTTGCTGCTATTGAAGATCCTCAGAAACTAAATTGAATGCTGCAGTTCTCCCTGTGCAACAAGCAATCTGGACTTCAGAAGTAAATTAAATTGCTCCTTTTTCCCTAAGATCTCCTCCTGAATTCTCAAAGTCCTTCGCATAAAAATTTGCAGCTCATGTCTACATCTTAGTTTAGGCCGTACATATTTTTCTTATTCCTTTAGTATAAAAACCATTTTCCTCCCACTCTTGCAAACCTCTCTCTCTGGTACACTCTGCAGATAAATTGTTTCTTGTGTTAATGAGTTGTATATTGTACAAATCCTGTGTAGTAGCTCCCAGTATGGCTCATTCCTCCAGAAGACCTGCCATGTCCTGGGCAAACCTGGGAAAACTTCCAATGCAGGAAATCTGTCAGGCAGCAGATGGGGAGTTATTGACCTTCAAGAGTATAGATTTCATTTATCAGAATCCTTTGCCACAGCCATGCAACCCTCACCTGAATAAATCTGCTCCATACCAAACAGAACATTTTCAGACTATTTCACGGGGTATTTTAAATATCCAGTTCCAACTGCTGCTTATGAACATAAAAAGAATGACTGGATTTAGTTTTATTTGCAGCAACGTTGCAGGCGTTGTAGTCCACCTGCACGAAGAGTGGAGAGAAAAGCCAAGTGTTTAATTGACTCGTGGACCTTTGGAGTTCGGGGCAGTTGACATTTTACAAATTGAGTCTTATAACACAACTCCTTGCCATTCCTTTGGAGGATTGAGCCGGACAATTGGATTTCAGAAAAGAGATGCTGGAGCAGAGTGGGGTTTTTAAGAGACGGGAGCAACGAAAAGTGAGTCCTGTTCATGCGGGCAGATTCCTTGGCTGGAGAGGTGCCAGATACTGGCACAGACTGAAGCAGTCTTTTCTCATAGTTGGGCAGTTTTATCATGCATCTGCTGTGAAATAGAGAGAGAGAGAACGGTTCTGCTTCTTTGCTGTACTTAGAAGTGTTACATTAAAAGTAATGTAATTATAAATAACAGAATACGAGTATTGTAACTAGTGAACTAACTTCTGAAGAATGTTTAGAGTAATTCCAGTAATTGAAGTCAGAAACAAATGTTCATAATGCCTTTTTTTTTTTTTTTTTCTATTCATCTTCATATATGCTTTAGGAAGTGGTTATTAAAATGGAAGAATGCTAGTATTGTGTGGTTACTGCTTGTATATTAAATGAAAACTAAATGTATATATATTTATATTATATTACTATATATTTAATCTGAGAATTAATTCTTCAGGCTCTCTGATCAGTAGCATTTACGAAGTTTATTTCTAATGTTCGTATTCCCTAACTCAGAAAGGTTTGGTTGGGCTGGAGGAGGTGCCTCCTGGTAAGTGCTATTGAAGCACAGCCCGTGCTCTGGAGAAATGATGGTCTTGATTGACAGGGAAGGGAAGGGAAATAAATAGGCCAGATGCAATTAATTTGCACTGAATGGCATGTGTTGTCAGTATCCATGTGCCAGGTGGGCTTTGGATGTGTGGTGCTTGGTCAGGATTCAAAAGAAGAACTGAACGAGGTTGTTTACAGCGTTGATGCAAATCTAAAACTATTTAGATTTCCATTTATTTCAAACCTCGTTCAGCTACAAAGCTGTTTGCCTGAGGTCATCTGTATGTGTATTTTCAAGATGGAAAATATGGTAGAAGTGCTTCAGCTTTGGAGAGTGACTGGTTAAATGCAGGGCATGCACAGAGCCGAGGCAAGGAGAATAACAGTAACACCATTTTCTGTGAAATAAAAATGTGCAGAAGTAGTTCTGGATGACTGAAGTTAAGATGACAGCAGTCAAAATGAAGAAAGGTTAAATGGTTTTGAAAGGTTTCACTCGCTGACTTACTGAGCAGCCAAATGTTAGTTTAGTTTCTATAAACTGGTAGTGTGTTACTCCCTCTGAGCCAAAATTAAGACAGCTTAGTATGTGAGAACATGCTCCATGTCTGTAAATACGCCTTTACTATTGAGCCCATGTTAATTTTTGTCTAGAGATAAAAATATACTCTGTATCATCATTCTGTATTAGATTAAATATTGCGAGCCTTCCATTTGCAAAAACTGTGTTGCAGGGTGTAGAAATTGCCTTCTGATTTCTTGCAGACATGGGTGCCTCATTATAGTGATTGTAATTAGTGTTCCAATGTGGTTTTGATCTTCAAGGCACTTGACAAGCATTAGTAACTCATGCTCATTCCAGCCCTCTCTCTTAGATAAATAATACAGTGGAACTTCTTGTAGAAATGAGAAAAATCAGAGAAGGGATTAAATATTGTGTGAACTGCCAGAAGTCAATCACCACTCGGTCCCTACTTGCCCAAGGATCTTGTTCCCTCCTAGGAGCAATGGATTTTTTTCCTCTAGGATTCAAAAGCTCCTTTTCCTTTGCTCAGATACACCAGCAACTGCTTGCGATGTTTCTGGCCTATATTTCTCCCTTACTTTGAGAGCCTGCTATCTTTCATAATTATTTTTCCAGCTAGCACCTACAGCATCCTTTTGATGCTCTCCTTTGGATATTGTGTTGAGGGATATGGCTTGGTGAGAACTATTGGTGATAGGTGGATGGTTGGATTGGATGATGTTGTAGGTCTTTTCCAACCTTGGTTTTTCTGTGATTCTCTCTCAAACATCAACAGCATCTCTTCAGATTGCTTCTTTCCAACCCTTCCCTCCATTAATCTGCTCGGGCAGCTTTTCAGTCCAGCCTTGGTTTAGCAGTATGGGAGCCCTCCTTCTGAGAATTGGCTTTTCTGGGGATGAGTGGGGAGGAAGAGCATATTGGTGGCTCCTGTTCCAAGTCCTGCTTCTGTGGCATTGGTGTGGTGGAAGACTTGCTGAATATTCAGCCTGCCTGCTCTCCTAATTGCCACTTCCTAGGAAAAAATGAAAAATGAAGGATCACTGGGAGGTTGGATGCTCTGACTGAAACTTTTCTGCCCTCTAGGGCTGATGTCTTTTCGTAACAAGGGGAACTATATGTTCTGCCCTTTTGTTCAGTCCTCTTCCATCCTGATGCCCTGTAGAGTTGCAGCCATCTCTGTATTTCACTGGGGCAAGGAATATGAGGAGAATTAGATGGCGTGGACAGGAGATGTAAATTAACATGAAGGGTAATATGAGACAAATTGATTTATAACTCGTTCTAACTCTGATTTTCTTAGTAAAGTGAGGTCAGCATGGCCAGCCAAATTTCTGCAGTAGAAACAAATCATCAGGTTTGATCCTAGGTCTCCTGGTGTGCTAATTTAAGCATCTTTCTGGGCTTGAGTGGTTCTTTACATTTAAAGTAGGAAAAAATGAAAAATACACACTTAAAAGCATGTTTGGTGCTCTGCTCATTAAGATTGTTGGCTTCTGAAGAGCCGAAGGATATTGTTAAATTACTTTGGGTCATTTGAGACAGCTGCTGAATTTCATGGTTGAAGAACAAGAGAAGGAAAAGAACCAATGGAAACATAATGAGTATTTGTCCAAAGCATTATCTGCAAGATGCCCGTCCTGTTTAATATAGATTATAGATATTGGAGGAGGAGAGAGGTGATGATGAACTACAATCAATTAACAGCATTTATCAGAAGGCCTGGGTTCTGGGTGGCTCTGTGGCCGAGCATTGCTGGGTATCTCGTTGGGCTGGCAACAGTCATTTCATTTCTGAAGTAATGCAGTCATTGTACTTGATTTGCATTAGAAACATATGGGTAATGCTGTCACAGCTATGTGGCACATCTGATGCACAGTGTTTTCAAGCATGTGACACAATGTGTTTTGCTGTGTTTTATAAGGATTTATTTTATTCCAATGTCATTGTTTAACCAAGGTATGTAATTTGGTTTTGTTGTTTTGTGGTTTGTTTTTTTTTCCGACAGATGTGGGAAGAGGCCATTGCCTTGGGTAAGGAACTTGCAGAACAGTATGAAAATGAAATGTTTGATTACGAACAACTCAGTGAACTGCTGGTAAGTTTCGCAGCAGTTTTTTTCAGAATACAATTCTTAAGGTTTTAAAATGATATTGAAAATCTTTCTTGTGAGAGTCAAATACCAAAATAGCTGCCTACTTTGGCTTTTTTTGGATAAACGTCGAATAACTGGCTACTAATGGCTACTAATTAGCCGAAAGAAAAATGTTGCCATCGAGTTAAGCTGATGTATTTGGAATATAAAAGGAAATTTGGAATTTAAATATAAATGGGAACGGGAAAAAATTGCCCTTCTCGTTCAAGTGTCTTTCCACATTCACGTTCCTTTTTTTAGGTATGAATAATCCCCAAGCATTCATGTCTAGAGTCAGTTATTTTTGCCCCGACACTACCCATTCATTATGCCTGCACCATTTTTCTCCTGCTCTTCTCCAACAAGATAAATGGCAGCTGTCACTTTCCCTCCCAACTTCTCAGCCATGCTCACAGGAGTCGGTACTTCTTTCCAGTTGTGGTCAGAAAACTCCTGAATGTCAGATTTTTGATAGGTTTTTCCTTTGCGCCCAGTTTGTTGTTTTTTTTTTTGTTTGTTTCAGCTTTATCCCGTTCCATCCTAGCTGGTCATTTATACACTGCCATTTGTGCCCTGTTTCTCAGCTGACATCAGTGCTCAGTTTGAGACTGGCTGGGAGCCATCTCTCCAGTAGCACTTCTTGGGGAGGAACGAGTAAAGCCAAGTGCTGCTCTGCTCAGTTCTACAATTTCTTCAGTCCTTCACCAGTTCTTCTCTTTTGTGTAGTCCATCATTCTGTCCTCCAGCTCTCCAAGGCTGATTTTTTTTATCCTTACTGCACAATTCTCTTTCTGTAGCTTTTTAACTATTTTTAGTGCCAAGCTGAGTGTATTCATTGTGCCTAACAGATCTGGAGCGTGGTTTTACGTTGCTTTTTACTCCAAGTTGTAAAGAATTAAAACAGAAACATTTTTAAGGTGCTCTGAGAGGCAAGAAGAGTTTTCCTCAGCCCGCTGCCTGCTGCTGACAGTGGGGCTGTATCCAATATTCTTTATTTCAATATAAAAGGAATCTGGTGGAGATTGCTCCCGAGCTGGAAATGACTCTCTCGTGTTAGGTATGATCATTCATCAGTAGATAACTGCTCTGAGTCCCTTGTTTTTAATTTTCTGTCTCCTTCCTTTATGCTTGCACATGGGAATGTGATCAGCTTTTGTCACGAAGGCAGCCATACTTCATCATGCCTCATCCATTTTTTTGCAGTTTGAATTTGCACTTTGTACAGCTTAGCTGATGGTCAAAAATATTGTTAGGTGTTTTTTACCATTTCTCTTCCAGAGTAAATATGCCACTGATTACATAAAGGGATATAATTACAAGAGAGGCAGTGTTAGAAACTAATTATGGTTCATCTGCATCCTCTCTTAAGAAGGAAAATCCAGAACTGCCCACTGCAAATTTATCTGCGGTTTGTTTATCAGACAGGAGAAACTGTAGGGAGCATCGCAGGAATTAACAAAGTCGTCCATTAGGCATTCATCCCTGGTTAGGGAAGGATGAAAACTCAAGCTCGATTCAAGTACGATTGAGGTCTTGCATATCCCATAGGCTTTTCTTATTGGTGCTGGTGAATAACGATGAGCCAGTCTTAGGTGGTGGGGGAGGATGTTCCAAAATAAAATTTAACAAGTTTTTGTTTCTTTCTGTTATCCCTTTTGTCTCTTTTGTTTGAGCAATATGAGATATTAGGCTCTAAGACAATTCACAAATGACAAAACAGTTTTGCTACAGCTGAACTGAGAAGTGTATGGCAGATCTGGGTCTTTGTAGTCATCTTGCTATTTACTGTTATCTGTCAAATGGGATCAGTAATAAACCTCTCCGAAAATCAGAATTTGTTCTCTTATGAAAAGTAATAGACTAAAAATAAGTTAATGAACAGATCGTCCAAAGCAGCACATTTGTTATTATTTCATCATTTGAGATAAAGGATTCCACTTTGAAAGCAGATGGTGTCTGACATGCGTGTATTTATTCCAAAAGTTATATTTTCTGCAATTCTCAACTGCGTGCTTTCCAGTGCAAATAAACAGTTGTAAATATGGAAGAGAAGGAGTAGGAAAACGTAATGAAATGTAACAGCAGAAAAGCCAGAAGTCAGCATCATTGAGAGCCAGCTTTAGCAGTGTGCATTTCTCCATCCCAGTGTTTCAACATTGGCAGTGTTGCAACCATGAATTCAGGTTGCTGTGCAGATTCATGGCCTTCATCAAAATTTCATTCTCAGAAGTGGTATAGTGAGGATCACCAAGATGAGCTTGAAAACACTGGGTACAGAGTTTTGTATCTCAAAATATTACTCTATATCTGTTTTAAAAAAGTGAAGAGAAGGGCAAGTGAGATTTGTCTTCAATTTAGAGCTGCAAGTAAGAGGTGTGCAGGCAGTCTGCTTCAGGTTTATGTCATTAAAGTCTCTCATGTTTATTTTCCAGAGAAAACAAGCACAGTTCTATGAAAACATTGTGAAAGTGATAAGACCAAAACCAGATTATTTTGCTGTTGGATACTATGGCCAGGGATTTCCTACTTTCATAAGGGTAAGTGTGTACCTTCATCCAAAGGCAGTAGCCTGATTTCTTCCATTGGAAATTTCACCGTGTTGTGCTGAACGTGCACTGCTGTCAGTGTGTTATTTGCTATCTGCCTAACCTTGGTGGCTGTTTCCTAGGTATATAAAACAATCATCTGCTTTTCATTTCCTATTTCCAATATGGAGTGGTTGCATTTTAGTAGACAAACTTTTTCTTCCAAAATACCCAATAATTTGTACTTCTCAAGTGCTCATATCACTAGAAATGTAGATACACTTGCCCTATCTGTAAATCAGGATAGGAATCAGCATCATCAGAAGCAGAGAAATGTTTGCTGGACAGGTACAACAGAGAACCCAAAAGTATGTGATTGTGTTTTCATGTGAGGTCCCCTTACAACAGAGTCTTGGAAATGAGTATCAAAACTGTGTATAATAACTTAAATGCAATCTTTTCTCATGAATTTTCACAATCTTTGCCAATTTAAAGCATGCGTTACTTAGCTGATGATGGTAAAGCAAGCACCCATTGTGTACAGACTGTCAGACAAAAAAGCTGGGAGCTGAGCTTGGTTGGTAGCCCACTGCCTGGTCTCCAAAACACTGTCGGACAGCCCTTACCAAAGGGACTCTGAGACCCAGGGAAGTGGCTGGGTCAGCAGCTCGCAGAGCTGCCCTGCAGCGTATGAAGTGCAGTTCTGCAAACTGACACAACCATATGTCAGGAACAGATGCAAATAGATGATGCTGTGCAAGCTGATGTGGGTTTGGGATCAAAAGGCTGATGCTAAAGAGACGTGATGTGCAAAAAACAATAATGGTTGTGGTGCTGGAAGTCCATGTAATGTACATGTAATGTATTTTATCAAGTGTCAGACAAGAATAATATGATGTTTTAAGCAAGAAAAACATTAATAATAATTTTTTTAAATGTTTGTAAATGATCTCTTAGGTTTCACCATGCAAGAAACATTTATTCCCTTATAATATTCCACTAGGGAAGGCTTGCATTAACAGGGATCTCCGAAGTGATGAACGAACAATAAAGACCTGCATAACTTTACAAAGGAACTCCCTGCCACAAGTGAAATTCTGTGTCCTGTGCAGTTGCTCACAGTGATGCACGATCACTGGTAGCACCCACAAGTCGTCTTAACAGAGTCATTTACCATTAAAACGGCATACTTTTGGCTCTGTGCTTTCCTCTACTATTCTTGCTTGCTGACATTAATACCCTTTAGTAAATGTACTCATACGAAAAGCCTAGTTCAGTTACTTAAGTCCATTCCACCATTAACTATGGAAGGTGGATGAGAAGGATGACAGAGGGAGGTCTTGGATTTGATGGACATTATTTGTCTTAATAAGTTCTCAGGGAGTGCCTATTGTATAGCTCCTTGAAATCATGTGTGAGAGTCCCACTGAATTCACTGTATATAAACCTAAAAATAAGACTGCCTGGGGATCTCAACACCAAGACAGAGTTGTGGAGAGACAACTGTGCTTTCTTGAGTAGATGTAAAAAATTTGTAATCTACTGATTATACCCCAGTGTTAAAGTGTCTCTCTGACCATCACTGGAGTCAACATGTCTGAGATCCCAGTTCATTACTGGTATGGGGACTTCACTTCTCTGTTTGTTTCCAGAACAAAGTCTTCATTTATCGCGGAAAAGAGTACGAGCGGCGCGAAGACTTCGAAGCGAGGTTGTTAACTCAGTTTCCCAATGCAGAGAAAATGAAGACAACGTCTCCTCCGGGTGATGAGATCAAAAACTCCTCTGGCCAGTGTATCCTTTGATTGCAGGGCAGCTCCTGCAGGGAGGTGTTTGTGGGCAGCAAGCTGCTGCACTTCAGCCTTTGTTGGTGCACCATGTTAATCTTGTTCTTTCACCATGTTCCTATTGAACTTACCTGTGCTGCAGAATGGAGGTTGTCTTTTCAGTTCTTAACCCATGCTTTCAGATATCCAGTGTTTTACTGTGAAGCCAAAGCTTGATTTGCCGCCCAAATTCCACAAGCCGGTGTCAGAACAAATTGTGAGGTGAGTTTTGGTGGTTTTGCCAAGTTAATCAGTCTTCTTTCTAGCACTAAGACCTGTTTGCAAGCATTGGAATGGGCTCCCCAGGGAGGTGGTTGAGTCACCATCCCTGGATGTGTTTAACAACCATTTGGATGTGGTGCTCAGGGATGTGATTTAGCAGAGAGTTGTTAGGGTTGTATGATTAGGTTGTGGTTGGACTTAATGATCTTTAAGGTCTTTGTCCAACTTGAGCAATTCTGTGATTCTTCTGGATGTATTTTGAACACATACAGGGCCAAAGAGTATAGAGATACAAGCACGTTTCATGGATATCCTTCATATTAGGTCAGATTCTGTCAAACTCATGGGATAATAGTGACACCATAAATATTTGATACTTGCACATGAGCTTTTTTCTAGTAGAGTTAAGCAGCAAATCCTAAGCAGATACCAACTGATTTTGATTGTGCTCTTCCCCTTCTTCAGTTTCTATAGAGTGAATGAAGTCCAGCGGTTTGAGTACTCACGGCCCGTTCGAAAGGGAGAGAAAAACCCAGACAATGAATTTGCGGTAAAAGAAAAAGCTAATTTAATCATTTTGCTTGTTTATTCCCCTGCACTTTGATGATCTGAAGTATTTGTTGTGGTTTGTTTACTTAAACATGTATTGAGAGCTCAAATTTGATTATTTTTCATAGAAGTTCAATTCTTAAAAAATCATCTTGTTTTACACCAGTGGAAAAAATAGACAAAGTTGTATTTAGTTTGTCACGAAGACAGGTTGAGGGAGCTGGGCTTGCTCAGCCTGGAGAAAAGAAGGCTGTGGGGTGACCTCACTGCAGCCATCCAGTACCTAAAGGGAGCCTACAAACAGGAGAGGAATCAACTCTTTGAAAGGGTAGAGAACAGCAGGACAAGGCAAGATGGGTTTAAATTCAAGAAGGGGAGATTTGGGTTGGATGTCAGGGGGAAATTCTTTGCTCTGAGAGTGGTGAGGTACTGGAACAGCTGCCCAGAGAGGCAGTGGATGCCCCGTCCATCCCTGGAGGTGTTCAAGGCCAGGTTGGATGGGGGATGGGGCCCTGGGCAGCCTGGCCTAGTATTAGATACGGAGGCTGGCAGCCCTGCCTGTGGCAGAAGGGTTGGAGTTTCATGATCCTTTGAGGTCCCTTCCAACCCAAGCTATTCTGTGATTCTGTGATATGATATGATTGTTAAAAACTAGTTTGAGACAGAAATTTAACAGTGTTGCAGGTGAAAAGATAGCTATCTCTTGTCAAAGTGTACCGTGCTATGAAAATCCTTCTGGGGCATCTTCTGAAAACAATTTTTTTGCAGCAGTGCAATTTTTTCTTTTAGAAAACCATATGTTTCAGCTAATGGTCAATAAAACTCCCTTTGAGCACAGCTTGTATTCATCACAGTGTTTAGACCAGGCTGCATCAATTTGATTGCCCTTTTTTATGGACACCAATTTATTCACAGTACCAGTAGGTTAGTGGTTAGTAGTAAAGTAGTAGTAGCAGAATTTAAAAATGATGCATTAACTTATTATTTTAAGGAAAGAACTTAGTTTTCTGTAAGTTGCAGTCTCTAATATAATCCTTTTGCTAACAAATGCCAAGCACTTGGTTTCCTACAGACTGAGAATTCCTTGAGAGACTCCTTCAGCGTCCCTGGCCTTTTCCACTGTTCTTTTTATCAAATATCATTAATTTGGTAATCTAAGTGGATTTAGCTGAGTAAGAAACCCTCTTTTTATGAAACTGTGATGCCAGATCTCAGTTCCACTGTTTACAGTATGAGTATACATAAGAAATCAAATATATCTAACTGACTTTGAAAGTTCTTCTGTTAATGGAAGATGGAGTAAACTATTAAGAAGCCCCATAGTAAATAAGAGGAACTTCCAATTATGCCAGTTGTAACAAATCAGATGAAGAGGTGTTTTGGTCAGCTCCAAGGTCAGGCCCAGGTGCCCAGGGCTTTACCCTGGTGGGTCTTGAAAGCCCCCAGGACAGGGAGGACTCAGCCTCTGTGGGGATGCTGTCTCTGCTCCACTTTCCTCACATCCAAGTGATGTGGTTTGATGAAGGATGGTCCACGAAAGCCCCAGGAGGTATGCAGGAGAACATCACTTTGGTCAAACATCTGTGTCTTCTAACACAGCGTTCTCCTGTTGGTAAGAGAGCATTTTTTTCTCTCCTGAAAGTATATCAGTGTCACTTTGCCAAAGCAACCACAGATTTAAATCACCACTATTCCGTCATCTCCCCACGCAGATTCCATCTGGAATTTCCCTCTGGCTTCGTAATGTCTGTCATATTGCAGGTCTTTTTGCCTGGTGGTAATGTTTTAAGTCTTTCCTAAGATAACAGCTATCAATCTGATAACATGATGTGTACGTTTTCTTTGCAGAACATGTGGATTGAGAGAACCATCTATGTGACAGCATACAAATTACCAGGGATTCTGAGGTGGTTTGAAGTCAAATCAGTTTTCATGGTGAGTTCAATTTGGTTTTATTGAGGTTACATAAGAGAATGGGGCTTTTATACAGCCAGGGAGCATTTATACTTCTGCGTGACTGTGCTTCTGTGAACGAGCAATCAGTGTGACTATATCTGATATCCTAAGACAAGGGGAACCTGCTTGCAGAGGATGCTGATTATTGACTAGGGGTGACTAAAGTAATGATTTCCACTCCTGATAGAAGGTAGTGCATGCTGAACCTTCCGGACCTTTAGGGCAAGGTCTGAAAAAGTACTTGAAGTACTTCTTTCTATAAAGCATTTCCATCTTTCAGCAGGTGAGCCATTACAGCCTGTGGCTTAAGCCACGTGCCTCAAATGAAGAGGGAACCAAGGTGTTGCAGGAGAACCCTGCTACATAAAAAATGAAACCAGTCTGAATTTTGGGAAGGGGAATTTTGGTATTCTTACTGTGATTGATTCAAAATACGCCATGAATCGAATGCTTTGTGTGTGTGTCTGCATTACTTCTGTTCTTAGCGTTTGCAATTAAAGATTGTTTTTGTTTCATTTCCGTAGTTGGCTAAAACACACCCTAGCAACCTCCCCAAGCAGCTCAAAAATAGGCATTCCTCTGTTCCGCCATTTAGACTGTTTAGATAAGACGTATCCATTAAGTGCCTTAAATATTAAATTATTCTTATGCAGCTGTAATTTTTAAGTAGCAATAAAAGCATTGTTACTGCAGTTTTTAATTCTCTCTTGTGAGGCTTATTTTTAAAGGAAAAGAACAATTTGCATATGATTAATTAAAACCTTTTTCATCGCTCCATTGAGGTTATGTTGGACAGTTGTATTTAGATGATCAGAAGTAAAGCAGAAAATTACTATGGTATCTATAGTAACAGAATATGAATGTGATATTTGACAGTCACAGGCATCTGAATAGAACGGGTTGAATTTTTAATAATTTTTGTATTTTCAGTATAATCCTGATAGGGAAGACAGTGTTTATCTTTGTCCTTGCAAAAAGTGTTGTTTATGGAGGCTGGCAAATCTGACGGAAGTCTCTTTTCCATACGAGCTAGGAGCACAGCCTGATAGGCAAGCATTTTGTGCACGTGCACCTTGAACACTGTGCTTGTCACAGACATTCTGTAAGCTTTTTGTAAGCAAGGATCACATTAGTCACGTAGTTGGAAAATGATACCAGAATGGGCCTTAATAACATGTGGGAAGACAGCGAGGGATGACTTTTGACCTAGCTCTGGCATAGCTACTACAAAATTGGTATTGACTTTATTCAAGATTCCTGTCAGCTGAAATGCTAGAAGCACAACCACTGAATGTACATGCCTGTAATGCTACATTTGTGTTATGGATACAAATATTATTGATGTTTTACTAAGTGGAATGAATTAAAGTAGCTTTGCACATTTCATATTTTATTGATCAAACCAGAGTGTCTTTAAAGGAAAAAGATCACATCAGTGATCACATCAGTGCTAAGGGGGAACTAAGTCATTTCTTAAAGGCAAGTTGTTATGTTACACAAACAATGGAAGCATGCAGAATTTCCTTTCATCTGTTTGTGGTTTTTTGGTTTTTGTTTTGTTTTGTTTTAATTACTTCTGAGAACTCAGTACCTAAACTGTTTTTGTTGTCTGCCAACAAGGAATTCATTGTATGCATTCATTGTTCTGTATCTGATTTGGTTTAGCTGGACACAAGTAGTTATAGGGAAAGAACTGCTGTGGCAGCCACTGAGTTAGAAGCTGTACTTTGAATTATACGTAGTTAAAAAGCCCAAGTATTAATCTGTGCATTTTTATGTTTAACTTTTAAAGCATTGCAATATGTATCGTTTTTGTTTGCCATAAATGGATTGTGTAACATACAGAGATAGCAAGCTACCTGGGACAAAGGTCATAGTTCTCAACTATATGTATTTTTTAATAAACAGCTCTCAAGAAAGTCCAGTGCACAGAAGCACACAGAAATAGGATGGGAGCTGCAACTCTGCATTTGAAAAGTAAAGGGGAGCAGGGGAAGAAGGGAGGCTAAGAAAGCCATGATTACTCATACTGATAGAAAAGTTAAAAAAGATGTCAGTCAGCTCAATGAGTGCTGATTTCTGTAGATATTCGAGAGCTTTGAAAGCAATGGTTCATCAACAAATTATTTCCTCATTGTAAGCCCATTAACAAAAATGTCAGAACCCTAAATTAGCGTATGATGTTTGCAACGGTTCTTTCCAAGTGAATACGGTCTTTATTTTCCCTGTCCAAATGTTGCTGATAGCAGCCTCAGCTCTGGGAGGTGCTCGGCTGGTGCTGTCTCAGCCCGCTCTGGGCCATGGCTGTGGCAGAGGTACCCAGCTTGCTGCCCTTCCAGAACTACCCACCAGGCAGACCTCTAAAAATGCTAATGAAAACACCCTTGGTGTAATCACATGGCAGGTGTAAGAGCAACAACGAAAGAGATTTGATTATAAGTGCTTCTCAGAGATGTGGTTAGCAACTGATAGCCAGGCAGAAGTGCTTCTTTGTTTATGTAGCATTTATGTAAATGAGGCTGTAATCAAATATACACTTGCGTTTTCCTCGTAGGCCTCAATTAACCTTCCTTTCCTATTCCTACCACATATATATATTTTTTAATGTAACTAGGCTATGACTTAAGGCTTCCACTAAGGACTATCTACATTGTGGGTTGCTGCTAATTAGTCATTTTTAGCTCATTCACGAAATTGGCCAATTTTTGGCAATATTTTAAGTATTCTAATACTTTTTCTTTCGGTATGAGCAGCTGTCATTCTGAAAGATGCTGTGACCTCTTAAATAATAGTTGGAGATCAGTCAATTAAAATTAAGAAAGTGTTGCTCAGTATAAGAGCTAATTCACCCCATTAAGACATCTGAGGATCTGTCTTCATTGAAGTCTACACTATGTGAAAAAGAAAATTTCTTACTCATTATCTAAGTTAGGAAGAAGAAAATGAAACACCGTGGAGAAAAGGCACTGTAGATAGCACAGAAGTCATCTCTTCAACATGTTAAACTCCATTTCCTTGGATACGTACCAAAATAATCACTGCAAAAATACCTTCTTGATTTTTGAGCTTCTTAGGATTACATTTTCCATCAGAAAATCCACATTAAGTCATCATTTATTTCTTACTGTTACATTAAGCTGGATTCTTTGTGCTGCTAAAACTCGCTGATCCATAATCTGTGATATTCTCCGTAATCCTCTGCAAACCTCACATGATTCTTCTCAGAGCCTTTCTAAATGTTTTGCTCTGTGGTGCTTTGAGATGTAATCTGTACTACAGCAACAAAATGCATTTAACTTTTCCTACAGATCTCATTTATTTCAGTATCTCTACAAGTTATCTCAGTATCTCTACAGATAGTATTCTATGCAGTATGTAGACACCAAGCATTTAAGTGGGGCTGTGGTTAGTGGGCATGGTTGGACTGGAGGATCTTAGTGGCCTTTTCCAACCTTAATGATTCTGTGATTCTGTCAGTGTCTGAAGCCAGCCTTTCTGTTAATTATCTGTTAAAATGCCTTTCTGGGAGTGTTTCTGAACGCAGTGATTTGATGGACAACCAGTTCCATGGCAGGTTAAAAACTCTGCTCCTTCATGAAAGCATCCTTTCGTTTTTATTTTAGGTTGAAATTAGTCCACTGGAAAATGCGATCGAAACAATGCAGCTAACAAACGATAAGATCAATAATATGATTCAACAACATTTAAATGATCCAAATCTACCTATTAACCCTCTCTCTATGCTACTGAATGGCATTGTGGATCCTGCAGTCATGGGAGGTTTCACCAACTATGAGAAGGTAACATCAAACTGAACTGTCCTGCAGCAGTTCAACTCTCGGAAGCTCTGCACCTCTTCTTTTAGTACTGTGTTTGTGTATAAACACACTTTGTGAGCCTCCCCTAACAAATGCTTTGGAGAACATTGCTTAAAACTTAAGCTTCGTGTTACAATGTTAGCTTTTAAAGTTATAGGTGAGAAGATATTAACAATGGGAAACTGAGTAAACCCCACCTCTCTTACTCGTGTTTTGAATATTAATTGTATTTTGATGGCGTACACAAACAGCATGGATTTTGTAGCATACATGGAGAAAATACATGCTGATTGGCATGTCATTGGCTTCATCCATTCTGTCCTTCTGTAACTGTCATGCATTTCATCAACTAAAATTTCTTATGTCCTGGGAACTGCTAAGAAGCAGCTTCACAGCTGTGCTGAGCAGAAGTCCTCTGTGGTGTTGCCCGTGAGATTTTGTCTACCATGCGCTCACCCACCCGCTTTGCTGATTGTGAAAGATTGATGCATTAATCTTAAAACTTTAATAAATTATGCATGTTTTCCTAGTTTTTCCATTTGTATTTTTAGCTACTACTGCTGTTTTGCAGAACTTTTGGGTTGACTCATTTATCTTTGCTGCAGGTAATCTTTCCACGGTTGTAGATGTTGATTCATTTTCTGAGAACTAAAGCCTCATTTTTCTCTCTTGACTAGGCTTTTTTTACTGAAAGATATATGCATGAGCATCCAGAAGATCATGACAAGATTGAAAAGCTGAAGGACCTGATAGCTTGGCAGGTAAGGATTCCAAGCCCTGTTGGCCATACGCATGCAATTTAGTGTCACTGTTGAGAAAATTTGGGCATCAAACTGTTTACTCTGCTTCTTTGTCATGTAAAACTGACTTAAGAGTTTGAGCCGAAGTTCATCTTTTCAGATCTGACATCATTTGTCATTTGATAAACCCACAAAGAACAAACATGATTAACCTCTTTTTTTCCCTTCTTTTTTCTTAACTTTTTTTAAGTGAAAATGTCTCATGTTGCTCAAACAAGAAATATTTTGTAATAACGTTGATTGCCATTATTAGCAATTAAGTTTTGCATTTTAACTTTCTAAGGCTGATTTTAAAAACATTTTCGCAAACATTCAGGTTAAATGTTTAATACTGAATCCCTCCTCCTATGCACATGCTTTGCTGGAGCATTTCTTCACATGTTCACTTCTTTCTTCCAACAGATGTTTTCTATTTGTAAACCTTTTTATGTATCTGTGCAGTACCTTTTAGTACAGAATATTATATATAAGAATAAAAAAATGAATTTATGTGCAGAATAGTAAGATTTATGTGGACGTTGTGGAGTCATCGTTTCATTTGCTGTATAACTTCGCATAATATTCAATAATGTGATAGATATAGATATGGTAATATTCATAATTCACAAATGCCACATCATAGAGTGAAATTCCCTGGTATTTTCTTGCGGTATAGTGGAGTAGAAATGATTTAAATATAAGATCACACAGATTAATAATTCTGAACCAGCAAGAGAACGCAGATTTCCAGTTCAATGCCTTAAACAAAGCAGGAACCTTCTTGCATAAAGAACAACGTTTATATGTACTGAAGAATATTTTGCAAGACAAACAGGAAACAATTTTAGTTTTATTCCAAAGTCATATACTGGACACTTTCCAGTGGTCTCAAGGTAATTTTATGATAACAGGAAAAAGTACCAATACGACTGGAACTGTTTTTCCCTTAGAAGAACAAAGTACACAGTTGCCTTTTTAAATTCAATTTTATTTTTATAATAAAAGCAATAATTTACATTTCTGTAGGATTCAGTTTTAAAGGTAACAGAACCAAAGATTGAGAATTCAAAAAAAAAAAAAAAAGGAAAGAAAGAAAGAGGAGAAAATACCCTCTGAAGGCCAGAAAACTATCACTGAATAGCAACTCTTTGGGTCTGAAAAAAAGATATTTATTCATTTTCCTCTGAGCTTTTACAGAAGATTAGATTTGAGGAGCTTTAAGTTCTGTAGAGGAAAATAATTTGATCCCAGAAGACTGACTTCATGTCAGCTCTCTCCCTTTGCCTCTGATAGCACTACTTCAAATGAATTCCGGCACAGATTCGCTTTGGTGACGTGTGTTCAAATAGCATTACAATTTGAAAATATATATCGAACCTAATCACATTGTTTTTCAATTAGACTCTGTTTTAAGTACATAATATCCCATCAGTGCTCTGAGAAAAAAGAAAAAAAAGGGGGCAGGAAGATGGAGCCAAGTGATCAGAAGAAACTATTTTATTTACCTGAAATGGTGCAGTCATTTCTAAATGGAAGTCAGTGCTTAGTCTTGTATACATTCCTGTATCCTAAGGCTTAAATATTTCCAACATTATGTCGGTGTTCAGAACACATGATAACTTGATGGGAGCGGGGAGGGGAGCTGGTTTTATGTGCAAGTTGTTATGGAAACATTCCAAACGAAGGCAGCGGTTTGTTTTCATCAATGACTTGACAGTGATTGAAAGCCAAAATGAGTTTTCATTTTTCAATAATGTTGGTTTTTGGAGTTTTATAATCACACAGAGATTTTCTTTATGCTCTATAAATCAATCTGGGTATATGAAATAGTCTGACAGTTGTATTATCAGCTGACTGTTTAAATTTATTTTTTCTATCCCTTCCCCTGCCTTTGTCTCAATTGTGCTTTGCATTTTGTGCACTGTCCTCTTACAATTCCCATAAATTTTAATTACACAGTAATGATTTTAATTAAAATAATTGTTTCTCTCCACTGTGTTTTCATATAAATATCATTACTAAAGCAAAGTCCATTTTTACCCATCTTAGTCCTTTCTCCCTTGAAAAATTAGATCCCATGTAACTGTATCATTTCAAGCTGCTCATGATAATGAAATGAATAACTAATGCTGGTCACTTGGCATTTAGCTGATGTATTTACAGCATAAAAAATCAATGTCGTAAGGATCTGATACTCCTTCTACATTGCTAAAAAAAATAAAAAAATGGTAGCATTCACAGCCTGAACTTTACAAACATATTTTGTGTTGCAAAGCCTGGCTGGATGTGGCTCTGGGCAGCCTGGGTTGCCGGTTGGCGACCCTGCACATAGCAGGGGGTTGGAACTGGATGGTCTTTGTGGTTCTTTTCAACCCAGGCCATTCTTTTATTATATGGTATTTCACATTCTGAGAGATTTGAAGCTGTTAACTAAAATGTATGTACCTTGTTCATAGTTTTTGGCAGCCAATCAAGATTTTAAAGGGGAAAAAAAAAATTAAAAGAAAAATTAAAAAATGAATAAAATCAGGGACTAATATTAAGTTGCAATGCAATTTTCAAGTTGACAAATGGAGCCTGGTGGCAGAAATGCAATTTTGAGCTGATTTCCCTTCTCATTTGCCTCCTTGTTTTCCAGTCCGGTTACTTAATGCAACCTTTGCTGCTTCCTTCTCCTCTCAAAAGCTGAGGGTACCCTCTAGGATGTTAGGAAATGAAGTCATAGGCAGACCCCCTCACTCCTCCGTAGGAAGATGAATCAACAGGACGAGGAGCATGGCAGCCTGCCTGTCTCAGCATCCTACAGAGGTTCTTGCAGCTTTCAAGTTCAGTGATATGTAACGAGATTTCCCTTTGCCTGTGGCTGAGAAGGAGTAGGAAGGATTTTGCAGCTAACAGAGGAAATTTGCTTCCACTGCAGAGTAACAGCTCCTTTCTTCTCAGTGCCTTTCAGCCTCCATGCCAAGGCTTGTGAAGGGTTGTGGTGCGTTGTGTCAGAGTTAGGGTAGTATGGTTAGGTTGTGGTTGGACTCGATGATCTTTAAGGTCTTTTCCGACTTGAGCAATTCAGTGATTGTGTGCACTTGGTGCCTCCCCATTCCCTGAGCAGCAGCTGTGTTCCTCAGCCTGCTGTACACCAGAGGTGCAGCCCTGCTTATCACCTTCACTCTGTCTGCACCCAAAGTTTTTTTTCTTGGCTGGGAGTTTCCCCTACCAAAAACCACATCCTCTGCTTCGTACCCCTTCATTTTTTAAATCGCAGATGCCTGTTTAGGACAGGCTCATTAATGCTCATAAGAATCAGCTCTGAGCCAGAGCCTTGCACCCAGTCTGGACTTCCTCTTGGCCATTTGATTTTTTAAAACAGACACCATTCAAAAAGCCAGCGGGTTCCTTTAAATAAATGCACAATGTGACCACTTACCCTCTCCAAACAGCAGGGTCAGAATGCGGCCTGGTGACACTGAATGATTTGAAATTCATTTACTTACTTTGAGCAGAGAAGTTTTCCAAGTTAAAACTAAAATTCTGTAGAGTGACTATCCATGCAGCTGTAAGTAAAAGTGGCTGCAGTAAAAAGTACTGTCAGTGCTGGGACTTCTCTTGGGTGTATTTTAGGAAAAGGAATGGTGTCCGTTTAAATGGTGCCCAAGCAGAGAGCCATCTTCTAACATTTCTTGAGTTTGTTCTTCTGTAGTTCATCTGTCTTTATTATTCTCCTTTCTGATAAAGCTACTTGTTCTGATTGCTGCTCAGTCTTACGAGAAAAGTCTGTTTTTAATCAGTATTATGATTTAATTATGAATTATTAAGAAGCCTCTTAGCTTGATTGCTGCAGAGGATACCTAAGTCAGAGTCAGAGCACTGTGTGGGCTGGAGCGGACCTGGAAGAGGAAATATTTTTCATAAGCTGCAGATAGAGAACTCTAATGGTATATCTAGATTGCTGTGGGAATGAAGATGTCTCTCTTAAAACATTTTAAAAGGTCAGCTACACCTCCACACTATGAACTAATTATATAAACCTGTGTTGGCATGGGTATTTTGTGACAGAAGTCTTGCATATAAATGATTGTTTTCAGTTACAAAAAAGATGTAATTTAATTTTTCCTCTCCTGTTTTGTTCCCAAAGAAAATCAAATATGTTTTTTTTTCGAAGGAGAAATGTAGCTTTCAGTATATAAAACTATATAATTTATTAAGAAATATTATTCTGCAATATAGACTTGTCCAGGGATGCTGCTTTTTTGCAGCTTTAGGAATAGCATTTACTAAAGAAAGCACACAAATATTTTCTCCTTCAACGTTTTATTCTCTTTGAACCTGGGAAAGGAAGGGTTTTAATAACCCCGTGTGCGAGTTGTCATTCATCAGTTTGCCATTTGGAAGTGCAGCAGGTATAGGGGCTCATGAATGTGACCTGATAGAAATATTTGCCAAGTAAATTCAGCTGTTCCTCTGCTGTATGAGTGTGGGGCAGAGCTATGGGTATATTAATTCTGAAGAACTGCAGGTAACAATCCAAAAAAGGAAATCAGATATAACATACTTCATAGACTTTTTTTTTTTAACTATGTTGTGCTTCATAGACAGTGGCTTTTATTATTGCTGATATTCCACAAGATCTTTCCCTCCTCTTGAAACAAGTGTGGGACTTTTGCCTCTGCCATCTACTGGGAAGGACTCTGTGCACTAAGGGCTGTGTGTTGTGCTTTGCAGATCCCATTCCTGGCAGAGGGCATCCGCATTCATGGTGAGAAGGTGACAGAGGCGCTGAGGCCGTTCCATGAGCGGATGGAGGCTTGCTTCAGGCAGCTGAAGGACAAAGTTGAGAAGCAGTATGGTGTCCGAGCTGTGGTAAGTTGCCTGCCAACATCGCACTTCAAACACATTGGGCATTACTCTACACTACAGGCAACTTTGAATTACTCTGTCATCGTTTTCACTGATTAAAAAAAGCAGTGTTGATGCAGGATTGCCTAGTTGTTCTCCATGGACATCACTTGAGCCCAACAAATCATTAAGTAATGATTGGATGCTGTAGGAGATGTGTGGGATGCCTTGGTGCTTTTATTTCCAAGCATGGGAACAACTTCTGAATTGCCTGGATAGGTTCCTTCAAAAACCAAGATAATCCTTTGGTATCCTGTTTTTCAGGAACTGTTGTTTACAAGGTAAATCACTACCTTAGATGATATAGCCTGATTCTTCTTCTTCTCTGATCATCTGTTGATGATCAGAGGGCTTTAGCACCTTTCCTAGGTGACAAAGACAGGGAGCTGGGCTTGCTCAGCATGGAGAAAAGAAGGCTGTGGGGTGACCTCATTGCAGCCTTCCAGTACCTAAAGAGAGCCTTCAAACAGGAGAGGAATCAACTCTTTGAAAGGGTAGAGAATAGCAGGACAAGGGGAGATGGGTTTAAGTTGAAGGAGGGGAGATTTGGGTTGGATGTCAGGGGGAAGTTCTTTGCTCTGAGAGTGGTGAGGTGCTGGCACAGGCTGCCCAGAGAGGCTGTGGATGCCCCGTCCATCCCTGGAGGTGTTCAAGGCCAGGTTGGATGGGGCCCTGGGCAGCCTGGTCTGATATCAGATGTGGAGGTTGGCAGCCCTGCCTGTGGCAGTGGGTGGGTTGGAGTTTCATGATCCTTTGAGGTCCCTTCCAACCCAAGCCATTCTGTGATTCTCTGATTTAGTTACTTTCTGGATGTCAGAGTCACACAGGCCTGCAGTGATGTGCAACCTGCATCTTGATTTTCACACACCTGGCACTACCCTAAATGTAGGCAGGCAATAGATAGCTGATTCTCTTGAAGGTGTAGTAGTGCTGGAGTTGATGCTTTTGTCATTCCAACAAGTGATTTTCAGTTTCTGCTTCATTTTAAGTCAGTGAAAAGAATTTGATGGCGTTTCCAATGATTTGTTGTTTCACTTTTGATTGTTACCCATGGAGAAAGAATGCCAAAAGCCAGCATAGAGCTTCCTAATTGAGAAAGTAATTGACAGTGATGTCAAAAGCCACACAGATTGCATGCTGTTGTATGAATCAGTTTGAATAAGCAGGACCCAACAAGCAAATGGTTAGAGTCTCTGTAAGTCTTGAGTGCAGAGCTCTGTCCTAACAGGGCACTGAAGACTGCTGGACTTAGTTTTATCTTCATCTAATGGAAGAACTGACAATGTCTCCTTTAGAGATTGATTTCATTTTTTCTATAGCAGTGACTTTTTTTGTAATAGGACCACTGAAATCTTATGTGGAGCTTGCCAGCCTTTATAGTGGTTTTCTACATACTGTTCCATTAATAGTCCTTTAGATCACTTCTTCCTAATACACTTAGGTAGAGAATGGATCAAATAATCATTTATTCCCTAGGAGAACAGAAGTAATTGACGTTAATGATACTTGCATGTCAGTCACTTCAGCAATACACATTTACATCATCAGACAGATGACTGGAAATTCATACACAGGTGGTGTTATCTTCCTCATTTCGCTCTGCCCACCAGTAAGAATTGTCAGGATTGATGGAGCTTTATCGCTTCTGTCTTCTTTGTACAATGTCAATTTGCCAGTAGTTGACAGGGTGGAAAATCTACCTGTAATTAAACAGCATGAGATTTGTATTTGTTGACTGAAAGAGTTCAATTATTTTATGCATATATCAGTTATTAATGACTAACAAAGCTTGTATAAATATTCAGAACTCTGAAATTGTCTGCATGAAAAAAAGAAACCATCCATATATTTTCTTCTTCACCTGAATGTCACTCCGTCAACTGGCTCTCTTGACTTAAAGCTCCTCTTACCGGTGTGGTTGGATTTTGCTTGGTTTTCTTGTTTGTTTGTTTAATTTTGAAAATAAAGAAAAAACTTCATCTAGCATTTTCTTTAGGATTGATCTCCTTGTTGTTAAGCATGATGCGTAATTAACATAACGTGGAAATAAAACCATTGAACCTTTCTGCATTACTTTTGGAGCCAGATGTCAGCTATGCCGTGGCCTAAAAAGTAAGCTCACATCTCTCATATATTCCTTTGTTGTAGCCTTCCAGCCTAGATGACAGACGAGGCAGTCGGCCAAGGTCCATGGTGAGGTCTTTCACGATGCCATCGTCTTCAAGACCGCTGTCAGTTGCCTCAGTGTCATCCATCTCCTCAGACAGCACTCCTTCTCGGCCGGGCTCAGATGGGTGCGTAAGGAGTGACCATGCAGGGCTTTGTTTGGGCTTTGATGTGGCGTGCAAATCTTAGGGCCTTAGGATTGTCACCACCCTACAGGCAAAATGCCAATGGAAAAAGATAGAAATGTTTATCTCAAAATATATTCCTTTTTTTTTTTTTTTTTTTTAACAAAAATTAATGTAATGCTGCTTCTGGTATTCCTTCAAACAAAGCCCTCTAGGCATTCAACATAAATTGCCAACAGAACAGGAGATAAGTTATCTCGTTTTGAACTATGGTGAGCGTAATTGTTTGGAACAGATCACTTGCAAAGTACGTGATGAGATGAGCTCAGCCAGTCTTGTAGCAGTAAACAGGTGGGGCTCAGGAGAAGGAAGGGATTAGCTGCCTGCTCAGTCATTTCTTCTCAGCCATGCTGCCAGAGGGAAAGCTGCTTATGGCAAGATTGTACTTCAAGAGTTATCAAGATATTTCACATGAGAACTGGGAATTCTGTTGATAAGCCCTGTCTCGCAGTCACATCCCTCAGAAGAAATAATCTGTTTTCTTCCTGGGCTTTCCACTCAGTCTCAGAACTTCCTTCTCTCTCCTCCTCCCACCAGGCATATTCACAATCCAGAAACTCAATATTTGACCGAGGCAGCAGTGTTGTAAAAGCCTCCTGAAGGGCTGCTAACTTGCAGAGATGTGCTAGAAATGTCAGTGCCCCTCGTGCACCTTCAGAGGAAGTTATTACCTGACTAGAGAGTAAAAGCATCAAGTAAAATTAAGTACAGCGCCCAAGGACCAGCGTGATACTTACCTTGATTACAAACAGTTTATGTACACATTGGGAATGAACTGCAAACAGAGTGAGGTTCAGATCTCATTACATTACCCTCTGTAACACATGCACAGTGAATCATGTTTATATAAGTGCAGGACAGCAGAGCCAGTAATGCATTTTCACTAATTCAGCTATGGAAGTTGCCTTGCTGGAATTTCAGCACACCTACCATCCTATGTTACTGGGCAACTTCACCTTATTTCAGAAGGAAATGATTTTTTTTCCTCTTCTGTTCTTCAATCTTCAATTTTTTCCCTTCCTGCCTCTTTCTCTTTTTCCTTTCAAAATCATTACCTGTATCTTTCTTTCTCCCCTGAATGCTGCTTTTGCAATTTTTCCATCTCCATGCTGGCTTAAGTAGGTGTCAGTTAGTAGATTTTGAGGATCTAGTGAGTCCACTCAATACGTGCATAAAATCAAAACTCATCACAGTGCAGCTCAGCTCCTGCTCAGAGCCCCTGGGCTGTGCAGCTGTAATACTTGTAGAGAAGACGTAGCTAACAAAGATCATCACATAGACATGAAAAAATGCTGATTTGCTTGATCAGTGGAGCAGGAGAAGAAAAATCAAAAGATTTAAGTAGCATAATGAAAGAGCTCTAAAATGCAAATGACAATAAGAATGCTGGGTCTAGTTTGTTACTCCTCACTTGGAGGGAGTTATGTGATGTCCCTACCCAAAGTTGATTGGGCTTATAATCACGTGGCCTCTCCTCCTTTCTGTCGGCCCACTCTTCAAGATACATTCTTCCTAGATTGGAGATAGAGCTAAGAAAAGCCATTAAAAATGGAGCTGACAGTCCCTTGCCTGTATCACCCACCCAACTTGTATTTTATGCCATCTCCCAGCTGGCCCAGATTTCAGAGCCTTTTAACAATGAGAACTCAAAGCAGACGTTGACATAGTATGTGTTTTACAACTCCCAACTCTACGTATAAATAAACCTCTTACTTTAAAGAGACCTTTGGTTTAACCACTGCTCAAAGTGGGACTGCTGAAGCACAGATGCAGGCACTCACAGCATCCAGCTGGGCGAAGGGGAGTCCCACCCCACCTGAGTGTTTTGAAAGGTCTCATGTACTTCCAGTGTGAGCATGGCATGCTGGCCCACTTTTGTCACTGATACACTGCGTACAAATAATTAATAGTACTAATAATAGTAATGCCTAGAAGGGAAGCAATTAATCATTGTGTGAAGAGTGGCAATTCTTCTTGTAAACCTGCAAGCTGCCCACAAGGCAGGGGCACACGTGGGTGGCTGTCACTGCAATCCAACACTGCAGGATGTGCACCCACAGCCCACAGCCTGGGTGCACAGTTCAGGTGGCTAAAATAACTGCACTGTGCTGGGATGCCTGCACTCACATCCAGGCTTTGCCACTGACATGCTTTGCAGCCCTGGGCAAGCTGTTCCCCTTCTTTTTTTCTGTCTGTAAAACAGGACAGAAGGTACTTTTCAGAGCACTTTGATGCTGTGAGATAAAGAGCTCTGTCTAACAGGTGAGATTGCGGTTTTCTCTCCCAGCTCCTATGATTTTGGTTACGAGAGTAGAGACTCGGAGGCCATTCTGCTTTCAGCATTTTTCCTTCAAATGAAACTGGAAAACACACTGAAAGTTGTAGCAACACCACCACCAAAACTGTCCCCATGCAACACAGTGCAGGATGCTTTGCTGCTGGGTATCACTGTAGTGAAGGTGATGAAGAGAGTGTCCTTGAAGGTTGTCTGAAGCGTGAACCCTCCAGAACTTCTCAGTTGGCCTTCACATGTGTGTCATCAGGGCACCCCTACTGCTGCTCCAGTATTAATCATAGAATTGTTCACGTTGGGAAAGACCTTAAAGATCATCAAGTCCAACCACAACCTGACCATACTACCCTAATTAACAACCTTCTGCTAAATCACGACCCTGAGCACCACATCCAAATGGTCGTTAAACACATCCAAGGAGTGACTCAACCACCTCCCTGGGGAGCCCATTGCAGTGCTTAACAGCCCTTTCTGTAACAAAGTTTTTCCTGATATAAATTAGTAAGTACCAAGTTTTAAAAAGTTTGAAAGTTTCCTTGGTTGTTGTTCTTAAGATTTTTTCTAATGTGATAATTTGTGGTGTGCTCTTAAAATCCATTTGTGGAACTTTAACTGGGTTGTGTTTTTACTACTGTGTTTAGTTAATATGAATTTTAAAACGCTTTAGCTAAGAATATTTTAGCTAGTTAAGAGCAGAATGTCTCTTTGCCTTTTATTGAAGCTAGTCTTTAAAAGTTGAGATGAAAGCAAGCTTCCTTTAAATTACTGAACAAAAAATTAACTGAAAAGAGTTCCAGTGTGATTTAGAATATTCTTTCGCTATAATATAAAAGCTATCTAAGGAAAAAAAAAAAAGTTGTACTTGAATAATTCATGGAGCCCCTAAGGATTTTCTTTTCCTCTGTAGAGAGGAAGTCATATATTGTAGAGATAGCAGAGATGGTGGTAGTGGCATGTCAGCCTTGTGTGTGTTTGCACACTTGGAGCACACGGCTGCAGGTACGGAGCAGCCACTCCTTAGAAACTAACCTGGTTCCTCCTGACTGTCTGCGTGATCACTATTGAGATTCTCTGTAATGTCAGAGGGTGGTGAGGCACTGGAACAGGTTGCCTAAGGAGGCTGTGGATGCCCCATCCCTGCAGGCATTCAAGGCCAGGCTGGATGTGGCTCTGGGCAGCCTGGGCTGCTGGTTGGTGACCTGCACATGGCAGGGGGTTGGAACTGGATGAGCACAGTGGGCCTTTGCAACCCAGGCCATTCATTTATTCCATGATCTCATCCCCATCAGTGTGTGCTGTAGGTGAGTCTATCTGTGCATACTTCTGTCAATATATATCCTAACAGTCTTTTATTACAGACAGGAATGGTTATTGTTTCTGTAATTATACCTCTATATTTCATACTTCAGTGCAGTGAATGGTGTGATGCTTTTTGCTCTTCCATGAAAACGGGCTGTAATTTGGATGAGTTACAAGCATTAGAAAGCTTTTTGTGTTGTGCGTGTTCTCACTACATCACTGCAAAACAGTGTCTCAAATGTTAACCTTCTTCTAGGGAATAAAAATATCTCTAAGAACAACAATAAAACGTCTAAGAGGAATTTGAGGGCTTGGCTACTTTTAAATACATTTTTACTTTTAAAAATTTAAATTTCTTCAAATTTATATTTAAATTAAATTTAAATACTTGTTTAAAAAATTTAAGTAAATCCTTAAAGCTATTTGTAAACATGCAGACTGCCCAGGGAGCTTGGGTAGTAGGAATGGTGTTTCCACCCTTCTTGGCAGTGCCGGTCTCCATGCCAGCTGAATATCATGGATGTGCTGAATTAGAAGCTCTTTTGCATATAAACCTCATACGGTGGAACTCAGGAGTTTGTGTCCCTGTGAAACGGTAAATATACCACAGAGCAGGGAAATTGGTGTTACTGGTCCTGGAGCAGCTCTGTGGTCAGTTGTAAATGCAGGCGGTTACGATTGTTATGACCTTCTGCCAACACCTTTTCTCTCAGCAGAGGTTTACTGGATTAGGGAATCATCTTTAACCAAAGCGAGACTGTGGGGACTGTGAAAATTAAAATGAGTTTTTTTGTAAATAGCTTTATTTGTAAATAGTTTTATTGATCTAAGCTGCAATTTTCCTTAGGTTTGTGCTTGAGCCCCTCCTGCCAAAAAAGATGCATTCCAGATCTCAAGATAAATTGGACAAGGATGACCTAGATAAAGATAAGAAAGAAAAGAAGAAGGAGAAAAGGAACAGCAAGCATCAGGAAATATTTGATAAAGAATTTAAGTCTACTGATATTTCTCTGCAGCAGTCTGAAGCAGTGATCCTCTCAGAAACGGTAACTAACACATAATGCTTTACCCAATACTGAGCAGTGTTCTTTCTGGTTTTAGGTTAAAATGTTGATGTTTGCAGTTTAGTTTTAATTTAGTTTTAATGTTTAAACAACAACAACAACAACAAAAAGCTCTAATGGAGTGTGCTATGAGGTTAATGTATTTGATAATGAATCAAACATACAGACTTTATTTACAGAGTTAAAAAAAAAAAATCATGGTATCCTTTAGGAAAATCTTCCCAAAAGCTACATATGACCATTTGGTAAAAGGAAAGGAGGTATATCTGAAGTAAAATAGCGCTACCATTTTAGCAGCCTTTTGAATTTATGTTTTCCAGTAGATTGTGATGGGTTTTCTCATATTTCAGCCAACCACTGCAAGATGGTTTTTGGTGGAAATGTTACAAGGTCATTTTGTGCATGGAATTACGTGCTCTTGAAAGGCTATTTTAAGCAGAAAATCGTAAGCAGTTCCAGCGGTAGCTGCGTATAAGTATATTAACTACAGGGCATATCTCTTTTAAGCCCTCTCTTCTTGGTGTATATTTAATTCACTGAAACTGTCCTGAAGGCTTAGGTAACTTTAGAAGTTTTAGTTCTGAAATGGAAAGCAAGTCTGCTCTAAGCTGGAGCAGGGATTTCACGAACTACCCGTAACCTCCGAATCTCTGCCTGGACACCTCTTTGGAGGCCAATAGTTTAAAATGTGCCCTCAGGAAGTGAATGTAATGCTCTTTTAAAGACTTGCACGTGTACTCATAGAGCCAACTTCTGATTCCTTGGAGTCTTTCTTTGGGGGGCTCTGTCATTTATATTGGACTTTGGGAACACTTTCTCTCTGCCCACAAATACTGGGTCCTCTGAGTCTGTCTGCTTGTTTTTTGTAGCTGAGTGTTGCTTAAAGCTCAGTCAGCTCCTGTGTTTTCTGGATTTACTATTTGTTTTTCATCCAGAGATGATCTCTCAGATACATGTCCTGACGTCATAGAAGATTACAGTTTGATTCTAGATCATAGAAGATACATCCTGATCATAGAAGATACAGTTTGATATGTCCATAGACCCTCTACTAGCTTAGCACAACTTCATAAAAACCCTATGAATCCCACAGGCTTTTCACCCAAACCTCATGAAGTCGATGACAATTTTCCCATTGACTTCTGTAAAGTCTGCATCAGTCCTTTTGTTTAAATGGGTATTGCTGCTACCATTAGCAGCCAGATGAGTATTGTTTACAGAGAGCAAATAAATTTTGCATCAGTTTTCATAAGTCTTTTTGACACAATGAGTTCTACCTGGAGATATTAGGCATGTTAGATATAGGCATATTTTGACTAAACCTGGACATTAGAGGAGAGTCAGCTCTTCATAAGTGTAGATAATTGCAGGGCAAGGGGAAATGATTTTAAGTTGAAGGAGGAAAGATTTAGGTTGGATATCAGGAGGAAGTTCTTTACTGTGAGACTGGTGAGGCGCTGGAACAGCTGCCCAGAGAGGCTGTGAATGCCCCGTCAATCCCTGGAGGTGTTCAAGGCCAGGTTGGATGGGGCCATGGGCAGCCTGGGCTGGTATCAGATGTGGAGGCTGGTGGCCCTGCCTGTGGCAGAAGGGTTGGAGTTTCATGATCCTTGAAGTCCCTTCCTAACCAAGCCATTCTGTGATTGCAGCAGCAATGCACTCACTCCCCCCAGATCCCTGAGCAGACTGGCAGAGGTTGTGGGATAAGAACTCAAGCCACAATAGAAGAAAGTTTCATTTTGAAACAGCTCAGTTGGATGTGCACAGATGCAAGAGACCAAATGGGAGGCATCCAAGAATGGTGAAAAAGCCAGCTGATGTCACTGCAAGGTCACTGTCATCTCTGATTTTTTCAGATTTTTTTCTCAGACCCTTGCCACGGAGCATCCCTCCTGGAAGCCATTTCCAAGCACATGAAAGACAAGAAGGTGGCTGGAAGCAACCAGCCTCTGTTCACCAAGGACCAGTTCATTTACTTAGGATCATAGAATATCCTGAGTTGGAAAGGTCTTACAAGGCTCATTGAACAAGACTCCTTTCTTCACACAAACACTTGTCCTCTTACACCTTCTAACTACTGCCACTCACTGCCAGTTTCAGTGAATGAAACCTGTCCCTTCTACCTCTCAGAATTCGTATTCCTGTATGCATCTATACTCGTTTTAACTCTTCATTGGCCACGCTGCAAATGTTACAAGAACCTTTGCTTTGAACTTAAGCATCATGAAAGGAAAGTAAAGCAGTGTTCCTGGACCAGTGTCTGCTGGAGGCAGAGATGATCTTAAAAACTGGGAAGGAGAGCATAGTAGCTCTTCAAGGCATGCTCCAGTTTGTCATCTGAGGAAGAAAATGGGCAAAGTCCAACATGAGTTTTCCTCTCCTTCTCTAGAGCTTTCAGTCCATGACTATATGCAGTTTTCCCCTGGTTATGAAGATGAAGGGAAATTAGATGCCATAATTAGTTACTCAGTTACTCTGAGTTTCTTGAAATCCACAGAAATGTGAACCACAGTTGATATTAGTCTTTAAGTATCTGCAGATGAGAAGAGTTCCAAAATGACCACGTCAAATTTTAATGGGTGTCAATGTGGCTCATTTTCTCTAGAGTGGGAGACAGAAGAAACTCTCCTTTGAGGTTAGTTTACAGTGCTTGGACAATTCCCATCGCTGTCTTCAGGAATTTTTGAAAGATAATGTTCAGTAACTTAAAGATAAAATTTGTCTGCTGTTAAAATTGTTGCACTCAGGAGAGGAATGTCCCCTATTAATAATATAGAGGGGAAATCATTATCTTTTATGAATAAGAACTCAAATTTTCCATTCTTGTACTTCAATGAGCTGTGCTTTGTACAAGTTCCCTTGTACTTGAGTAGAAGAATTCCAGCCAGCTTGGATTTCTCAGTGCCAGCTCACACAAAACCCTTATTTTTCCTGCAGCAAAGGAGAATGCTCAGCAGTCACCCCATGTGCTGAGTTCAGCAGGGCTCTTCCCAAGTGTCACCCAACATTGCCCAACATCATCAAGCGATGGGTGATGTAAGATGGCTTGGGGTGATGCTGAAGGATACATATCCACCTGGGAAAACTGCACTCAGTGTTGACGCAGCTGAAGCAGAGTAAATGAGAACATGTAGAGGATTTGGATGTGGAATTTATCAAAACAATCAGCTGCTCTCTTCAACATGGAGCTGTCTAATGCCATGAGTATTTCTATCACCACGGTGGACCTTTTTATGTAGGAACTATTTTTTTTTTCATTTAAATGAATCTTCAAGGAAGAGCATAAGAAGATTGTCCAATTGTGCAGAATTACCTTATCGAGCTCTTAAAAAAGCAGCATTTAGAGCCATTTTGTCTAGTCATGTGGCTTAAATATTTTTTTTCAAATTCTCTGTACTTGAAATGAATTTTCTGTCTGATCAAAACCCAAACCCTAATTACAGAGATCTTGTAGTACTCTGATCTTATCAGAAGATAAATTAAACGCCTTTGGTATGTGAAGATCATCAGTAATGTCTTTATAGTTTTCTAGAGATTTATATCTTCTTTTAAGTATCACATGAACTTCTTTAACATAAATTCTCTTTGTTAGTTCTTTGATTCTGCACGCTGATAGCAAATACAACACTGAAGCTAGGTATTTAACAGACTTCTTGAAAGCGTATGTTTGTAATCAGAATAATGGGCTATACCTTTATTGATTTAGTGACATCTAACATTGCTCACCATTGATCTTGCTTTTGTTAGACAGAAGAAAAAAAAAGAAAAAAAAAAAGAAAAAAAGAAATAGAAATTGGGTTCATTATGGATTAGTTGTCTCCAAAGAGTTCATATTCCTTAGTGGAACCATGAAACTTGAAGAAGAGAGCCAAGATGGTCAGTCACATACAAGTTAAAATTTATTTTAGATAAGTAAATAGAATCACAGAATGGATTGGGTTGGAAGGATGATCAAGCTCCAACCCCCTGCCACATGCAGGGCCACCAACCTCCACATCTAATACCAGACCAGGCTGTCCAAGGCCCCATCCAACCTGGCCTTGAACACCTCCAGGGATGGGGCATCTACAGCCTCTGGGCAGCCTGTGCCAGCACCTCACGTAGATACAAAGCAAGTTAAACTGTAAACTTGATTTTGTGTTTTACTATATTTATTTTTTTTTTTCTTGATTCTCGTATTGGAAGTCTCCTGATTAGCTAGTACATTTTTCTTAGTTGCTTTTCTATAATTTTGTACTTCTGAGAAAGCAATTACCATGCTTATTCATTCCACTAAAAATATGCTTAAAAAGATCTTGAAAGAAACCTTTGGAGTCTCTGGGAGTTGAATTTTAGTATCAGGAAACTTTTGAAAGGTCAATCTGAGGTCTTCATCATAAAAGTTGCATGTTTCTACTCATTTCTCTCAGAAGGGTTCTAGTGACAGCCTGTTGTGCAAACCCTTCTGGGGTTTGTTTTCTGAAAACAGAAAGAAGTACTGCAGTGCTCTTCTCCTTCAGTGCTGTCATGGGTGGAATGACAAAATCATTCAAAAAGAATGAGTTTCTGCTTGCAGTTTCCATTTTGCACCTTGGCCATACTTCCCACCTTGACTTCAGGCTTCTGCTTCATTTTCTGTGCTCTGCTGAAAAGAAAATTGTTCCTTTCCTCACTGTGATTTCTGAAAGTATTGGGGCCAGTGGATGGGTGGGAAAGAGTAGAGCTCAGAATTAAAAGGAATTGCTGTAAGAAAAATATGAGGTAAGGTTACAAGTATTATTTCAGGGTTTCCGGTGGGAAAATTTAAATGGTTTGTGAAATGAAATAATAGGGATATTCCGGGGAATTAAATGTAAGCACAAACCTTCACCATAAAAGGCTGCTTCTGGATGGATAACGTCTTCCTCAGGAGAATCTGAGCATGCAGACTACTAGGGAGAGGGGTTTTAATGGAAAGTAGAGACATGCGAGGAGAAAGAAGAGATTGTGAATGATCATATGTGTGAGTATGTAGACTTACTTACCTGTAACATGTCAAGCAAGTATACTGGGAGTTGGATCTTCAGAAAGATATGCCAGGCTCCAGGAAGGGGCGCACAATGAGTCTCACTGTGGTACCTGGGGAGGTGGGAAGAGCATTTGAAGCTATAAAATACCGCATTAAATCAGAAGTATTGCATCTTTTCATTGCTCTGTTACTGTTTAGGAAGCAGTGGCAAAATGCAGCTATCACACAGTCTGCTGCTCAGTAACAATATGTATTCCTTTCCTGCCTAATGCTGATGAGCTGTGGTGTTACTGGCAAGTGTGTGCCTATATGTGTGCCGTGCTGCAGTGAAACTCTTGGGATTTTCATTTTTTGTCCCTCTGCAGATCAGCCCACTGAGACCACAGAGACCAAAAAGCCAGGTCCTAAACGTCATGTCAAGCGAAAGGCGTTTCTCTGTCTCCCCTTCGCCTTCCAGCTCCCAAGTGACACCACCTCCCATAACTCCACGGACAAAACTCTCTTTCAGCATACAGTCCAGTAAGTCTTCAATTAAATTTTATTTTCCTAGAATGTTTTCTTGCACAGTAACTGTGTTTCCTAAGCATCACATTGAGCATCACACCTGGGGCTGAGTTCTTCCAGCTACTCTTTCTGCCATCACCATGGAACGTGGCACACAGGAGCAAGGACGGCTTAGCTCTTAACCTCTTGTTCCTTGCATTTGCTGCCAACAAAAGTTATTTAAGCATTTATGAAAGAAAAATGATCGCATTGAAAGCATTTCTTTTTCACTTTCGAAAAATAATTAAGAATTACTTGTGTATTTAATAATTGTCAGAAATCGGTGTTGAGCTCAATTCTGTATTGGATTTTTGATATTTTATAGCATAAAACCAGAAAAATAGCCTTCTGAAATAATTGTACCTTTAAGGAGCATTTATTTACTATTTAGTAAGTGGAAGCCAAAGGAAATAAAGGTCTTTTCTATTGTTTGGGATTTTGTTTTTTTGACATTGACATCTATCACTTAGGTTTTCTGTAAAAGATCATATGTTAGCTTCCACACTCAGGAAACCCTGTGGCAAATCTGAGCATAACATAACACATATTTCTTTCATAGTGTTGTTCTCCAAAAGCTGAGTCTCAGAGCTTTCTTTTGCTGGCCTGTGAGAAATGAATTATCTTTTTGGTACGCATACCCAAATCCTAGTGCAACAGCCTAAATGTTAGCAAAGAGGAGAACAGATGAAAAGAAGAAAAAGGTTCTTTCTCAATGAAGATCATTTTGTCTTACTTGCTTTTCTGATGCCTAAATCTTTTTCTCTTAAATAAGAAATGTTTTGGAAAGTTCTTGTTGCCAATTGCAGAGGGAGGTCCTGTGAGCAGGAACGTGTTTGTTCCACACCTGTAGCTACAGAACTGTCCTCTAAATGGCACCTGGCTTGGCTGAAATGATTTGAAACTGTTGGTTACAAAGATATTGTGAAAGAGGGGTAAGCAAATGGAAATCGGTGCAGCCTTTGCTTAGCCAAACACCCCAAGCAGCCGTTTGCATAATTCTTCCTTTCTTTATATCACTGATAGCTGAAAACTATCGGTAAAATAAAAACTGGAAATGCAGATAATTAAAGTACATGCATTCCTGCAAAAAAAAAAAAAATTCTTTGGATGAGATCGTTTCTATTTATACATAATTTGTTAAAGCCAACTTAATCTCTTTTTTTAAAAGAGTGTCTGAAACTTTTGTGTGTGTTTGAGAATATTTGCATTTATTTACTTGAGTTTTTGATGCATTACATAAAATAAGTTTAGTTACCGCTAAATACATGAGACTTGTCCATAATTGCCTGAGGAGTTACAGTGATGAAATCCTGTGGAATTCCCAGGATAAAAAAATTACTTGGGTGCACAAATTGGCTAAAAGCAGTTAATGGGTTGCTAAGTAATATTGCTTGCTTGTTAGCAGGCAGTTTAGGAGAATGGAGTGTAAAATTTGGTCATTAGGTTAAGATGAAAAGAAGTCATCCAGCTGATCTCCTGCCAGCTCAAAGAGATTCTCAGTGGCAATTGTCCAGTAAAGAATAAATATTCAGACCATAGCAGTCTGATAAAACGCCTTGAATAATGAGAGCAAAACAGAAAGGATGGGTAAGAACTTGTAGAAAGAGAATTAACAGGTTTTGAGCAAATAGATCCTCTTAAAGCTTAACAGTGAAAATTACTGATGTTTGTGTTCAGTGCTTTTTTTTTCTGCAGTAGGCTAGGTGACTTGTGGATTTCATTAAACTGTGTGGAAAGTTAGCTACTCAGGCTATTTTTATTTTCATAGGATCATAGAATCATAGAATGGCTTGGGTTGGAAGGGACACCAAGGATCATCAAGTTCCAACCCACTGCCACAGGCAGGGCCACCAACCTCCAGCATCTGATACCAGCCCAGGCTGCCCAGGGCCCCATCCAACCTGGCCTTGAACACCTCCAGGGATGGACGGGGGCATCCACTGCCTCTCTGGGCAGCTGTTCCAGCACCTCATAGTAAAGAATTTCCCCCTGACATCCAATCTAAACTCTCCTTGAGCTTAAAACCATCCCCCCTTGTCCTATCACTATCTACAAAAGTAATAAGTGTTATTTCCTCTGCAGCTTATGAAAGCATTGCTCACTTGTCTTTCCATGGGTCTTCCAAATGGAAAAGATCTAGAAGAGTATTTAGACCTGTGAAGGAAAGGGTTGATCGAGCACCTAACAGAATTAGTCTTACAGTCCTCTTGGCAGCACCCATTAGCCTTCATGCATTGGTAGAGATGAAGTTAGCAGACACCGTAGCATCGTGTGAGATTTCAAGATGAAGTATTCAGAGCAGTTAAATCTGGCTACTAATAGAATGGAAGAGTGGATTTCTGATGTATGTCTGTGGGTAACAGCATGTGGTTATGCTGATGTTCAGTCTCCTCCCAGGGAGACCTAGAAACATGACTTGTTTGCAGTACATGCCCAAGGAAAGGTTCCCTCTGTGAAGCAGAATCTGAAGTTCTGGTAAAGTTACAACTCTAAAGAAAATGCCATTTTTGAAACATCTCCGGGTGCTATCCTAAAAGGCACGGGAAAAGAAAAAGCACAAAAAAGAAGTACATGTATACATACTTACATACATGTGGAGCTGTAGATGAGACATAGCACAGTCGAGGAGCCTTTTTTTTGTCTGTGAGGTGAATGTCCTTAAAAGTCTGTGATCTGACACACAGTGTGGCTGGGAAGTGCACGCAGAATGAGTGGGGAAGTTCATTGGCAGCATCGATATGTAGTTAGAAATAGGCTGTGTTGTTATACAGTTCTGTCCTAGTGAGGTGAGCTAGTCCAAGTAGAGTCTGATGGATGTATATAAAAGGAAGTATTATTAATACTGGAAAGGCTGAGGAGTGGAGAAATCCTCTGTGTAGGAAAGGAAGGATGAGGAACAGAAGCAGTGGAAGAGATGAGAAGTGTAGGTCCTGGAGGACGAACACCACTGTTCAGCCTGATGTAGGAGAAACCTCTGAAAGTTCGAAGTCCCAGGATGGAAAATATTCTTGTTCCTGATGTAGTGAAAGTCTGAGTGAAAGCAAGGATGAAAATTACAGTTTTCAGTGACAAATCAATACAGCCTTACTGTTAAATTGTCTTGGTGAGAGGCCATGTTAGAGAATAATAAAAGGGCACTTCTTATAAGGTATCGATAGAAATCTTGCAATAAAAATATCTGAATACCACCGTCCTCCAGTGGTTTTACAAATCATTCCAGTAAAATAAAAATAATATTTTCTTCATCCCTCAAATGAAAACGCTTGCCCTAATTGATCAAAAAATAAATAAAGTTTCTTATCTCGTAGAGCTCGCAGTGGGTTTTGCCTGCGTTCAAATGACTGAATTACCCTGGAATACACCGTGGGTGGATTTCTACACAGGAACATATGTATCACTCAGGCTTCAATAAACTTTATCATCCCTCAGGCTGTTCCCCTTTACAGCAGCACGTAGCTGCTAGGATTTATCTGCTAAGAAAAGGGAATTTTCTACCCGGCAAACAGCACTAATAAATGTTTTGTGCCTTTTCTTGCATGCGTTTATTTACTCAACAGCTAATGACTGCTCATTTATTATAGTTACCTGGAGTTCAAATTTTTTTGAGAGAGATGTAGTTAATTATAGGCTTTCATTTGTGCATTTTGTTAACAAGAAGCTTTTATTTTACTGTTGGAAAGTAAATAAAGCTTAGCTCAATGATTCTTTCACTGCACTTACCAAACTTCTATTGTTAATTAAAATAAAATGTGTAAGTGCAGAGCTTAGAGCTGAGAAAGTTATATTTGCCAAGTTATGTATATTTTGGTTGTGACACCTGAATGGAAATCTGTTGCCATTTCTTGTTAAAAAGAGGGAATTGTTTAAGTATTTTGAGTGTACCCTAAAAATTAGCCCAACCCGACTCCATGCTGCATACATCCCCCTGAGAGGGCACTTGGTTCACTTGTTCTTTTTTCATTTGAAATCCCTCATTTCATGGACTGAAGATAACTATGGAGGCAAAAAAGAGCAGAGGAAGATATTGCCTGTGCAACATTATCACAGAATCACAGAATGGCCCGAGTTGGAAGGGACTTCAGGGATCATGAATCTCCAACCTCCTCTCCACAGGCAGGGCCACCAACCTCCACGTCTAATACTGGACCAGGCTGCTCAGGGGCCTATCCAAGAGTCCATAAAGTTGGAAGGGACCTTGAAAGGCCATCTAGTCCAACTCCCTGCAATGAACGGGGACACCAGAGCTAAATCAGACTGCCCAAGTCCTGATGCAGCCTCGCCTTGAGAGTTTCCAGGGGCAGGGCATCCAAAACATCATTTTTCTTTTATCAGTGTTATAAGAATTGGCATGGTTGGAATCTTTGGATTCTGCAGTTATCGAAAAGTTAACCAAATGGTGATTTTTGCAGATCTGGAGCTGAATGGCATGTCTGGTGCTGACCTGGCAGACATCCCTCCTCCTCTCCCTCTCAAAGGAAGCATGGCCGACTATGGGAATCTCATGGAAAGTCAAGACTTGATCAGTCCGACAACATCCCCCCCTGCTCATCAAAGGGTGAGTCACAGAGACAATGATCGCTTTCTGCCAGTTTCTTTGCTTTGTTACTTTTAACAGCTCACAGAGTGTAACTCTGTGAGTAGAAGTCAGCAGAGCCAAAGGTTTCTGCAGCTTCAAACAGCTGCCTGGAGTAGGAAGGAGCAATGTTGCTCATTGGGGCTGATTTGAAGCAAGGTTGGATTCATTCTGCTGGAGAAGATTCAGCAAACTGTCCTTAGATATGTTGGTAAGGGAGCTTAAACTGACAGGATATAGTCTCAGCAGCAAATTAGTTTTTATAGCCTTTCAATCCTGTCTCAGAGATGGAAATAAAATATGTACCTGACATCTTTCCCTTTTGGAGTTGTGTTTTGTCAGTGTTCAATTGCCACTTGTTTCCTAGAGGCAAACACGCACGCTCCCTTTGAGGAAAGAGCTCAGCAACGTTCTTCATCGTGAATGTGGTTCTCAGCTTTCTGAACAAAATACGCTTTTTCAACGTAGTTTTCCTGCATCCTGGAAGCTTTTAGAAATAATCCAGTCTCTTTTCTGTGTAACAGAAAGTGTCACAGTGCATCACGGTACACAAGTCTGGTATTTTCCATGTTTAAAACTCTGTGTACTAGCAGGAATTTAGTATTTTCAGGCTAAATGGGGAAAAAAACAAGCGTAGAAGTGAGTAAGCAGTGTTACACAAAACACAGCACTTTATTCATAGCCCTCTATTGCTGTCTTCTCTTGCATAATGCCAAGCTCTCCCTCTTGCCCATTTCACTGGCTTCTCTATCAGGGTCCAGCTGTTGCTTAACCTGGGTACAGATCTCTAACTGGAAAACCACAGAGCGTACAGGAGAATTTCTGTCTGAGGAATCAATCTTCATGAAGAAATTCAGATAAGGTTTCAGATAGGCTAAACTTCTTCCTTTTTGAGTTTTGGGGTACAAATTCATTTTGTGGGATATACTGGTAGGTTTCAAGTCATGCTTGTAGCTCAGGATTATAAACTTAAGTTCAATTCTCAATCGGAAAGATGATACAATGAGATGATAAAATATGCATTGGAAATAAAATCCCAGTGGCTGGATTCTTTTCCTTTCCTTGCAAGACTATTTGAAGGGGTTTTTGTGCAGTGAAGAAATGCTAGATATGTGCAGTACTGCTTGCAGATGCCATTCTGTTGTGCTGCTCACACAGAGTTTCGAAGTCTGGAAAATGAACATAAAGCACATTTGTCACAAAGGCACAGGTAGTAGTGTTAGAATTAATGTTAGAAAAAGTTTCTAGGCCTATTTTTCTCTGCACGTTTATTTCATCAAGCTTAGAGGATAGGAGCTATAAAGAACATGAAGAAAACAAGTAGTGCTGGACTTGAAAGACCAGATGAGTAAATTCTTATAACTGCTGTGATTAAATCCCACTGGGCAGTCCTCAATGCCTTGTGTTTCACATAACTGCATACTCCATAATGTTATGATTCTCTGCCCAGTAAACTGATGATCTTTTAAACTGTCAGGTAATATATCAGTAACATTTGAATTGGATTTCTGTCTTTGCATAAGAAATTGTTACATGGTTTGCCATAGATGCCTTGCAGTCCATTAGGAGAAACAAAAAAAAAAAAAAGCACTTTAGTGAACTGAAATGTGCATTGATAAATCTATAAAGAAATACTTAAAACTTCAGGCAAGAGTGTCACTTAATGCCTGAGATTGTAATCTTGGATTATTTGGAGTCTACTCTTAGCTTAGTTTATTTAAGTCTTTTATCCCAGTAATCATCTAATTATAATTATCAGATTGTTCTCTTATTCACTGTTAACTATGATACCCTTATATACATTTTCTTGCACTGTATGATTTGTTCTGCTAAAAATGTTCTTAATAATATATGGGAACATAAAAAAGAAGCCTGCAACTCCTGCAAGGATTATTATTACATCAAGGGATTCCTCTAGGCACTTCTCATTCTTTATGGGTTCATCCATACCCTTGCATATAAATCAACTGCCTACTTAGTATTCACAGCAAAAAGGGAAACTCAGAGAAAATAGACAAAGCAGCACTTAGATTTGTAATAGCAGCTGTAACACATACTGAGCATCAGCTGGTGGTTTGGAAAGGGATGACCTCCATCAGCCCAGCAGTAGATGGAGGATGTGGTGAGGAGGGTTGAAATGGTGTGTGCAGTGGGAACCCAACCAGGCTCAGTGGGGCTGACAGTGACAGCACGAAGTGCAGTGTGGATGAAGAGTTGAGGCTAGAAAACCAGCTGAAGCTGTGAGGGTGTCAGGCAGTTATGGAGCAGTTGCTTCACCATTTGTAACCATTTCTTCGTTGCCGTGAATCCTCAGGAGGTTGCCATCAGCTTTCTGAGAGGTCCCCTCTTTCTTTCCTAAATGCTTCCCTCTTGCTTGGTTCCTCAGGGCAGCAGGGGCTGGTGCAGACAGACTGCAGGGGAACTCGAGTCCCACCTGGGAACCCCAGTACTGTTTAAAGGTGGGCCTGAAATTGGACCCAGGGCAGTGGGAGGGCAGCTGCTAGCATTCTCCTTTGGAGAAGCTGGAAGGAGTGAAAATAACAAACACTCTGACCAAAGCCTTTCCACGATTTAGATTTAGAATGGATCTTAGGAATAAATTCTTCACTATGAGGGTGGTAAGGCACTGGGACGGGCTGTCCAGAGAAGTACTGGATTCACTATCCTTGTCAGAGCTGAAGGCCAGTCTGGATGGAGCTTTGGGTGACTTGGTCTGGTGTGAGACCCATTGCAGGGGCTGAAACTGGCTGATTGTTAAGGTCCCTTCCAACCCAAGCCGTTCTCTTGTTCTGAGATCACAGAGTCATAGAATGAATCATAGACTCACAGAGAGAGTCCCAACAGCTACATCAGGCTGCCCATCCATCCAGACTGGCCTTCAGCTCCTATAGGGATTGGAGCACCCACACTTCTCTAGGCAGCCTGTACCAGGGCCTCACTGCCTTCTGAGTAAAGAGTTTCTCCCTAACATTTAACTGAAATCTCTCCTCTTTTAGTTTAAGGCCATTCTCACTTGTTCTGTCACTGTCAGATTGTGGTGGATAGCAGATTATGCTTAGAAGTATATCAAACTATACCCAAGGATACCCCAAATTATTTTTCTTACAAGATAATCGTATGTGCTCGCAAAAGAAGAAAAAGTCAGTTTTGACTTGCCATCTGATGGTTACTTTTGGCTGCTGGAGATGAGAACCACTTCACGCCCATCTTCCAGTGGGATAGGCTGGAGTGTGGTGGGTTAAGCTCTTGCCAAGGCAGGAGTCACTTTGTAATAAGTCTCAAAATCAATGCAGTGCCACTGCTTGTTACAGGATTTTGAGTGAAAAATGTGTTGTTCTGCTGTCTGCCTGGAGGCACAGAGCCCATGATGTGTCCCTAAGCAGCACCCTTGATTTTGGTTCAGATGTGGCCACGTCTCTGCCATCAGCATTACCTGGGATCAAGCTGCAGTTTTACGCTGGCCAATAGGCAGTGCGTTGCTTTACAGCTCTCCCAGGGCCCAGGCCTTCACTAAGAAATATTGTTTCAGTCTGGATCCTGAACCTAATTCTGGGAGTATTGCTCATAACTCTTGAGGTCTTTCTGTGTAAGGACTAGAATAAATAATAAACAACGCTTTTCAAAGTCACGTTAGCTGGCATGGTCTGCAGTTCCAATAGACCCCATACACAGAGTCATGGCTTCCCAGAGTATGGACTGTGTTCCCTGTGCTTTAACACCACTGTCGTGCAACAGGGGCACAGAGCCCCACGTCCCCAGCAGGGGGGTCCTGGCAGGGTCCTGCCAAACAACGCAGCAGGAGGAGCCCACATGGCTGATTCAGTTCCATGTAGCCTGTTGTGAGTGATGTGCCCTAAGGAGGGGATGCTCACCAGGTGCCAGGGCCTCCCTCTGCAGAAGGACTCCTGGATGCTTTCAAGGCCAGGCTGGATGTGGCAATGGGCAGCCTGGGCTGCTGGTTGGTGACCCTGCACATAGCAGGGGGTTGGAATCAGATGATCATCGTGGTCCTTTTCAACCCAGGCCATTCTATGACTCTGTGAATTGCTTTCTCCATCACAGGTGGGTTACAGCAGTGATTCAAAGTCAAATGAAGCAGCAGTAGATGAAATATGACAGCAGAGTTTGAACAGTCGTTTTACGTTTGTTACCTGTGGTATTTTCTACAGAAGTTTGCTTTCAGAGTCCAACAGCCAATTAACTTAAACTGTCTGTAATTCAGTTTAAATTAGTGGAGTTAATGTTGATTCTCCCTTAGCTAGCACATTATTACTCTTTCTTTTAGAATGGGAGTGTTATTCCTGCAAGAGCTTACATTGTGTTACTTCCCATTGCAGATGTTAAATAAGCAAGTTGCTGCTGTCAGGTGACTCAGCTCCATTGCTGTATGCAGTGATGTCAGCATGAAGGGACTGTTTGGAAATCAGTATTTGAAAGTGTTTGCACAGCCCCCTGTTGCCTATTTACATCTTCATTGTGCTGCTTATGGCCCGATTCGGTCTGTTATTCCTTCGAAGTAAAAGTGGTTTTGGTTGCATTTCATTGCTCATCAATAGTGATGGCCATTGGATTTCAAAGCAAAAGAGTTAGGCAGGAGGCAATCTCTGTCACAGAGCTGCAATGACTGTCGGTGAGACTCAAATCTTCTTTCTTGGCTTTATAACAATATTTTCTGATTAAATACAAAAAGAAGACACATCTGTATATCTTACTTTGCTTTCTCACATTATTACACACACACACACACACATATATATATACATACATATTTTCATCTTCCTTAATTGATTCTTATGGCATTCAGGACATGTAGTGGAACGCTCCCAGTTTCTGGAGAAGGAGACAAATGTTTTTAAACCCAATCTTTCCCTGTAACTGGAAGAAAAAGCAAACAAACAGGAGCGATTCAGCATTAGGAGCAGAAGGAACAGCTTGTTTCTGTGTTGCAGATGTGCCTTTTACATAAGGTTGTGTTTCCCCTGAGGTACACGTGAGCTAAGGAGTCTGACCGAAATAATTTTGAACGTGAGCTAGCAGCCTCTGTCACTGTCAGAAAGTAAAGGCATGTTTGAGGAAGGGGAGGGTTCACAATTAGCAACTGAAGTATAAATGTGAACTCTGCACAGCAGTTCTTAATTAAATGTGAAATCAAGGGAAATTTCATTTTGTATCTCAAAGTTTCTAGGTGGAAACATGGCACGATGAACTTCACGAGGCAAATAATGGCTTTCTGAGTTCTGCATTAATGGTAGAGGGAAAATGTGCTGATATTTATGGCTGCAGTGGGTAAAAGAAAGCATCTGTTGGCACTTGGAGTGTACCAATTCCACACTGGCAAGTTTTGTCGTGCTAATTTCTCAAAATGTTGCCCTGATGAGCATTACATGTCCTACTTAATATATTCCTTGGTAGCTTATAATATAAATGAACATGTGCTAAATTTATCCTACTTTCTAATGGAAATTGTAAATTCAATTATAATAATTATCTACCTATCTCTGTTATTTCTTTCTGCCTAATTTGCTTGCAGAATCTAAGCTCTTGTAGACTTTGTGCTTGTTATTTATAGCATATATATTTAGCTTACTCTCATTGTATTTGCTTTGTATATATTCTTCAGAAGCAAGTTTTCAGGGATAATTTGATTGTTCTGTGATCAATAAGAAGAACTCATTTGTTTGAGAAATGCCTCTGATCTAATTGAATTGAGAATTATTGCCAATATACTCTTAGTTAAATTCAAAATGGATTTTCACAAATGATGCTATCAGCAAAGTTAGTTCTTTCTGGTGATAAATAAGAAAGTAAAAAAGAGGGCTGAGGATATTTTTATGTTCTGTAATATATTTTAGAGGGGCATCTGGTTTATTTGGTTCTGAAATTACTGTCTTCTCTGCGGGGAGTTCTTGCATGTTGCATGCTGATATTTTGCAGACCATCAGTATTGTCATGCAGCTTGCCCACAACCAGTGCCTGGATACACGATTCCATCAGAGCACTTCTTTAAGGCCTTTGAGATGTGCAGATCTCAATTACATGTGTGAGGTTAAATAGCATGAGCAGTCAGACTCAAAAAGGGTGTCTCAGCTGGATTTCAGAAGCTAACTTAACGTACCAGACTAAGAAGAATATTTGGTCAGGTAGAGGAAATATTTCATGGTCTCACCATGGTAAGACCAGCAGCAGAGTTATGCCTTCAAGAAAAATAAAAATAAAAATAATAATAATAATAATAATAATAATAATAATAATAATAAAAAGTTCAGTATCTCTTTTACTGAAATAATGCTCTTATTTGGTTTGATTTTCACGTTAGTCTGTTTACTTGCTTTTCTATTTCAGAGAGCTCTGTGCCCTCTCCTCACTGCAAGTCAGAAGTAAATTGTGTATGTCTTTGAGTCTGCTCGTCAAAACCCTTACTCAGCAGGGCTTTCCTTCACTGCACGGTGCCCTTTGGAGGCTCAGCTCTGCTTTTAACAATCTGGTTGTTTCTTCAAAAGAGAGTGTAAACTTCAACTGGGCTGTGAATACAAAAGTCTTCATGGCCAAATAGATTAATTCCTGTCTTTGTTGATGAATGGGAAGTTTCCCTTGACCGACAGGGAGCCAAAGCCCAAAGCAGGCAGTCTCTTCTGATGTTTTTATCCTTTGGGACAGCAAGTGCAACGTTCCAGGTAGCAGGTGACGTGCAGAGAGCTCCTTTTTCTTGGTCATGATCCAGTAGCAGATGGAAATGGATTGCTTTCCATGCTGATTAACAGGCATTCAGGGATGAAGGTGAGAGTGTGCACCTTGTTGCACTGGCTGTGCCACTGCTGCAGAGGTCCCAGAAATAGAGAGAAAGATGGTCTGCACACTGCTGTGCTGTGTGCCTGCACCCTGATGTGCTCCGTGCTGCTCTTTTGGGTGGTGGCAGTGTGGAAGGAAAGAGTTTGAGCATAATTGCCCTGCAGCAGTTTGCAATCCCTGTTTGCCTGCAAGAAAATACTGTAAAACATTTCCTTTCAATTAGGATAGAAAAAAATATTCCAACAAAAGTGGCATCTTGGCTGCCAGTATGCAGCCTTCTCTTTCTATTTAACCCATGCCTATCTGGCAGTAGCTATAGATTTGTAACTTCATGCTTCTTATAAGATGACTTTGAAGAGGGCATTCATTTACCTTGAAGATACTCCTTTCCATCCACTCTTGCGCTTTTGTGACAACTCACAGTCAGTGCATGGCAAGGGCATTGTAAGATGCTCTGTACTTATTCTGCCTCGCTACAGAGAAAAGAGAGATGTCCTCGCATCACCCAGAACCACTGCTTTTGGGATAGCAGCTCTGGGTATCTTCTGAAGGAAAGGAGTCAACTCTTTACAAGGGTAGATCATGGCAGGACAAGGGGAAATTGTTTTAAGTTGAAGGAGGAAAGATTTAGGTTGGATATCAGGAGGGAATTCTTTACTCAGAGAGTGGTGAGGTGCTGGAACAGCTGCCCAGAGAGGCTGTGGATGCCCCGTCCCCGGAGGTGTTCAAGGCCAGGTTGGATGGGGCCCTGGGCAGCCTGGTCCGGTATTAAATGTGGAGGTTGGTGGCCCTGCCTACAACAGGTATTGGAACTTGATGATCCTTGGTGTCCCTTCCAACCCAAGCCATTCTATGATCCTGTGAACAAGTCTGTTTTTTACGCACTTTGATATGTTTTATCCATTACTGGTATTCCAGTTTTTTACAGTGAGTCGGATATCATCAGCTATTTTGCCCAAGACATTAAGTAAGGTTGAAATAGGTGTATGAAAGTCTGTGAGCAAATTGCAGTGTTCTCAAGCAGCTTCTGAAACAGATTTTTTCTTGTCATGTATATAACTGAACTTTACGAAAACAGTCTTAATTTCCATAAAGATATTTTTTTATTATTTGTTTGGTTTGCTGGTGAGTCGTACTGAGGGTGTTCTTGTTCTGTTGTATAATGTATGAAGTGCTTTTAAATATTTATATTTGAACAGTCTGGTTTTCTATTTTGAACATTTTAAATATGATGCTATAATAACAAACTGCAAATTCCTTATCTGCTTAAGTGAGATGTTTTTAAGAACGATTTGGGTTCTATATGTGCAAAATACAAAAATAATGGAGAAATAATTAAGCTGTTTCTTTGCCATAACTTTTAAGCTCTGTGGTGCATAGGGGCTGAGGGCAATCAACACAGACCGAGAAATCAATATTCTATCATGATATTAAGTGGGGATTTATAAACTTGTGCATTGCTTTCAAGAGATTTTTCCTGAAATACCGAGCTAATTAATCATGAACCCTTGAGAGATTTTTCATTGTCAAAAGTAAAAGGCAGATTTTAAGCTAATGGCCAAACACATTCAGTATTCATAGCAAGTTCTGAGAAGTTTTCACAAATCAGAGGGTTATGGATTTACCCACTCAGTTGTATATGAACCAAGACATGTCTCTGAAATCCATTGGTTGATAACATGCTCTGTTCAAAATTGGTTTCTTCCAGCACCTGCCTCCTCCGCTGCCCAGCAAGACCCCTCCACCTCCACCTCCAAAGACAACTCGGAAGCAAACATCTGTAGACTCGGGGATTGTCCAGTGAAGAAAGAAGCTCTTTTTTTTTTTTTTTTCCAAAGATAAAGCTGTAACAATTCATTTCCCTAAGTATTTTAAGGTATATAATGTTTACCTCGTTCAGGCACACGCAGTATCTAACGTTTAGTGCAATGACTCTAACTCGGTAAGAATCTGCTTCTAGCAGTGTTTTGGAAGCACCACTACATTAACCCCCTTTCTGGGGATATTTCCTCCCATAACTTGAAAGGAATCTGCATTTCTACTTGAGCCCGGGAGGCATTCACCAACTGACAGCACCCTCTTCCTAAACCTCCCTCGTTCTTATTCCGCATAACTTCAGGCACGCAGGTAGCTGTGGAGATTAAGGTAGGAGCTGAATATTTTGTAACTAAGGTATTTAGGTAGCTATGGAGTTTTAAATGAACTGAGTATTTTGTACTTAATCTCAGTGTATATAGGAATCAATGGCAATATTCACAGTGGATTTAATGCACGTTGGATTAGGCTTTGTGATAATGAGAAGCTGCAGTAGGATTTCCCCGAATAACAGTTATCTCCAGGCCCTGCAATCAGACGCAGCTTATTTGTGTCATACGTCTTCATTTCTGCCGTGTTATAAATAAGCTGAGAGCTGATGGCCTTTTTAAAACCAGTCGTTTACATTTTCATTCACTTGGCTGTTCTTTGTATGATCCACTGGTAAACCAGGACAGCCTCTTAGCCATGGGTGGGCACGAGCATATAGGAGAAGAAACAAAGCACACAGATAGATCTGTGGTCATTCTAAACCTCAATACAAAAATGAGAAAAGCTTTCTTTTTCATTTGAATGTGTAATATTTCGTGTGGATTAGGGTGAACTGGATGGAATCACTTTGTGCCATCATTCTGTACAGAATGTGTATATACGATGGTTTTTAGAATGTTTTAATTTTTATGCTGCCTGCTTTTCATATAATGATGAATTAATGTACCTACAAAAAATGCCTTACATATTTTTAATTTCTTAATTGCTGAAAGTGTAAAAAAAAAAAGAAAAAAAGAAAAAAAAGCTAATTTTTTTTCAATTATTGGCCTCTGAAAAATATTGGACAGTGATGGGGAAAGGCGTTGGGAGGGAGGAAGGAAACTAACTTTATACTGTAGCATTTTTTATTGTCATCACACTTCTGTTTTTTACTATCTACAATCTTTATACTCTTACGGTAGATTGTTTTTAAATATACCACTGACTCAAAAAAATAAAATACTATTTTAAAAATTTGTCTTAAGAAACTGAATACGTTTCCTTGGTGTTTTCTATTCTTCCTGCAGGATTTCACTGTTGTGCTCAATGCAGGGCTGCTATAAGTGCTGACTTCTGCTTATTTTTGTAGGTTAACAGGCAGAAGCATGCTTTCCACAGCAGCCAAACAATAACATTGTAAAGGCAGAATGGTTGTCCTTTCATAAAGAGTGGCTCAAATAGTTAATTATGTGCTTATAGTTTTGCTTGTAAACATCATGGAACTTTGGGTCAATCAAACGCTTTTCTTGCAATGAGAGAGCTGTCAGAATTAACCTGCTACAGTCCTACACTTTCCTGCTTGTTTTGGGACTGGTATGATCTCCTTTGAAGAGAAACAAGCTGAGAAGGATTCTTTCTGTTGATGATCAACAGTGTACTACAATATTAATTCTGTAAGTCATTCATTTAATTGAAAATCAGTTTCACTTCTGACGCTGTTACTGTGCTGAAGACTGTTGGGATGCTGGTGAGTTTTCCTCTTTTCTGTTCCATTTGCATCTTGAAGTCAACAAGAGATTTTCACATGGGCCTTTAATTGAATGGTTACGAGCCGTATTTCTGATAACCTGTTTGTTTTCACACATCTTTAACAAATTCCTGTGCTCATGCAAGTGTTACAGTTTGGCCCTGCAACACTTCTCAAATAAGAGCTGCAGTTTTTAAATTGGCCTTGCACTACCGACTTTAAATCTCTCACATATGTATGTGTTACAGATATACAAGCTGAGATTAGGGGTTGAAAATCAGACTCTCAGATTCACTTTCAGGCCCAAATTGTCACCATTTTTTCAATCTAACAGCTTCTAGGCTTCAACTTGTGTAAAACCCAGCCAGAACGAATCATTACCCTCCTCAAAGTGTTGTAAAAACGCACTTCAGCAAATCCAAAACCTAATTCAGTTACAGTCTCTAAGCAATGAACAATCCTGCGAAGGCTGTTATTTTTCCTACAATATATTGTCTTCCTTTATCCTCCAGTGGTGTTACAGCAGAACATCCAAATGCAGTATGAATTTCTTGTGACACTGCAGCAAAGCTCAGCTCACGTCAAAGAGCTCTATATGAGAAAATACAGGAAAATAAGATTATTTAATGTTCCCCAAAGTAGTGTCTCTCCCACTTTCTTTGCCATACTCGTGTACTCACAAGATTCGAGGTGTGTTTGTCCAAGAAACTCCCCAGGGTTGGTTACAGTGATGGTAAGGACAAGAGGTGTCCTCTGGGAAATCCACATCCCGTCTCCTGGGTTGTCCTGCTGCTGGTGAACGTGGGTGGGTTTGTGGATGTGCCCTTTGAACCTTTGGGGATTTTGCAGTGGCTAATCTTTTGTCTCTGTGGTCTGTCCTGTTGCTGTGGGAATTCATTAGTGGGCACTAAATGCACGAGGGCCTGTTGTCTCTGTACTTGGTGAGGATGATCTGCTGTTCCACTCCTGCTCCTGGTCCTTCCCAACATCATCTCTTATAGGCCTTGATTTGTCCTGTGCTTTGAGGGCTGCAGAGCTGGTCTGCTGGCATACCCCATTCCTGTGAGAGGAACATGAGGTAACAGACATTTTCCTGAAAGTAAGTAAATGAATAAATAATGAGAGAGGTCAAGTTTCTAAATAGTTTGAGAAAACAGATTTTAATGGGCAGTGTTTTTTCCTTCTTGAAAGTTGACCTATAGTTACTCACTGAAAGTTAACTTACAGTCCTTTAGTAACGTTGAGAAGCCCCTAATTCTCATCCTCTAAGTCTTAGCTTATGACTGAGAGGATAATTTTCACAGGCATGCATGTCGATTCTCATCAGTCCCATGCAGTACCACAAAAGCTTTGCTGGGAGGCAGTTGTTTGTTTTTTAATCAAATTTATTTTCAGCGGGAAGCTCAATGCAAAGGTCAGTTCTTAAGCCACTTTTTCTAATTGACATTTTTGATTACTGAAGATGTCTCTGGTGATACCGCAAATTTCTGACTGCAGAACGTCCTTAAATTCAGTTTGGTCTTAACGCGTATCTTATTCTTCCCCACTGGTATCTGTGATGTGTGTCTTTGTTTGCAGAGAAAAGTGATGGAAAGTGAATATGGATGAATCAGACTAAAGATTGTCCTCCTGTTCCTGAAGGTAACAAGTTGGATAGCCTGTGCTGGGGAGGAGCAGGATTGTCTCCGAACTCGAGTCAGATGTTGTTTCTCTGTTACACATTTATATGAATACATGTGTGCTTTTTTACACACACGCGCATATATCCAAACACACATTTTTTAATGCAGAATGGCTTACTTCATTGACTAGTTGAAGTGTCCAGCTTCTCACTGCTAGACAACTCTCCTGTTAGTTGTTGTGACCTTCCTGGGAACCATCCCCTGCAAGAAGCCAATGTAACTTTGATGCCAGTTGTCCCATGGTGGATGCTCATGCTTACCTCTTTTTAGAAAGGTTCCTTTGGCTACACTGTTGTTTTGTATGGATATTGGACATAATCAGGTGAAGTAAGCAAAGAGACTTTCTGCCTAGGTAACAGCTTGTTTTAGATTTAAGTGGAAGTATGCCAGTTTTAGTTTCTAACACTAATCATCCTATTTGTTCCATCTGGAAATTGCCATACTGTGTTGGACCTTGGAATATCTTTTGGAGCTGTTTTGAAAAAGTATTTTATCCTCAATCTGAAAGCAGTGGAAGAAGTGTGGCAGAAATTGTTTTTTCCAGCTCTGTGACGTTAGGTGTGTGTCCGTGGTGCCTCAGAGGTGAGGATGATGGTGGATGCAGTCTTTGTGTTGGCAGCACATTCTGTGGGGCTGCAGCCCTTTCCCCTGCTGCCTTTCAGTTGCATTGCTGGAAGTGAGCAGGATGCCCTGTCCAGCTTCTCATTGCCTCCCCATCATAAATCTCTTGGTTAAGTTGAGTGTATTCTCGCAGTAAAAAATGTGTGATATTTTTAAGTAAATGCAGAACATCTTTCTGGCTGTTTGCTTACTGTTAATGTGTCCTTTGAGATACTGCATTGATAAATTACCTGCATTTTGCTCAACTTATTTATATTCAGCGAAAAGCACTCACTTATACGCAGGATCAGCCATGAAAGTCGCCACACTTCAGCCCTGCTCACTTCTCTGCTGTGATTGCTCACCACCCTCCACACAAACCAAATAAGGCATTTTTCAATTTTTCCACCCTGCCTTGTGATGAAGCAATAAATTGTAGTACATGCAGTATATGTCCGTGCAAAAAGGGCTAAGTACATGCAGGTGTGAGGTGGAACACCGAAACACTGAGGGTTTTCCTGTATCTCCAGCTTTCAGCATTAATGTGGTTATGGGAACTGTGAGGTCGAGCTACTCCGATATTTCAATTTCCTTTCATTCTGCTTTTGTACTTTTCACGGATCTAAACTGAATTTCAGGCTTGCAATTGCCCTGTTCTTGGTAATGCAGAGCTGCGTGGCTCGGTGTAAATACTTGTTTCTTGTATGGGAACTGACCAGCTGCTGACAGGGGCTGTTAGTAGGGTTTGTAATTTCCCCTGGTTTTGTCACACGCATTCTGTAGACGTGAATAATTACCGTAAATTAGGTTTCTCTATCAAACAATAGACCTATTTATTTATTTATTTCCAGGGTGACAGTGCTGTATTCCAACAATTTAATGCGGAACTGCTGAATCATATAACTCATTTCACATTGGGACGAGCTGGTTTTGAACCAGTGCATTGCGAGGACATGTGCTGACCTCCCCCGTGCGAGTGGGGCTCTGCATGGCCCCATTTTGCATTGAGCCTTCATGCCATCCTGGTGCAGCGATGGGGTGATGGATGGTTTTCAAAATCCAAGCTGACCATCCAAGATTCATTGCCACCCAAACTCCCCGTGTGCCATCCCAGACTTGCAGAGATGTTATGGATGGTGAAACATCGCTATTTTGGGTTGAATCCGTATCGTTAGGACCCTTCACTCAGATTTTCACTGCACGGTTTGGCACTTCTGTTGTTGAACTTAAATATTTGCAGCCCAAACTGCATTGCAGAGCTGCAGAACGTAAATGGAGGGACGCTGAGCATAGCATATTAATGCTTCAGATTCAGTGGTAAAGCTTTGCTTTCCTTACCAACAGGTTATTTTTCATTTGCCTAACTTGCTAATGATTTTTATGAGCTTCCTCTGAGTTGGATTGCAGTAAGCTGCCCACATCAGCACTTTTTCCAGACCTTTAGCCTCCTTGATGGACGCTATTTCATAGGGTCGTAGGATGGCTTGGCATGGAAGGGACCTCAAAGATCACCCAGTTCCAACTCCAGCTGCAGCTGACAACCACCAAATCAGGCACTAGCTCAGGCTGCTCAGGCCTCACCTAGCCTGGCCTTGAGGGTTTTTTTTTCTCCTTTGAGTGCAAGAAACTCAAATTGTGTTGGAATTTTCTTTTTCAAATGATTCCTATTAATTTCAAATGATTTCAAATGATTTCAAATGATTCCTATTAAACACCTCTGAAAAGGCTTTGGGGGCAGCAGCTGCTTGGTCCCCAAAGGTCAAGAATGTGCCCTGAGCCTCACCTGTCTTGGCTGAAGTGCCTTTACCACAGGCAGCGCCCGGTTCCTTGCATTGCTCCATATAGCAGTGCTTGGGGGCCTCTGACGGCACTCGTAATTAATTATATCGCCCAGAATAAGCATCATCACTCTCATACACATTTCCAGACCAGGAGGTCTGGCTGCTTAACAGATGCTTGAAAAGATGCTTGTTGTGCTATTATTGAGAGCTGTGGCCTCCTGCCAGTTTCCATCAGAGGGAAACAGAGGGCGTCATCGGCGTTTGAGGGAGTCTTTCACAGAGGGAGAGCACAGACAAAATCGAATGTGACACTGTTTTCCTATAGATAAGGCATTTCTGTACATGCTCCTGTTGTTTGCTGCTCTTCCAAGTTCTGTGTTTATTCTCTGTGTTGATTTTCCTATGGCTGTGCTTTTGATCCCTCAGCACCGTAATCCCAATTTAAACCGACTTTTCTTTCTCCCTCATTCCTACAAACAATGATGGATCACTGCAGCGGCGGTGGAGAACAGGAGAAAAGCAACTACAAAAACGTCTCAACTAAAACAAAAAAGTACATACAGAATATTAAAGAGCCTATGGAAATTAATAGGTATCCAGACACCATTTTAAAACAGTTTGACACGCACGCTGTGTTGAATCAGAAATGACTAATGTAGAAGTGTAACAATTTGCAAGGTAAAGAAACCCCACCAGCCTTGGTCTTGGCAAAACACTTTTTAGATTAGCATAAATTATGCAATTTAAGATGCTTATTAACATTAAATTTACCACTAAGAACATTGGCTTGGGAAGTGTGTTCTAGTAGGGAGAGAAGTCATTGCAGAATAGACAGAGTTCACTTGAGCTGTAATTACTGTTTCTCTGAAAATTATATACATGTTCCTGAATTGTGTTCACATGCTCAGGATCTCAGAGAAAAAGACCCTACATCAACTGCAAATTAAAAACATTCAGATGAAGAAAGTGCATTCTTGCATGAGGTGAGATAGCTTTATTCTCCCTACAAACATCACAAGGAGACCTGTCCTGCTTTTTATACCAATGTTGAGATCTGGCTGTCAGCAATGTCTTCTTGTGCTGGCCATAAACTCCAGTCCATGAATTTATCACTTTGTACAGCTGGAAAATATATTTGTTGGCATTGTTCCTCTCTGTAGCACATTATTGTTAACTCATTCCTTAGAGGAAAATGATAGTAAAAACCTAGAAATAGGTGTTTTTTTGTGTCATTTTTTTTAAGAGGTCAACCTATGTATTGAATTGCTGACCATAAAGAGGTGAGGGCTGTGTGCAACCTTCCAGGTTGCACACGGTACCTTACATGAGCAGCCAAGAGCATTTGTAACCATACAAATGGCATAACCCCCCAAAAGGGATGAAGTGCCTCTCAGACTCAGACCAAGGTGACTGGGAGGTGTCCTTGGGATGGAGAAACCACAAGGCTAGCAGCGCTCACCACACCTGCGTGCATTGTTTCTGTATTACCTTACTATTTCTCCTGGTAATACTTCTGCTGATAGGGGTGAGACTGCTTTTCTGAAGCCCTGGTAACATTAAGGAGATGCCATAAAACCTGTTTGTTTTGGTTTTTTTTAGCCTGGACTGTAGTAATGCAGGGAGATTCCTGCATGCTGGTGAGAAATTTCCTGTGAGGTGTTGTTCACTCCAGGCAACAAAATCAATGTGAGCCTGATGTGAGCCCTGGTGGGAGTGATCCGAGCGTAAGTAGAATTTAACTCAACGTGCATGTTGGATTGTAAGGAAAAAGTGAAGTCTTTTCAGTGAACGTTGGAGAATTTAGATGCCAGCACAGAGCCTGAGGCTGTGGGACTGAGCATCACTGTGCAAAGCCACGGCTAGAGGCATGGAGAGCTGGAGCTGTGCAGCCTGGGGAAGGCTCAGGGGAAGCTTTTCAGTGCCTGGAAGGGCCTACAGGAAGGCTGGGAGGGACACTTCAACGGGGAAGGTAGCAATAGGGCAGGAGGTAATGTCTTAAAGCTAAAAGAAGGGAAATTTAGATGAGGTGTTAGGAAGAATTGTACACCATGAGGGTGGTGAGGCCCTGGCACTGCCCTCCTGAGCTATAGGTAACCCATCCCTGCCAGTGCCCACAGCCATGGATGGGCCCTGTGCAGCTGGGGTAGTGTTCCCTGCCTGTGCGTTGGAACCGGATGGGCTTTGAGGTCCTTTCCAACCCTGTGATTCCATGATGCCACAGCTTCATTCATCAAGTGCATCCCCCTCTTCCAGCAGTACTCATTTCAGATCTTCCTCTTCTTCCTCTCTCTCCAAGTCAGGTAACACCAGGTTCCCATTCAGGCTGGACCCACAATATCCCACTTGGAGGAGCAGCACACATGGCTCCTGCTTGTCTCCCTCTGCCTGGTGCAGTCAGTGCTCTCTGAGAACCACAGCAGCACCAAGGCATGGCTGGGCAGGAGGATGCAGCTGTGCTCTGCCAGCAGGACCTGACACGCTCACCCAGTGCAGCAGGGATGCTGTCCTCGCCCAGAGGCCATGGTAGTACCCATGCAAAGAATATTCTCTGCGTGGAAGTTGTTTTCCTCCAGTGCTCCTTGTTTCTGGCTGACAACGAGCATTAGCTGAGGGTACAGTCTAATTGGAAGTGACCAGTGACCGCAAAGCCCCGTGTGTGAGCAAGTGCCTGGTTTCCTCTTTCTTTTTTTTAAGTACTGACGTCTACATTTTAGATGCTCTTTTCTTTTTTTTCCATCCTCTTCCACCTCCTGCACTCCCCCTTGACTTCTGTTAATTAACAAGGGAGCATTTTTAGAAGGGTACAGCTCCACACTGGATCCTTCCCCCAGTTTGGCAGTGGCACCTCCAGCTGTGGACATAAGAGCTCTGCCAGTGCAGATGTGGGGCTGTGGGAATCTTCTGGTCTAACTGGGGGCTGAGTTTTGGGGTAACCTGGAACTGCCTGGGGGGGCTGGAGGGTTTGTTTTGTTCTGCAAGCGGATATTGATGCTGGCACGGTATCAAATGATGCTTTTATTACTCTGTGCTGATAATAATAAATCAGTAGACCCACTGTGTTTTATTTTTGCAGTAAGAGAACTCAAAGGGAAAAAAGCCATGCACTTACCTATTTTACCAGATAATTCACCTGTAGTGGAGCTATAAAAGGAATGTCACTTGCATTTCTCTTCTCCCTTAAAAGAAAACGATGGAGCAGGGGAAGGCACCTTCAGGCAAGAGCAGAGCGAGTGGAAAATCAAAGCAGAGCACAAGCTGCAAGGAGGGATGTGAGCACTCAGCAGTCCCCATGTGCAGGGCAGCAGGGATGGGGCTGTGCATTGTGTTGGGAGTGGGCAGCAGGAAGCTGCAGGTGTAGCTCTATTTCCTGGCTGCTGGATTATGGGGAAGTCAAAACGGGGATGTATTCTTTTAGGTTGCAATTTCATTTGTTTTGCAGGATTTCTGCTGAAGAGCTGTTTCTCTCATTGATAATGGACTGTAAAAAAAGCATCAGTGCATCGTCTGAAGCGTTTAATTGCCAGTACTCATCATGGTCTGCCAAGCACTCGGCCGTTATAATGATGGGTCAAAAATTATCTATAAAATAATCAATGTATTATGTACTGCACTAAAAACATTCCTTTTTTTTTCCTCGTCAAGACTAGCTTTGGCAGTTCAATGGACTATGCACGTTATGAAATATTTTACATACATTCTGTACTTCTTCTGCTGGGTATTCCCAACTTCACCAGCCTCCTGTCCTTCCTTGGGATCAGATGCTGGTGGCCCAGGGGACCATGCTTTAGCATAGGGCAGGATTTCTGGAGTGAGGTCAAGCAAGAAGAGATCAAGAGGAACAGTGCTTGCATGGAAAGGTAGAAATCATAAAGGAAAAATGTTTGATGCCACCCAGGTGTTGGTGCATCTGTCAGTGATGAGAGCTCAACAGCATCTAGAATCTGTGAGGGTCAGTGGCTGTGCCTTTGGTTAGCTGAGGAGCTCTTCCAATCTGAGCTGCATTCTGTGCTTGTCAGCCAGTGACTAATTGATGGATCAATTGCTGCTTGCAGTTTGGCTACAGAAGCTGGATGAACTGTAGCCAATCTACTGCGATCTACTGAGAGCATTCTCTGTCCCTCCTCAGAAATCGGTACCCAACTGTTTTCCCTAGAGTTGTTTGAGAGAGATTTGCCTTCTGTGAAGTGTCACCATGGAAGAGGAAGGAGGACCAACCCTGGCTGGTTCCTACCTGGTGTCACATTCCTGGCTTCTGATGGGCAGCACTGACTGCTGGGACTTCGGTAAGAATGAGCAAACAGGGTGTTTCTCTCTACAAACAGAAGTGTTGAAATTGCAGCTCTTTTATCAATAACTGTGTTTAGAATAGCAACTGTTACATCTAAATGGAGAAGGATGGGATCTCTCAGGGTCCACATATTTTCATTAGGAAATCCCATTAATGATCCCTTCCCTTTCCTTGCAGCCTTTCCTGTGGCCTTTCCTGCCCCTTCTGGATTGCACCAGAGTTTTGAAATTCTCAGTGCAGATCCCTCCATCTGCCTCTGCAGCACTGGGAAGTTGGCAGTGCAGCAGCATACGTGTAAGGTGGGTTTAGAAGTGTTTTCAGCTAAATGGGTTTGATTTTATCATTCTAGATGACCTTCACTCTCCAACACGTTACCAGGTGCACTGTAGCTGCTAAGAGAAATGGGATTCAACCATTCTGACAGAGGTGAGGGGACAAGTCTAGATTTTGAATATTTTGTTCCTTGCTCTCAGCATCAGAGCATTTTCCCTTTGTTCCCTTCTGTAATGGGAAGTATTTGTTCGATACTATCCTGATAAAAGTGCAGTGCAAACTTCGTGTTGGAAATCAAATGCTGGGGTGGATCAATCTCCCGATCTCATTCAACTTTCAGCGTGTCAAGGTCTATTATTCTCAAAACACTTTGACAGTTGCAGACTAAAAAGCCTTCAATTACCTTTAGAAATGACCCTCCTCGCTGTGGGATGAGCTGTGTTTCTGCTGACACCGCGTGCTGGTTGCACAGCGGGGTTTGGTGGCCAGGATGCTGATTCCATGGCATTGCACTGAGACCAACCTGCCCACATGGAGCTGCTGCTGCCCTTCCACTGCTCTTGCAAGGCGTGTAACCTCTCGTTTTGGCATTTTGGTGTTGTTAAAAATATAACTGTGGAATCAGCACTGAAACGTGTTGCTACTGTGTAGATGCTGAAAATTGCTCTCCTGTTGCAAAGGTGTTTGTTGTGGCTTTAAAGCTTTCTCTGCCCCATCAGAATGGAACCAAGACCCTATCAGTTATTGCTGATCAATTGGTTGTTGTTGTTTTCTTTTGTTTCTTTGTTTGTTTTTCCCTTTCTAAAAAGGTAAAGGGAACAGTACAGAAAATGCAGAGAAGGGGTTTCTCCAGGGTGTGGTGCAAGTTTCGATGTTTAGAACTGCCTTCTTTTGCATTTCCCACACTTAAATGATTTATAATGCTCCTGTGAGGTCCAGGTGGGTCACGCACACAGAACTTCAGATTTTGTTTCTAGCCAATATCAAGTTGCAGAGCCCTGCATTGAGCTGAAGCTGTCAGTGCTCACGTTCCCCACCCCCCTGCTCCCTGGGCAGCTTGGTCTGGTGGTTGGCAACCCTGCGCATAGCTGCGGGTTTGAAACTAGATGATCACTGTGGTCCTTTTCAACCCAGACCATTCTATGATTCTATTCTATGTTTCTGTTTGAGCCGTATTGCAGGTGGTGGTGGTTGACCTGCAGCTAACACCTGCTGCTACATCCCATGCTCTCCTTCCCAGTTCTGCTCAGGCTCCTGTGCGTATTTCCAGTGGCGGTGAGTGAGTTGCTACTGGAACGAGTTGCTTCCGGTCACGAGTGGTGTTCCCCAAGGGTCGGTACTGGGGTCTGTCCTCTTCAATATCTTTATTGATGACTTGGATGAGGGCATTGAGTGCACCCTCAGTAAGTTCGCAGACGACACCAAATTGGCTGGGAGTGTGGATCTGCCTGGGGGTAGCGAGGCCCTGCAGAGGGATCTGGACAGGCTGGAGAGCTGGGCTGAAGCCAACGGGATGAGGTTCAACAAGACCAAATGCCGAATCCTGCACTTTGGCCACAACAACCCCAGGCAGCGCTATAGGCTTGGGGCGGAGTGGCTGGAGGACTGTGTGGAGGAAACGGACCTGGGGGTGTTGATTGATGCTCTGCTGAACATGAGCCGACAGTGTGCCCGGGTGGCCAAGAAGGCTAACGGCATCCTGGCTTGCATCAAAAACAGTGTTACTAGCAGTAATAGGGAGGTAATTGTCCCCCTGTACTCGGCACTGGTGAGGCCGCACCTCGAGTATTGTGTTCAGTTTTGGGCCCCTCATTGCAAGAAAGACATTGAGGCCCTGGAACGTGTTCAGAGGAGGGCTACAAAGCTGGTGAGGGGCCTGGAGCACAGGCCTTATGAGGAGCGGCTGAAGGAGCTGGGATTGTTCAGCCTGGAGAAGAGGAGGTTCAGGGGAGACCTTATAGCACTCTATAACTTCCTGAAGGGAGGTTGTGGTGAGCTAGGGGTCGGCCTTTTCTCTCGTGTACACAGTGATAGAACTAGAGGCAATGGTTTCAAACTGCGCCAGGGGAGATTCAGGCTGGACATTAGGAAATATTACTTCTCGGAAAGGGTGGTCAGGCACTGGAATGCACTGCCCAAGGAGGTGGTGGAGTCACCGAACATGGATGTGTTCAAGAGACGTTTGGATGTTGTGCTGAGGGATAGGATTTAGCTGGGGAGTACTGGTGATGGTTGGACTGGATGATCTTTTAGGTCTTTTCCAACCTTGATGATTCTGTGATTCTGTGAAATGTTGCATTTTAATTTGTAGCTAGAAAACAGAAGATGTGACTGCAAACCACACGTTGTGACCCAACCGCAGAGCTGTCCTAGATTCTCACATCTTGTTTTGAAATTTTATGACAGCCTTATTGCCCAGGGGTACAACATAATCACTTTGCAGTTCACTGATATCCTTTCTTATAGCATCTGTACTAAATGTGTTTTTATCCCAGTTGAATGGAAGAGCACTTTTTAATTCTTCGGATGCAAAGGAGAAAAAAAAATCCAAAATGCGTAACAGCTAAAATTGTATTTGTTGTCATTTTGGACATAAATATGGTTTGAAAATAAGTGTTTCCACCCTCTCAACACCCAAATTCCTCACTGATTATATTGTTTTCCTGCCTTTCATCGGCACAGAGCTCAATACCACATTCGTAGCAGAGCTTCTCGTGTTCTACTTCTGAAAATGTGAACCACAATGTCATTGTTGGGCAAAGTGCAGAAGTTACTGGTGGCACCAAATGAGGTGAAGGGGCTGCAGGGACCTGCCAGCATTGCTCAGGTCCTGCAGGGCCACTTGGGTGCTCCTGTCTGAAGGCCTTTTGTAAGAAAAGGGGAGATTTAAGTTACTTCTTAGGAGGAAGTTTTTCAGCCAGAGGGTGGTGAGGCACTGTTCACAGGTTGCCCAAGGAGGCTGTGGATGCCCCATCCCTGCAGGTATTCAAGGCCAGGCTGGATGTGGCTCTGGGCAGCCTGGGCTGCTGGTTGGTGACCTGCACATGGCAGGGGGTTGGAACTGGATGAGCAGTGTGGTCCTTTGCAACCCAGGCCATTCTATGATTCTATGAAAATAGCAAGAAACAGATGTGGGTAGGAGCAGGTAACTGTGTGCTGAAGAAATTATGGTGTTTGGTAATCAAAGAAATCTCATAATTGTTACACTTGAGGAAGTGGCCCTTCAATTACATAGAAAAAAAAATTGAAAGTGTTTTTTATTATAGTCATTGCTGTGGCCATTGGAGAGAGGGGCAGGGAGTGGTGGTGGCCCAGGAGGGCATCAGAAACCCCTATGGACACAACACCACCGTTCTGACTCACAGGTCTTTTCCTTGCTGAGGGACTTTGTGCGAAGAAGATCCATATCTCCAGTGAGGCTTTGTTCCTTTTTCCTCCTGATGTCCCGTGGCATTTTCCTCATTGCTGCTGAGGAACATTTCCCAGATGGCCGTCCTGTCACACAGACGTGTGCTACCACGGGTTGGTTGTGCCCTTTGCTGGTGGCTGACAGGAAAAGAGCATTACTTGCAGTTCTCTGATGTTAAGAACATTCCTCTTCAAACTGCGATATAATTACCGTGATGACCAAAGTTTGTGCAGCATTTCATTTCTGGGGACGTCCGTTTTCTGACAGCTCCTTTCGGACAGTCTGTGCTGACAGGGACAGCTCGAGCTGTCCTCCACATCTTCCCGAAATACCGGGTACATCTCAGGATGCTTTGTCATAGGGCGTCTTTCCTACAGCTCAAGGTGTGCTGCGGCCCTCACAGCTGTTGAGTGGATGATGAATAACAGCAGCACCTGCCTTGCCCCTTCCCTTTGGGCAGCATAAAAGAGGACTGGCCAGCAGAGAAAGGGAGGTGGTTGTCCTCCTCTACTCAGCTCTTGTGAGGTCCAATATGGAATACTGCGTCTAGGCTTGGGGCACCCAGCACAAGAAAGATGCAGAGCTCTTGGAAGAAGTCCAGAGGAGGTCCACTAACATGATCAGAAAGCTGGAGCAGCCCTCCTATGAGGAAAGGTTGAGGGAACTGGTCTTGTTTAGCTTGGAGAAGAGAAGGCTCCTGGGAGACCTCATTTTGGCCTTCTAGTACTTGAAGAGAGCATATAAACAGTAGTGGGAACGGATGTTTACAAGGGTGGATAGTGATAGGACAAGGAGGAATGGTTTTAAACTGAGACAGGAGGTTTAGGTTGGATATGAGGAGGAAGATTTTCACACAGGGGGTGGTGAGACACTGGCACAGGTTGCCCAAGGAGGCTGTGGTGCCCCATCCCTGCAGGCATTCAAGGCCAGGCTGGATGTGGCTCTGGGCAGCCTGGGCTGCTGGTTGGCGACCTGCACACAGCAGGGGGTTGGGACTGGATGATCATTGTGCTCTTTTTCAACCCAGGCCATTCTGTGGTTCTATGACATTACTCTGTGATTCCCTCCCTCCTACCCTGCCGTGCAAGTTGGCCTGTGGGCAGCAGTGAAGAGCCGGCCACCTGCAGCTCTCATTTTCATCTCTATGCATGGCCGTGGACAGCAATGTCAGCAGCCTCCCATACATGCACACTCATTGCAAACATTGTGAAAGCCATCGGTCAGAAAAGTAATTAAAAGCTGCAGTGCTCCCTTGTCAGTCACCACAGGTACCATCACATTGTGCTGTTTGACTGCTGCCTTCCGCTGCCACGGGAGGTGCCAATGTTATTACCTAAAATAATTGACATTATTGTTGCTAGTATATTTTGTAATCAATCACTGTGGACTTTCTGTTGGTCTTTTGTGTTCTTTTCCTTGTAATTAGCGCACTCAGCTCATTGCCACGCTCGGCATGTTGATAACAATTAGCTGCACGAAGCAATGTGAACCAAAGTGATGCAAATGTGTAAAAGCACCCCAATTCCACCCACTGCACACCAGCTTAAGACAAGGTACCTTTCCTTTGCTTCTTATCTTAGAACACTCCTCTATGGCAGTATTTTTCTAATTGACTTTATTGTAATTTCCCTTCTTTTATTCTATGGGAAGCGCACAGCTGTTTATGAGGGTGCATAATGATAGGACGAGGGGGAATGGTTTTAAACTGAGACAGGGGAGGTTTAGATTAGATATTAGGAGAAAGTTTTTCACCCAGAGGGTGGTGAGGCACTGGAACAGGTTGCCCAAGGACGCTGTGGATGCCCCAACCCTGCAGGCATTCAAGGCCAGGCTGGATGTGGCTCTGGGCAGCCTGGGCTGCTGGTTGGCGACCTGCACATAGCAGGGGGTTGGAACTGGATGAGCACTGTGGGCTTTTGCAACCCGGGTCATTCTATGATTCTATGAAAGTCAGGATTACTGTGGTTGCTGCTGAAATCCTCTTTATTTTTTTTTGGTCAATGAACCTATAGCCCACCAAAAGTCACCTTGGAAGTTGTGGCTACCAATGATTACCTTGCATTCCCACACCAGGAGCTGCCTACTGTCTGTTCAAGAAAAAAACAGGATGAAAACTGAAAAAATGCTTTCCAAGGTAAGCACTTTAGTACATACAGTTCCGTCTCAATAGGCAGCAAAGATGACTGTCTCCATTCCTCTGCTCAAGCAGGCAAGTCATTGTGAGCAGGTAAGAATGGTCAATACCTGCATGCTGCAGGTGAATGGAGTCTTGCACGGGCCCCATTCCTAAGAACACATTTAATTTGGTTCTCTCAGGGCATCGTACTGTTAAAACTAATGAGCTGAAGTCTTCTGAGGACCATTTCCCAGTTTGCGGCCCATAGGGCAGGGTTGTATAGGATGTAGTTTTACTGGCTCAAAGAAATTTGAAGTACATAGATGCAAATGTTGCAAACAAAATCAAAACATTGCAATCTTCCTAATTATGGAAATAGATGAAATCTCTGCAAAGAGAGATGTACTACTGCAAAATAAATGATAGAGTGCACTACAAATCACAGTCAGAAGCAAACACAAAGAACTCAATACTACAGAAAACCTGTTGGAAATGATAATCTCAAATCATTTAGGCACTTAATTTATAAATGCTTGCTGTTTTCAGGCATTTCCAAAAATGCCTGAAGTTCTTTGCTGTTTCACAAAATCCTTGGCTTCATATCGTATCTATAGCATACGTAGCCCATATGTTTGTTGCTATACAGTCTCTCTGCCATGGAACAGAAATCCTTTCTGGGGGCTAAACGCAGTATCAGTTGTTATTTTTTGGCTTAACCCAGAAATAAAAGAACTGTACAAAGTTCTAAAATCTTAATTGCTGATAGATTTTACTGCAAGCAAAGACAGACAAGGGAACACAGAGAGATTTCCCTCAGCATCCCCCAGGGCAGGAGCATCACCAGGTGTTTTCACCCAAGCACTTTTCTTCTCTCCATGCAGGAGAGGGGAACAACTGATGTGTTGCAGAAGAAACCTGTGACATTTTCAGGTTTTTAACTGGCATCCAGAATTGTCTCCAGAAACTCCTGATGCCGTTGACCCTGTAGCCCGAGCTGCCTACAAATTGGCATGGATTGCTTCTGTACTATTGCTTTACATTTCACTGCCTCTCTCCCTCTGATAAATGTGTGGAAAAGTTTATTTGCAGAAAGGCTAGCAAGGAAAAGCGGTTATATATATATATATATATATATATATACACAGTTTGTCCAACAATGCATGGTTGTGTTTTATCTGGTTACTTGACATTCTGGTCATTGGCTGGCTGAGCTTCATCACAAAATGTTTCATAGTGAAAATAGAGAATTTCTGTCCAACTTCCCAGATCATTTTTTCACTCTCTGACTTGGGGTATGATACTCTTGGGGAAAAAATCATTATCTCTCCGGTGCTGGAAAAGCATTTTCATGGTGCTTTTGGGTGATTTTTTGTTTTCTGGAGGAATGGAGATCTTGCAGCATATTTCAGCTTTTGCCTTTGGGAGAATGAAAGGTAAGAACACGAATTGCTGTGCACAGCTGTGGCTGCACTTCTGGAGCAGTGCTTGTACAGCGTGAGCAGAAAGGGGTAGGTTCCCCTCGCTGGTGCTTTGGCAGTTGTGCTACATGGGATTTTGGGAATGCCTAAATGGACAGGGGGAAAAAAAACCCACGGGTTTCTGGTTAGGAAGCATCATTGGCATCCTTGCATCATGATAATATTCTGAAGCTGTGTTTTCTTTAGAAATGTGCTGCTGGCGCAGGCTGGCTGGCTGCAGCCTTCCCAGTCATGCCAGCATCTGATGCCCAGTCAGGAAGAGGATTCCTACAGCAGGGCAGAAGCCCTTACTTCCAGGCTCTGTTTCATTAAGCTTGGCAGCCTCACTGCAGCCCTTCCACAAGGCCATGGGGCTGTGAGGTTGGTGCCTGAGTTGCCCTGGGATGCACTCATCCACTCCCTGCTCACCCCTCCCTTGGTGCCAACAGACTGGAGCTCTGCTTGCTGAGCCTGCTGCCAATCAGCACTAGAATCACAGAATCATAGAATGGCCTGGGTTAAAAAGGACCACTATGATCATCTACTTTCAACCCCCCTGCTATATGCTGGGTTGCCAACCACCAAACCAGGCTGCCCAGAGCCACATCCAGTCTGGGAAGCAGAACATGTTATGAATGGAATTTGAGTTTCTCATTTTATTTTAACTCTATGAAGAGATTATTGGGGTTATATAAGAGGTTATTGGGGCACACAGACTTGCATCTTTTCCCCAGTGTCATTGCATGCAAACTAAAATAGACGGCACCTTGTCCTCTGATGCCATTCATACTTAAAATATGTGTAGTTTTGCTAGGAGTGAATTACACACCATTCCTTGAATCACAGAATGGTTGGGTTGGAAGGGACCTCAGAGTGCCCCAGTTCCAAGCTATGTGTAGGGACACCTCCCAGCTCATGGTGCCCAGGGCCTGTTGGGCACCTCCAGCAATGGGCCTGTTACAGTTCATTAAAGGTTTGGTGATGTTACAGGTAACAATCTGCACAGGCCTCATGGCAACCAAGCTACAAACTTATAGGTCTCTCAGATTAGTGCTGCATTCTCCTCAGACTCTCAGTGAGTTTGTGATGTGCGCAGATTTACACATATATACGCTGGCAATAAAAATCAGTGTTAGGAATGGAAGACTCAATTATATTTTACTGTTATATTTAACAAGAAAGATGTAATATAAATTAGTGAAAATGCATATAAACACCATTTAATAAATATAAGAAGAAAGATACGTCCTCCGGCATGTGGAGTTTATTGCCTTGTGCAGTGTAATTAACTTTATGTGAATATGAGCATAATAAGCTGTAGAAAGTCACAGAGCAGTGAACGATAACAGTGCATGTAACTCTGATGATATACAGTGCCACAGCTGAAATGCTGAACGTAACATAACCTTGCAGTTTGTGTAACAGAGACAGGAGCGGAGGGGGTTTGCATTGCTGTGTGTTTGCTGTTTATTTTAAGTGAAGGATTGGAACGCTTGCCAGAGACTTAGGAAAAAAATAAAAACAACAAAAAACAGCACCAGGATGCACCCGGAGTAATGATACTGCAATCTGCTGCCTAAACACCTCCTCTTCTGTTTTCTGTGTGCGTTAACTGCGAGATCCCAGTAATTCCTTTAATGTCTCTATTTGCAGCCGTTTGACCCTTGTGCAACAGCAAAAGTGTGTGAGAGCAGTGCTGAATGCTGCTGTGCAGCTCCAAGCTGTGCTCCTCTCCTTTTCTGCAGCTTTTTAAGCTGCCGACAGGGTACAGAGCGTTCCAAGGTAAGAGGAGAACAGATGCTTTGCTGACCTGAGCTTGTTGAGCAGCCTTGGAGATTGAAGGCAGACCCTAGCAAGGCCTGGTAACTCGGGTTTTAAATCCTGTAGGGATTTTAGCCTCCTTTTTGGCTGCAAGAATTGGCTCTTTCAGCAAAGCGGGCTGTGTGCAATTGATGCCCTGGGAGCCTCAAGCACAGAATGGAATTTTAGCATCTATTGCAGAGCTTGACATTTCTCTGTATTTCCCGTGTTGCTTCCCAGCCTGTGACCTAAATTATGAGCAGAAGATATTAAGCCTGGATTTTAACTTAAGAGCTGACTACACCCACAGGACAAATTAAAACACTGTTGTTTTTCCACTGAAGGTAAGCAAGCAGTGAAATTATACTGGATTCTTTATTTAAACCGCTGCCAGAAGTATCAAGTTGTGAGCCGTAGTCCTTCCTAGCCTTTGCTCTTTCTCCTCCAAACCCCCACAATGGTTAGATACAGCACAGTCACAGAATCATACAGGCTGGATAAAATGACTCAGAACCTCAACCCCAGCCCATCTCCACCATGCCCACTGCCCACGTCCCTCAGTGCCACATCTCCACAGCTCTGGAACACCTCCAGGGATGTTGACCCCCACTCCCACTCCCTAGGCAGCTCTGCCACTACATTGCCATAGCCCTGGTTTGGCTTGTTGGCTTGAGATGTTGTGATAAAATGCCGTCAAACCTAAATCTCTTACTCCTCTGTGCCTGCTATTAAAACTGTTGTTCCCCAAACTAGCATTTGCCATCTCTAACTTTTTTTTTAAGTAGCTGGAATTCCTTCACCATAAATTTTGTTGGATTTTGTGTGTGCTGGCATGAGTACTGGAGTGCCCAACCACTTATCTGTGCTGGGTTTGCTGGCTGCCACCAGTTCTGACTTCTATAAGTATTAAATACCATTTTTCATGAAATCCTTTAAAGAAAAAATCCAAATTTGCAAATGAGATTCTAAATAAATATTCCCAGTCCTTAAATAACCCCATCTCTTTCCATTATAGGTTTCCCAGGGCCAGGTCTTTCAGCTACTGGTGCTATACTAGTGGATTTAAACCTTCTATCCTTCAGTGGAAAGTGAGATGCTTTAACCACAACCCCCCTTGGCTCTTTTGGGGAAGATTTGGTTCATGTTGCACAATGAAGTGTTTCATATTGGGTGCATTTGATGCTGTGAGATTTCACCACAAAAGAGTTAACTGATTTTTGCAGGTTCCAGCGTAAGTTCATCCTGTGTCAGGATTCTGTCCCCATAGACAAGGTCATAATCTCATATCTGAAGGCAAATATATAAAACACATTTTACTGATCCCATGGAATCGTTTCCCAGACAACATCTCCATCTGCAGAGGGCTGCGGGCTTTGCCTGGCCTTGTGCTGGGGGGTCTGCCACCAGCCAGTGCCCCCGGCCAGGCCCTGTGCAGGGCAAAAATGCAGAATGGTTTGGGTTGGCTTGGGAAATTTCCCCTTGAAGCTAAATTTACCTGTGGACCTGATATCCTCCAGTATGGCTGCTTGGGTTGGAAAGAAGCACAGTGTGGTTGCAGGGCTGTCGCATCACACCAAATGGGTGATAGCTTTTGGGACACTACGCAATGTTACCCCAACTCAGTGAGGATGGGTGATTCTGGCCCTGTCCAGGAGAAATGCTGGTGGTGCAAGAGATGAGGATTCCTCCATGGCAGGAGTCAGAGACGCGAGAATCAGGAAATCACCTTATATGGGGCAATAACTATAGTAAATACATTTTCCTTTTGTGCTGCCTTATTTTTGCAGAATGGGACTGACCTCAAAAGGATATTGGAGAGCATGAAGCGTGCATGAACAATGTGTGCTCTTCTTCAAAACCCATCTCAACCCCTGTCAGTGGGTCTATGGGAGAGGCTGTAGGTCAGAAAATAGCCCTGGGAAATTCAAAGCTATCAGGCTCTGTGTTTCCCATCTCTGACTTTTGGAACAGGTTATGCCTTGTGAGACCTGCAGGGATTGTAAAGCAGTTTGGTGTGGCTTAAGATCACGGTGCGTAATTTTGTTAAAAACTCACACTTTGAGCTGTGCACCAAGCAGGCACAGTAGTGCTGAACTGTGAATCATTCCAAATAAGGGAAATCTTTGGGTTGCACTCCTGGTTGTGCCTTTGATGTGCAGTTATCAGTATCCAAGCTAGGCTGGTATGCCCGCAGTATAGATGTGCCCTAAGGCCAGGAGCTTCAGCACTTTCAAAGAGCGTGTGTTGAGAGCCTCTGCCCTTGTATCAGAACCTTGCAAAGAGCTGAATCACGGCATTTTTAGCTCCTGTCCTGTTGGCTTAGATGCTACTGATCTTATGAAATTTGGCAATGCAGAGAACGGTTATTTGAGTTTCAAGGGATCTTTTACATGTGCTGAAGTCCTGCTGTTCCTGACATTATGGGAACTGTGTGAGCTTCTCTTTCTTTGTCACCTGTTTTTAATTTGTTGTGCAAGTGTGGAGAACCTCAGTTCTCTTGAAGTGATAGAGAAGGGCAGGTCGGGCTGGGCTCTGGAGCTCAGTGCTGGATCCCTGTGCTGATAGAAGTATCACCTCATCCCCTGACACTGCCCTTCTTCCATAAACCCTGCTGAGATGGCATCTCGGCTGTCCTGTCACACTCATGTTATTGTCCAGTGTTCAGGACCAGGTGAGTAATGCCCATGGTGCTACCATGAAGTGTTAGCTCAGCTGTGCTCCTTCCTGTCGTGTAGTTGAGTCCTTAAGCTGCCCTTTGCTTTCTGCTCTTAAAAAGAGGCTTTAAGCCCCTTTGAAAGTTACACCCCACGTATCTTCACGCTTCATGGTTAGGACTCACTCAGTCTTTACTGAAAGCGCAATATTGAAGTCTATCAGAGAATTTTTTCAGTGTACTTGTGTGATGGGAATTGGGCTTAAAAGCATGAACTAGAACTACTCAGATGAAAGAACTGGCTGTCAGCAGGCGGAGTTTGGAAGGAAGAAAGTCATAGGGATTTTCTGCGGACTACCTGGTCGCTTCTGAGAGTCAACACAGCATCATGCTGAATTGATGATCCTATTAATGCAATGTGTCTCCCACACTTTTTCTGTAGGGAGTACCTGGAGAATATCCCATGTCTTGTCCTCAGAGAGTAATAATCCTGATCCTTGTCATTTGTGGCCTTTCCTATTTTCTGGAGAGCAAGGTTGTGTCTCCTCTCCAGTTACAGGATTTTGTGTTTGCTCTTGATTAACTATTAGCAGTTGATTACTTCTAAAGTTAGCAGCCGTGGTGGGACGAACACATGCCAAACAAATTTGAAGAACCTGATGTTAAAAGGAGAGAGGATGATAGGCTGAATAAAGGGGGCTGATGCAATGTTTCAAAGAGTTGTATCGTGGGCTGAGACGGCCATCTGCAACAAGTTTTGAAGAAGAAAACTGGAATATCTTATGCTTTTTGCCTTGTGATATTTTCAGATGAAGTCTTCCATAAGAAGGAGAGAACACAAGGGAAAATCGTGTTTGTTGGTGGCTTATGCCCTGACAAAAGGCATGTCAGTGTGGGCACCAGCTGCATGATAGCAGCACCAGCTCTGTCCTACCTGAGAACCTTTATAGGCAATGATTGTCACCAAGTATTGCTGCACAGAGCAAGCAGTGAAGCTCCATCCCTTCATCCACGGAGTCAGAGGCAGCTGGCATTTGGGGAAGCCCAAGCTTCTGCCTCTCAGTGCCCTTCCCCTTCTTGAGCAGTTGGTCTTTATTGTAGTAGTTGGTCTTTATTTTCTTACCAAGAAATTTGAAAGCACCAGTATGCTCTCAATGAAAAGCTGGGCTTTGTATTCTGCTTAGTAGGTCATTGTGGAGAAGACAGTATCAAAAAGCTTTTGCAGAAAAGGACAATTCCTCAAAAGAGGCTGTAATATACGTGTTTATTTAAGTGGCACAGACAACTAGAAGGAAGACAGTGGTGAATTAGAAAGGCATGAAGAACAGATGGAAAACGCTCTGAATTTTGAAGAAAAGGTGTTTCTCAAGTCCTGCTGCTGTTCCAGATGTTGCCACTTATTCCCTAATGGTATTTCAGGTCTTGTGTTGCAGTTTTGCCTTGCTGCCCTTCTCACAAATGCCAGGAGCTGATCTGTGGAGCAGCTGAGATTTCTCCATCACAAATATTGCCTGTTCAGAAGGAAAAGGGCAACTCCTGACTTTTGATCTTGAGATTTTTTCATAATTGTGTGCCAAAATGGAGGTAAATTCCATACCTTCCCAACAAAAGGAGGACCAGGACTGTTTGTAGTGGAGAAGAGACTGCTGACAGATGTTTCACATCCAGCTGACCTGCTTCCATCCCAAAGGTCACTCCAGGTGTGAGCCATTCATCTCCTCCTGTCCTGGTGAGCATTATGGCATCCTTCGGGTCTCTCGCTGGAAGATATCAATTGTAGACCTGCAGGTTCATGCCCTGCTTTTTGCTTCCCAGCCACAATTGTTTCCTTGGCTTAGCTCTGGCCAACTTTTCCTGTACATCACCCATTTTCATTTCTAAGTAACATACTGCTTATTCGAAAACATCTCAAGGACTTAGAGAACAGAAGAATTGATTTTTTTGGAGCAATTCTTTAGACCAAAATATGTACGCTTGCTTGAGCCAAAACATACTTTTGATGTCTTAGATTAATACAAAAATCTGTCATGTTTTTCTTCTCTTTCTCAGCCTTACCAACTGAAGAACTCTGGACAGAGTGCAATAAAATATATAAAAATTATGGCCTTTAAAGCCGCCTAACTATTTCTCTTTATTCGGTACTATTTATACTATTTATAGTCACTTTTCTTGTTTCCTTTAAAGTTTGATCTCATTAAAGTTTGATCCCTTCGTCTTAAATCACATCAGAATTTCTTTTTCTCACCGCTGCTAGAAAACATTGCCTTTTTCTGGTCTTTCTGGGCCCATTTTTCATTCTTGCTTCCGCTTCAACAACTATTCATACTTTCTTAGATCATTGAGATCTTTGTTGCATCCGAGCAGAAATGGGGTTTCAGCTTTGACAGGTGTCTTTTTAGCTCAGTACTGACATCTTTTCTTAGGCTGCAACTTCCTGCAGGATCTATTTGAGAAGTTTCCTAACGCATAAATTACGTTGGCATGCACAAAGAAGAACAGCAGAAATGTTAATTACTGCCACTTTCCAATTGCTGAGTCTCTCCTTAATGGGTTGAGCAAGTTTTGTCTGGTGTGCTTTTTTCTTTTCTTTTTTCCTCTTTTTTTTTTCTTCTCTCCAGATAAATTATCAAATGACTTTAACATTTGGCAATGGTGCGCTCGGAATAATGAGAGCTTGTTTTTTGTGTTGTTGCTCTTCATGCAGATCCTTTTTCTGAAGACACGCTAAGGGAGCTGACAAAAAATGCAATATGATTTATAAACCCAAAATACTTTCTGCCATGCTTAAAGATGTTTTTGCCAAAAGCGCTGTTCTTGTCATTTCCTATAAGAAGCATGAAGGTGGTGGTGTTGGGAGACGGGATGGGGACGTTTGCGGATCACCCGCAAGGTGCCGTGTGCTGCCATCCATGGGTGGTGACGTTTGGCGCAGGTTTCGCATCGCTGCACAATTTGATGTCATCGTCAGATCTGCCCCGTGCTGGAAAATGGGACGTCAGTGCCGGGTAAGGAAACTCATGCTGTCTCTGCCCACATCATCTCTGTGTACTTTAACCAGGAAAAGGAATATAAATATAGATGATGATTTAGACTTTAAAATGCTGAGGATGGTGACAATGACACAGCCGAGAGTTCCTGTCTGAGGTAGGATTGAAAATGTGACTTTAAAGCTAATTTCTACTTCTGGCACAGGAGATCAGGCAACAGCTCCATCCCTTTAGCTGTGACAGTGACGTGCCTGGCTATGATGGCACAGAAGTTCTCTGAAGTTGTGCAGCCACCTGGACCTCAGGTGCCCATCACTGCTTGCCCATAAATCCTCTACCAGGCTGGATGTGCCTCTGGACAGCCTGGTCTGGTGGTTGGCAACCCTGCCCATGGCAGAGGAGGTTGAAGCTATATGATCTTTGAGGTCCTTTTCAACCCAGGCTATTCTATGATTCTGTGATGTCCTCGTGTAGTTCACCACCCCATGCCCTCTGCACATCTCCTCGCTGGTGAGCATCTGGCCACACAAAGCCAGCAAGTCAAAACACTCTTGAGGAGCAGGAGACTGTAAAGCCTTTTTGATCTTTCTCCTCATAGATCAAACATGCATGTCAGAAGGTGCGCTGCCTACCCGCTGCTAACACGGGCTTAGTCAAATTGCATGGATTTGTTTGGATAATGTTTTAAAGAGAAGCCATTAATCTTCTAAGTGGGGGTTGCAGTGCTGTGGCTCAACGTGGAGCCTCTCCCTCTGCAGTTTGCTCCAGTAGAGATGGGGACTTGCCTCACAGGCCTCACCCCACAAAGCATCAGCATGGGACGTGCTGCTTCTGGGGCACGACCAGATTTAAAGGGGTTAGAAACACAGCAGACAGCTGCCCAGATTATCCTGGTCTGTGGCAACCTTCTGTGCCTCCGTAGACAAAATCTGCTCCAAGATACAGGTAGTGGCTTCAGTTGCATCCCTACAAGGGACACAGCAATGGTGTGAGCCCAGCAATAACCAACGAAGGAACAAAACCCGCTTTCTGCACTCTGTTTTTCCTCCATCTTTTGTGCCTTGCTGTGTTTTTCTGTTATCACAGATTCAGAAACATATTTGTTGTCTGTGAGTACCATTAATTTCCATTTTGCACTAAGCTGTGATCTCAAAGCAAACCACCCTGGCTCTTCAACTTTTTGATGCTCTTGAAAGCCAAGGAAGCTTTGAGCACGATTTCCTAGCTGCATTCCTCAAACAAGGCCATACTGTATTTTCTCTGTGGCCATCCTAGAGGGGAATGAGAAGATTTGGCACCTTACCCTGATTCAGACTACTAACCTAATCTCGTTCTACAATGTTTGGGGTTATATTAATGGGCCATGTATGCTTTCAGTTTTATTATTTTGATCCCTTAGCAGAGGCATGAAGTGCCAGCTTAAGCGCTTCAGATTTATTATTGTGATGGAGGAGAGAAATATCAGTTTCTTATAGGCCTATTAATCTCATTAATTGTATAAGCTCGATGGCTTTACCTGAAAGCTTTGCATTGTGTTTCATCTGTTTTTTGGAGAGAAACAGAACAACTAGATGCAATACACTATCCCGTTAATAGATAGATCAACAGATGATTGTTGTTGGCCTTGCAGGAAGTAGAAGCTATTGATGCTAATTTACTCTCACCAAATGCAAATTTTAAGGATGCTGAAAATGTATTTCGTTTCTTAATGATTCATACGACCCAAGATATCTATCGGTGAACCTTACCCGGGGACAAGGCTTCGGGCTGGGTGCTTTGCAGACACAGTGGAAGATGGAAATGTCAATTGCCACTTGTTCTGTTAAATCTGATTCATCGAAACCTGAAGTGGGACTATCTTGAATGTATCTACATTTCCAAATATGCTTTATGCATGCAAATCACAGCTGTGGTGCATTTCGTTGCACCCAGAATACCTGGGAAAAAAATAAACTCAAAGTTAGGTGCAAGTGTGAGACTTTTTTAGTGAAAAACCCAAACTTTGCTTTCCTTTTCCCTATGAGAGAGTCAGATCCTAAGGGCAGGAGTTGGTGTCCGGTGAACTTCCCTGGCTTTTAGGTAGAACTGGAAGCAGCAAACAGCATGAGGAATTTGGCTAAAAGAGTTTCTTACTCTGAGCATGTATCATATGGGCACGAATAAACAAATAAATGCTTACAAATCCTCAGGTTAACCATAGATTTCTTCCTCCTCAGCTCAGATGTGATTGATTTGTTTTGCGAAGGAGATTCGCCGCCCTGTGAGCATCTTTCCCACCCTGTATGTGAAACACCCTTAATGAGCATATTTGATTGCTGTTTTTTTATTTGTTTGTTTTTTTCTCCTTCCTTCAGCAGTTCACACAAGAACAGTCTTCCTCCACTGCCTGAAATCTCGGTAACCTGTAGCTGTGCCCCAGGAACCACAACGCAGCCTCCTTGGGAGCCCCTGGGAGATGCTGGATTGCCCCACCTGGTTGTTCTTTTGGTACCTTCTCCTGCTGAAGGAGCCTATGAACCTCATATCCAAAGCTTGTCAGGTAGAAATGTGACCAAACCCACTGTTTTATGGATATGTGATAAGGGTGGGCATAGAGAGTACAAACTCAATAATGCACCAAAGATTACCCAGTGATACCTGATGTACAGCTGCACACTGAACCTAGAAATCCTAAACATTCATCACAAGCTATTTTGGTTCCTCCTTTTCATGACAGTGTTGTGAGGAGGCTAATTTTGTATTAAAATTGAGTGAGATCAATGCTACACTTTGCTCTAACAGAATCCAAGCTGGAGAGCTTTTCTTTGCAGCAGGAACAGGGGCTAATCCACTTATTGGTTGGAGCTGGAGGTCCTGTATGACTTGCACTGGATGTTCAGTTCTAATGAAAGGCTTTTCTTGGCGAATAAGAGAACACACACTGAACGTGCAAATAGTCAAATGTTCTCCAGATGGTTTTGATAAATGGTTTGCTTACTATGGTGTTCAAATCAAGCTAATTTCATCTTATGTCTCTGTAGTTCTGTTGGTCAGGAAGAGCCTTTAGGAGTACATTGAAGTACTTTTGAGCAGTGGTAAACACTTTTTAAAAAAGTAAGAATTAGGGGATTATATCAAGCACTGGTGTTATCAGTACTGCTATGTACAGTGATCATGAAAATAAATTTCACCACAACCTTCAATCAAATTGTGATTTTTTCCCATAAGAAGTGTTAGAGGCTCTTAAATGTTTCTTCCAGCTTTATCTGTAGACTTTATTACTCTGTACTTTCTAGAATTAAATGCAACTACACAGGAAACTGAGTGTTCGAGGTAAAGTTGCCATAATTTATAAAAGCTTCGGTCTCCCCAGAGGCTCTTGCAGAGTTCCCATCTGGAGCCCTCGTACATTGATTTTTCAGTGTACACACCAAAAGGAATGCAACATTGGAGACCGCTGAGTCACTGGCTTTGTACCTCTCTACCATTGCATGGATGTCAAAAAAAGATTTCTAGTGTTTTCATTCTAAGGGAAGAGAAAATAATTTAATTTTTTGCAGCACTGCCTCGGTGGTGTGGTTTAACATTGAAGGAACTTGCAGAGCCCATACTGCTTTAACAGCACTCTGTAGAACTGAACCAACAAATGCTGCACTACCCTTAATTTTGTAGCAGTAAAAAACAATGCTCTTACACAGTAAATAATGTTTTGATGTAAATCGGTGGAATTTGCTAATACTGCAGAAGACTTTGTTGGATAAACTTGACATAAACTTGACATCTGAATAGAAGAAAATAGTGTCCTAAGAACTTCAGTTGTAAGAATGTCATTTAAAATCTGCTAAAATGAAAAATTAAAAGCTAAGCATGTAGAAAAAGGAAAAGAAAGCTACGTATTTTGTAATCTATTGTGCTAGGCATTGTATCTTCTTTGATTATAACAAGTTTCTTTGAAGAATATTGCTACTTAAAATACACTTCTACTTATTTTCCCTGGCAGACAGGTTTTAAAGGTCCTAAATACGATGTAGTGGAGGAGGTAAAAATTCTTGAAGTGTATTTTTGAAATCCTTAGACCTTTGACCACATTTGCTATGATGATACAGACTTAACAGTAAACCCACTTGAAAGACATTTCCATGGAGCACTTTAGACAAAATCAATTGGTACTTTCATAATGGCAGTTGAATGTGCGTTCTTGCCATTTTCCCATTTAACAAGAAGAAAAGGCCAAACAAGAACCAATTAGTCACAATAAAATCAGCTTTGATGACATTTTCACTCCTGAACTCTGGTATAAAATGGTCATCTAAGAAAGAACTGAAAGGATATGTGAGGAACTTGGTGGTACAACTGCATGTACATACATACACACTCCTGAGCAAAAAATGATCAGGTAAAGATTGCAGCACTTTAATTGCTATTTGGAGAAGATATACTGTTTTTGTGTTTAAACATACGCATAGAGCTTTGCTTGATTTTTGTTCCACATTTTAACTGGTCGTAATTTGTCTTTGAAGTCTATGCAGGTTAAACCTTCTTTACATCCTTTGGATCTCAGCGATGTTTATGTGCTCGGGTTACCCAGTTGGCCCTGACATGGTAAGTCATGCTCCCTGGCTACTGGAAGATCAGATGTTTCATGTATTTTATACAGCTATTGTTGTTGTTAGTTGATTTTTTAATTAAATGAAAATGAAAGGCTACTGAATAAATATTATCTAATAATGTCTGGATAATATTATCTGGAACAGAGCTTGTTTTGCTGTAGCTACACATAAAATCTGTAATCCTATAAGATTGTCATGTAAGAAATCTGCTGCATATTGGATGTTGAGTGTGAAGAACTTTTGCCAGTGTTGAAATATCATACAGATAAGAGGGAATCATCAGTCTCCCCCCATTTCATTTCAGTTCCTCGTTGACGTCCAGTAGGTAGAATAACAGATGTGTGTTTATTTCATTTGTTGAAAGGTAAATTATAAACCAGTAAGTTTGTTAGTCACTGCTATGTGCAGGTAAAGGAGAAATACCAAGGTGGGAAAATTATTCTATAGAATTGGTAACACCACTTTGGTATTATGGACTGTTTAACTTTCTTAAATGGTGAAATTGAAGTGAGTATGCTATTTAAAGGGAACAATGCTAATAATCCTTCTGTTCTCAACCAAGGCAGTATGGCAGGTTGTTGGTCAAACTAGATTTATACCATTTCAGTCAGGCTTTCCAATGTGGAATGAGAAGTTTTATTTCAAGTGACATCCAGTATTCCTGCCTTGGACAAAGACTTGTTTTTTTCAGTGCTGTGAAACAGCTCTTGGAGTCACAGCTCCGATTTCTGGGTTCCCTGCACTGTGCTGTGCATCACTGCCTTTTCATTAAGGAGATCTGGTGTCTGGTAGAACACTGGCTACTCTTACAGTGGATTATTTTATTGTTAGACTTTATCCATCTCCTGCTTCCTCTGTATGTTTTACTTGTGTAAATGCTGAATCACCTCTCATTTCTGATCATGCAACCATCTCCCAAACAAGAACGCAGTACTGAGAGGTTTAAAGGGATGGCACAGAGCACACAGATTTTCGGCAGTTTATCAACGACTGTGTAAATCATGGCATGGTGAAAGATGCTCACAACCTCTAGAGACATGCCAAGAAATATTTCCGTTTAATTTCAATGTTAATTTAAATCTGGTTTGAGTTTGTTAAAGTTTTTGTGTTGTTTGCATTTTATGAAGTGCAGTACAAGGAACTTGTACTTAAACCTATGTGGATCTTAATCCAGGCTTCCTGTTACCATGTTGTCATTATTAAACGCAACTACTACCATCATAACTGGTCATAACTGCTAGAAAGCTCCCTCCCTCAGACTTCTGCTCTACAGCTATTTTCATTTTCTCTTCTCTGTCATTGAAGCTGAATGACTTCACACAGGTGGTAACAAGATGCTGTTACGTTGCTAACTGAAAAAAAGAAAAAAATCTCATTTAATGCCAATGAGTATGCATGATACTCTAGGGAAACCACGCTGCATGTCACAGCAGGTCAGCATCACAGGAAACAATTCATTTCGTAAGCATCATTTGAGCAGCACCAGTATTTTAAACCTGAGATGCATCAGTTACGTGTTCTGTAAAGCTATGAAAAAAAATCTGATTTTGAGTACAACAAATCCTTAGCAAATAGCAGCTCATACTTGTCATTCTAAGCATAAATTGTTTTTGTGTTTCTGCTTTGCTTTTCATACCGAACAAACCCTGTCAACCGCACAAATCCATAATTTTACCTTCCCTTATCTCTCTCTTTTTTTTCTCTCTTCAGAGCAGCAATCCTTTTTATTTGAATTGCCAGCTGTATGGAAAATCTGATTACTGCCTGGTGCTGCTGAATAACTGCTTAGCCAAGGTGGGCAGGAGCGAAGAGCTGGCTCTCCTAAAGCCTCCCTTCCTGGAGATGCCTTTCAACAAACGTTCCTTTCGCAACGGTGTGGGATCAGGAATTAAAAAAACTTCCTTTCGAAGAGCAAAGTCATAAACAAATGTTCCAAACCGTACTCTCGGTTTTAGCATCCCATGCCTAACTTTGTGCTTAAAATCACCTTAATGCTTTTCTCTGATAAAACCGTCAGAGACAAATGTACCCGTGTCTTCATCTTGTAAACAGATGTTTATTTCAAAGAGCACAAGCCAAGTGGAGCAGATGGAAGCGCTCAGAACGGCCTTTGTTTTTGGAGTTACAGTATCATAAAGTTTTGTATGGAATTGAATGTTTTCATTTGGTTAATTCCCCTTCTTTGTAAAGCTGCAGATTTAATCACCTGGCTCCTGATTAGCACAAAGGCAGCCGTCCTGTCCCAACCCCTCTCGTTTCTGCCAGCTGCTGTGGCAGCGTTGGCACAGATCTACAGGGTGTTTAATTTCTCATTTCTGAAAGGTGTGGAGGGCCATGGCTGAAATAGTCTGGTCCTGCTTGCAGCTTCTGCTTTCTCTGTAATGTTGTTATTTAACATAGCTTTATTGGGAAATAATGTCTTTGGATGTGTGATCTCATTTCCAGAGGAGTCTTGGGAAGTCATGCTGAGACAGGGTACCTCAACCAATTGACTTGTGTAGGGAACACAGGCCTGATGAATTGTGTTTCTGCTCATGGCTGCTGGTGTGATGCAGTGACTAGCAATGCTCTTCTTAATTCTCTCTAAAGAATTTCATAAAAGATTTGTTTCATCTGAAAATATGTAAGCACTGTGTGTAGGAATGGTCATCTGCTGTGTGAGGTTTCTCTTGTGGCTGTCTCCTGCAAATGCAATGTTCCAGGCTGTAACCTTGCTTTGAAAACGTTGAAAATTATCTGTGCAGTGCATTTTGAACTGAAATTTAAAATAATAATAAATAAGTACGTGGACCCTTTCTAATATTTCTTTATTAAATATCAGGTTGCTGCTCCATCAGAATAAGGCTGGGTGGCACATCAGCCACTGCCAGCAGCTCTGCTCCTGCATTTTGCACCATGAGCCTGTGGAGCAAAGAGACCTGAGCAGCGAGCAGTGCAAATGTTGCTCAATCAGAGAATCACAGAATGTCTGGGTTGGAAGGGATCTTCAAATTCACTGAGCCCCACACCCTGCTGTGGGCTGGGTGCCCCTCCCAGCTCAGTCTGCCCAGGGCCCAGCCATCCTTGGCCATGGACGTAGCCAGGGATGGGCACCCATAGCTCTGAGCAGCAGTACCAGCACCTCATTGCCCTTTGAGTAAAGGAATTCCTGACCTAAATTTCCCCTCTTCTAGTCTAAAACCATTCCTCTCTGCCCATATCTGTACTGAAGTAGCGAAGCATCACACTTTTACAGAATCACAGAATTATTAAGGTTGAAAAAGACCTAAAAGATCATCCAGTCCAACCATCAAGGAGGTTTACAACCTCCTTAAGCACTTTGACTCCTTTTGCCCTCTCCCATGCTGGCTGCTGTGATTTCAGAGGCTGCAAATGCCCTGCTGGTGTGAACTGACTCCAAGCTCTCACAGCCTGGGAAGCAGTGTGGCAATGCCTTTGGCAGCGTGAACATGAAGGCGAGGTGGGTATCCTGGCCTATGACAAGTAGGTGCCAAGAGGAGAGGTGCTTCCCTGCCCAGCACTGCTTCAGGGCCTTTTAATTAAGGAAAAGAAGTTACTGAGGTGGAATTATTCCCTTGTGCAGATATTAGGAGTGTGCTCTATATCTGTGTGTGCCTGCATTCAGCAGTACGGTCTTGAAGCAGTGCAGACACTAGGGGCTCTGGCCCTGAAGCTCCCAGCACCACCTGCCTTCTTTTTCTGGGAAAAAGAATATAATCTTTCTGGGATAAAGAATATAATCTTTTCTGGGATAAAGAAAATAATAATAAAAAATTCCAGATTTAGCTTTCTGTTGGGCTTTCACATCCATTATAGTAAATTTTGTTTCTACAGAACAAAGTATGTTCCTGCCTTGGTAATGTGTGATAAACTTGGTTGTCTGTGATCCTCCACAGCCGTACATGCAGCTCTAAAAATCAACATACTTTTCATTTTTTGTGCAGGTCTTCAACCAACCTACGTAGCATTTGGTGATTGCCTTGGAACAGGGAGTGCTCAAAAATGTGGATTCTCCTGCTGCCCTGTAGCAGCAGTTCTGCTCTCAATGGTCTACTCTCACCTCTCCCAGCACTGGTGCTGCCTTCAGCACGAAATGCTAAACTCCCATCTGAACTTTAAAGCTGGTTTTATGTTGTAAGAAACAAGAGAGATCTCAGTGATCTCTGTCATTACTCTGAAAAGGCATTTTGTTGACGTTTTTTTACTTTTTTTCTTTGCTAAACTAAGAGAAAGCACAGAGCAGACCAGAGGGCAAGCAGAGTGATGCTATGTTCGAGACTGAGTACCAGGCTGAGGAGCTGGAATGCTTCACTCCATCACAGGCATTGATAGTTGGGACCTCAGGTGAGCCGCTTCATTTCTCTTCCAGTTTTCCAGCTGAAACATAGCATTGCTAACTAGTCAAAGGGAGTTTTACACTGCTTTGTTCTAATGTTTGGAGGCCTTGGACGTGAGTGCCCACTAATGGGAGACCTGAACAATTGGATCACCTGGTGTGATAACATCTAAGTTCCTTGCAACACCCTGGTTGTGCCCGTTGTGCTCTAATTGCAAAGCTGCTATGCACAATGTGCATATTTTCCAGTGTGCATCCTGGAGGTGGGGAGAAGAGAGGCATGGGCACAGGGCTACTCTGTACCCAGCCTGGGCCTTGCTAATGAACTAAGCTGATTTCACAACGCCCTTGTGTGGAGCAGCAGGGATGACCATGGGTCAGACAGACAGACGGCAGTGCACGTTGGCCACTGCTCCTCTGCCTCCTACAAGTGATCTGTGCCTTTGAACAAGGTGGCCGATGTTCTCCACTGGGTGAAAATGAACAGAGTAGATCCAATAAAATCTGAAGATGTAAAATCTATCTGAAGACCGAAGGAGAAATTAACATTTATTCTTCTTCACAGATTATTGGCAAGAAAGGCATTTAAATTACCCGATGTAATAGCATCTAATTTCCTTGCGAGATTGAAAATTAGATGTTATAATGACATACCAATACTTGGCATTCTGATTACCAAGTGTATATTAAAGTACATATATCCCGCTTAGATTTCCTAATTTGCTATTATTTGCCTGTAGATGATAATTTATTGCCTTAAAATACTGGAGAGAAGAACTGTCTTGATGCTTTAGGCCTGTATATTGTTTTGACCTTAACAAAGAACAAGACGGATATGAGAGAGTATATTAGATGTTGTTATTACTGTAATAAAATGCAGATAAAAATCATAGTGCAGAAAGACTGTAAGACAACTATTAAGCATTTGTCATATAAAGAAAATAAAAACTTAACTCATCAGATATTCTGACACTTTAAAGATTTGTCATGAAAAAATAACTTCTAGCAGCAAAGCGTTTATGCAGTATGTCATTGATGAGCTGTCTGCTTAAGTGTTTAAAGAGTTTGGGGAAAGATGAAAAAAATGTCAAAGATGGGCTTTTTCATTAGTTTGACAGATGATCTCACTGTATTTAAATTTATATTTAGGAGTAAAACAGTACATTTTTAACAGGACGAGGGGCTCTTTGTTCTTTGTCCTGACCTGGTGGTTGGTGATCCAAGTCAAACCAAAGCTTGTTGACTGAAGAAATGGCAGAGCTATACATCAGGCTATTCACTTCGCTGTTTGGTTTCATAAGATGCTTAGAGTCAGGGGGAATTATTTGCCGTATGGTGATTGAAAGACTGTTTTTTTTTTTTCCTAATACCCTACTGGATTTGAAGCCATTGAGTTGATTAAGCTTAAAATTAAACATATCTTAAAAGCTTGATCGACTGAGACCTAGCTTCTGAACATCTTCAGCATGAACCTTCCAGAGGACATAAAAGGGCTCGATAAGATAAGAAATGAGCTATCGAGTGCTGCTCTTGAGACATCATCCTCAACTCCTTGAAGTCAACAGAAAGCTACTGAGAGTCTTCAGTGGGCTTTGGATCAGACGTTTGGCGTATTAACGGTAAGAGTATTTGCGTTCACCCGGTGAGTCTCTATGGCAACCCTGGAGCACCTCACAGGAGCTGTGTGCTCTAATAGAGTTTTCTTCTCATTGATTTTGGTGGCTTGTGCTTCCTGTCTGCTTTAGCCCACCATATCTCAATCTGGGGACCACGGCGTTGCCAGCATTTCAAAACCACGGCCAAACGCTGGGCACTGTGCCTGGCTCGTTATCTTCATTAGCACCCAGCACACCTTAATTAGCAGCGTGGCACTCATGTGGAGCCAAAGTATAGAAGAACGTGTGTGCAAATTTATTTATAAACGCAGAGATTTAAATACGAGTGAATGCTATTGCAGTGATTTCCACCCTCTCTTTTTCCTTTTAGCAAGTGGGTGACGGTTGTGTGTATGTGTTTTGGACTTTCATTTGTTTTCAAATAAATGAAAGTGAAAATGGAACTCAAATATGTGTATTTTGTAATTATGCAGACTAAAAATGAGAATTTCGAAGAAAAATGTCCCATTTTAGTACTATTTATTCCCCCCTGGTGATGACTTCATTGATAATCCTCTGCAGTGTCGTTTCAGAATATGTTTGCAGCGAATGAAAGTCTGGAGCAGTGAAACCCTTCGGTGTGAACCTGCCGTGATGGGGCTCTTTGCCTGCACCAGGGTTTCATGCTCGCCACAACAGCAGCGTTTGAGGCCTTTCCCAGCACTGTGTGCTTCTTTGTGAGCATCCATCAGTGCATGGGGCATGCTGAGCAGAGCCCAGCTGGCTGCGGTGGGAGAAGCACTCAATTCATGTTTAGACATTTACTCTCTGGCCATAAATTTAGCTGTCTTAATTTTGAACTGGGTCCCAGTGTTTCTGCTAATGATTTTCTTGAAGCCCTTCTCAAATGACTTCAAGAAAATAATCATGGTATTTATGGTAAGAGTCCCCAGTTTGCAGAAATGTGTTAAGGATATCAGATGCTCTCAGTTTGAAGTCACAAAGGCTTTTGCTACCCTTCTGCATGTTTTGGGTAAGAGAATCTGCTCTGTAAAAGGCTGCTCAGCCATACGTGCCTCTTGGTTTCCCTGTGCTACGACAAGGGACGTATTTGACTCTGCTGGTCTTTCTGCTTTTTAGTTTTAGCCAGCTCTGCAAATTATTCCTTCCTGCTGGCAATGTGTATCTTGTTAGCTTCCCGTGTGATGGGAGCAACACAATCATAAGTGTATTTTCTTGCTGTTCAGTGATGCCTAGCAAAGTGCATCCCATGAAATGCCAATTCATTTCACGTTTCTCAGTTCCGAATTCATTTTCACATACAAAATATGGAAAAATTCTTGTTGCACCAGACACCAGGGCACACTGGGAAGGATGCTAAGTCATTCACTTAATTAGGCAGCAATTGGTGATGGCTGGAGTGCGCCGCAATGCAAAGCAGCAGTGTGGAAGTCAAGGGGATGAGCTGCTCAGCTGCTCTGCATTGGCTCAATCTCAAATGTAGGTATCCAAGTTGGGCCCCCCTGCCCTGCTCTGCCCTCCAGATGACCAGCAGAATGAGAAGTGCAGTACTTCTATACCTTTAAATGAAATAGCACAGTTTGGAGAGCACAAATTTTCCTTGATTCGCTATTTGTATTCTCTCTTATCTTTGATTACCTTTGGCTATGTGATCTAACCATGCCCATTTATTAATGAGGTTCCTTATAGCCACTTCAGGCAACGTAGGAAAATTGACTGGAGGAGCTCACGGAGCAATTTAAGGCCAAATCCTGATTGCAGAACGTAATGAAGTATGCTAACTGACGCATGGAGGTCCTGTTGATTACTTTAAACAACCTTAAATGAAAGAAGACAAATGACCTGTGTGGGTGGAATTGATGCAATTGGCGTATGAAAAGATACTGAGAAACCAAAAAAAAAGTTCTTTTCCTTATTGGGGAGGTGGGATGATGATAATATTTTCCTTTCCTGTGTACAAATAGCATGTGATGATGGAGCTGGGCTCTTCTGTCAGTGGGCACGTCACTGCCAGGGCACAGTTCCCATTTCAAGGGGATGTACCAAGCAAAAAACCCAACCAGCTTCTCTATGTATCAAGATGGCAATTCATAGCATCATAGAATTGTTCAGGCTGGAAATGACCTGCCAGATCCCTAAGCCCAACCTCACCATTCCCACTGCCCACATTCCTCAGTGCCACATCCCCACAGCTCTGAACCGATCCAGGGATGCTGACCCCACAGCCTCCCTGGGCAGCCTGTGTCAGTGCATCACTGCTCCTTCTGAGGAGAAATTGTTCCTAATGTCCAACCTGAACCCCCTCTGGTGCAACTCGAGGCCATTCCCTCTTGTCCTAATCCTTCTCCAAACTTCTGCCACTGTCCCATTGCCTTTGACACGCAGTGCTGCCTTCACACAACACATTCTTCCCAGCGCATGGCAGCAGTGCAGCATGGCCAGGTTTGCTCAGTGACAGCCAGGTGAGACGGTTTGCTCTTTTGCATGTGCAGCGCTGTGTCAACTGGCAAATTCAGGCATATGAACTTTACAAATCGCTCCTTAGAAATGACAGTTAAGGTGCCATTTACATACTTGTGTTAAGGAAATGAGTAACATTTATCATCGGCGCGTTCTCAAGATGAAGTCAGGTGTTTTGGCACACCCTGCACCTTTGGCATTGACACTCTGCATCTCTCAGCCTGCAGCACGTCTTCGTCAATAGCTGTCATAGGCACAACGTCCTTAAAATGAAAAACAGAGATTTATATACAGATGTAGATATTTTGAGAAGGCATATTCAATTATTTCCCTTTTTGATTTTGTGAAGTATTTTGTATTATAGGTGAGCGTGCCAAATCTTCTTTAAAGAATGCCGTTTTAAGGGTCTCATGGCTGAAGATGGTTATATTTGCCATAAGGAAGCACAGAGGGCTTTTACCAGCTGTCGTAGCAAGCGATATTTCAGAACCTTTGTGTCGCTCCTTTGGGTTTATTTGGAATGACCCCAGTACAGTTTTATATTTCTCGCAGTGCCTTGTTAAATACTGCAATGGTCAGAAACAGCAGCAAGGTAAGCACTTGTTCATGACTAACAAAACATCACTGGCAAAAAACAGCAAACACTGCCTCTCTCCAGGGATCTGGCTTGGAGTGCATGAAAAACTCTTTATTTCTGAGAGTTACTTCTAAAATTCTTGACCTTCAGGAAATGGTTCAATTTTCCCATAAATAAGCAATGACTTTCACATGTCAGTGGGGGAGAGTGAAGAGATTGTTCTTTCTCTGTGAATATTTCTCAGCTGCGGAGTGGCACAGGCAGAAGCTGGCGGTGCAGAGCCCGGCGTGGGGTCCTGCAGCAATAAATGGGACCAACCCTCCCCCTCCTACAGCCAGCTCCCATCACCCCCTACATCCCCATGGGCAAGCACATACGTTGTACATCCAGAAGATATAAACTTGTCCTTGAAGCCAGGCTCCGCTTGGATCCATGAGCAATTTCAGATTTTCTCTTTTCAATCATACTTGCTCAAGCCAAAATTAAAAAAAAAAAAAAAAAAAAAAGTTATCAAAGAGATAAAAGCCTGTGATGTATGGATATTCTGCCCTTTCTTCATTTTCATGTTCACAGGGTTCGTTTTTGTAATTGGGTGGGGCTGGAGAGGGAAGATGTGGCATTGATTTCTTGCGGAAGTCTGAAGTCGCTGCAGGTTAGCATTCCGTAATTATTTTTGTCATAAAGATGAATGCCATCCTAAAAGAGTTGGAAGCTAACGGCACCGCGGCTTTGATATATGAATATTACAGCTTTGAATGTTGGAATGGCATTATCGATGCTTTATGGCTTTATGACTCTGAGACATTTCTTAGTCTCTGATTCAGAAATACATTTCCTACGAATTTTATAGCGACTTTTGGTCTTTGACTTTTTTTTTTTCTGGCTTGCCTTTGATTTCAGACTGCTCCTTGAAGTGAATTTAAAAGAGCATAGGATTTTAGAGCTATCAATTCCCAAACTTAGGCACAGAGGAGCCCCTTCTCCCCTTCTAGGCTCGTGCCCTGTGATGCCATGGAGCATATTCCTGCACTCCACCTCCTGCTGGGAAATCACTGTCCTTGGAGATAGCTGCTGCAATGGGAAGCAGCTCAAGTGCATTATATTTCTGAAGTGTGCAGCCTCCTAGCTATACAAAGATCATGCAAATGTGGTATTTAAAAGAATATACTTGCAGAATTGTAGTTTTTAAATGAAAATGGCATCGTTTTGTTTAGAACGCGTTTCTCCGCTCACCCCCAGCCAGCCAAAGTGCTTCAGTTCGGCACGTTACAATAAGCATGATATTAAATACGTCTGAGGAAGCAGCAAAATGGAAGACTGCCCTCTAACGTCAACAGAGCCACCAGAGGGTCTGAAAATGCAGCGAAGGGCTGTGGAGGAGGATCGAAATGGGCCTCAACTTCTGCAGGTGGGCAGCATTTTGGGGAGGGAACGAGCGTGTTGTAGCGGGCACTGAAGGGCGTGCAGCAAGAACTGCACTGTGCTGTGCCACCACTGTGTTAAATACAGCTTAAAAAAAGGCCCCCAGGACTTTCTGGTGTTGAGGAAAGGTCTGCGATTGTGCAAACATCAAACATCAGCATTGTAGAATCATAGAATTGCTCAGGTTGGAAAAGTCCTTCACAGTCATTGAGTCCAACCACAACCTAACCATGCTACCCTAACTAACAGCCCTCCACTAAATCATGTCCTGAGCACCACGTCCAAATGGTTGTTAAACGCATCCAGAGATGGCAACTCAACCACCTCCCTGTGCAGCCCATTCCAGTGCTTAACAGCCCTTTCTGTAAAGAAGTTTTTCCTGTTATCCAACCTAAACTTACCCTGGCGCATCACCATTACCCCATCACAGTGCTGGGTTTGGGGAATGGGAACTGGCTCAGACTTGGCAGGGTCTAGCAGGGGCTTGGCAGAAGGTGTTGGAAGGTATTTCAAAGAGTTCTGCAACTATCCCGTTGCTGCAAGCTGCTGTATCTCCTTGTATTCCTATAGAAAACCCTTCAGAATGCCAAACAGTGCTCACTGTGTTACTACGTGGGTGTTTGACAAGGTGGGCTCCGTGAGAAGGTAGGCTCTAAATACCAAATATTTTCTATTGTGGTGCCAGCTTTTTCAATGCACAGATCAAAGTAAACACCTCCTGGATCTGTTACAACTTCTTACTTCAAAAAGTTTACCCTAAGAACACCATTAAAAAAATAATACTAATCAGCCTTTGAATTAATACTTGCCAATGAAAGATCACTGAATACAAGGCATGAATCACAGTTGGAACTCCGGCTCTGTTTACATCCACATCATCATTTCTGCCTTGTTGTGAACTGTCTGCTCCCATGTTTTTGGAGTTGGTTTTGCACTGCTGGCTGATGGCAGACTGCTGGGGGTGAGGACCACTGCTGGTCCTCAGCCTGGGACTGTGACTAGAAACCATGCAGGAGTATTTGGGGAGTTGACATGAAATGTGTTTCCCTCAGCACTCCTGGCTGCAGTGCTTAATTTTCTGATCATTCAGCCAGCTCATAGGAATATTCACAGGGAAAGATCAACAAGGTGGATGCAAATTCAGACATGATTGAAACATCAATCACTGGCTCACTGAAAAATATTTACAGTGTCTTCTAAGTTGAGAAAGGAATAATTTAATGAAATGTGCGTCCTAGGGGGGTTTTGTGGAGAAATCTGATGCCAAACATTTGCACTCTATGCAAAAACTTTGCACTCATCAGGAACTGTGAAAGGCCAGAAAGGAAACAAAGCCCAAAGTGGTTTCAAAGAGGCTAGCCAGAAACCTTCCTTTTTCCATTGGAAACTCTAGATCATAAAAAATGAAGTGATCTGAGAAGAATCAGTAGATCTTGCTGCAGTCATAGGGAAAAAGCCAGCCTGTCAGGCTCCCGTTTGCTCCCTCTGACTTGGGATCCATGCTGACCGCCCATCTGAGCACCCAGGCCAGCATGGAATCCTCTGTGCAACAAGGAGCTGAGCTCCAAATAACCATCCTCTACATCTTTCTTTGGTTTTGCCACTTAACAGTACTTCTTAGTTTCAGAATTCCTTGCACTGAAGTTTCTGGTCATCCGTAAAAGAAAAGAGCAGCAAAGCAAGCTGAAAGCTAATGACTGTGATTTATAGGCAAGTTGTCCCAGTTTAACGACACACACAAGTTCCTGTCTCTAAAAAATTGGTGCACTTATTTAAGTTAATATAAGTATTTATCCTTTTTATTTCAGTGATTCTGAGATAATCCAAAGTAAGCTGGGCATTCGAGGTGCTAAGATGCCATAAAAAGAGAGCGAAGTGCCCAGCCTTGGAGAGCTGCTGCCTCACAGAATCATAGAATGGCCTGAGTTGGAAAAGACCTCAAAGATCATCCAGCCCCAACCCCCTGCTGTGTGCAGGTCACCAACCAGCATCCCAGGCTGCCCAGAGCCACATCCAGCCTGGCCTTGAATGCCTGCAGGGATGGGGCATCCACAGCCTCCTTGGGCAACCTGTGCCAGTGCCTCGCCACCCTCTGGGTGAAGAACTTCCTCCTCGATGGACTGCTCCCAGATGGCAGTGCAGGTACCGAGGCTGCGTTGTGAGTCTGGCCTACATCTCATCATGTCCTGCATGGAGGTGTTAACCCTGCAGCTGCTCTAACATGGTGCACTGGTGGGGTGTCTGGGGCCAGCGTGAGCACAGGGGCACAGAGTTTGGGGTCTGCAGCTGAAGGCCATGCTGGCTCTGCACCCAATGGACTGAGTAAAGCCCAAAGTGCTCGTGCATTATTATAACCATTTCTTTCTTGTTTTTTGTTTATTGCTTTTTGGGGTTTTTTTACGTCTTAGCTATAGCATGGTGTGATTTCCCAGACATAAAGGAGGTGTTCTGCAATGCATTGGCATCCGTTTGGGGTACATATGTGTAGGCTTAAGATGCCTGCTAGCAGACGGAGCCAGTGCAGATGGCATGGCTATCACATATGGGAAGGAGTGTTTGATTCCTCCGAGTGGGAGTGCAATGTTATTCTCAATCTGAGGGGTCAGAAGTGCTCTCACTTATCACTTAGCATTCTTGGTACCTGCTATTCCAGGACAAAAAAATCTGTAAATACTGCATGTCATGGCTCATTACTGGAAGCTTGGGTGGGATCAGCGTTCAAGTGGTATTTTGAGATAAGGCATTCAATATCCTGGAAGTTATTTCTGATAAATGCTGATTAATTGCTATTTCTTTTTAATAAATATCACGAGGAGAGACGAAGCTCTCCTCCACACAGCCATAACCTGCATTAAATTAAAATTCAGGAGAGTGATGGGAACACGCCATTGCTGAACGTGTGGGGAGAGCAGGGAAATATTGCAGGGCTCTCATTTTCGAGAAACAATTCCCATTGCCCTCTTTCAAAACACAGTGCACCGTAGTGGGTAGAGACCAGTATTAAACCTGTCATGCTTTTATCTTGTTCTTAACATCTCGGTTCAAAATCCAAATAAACTTGCTCAGAAAAGCAAGGATCCCTCTAACAAAGCAGCATTCTGGCAGCATAAACAACAGCCGAGCTCGAAAGGGAATGAAACCCCCATATCCGTGCTCTCCTGCCATTATGTAACCCATTAAAAGCAAAGCACTCTGCTGCAGTGACTGAGTGCTTTTATTGCACGGATTTTCTTAGAATTTTAATGGAAGAAACCAAGTAACGAGTAAGATTCTTTCACTTTAATAGCTGATGGAGCGGACTGTATGGAAAGTGAGCGTGAGACCTTTTATCTTTTCCTAATGAAAACACTGCCACCAGCTGGCTAATCCATGGCTTTGATTGGGGCTTTATGCAGAAAAAAAAAAACCCACAGCTGAGATGGGAGGGGTGTTTTAGGTCAATAACACAACCTGCAGTCCGGACACCTGCAGGTGTTGTAAAGGATTAATTTAAAATTAGGAGTAAAAGAAATAGGAATAACCGAGGCGTTTGAAATAGATGGAAATGAGTTTGCTCTGCTTTCTCAGGTTCAGGGATTTTGTCCCTGGTGGTGATGGCTCACAGGGGCTGGAAGGTCCGATGGCTGCTTGTTGTGACAGCTGCGCATAGTGCTGCTATGGCGTTTGGCACCAGGACTTTTGGATGGTGCCATAAATGCCACCAGCTCTTTCCTTGTTGCTTTCCTAAAATATCCGTGGTGGCTCAGAGATGTCAGCTGCGCTGACATTTCAATTGCCATGTTGGTTTTTACACCTCTGCTTGAGACGATTCATGTACTCTAAGCAATCATTTCGGGTTCTCTGCAGACCTCAAGAAGAATGCGTGTCACATTTGTAGAGCTGCCATAGCAATCGTGGGGAAGAGACATCTGGTAAATAGAAGCTGGGGTTTTTGGGCACAGCTCTGTGCTCCAGTGGGATTCCCAACCGATATTGTGTCCAAGAAAGGGAACACTGCAGTCTCAGGCACCACTCCTGCAGGAGATGTGCTTCATACTGCAGTAAAACACTTTCCCCATGACTTATGATCTCCTTTGGCCCCAGACTTCAGGCAGTGACTTGTTAAATTTTATTTTTTTTCTTTCAATTCTTTCAGCTCTTTGAGGCCTCAGATACTGCTGGTGCCTGCAGGAGGTCATCCTCTGTGCTTTGGGGCTTTTTGAGGCTCCATCTGAGTGGGAAGGGAGGAGATGGTCAGGCTACACAGCCTGCATTGATCTCAGAGACAGGGGCTAGCAGCTGCACCTTTCCATCTCCTGCACCATTCATTTCCCCAAGCCTATGACAACAAGTGATTTCTGCTTCCACTCAGTTTTCCTGCATTTCAGGCACATCTCACTTAGAACCAAGGGCCAGTGATGGTTTTAGTTTGTAAAAGGGGGCATCATTTCCAGAGTAGGAAGAAAACCAGCCCCGTCCGTATGTCGAGCATGTCTGGAACAATCTATAAAACTTTCCATGGAGCATTTATTTACTGCTTAACTGGACGTGGGTGCTGGAACACAGCCTGGGTGTGGGTCAGTGCCATGCTCCACTTCCCAGCTGTGTTGGCAGACCGAGGGAGGAGCAGTATGGGCACAGCAAGGGCAGATGCTGTGTCCCCTTCACGAGCAAAACAGAAACTCAGAGACTGAAAACAGCAGCATCTCCTTTTTTACAGCCAGCAGTGGAAGAGTCTTTTATCGATTTCTTCTGCATGTCGATATCGCAGTAGAAACATTGCAGGAGAAACAGCCTTTTCTTCTTAACATGCACAGAAGCAGAGCAACAATTTAAAGCAAGTAAACAAAAACAAATAAAAACCCCTCCTGTCTTGAGATGGATCTTTCAGCAATTTGATCTAAACCTGTAAATACTCCTGCAGATAAAGCAACGTTCTGCCCAAGGATGAAAGCTGTAGATGAGATCTGTTGACGCAAAGAACTGAGGATCCAGCACACCTGGAGCTCAGGTATCACTATCCACCTTTAGGCTAAGGTCTGAATTTCTCTCCAAGTCAGTTTATCAATCATTAAAATGTGGTTACCCCAAAGGGGCAGCCTTAATGAGGAGCAGATCTCTGACTGCGATGTCTAAAAACAAGTTGGCGATGAGCGTGTTGGTCTGCACCAGAGCTCAAGTTTGTTCTTAATATCTGATCTGTGCATGATTGTCTTGAGAGCTCATTAAGCCTAATCTCATATCACTTGTAGGCAGCAGAAAGCTGAATCAGCTAAGGACCGGTCCAGACTTTGAACCATGTAAGTAATATACGGATATTGCAAATATCCTGTCTTGAAAGGCAGGCACCTACAAAAGGAGCTCTCCCCTTTTTAAGTACCCTAAGGGAGAAGTTCAGCACGAGTCAACTTCTTATTTCTTTTCACTTAAAAGTAATTCCACCTTTACATTAAAAATATTTACTAGTCGTACTCATAGTCTGGAATCTTAATGTTCTATCTATATGTTTTTATTTCAGGTAAGTCTGAGACTGATCTTCCTTCAGAATAAGAGCACAATCCAATTTAAAACTCAACACTTTTAAAATTAATTAGATACATGAGCCATTTATTGGAGGAGAAATAAGAACATACTGCAATGTTTTCTGCATAGACTCTAAGTTTTTGCCAAGCTTTTCCTCTTACCTTAAGAGTACCAAGGCTTAAAATAATTCATGTTATTGGTTTTAACAAGAGGTAGTGATAAATTATTAAATGATCCCAAGTATTCTACAAGCATTATAGTTTCAAACCAACAGCCCACAAGTCCTGCTCAGGGCTTCTCATGATGTATTATTCTCCCCAAACAAGCATGTGCTGCAACTTTCCGTGATGTGAGACCAAATTAATTGCTCCTGTTGTTCCTTGGAAACTAACATTTCTCTAATGATCCAATATCTCATTAGGCAGCACTAAAATACTGTTGTTGCTAAAGAGCTGTTTGCCCATAGAGGACCTCCGTGGCACCTGATTTGTTGCGAGCTGACAGCAGGCATCGTACCTTAAAACATCCCAAAATTGTATGTGCACCTTCCACACCTAAGTTAAGTATGTGCTATTCTTCATATCTATTAACATGCCAAAATAGACTATTGCAGTTCAGCAGTAACAAGAGTAATAAATAGAACCATGGACTTATTAAGGTAGGAAAAGATGCTAAAAATCATCTAGTCCAACCGCCCACCTACCGCTAATGTTGCCCACTAAGCCATGTCCCACCTTTTCCCTAAACACCTGCAGGGATGGTGAGCCCACCACTCCCTGTGCAGCCTGTGCCAGCACCTGGTGGCTCTTTCAGAGAAGAGATTGTTTCTACTGCCCAACCTGAACCTTCCCTGGCTCAGCTTGAGGCCACGACTCCCCATCCAATTGCTGTTACCTGGGAGCAAAGGCCTAGCCCCATCTCGTTACAGCCTCCTTTTATGGGAGTTAGAGAGAGCAACAAGGTCTCCTCCTCATCTCTAGACTGAACCATCTCATCTTATAGATAGGCATCACAGTACCAGCAGGTCAATGGGTGTAATTGACCATTTTCCTCTGGGATGAAATTTGACTCGCTAGTCTAAAAGAAGCCATGTTTGTCCAGTAGTGCCATTAGTTTCTATAGCCCTCTTGAAGAAGGCAGTATGGAGATGTTGGCTCCAGTCCCATGGCTCTGGGGATGCTGTAGGTGCCCACAGAGGCACTGCAGGGTGCAGGGACGCATAAGGCACATTCACCCCGCCTGGAAGCTCTTGTCCAGGAGGAGACATCTCAGCTTGCTGTGCTGTAATCCTGCCTTAGAGGGGAGGATTAAAGGAGGATTAAGCTACAGTGAACCAAGGTCACTCTATTCCCGAGTGACAGACTTCACACAGAGATTTAGTATAATTTAGAAAATACTGTTGACTTTGAGCAGCTGTGTGATTTCCCTGAGACTGCCTGATCAGATGTGGCCATAGCAGTGGGGGTTCAGAGAGGCAGCTTTGTAGGGGGGAGATATTTCCATTTTCTCTTCTCTATGAGTGTTGAACAAACTTGGGACGGCCATAGGATCGTGAGTATCTCTTCTGACTGCCCTGGAGACAGTACTGCTTCCATCAATCACTGCTCACTGAGGCCGGTTGGAGCTGCACTGGTGCATGGGTGCAGATGAATAGTTTTACTGAGAACTGGCAGATAAAGATTTCAAATAAGGATCCATGTCTGATTTGACAAAGAAAATGCATTTCATAATTAAAGAATAAGAAAACAACCCCCCACCACACACACAAGAATTTTTGATGTAGAAATCATTGCAAGGAGATATTTAGACACCCACATCTTCCCAGCATCTGCAGAGGTCATTCTGGATTCCGAATTTACAATTCAATTAGAGCTTTCCTTATCAACAAAAAGTAATTGAATATTTGAATGCAGTTAATCAGCTGAAGTCTAACACAGGATATGAAATGGCTAAATCTCAGCTGAAGATGTGTGTCTATGCAATTGGCTGTAAGTTTGGGGCAGATACGTGCATTTTGATGTTGTGGGACTGCTTTATTTTGCTGGACACTGGCAGCTAAGCTGGCTCTGAGCTATCTGATAGCTTGTGAAGAGTCTCAGGGTAATTATACTTTTAAGTGCTTGCTTGTATGCATCTCTGACTCTCTGGGTATGTTTATCTTCTAAACTACAGATTACCTGTAATCCGCATTTGAGAACTTTGCGTTGTACAATAGTTTATTATGAGCTACTTAGTAATGATTGTTACAATTATCATGAAGTCTGAAAGAAGAAATAGAGCCTTTAGTGGGGATGGATTGTGGTTGTTCTGCAAAGGCAGATGGCTGATGAGAGTTATATGTTGTGCTACAGCAAAGCCAATGTGCTGGTGGGGGCATGCTCATGTGGGCTGGGCAGGAGCAGCCATCTCCAGCCCCACGTGACTGAATCTCTGCAGGAGAACACTTTTCTCTCCAGGGAGACCACATCCTAGTCTGAAGACTTGGAAGCACCTCCAGGCTCTTCTGCATCATCGTGCTAACGTCCTCCTCCTCCCTCTGTATCCTTCCATTCACCGTAATTGTGAGTCTGCCCAGAAAGTGCATGCATGCATGGGGCTGAACCCAGAGCCCTTTGGGTTGAGTGGGCTGATCCTCTGGCTGATCCCAGTGGGCTTTGGATCCACTCCCATGGTGCTAACACAAGTTATGCAATATTGACTGTGTAATATTCATCTTTCTGTACAGACCTCATTAACTGTCCTTGCATTAGCTCCCTGATGTACTGAATAATTAGATAGTTTTCATTTTACAAAGAGAATATGTTGACCTTCAGTTAAATTCAAACAGATACTTTAGGGTACGATTTGGAAAGCTCATCCTGGAAAAAAAGAAGATTGTAACGTGTCAGGCATTACAAATATCTTTATTTTCTCTATATCTGTTTCTGGAGCCTCACTTCTGATTCAGCACATTAACACCTGCAAGAAAAGCTGTTTCCTCAATGTTCTTGGCAGATTTCTGCTCAGGATTATTTTAGATTGCAATGTTTTCTTGATGATAAGATGTAAATAAACCCAATGGCTCCTATTCCCCTTTGATAAATGAATTAATAGAATAAAAGATGAAGCAGGCTCTCTTAAAAATGTTTGCATACGTTACACAGTTGTGAAGCTTTCTCATGCAAAAAATGAAAGCGGTGTTCACTGAAGTTCTGTGTTGCACTTTAGCAGGTTACCAGCTAAGCGTCACATTATTAAGTTGACTTATTTCCCCAAGTCAGCCTTAAAACACCTCCAACCAGCTTCAGAAGTGGAACAAGGAAGTATCTCCATGTTTAGGAGAAATGAGGGGTTGCACATGCAGTAGAAATGGTGATAGCATTTAGCAGAGGCTTCTGCAAACAGAGCCGTTACTTCTACAATAGATTCCTGACAAGTCCAGAACAAATATTCTGACAGTGAATTGACTTCTAGATTGTATAAGCCAAGCACACTGAAAAATGCTTTGTGTTGACTTAGTCAAAGGTTTTCTACATTGTTAATAGAGTCAGTTCTTTCGCTCTCCTCGAGAGCTATTTCTGTGTTCTTCAGAGCATTATTTTTGTTCCTGTTGCAGGAATTAGTGCAGGAATAATCAGTTAACTCTTACATATTTAACTCTGAGGAAAACCTTTTGTGGACTACAATGGGATTTGTATCAGCACCTTAAAATTATACCTTAGGAATTAAAAGGTTTTCACATAAAAATTATTCAAGACCTCCCAGGCTAACAAAGCCTGCTGCTTTCTGTCATGTTTCCCATGGTAACACAAGCCTTTCAGAAAAAAAGGGAAAGAACTACCCTGAGGGGAAAAAATAACGAGAAGAAAGGAAAATACAGGCTTATGAAACCACTTGTTTCCCAACGACTAAACACAGGGTGTGTTTTCATTACGTCTTTCTAATCCAGGCCAGTTTTGCCAAGGGGACATCTGCAGTCTTCATTGTGCCATTAGCACATTGTGCATCGAAAGAGGTTTCTCCTTCTCCCAGGTGGCCCTTGCCTGTCTTGCAACAGTACCAAATGAACGAACGTGGGGAGTTTTTATGTTAGGAGTCAGGAAAAAAAAAATCACCCTGCGGATGTAAAGCTGAAAGAGACTCAAGAGGTGGTTCAGCCCCAAAGCTTGTGCAGCCTCCAAGCAAAACCACGTTCCTCTGAACAGCAAGCGAGGTAAGCGTCCTGCTGTGGGAGCAGCAAAAAGCAGCACTGGTGCCACTGGGAATGCAAAGGTCTGCTCTGTCTAGACTGCTCCTGGAAGACCAATTAGGAATTCTTCACGTGTCTCTTGTTGCCGTTGTGTCGATCTCATTTTGCCTCATTTTCGGTGTCCAAGAAGAACAGCTGGGCTGGCTGCTGGTTTCTTCCTTTGAAACAGCCTCCCTCAGTCTCCTCTTCCTGATACTAATCAATATCAGATCTTTCAACTTTTTAAAGAAAAATCTTTCGTGGTTGTTTGTGGGTTTTTTTTGTTTGTTTCTTTCTTTCTTTCTTTGACAGTTTGGTAGATCAATCAGAATGCTGGTTCATGTTCAGTGCACCATTCTCCCACCACACCTTCATGTCTTGGTGTGAGGAAAGATGCTCCCTGCCTCAATAGCACCTTTCTGAATGCATACCATTTCCTGGCTTATCTAAGTTCACTCGTTTGGGTTTTCTTTTTCTTTCTTCTTCTTTATTTTTCCCTATTTTGTGGCATTCTGTACTCCTTTGTGAATAAGATCAGACCAAGATAAGATCCTTTTGGATCCACACTAAATTATCTCTGTGTCTAAAAGTGATCAGTGGATTAATTGTTGCAACTAAAACCTTCAAGTACTACCAAGGATCCTGTTATCCTGGAGTGCTGGAGTTCTTCACTCTTCACTCAGTACTTAATTTATGTTCATGTTGTGGTTCCACATCACTGATGCTAATCTGCCTTCCGAGTTCCTGTCGCCTTCACGAGTGTTTAAAAATACATGGAAGCAGTGCTGTGCTGATCTCAGCACTTGGACACATCTATCTTCATAGAAAACTCCACAGACGTGGCATTTCTGTTGGCAGCCTGACTGCACTCCAAGACAAGATGCTAACACAGGTTTGTTGTTTTTTTTTTCTGGCTGTGTTATTGATTGGTGGTGGAAGCTCCAGGCTTACAGGTTCATGAGCAAGGAGCATTTGCTACTCCAGTAATTTAAGAGCTTGATGTCCCATTAAAAAATCTTGCTTCCTCCACAATAGAAGCAGAGACCAACGTGCCCAAGGGTGGTTCAACCCACCTGAGTCATGTCTCGAGAGGATGAATCATCCTCTGGTGTCACATCCATCACCACATCATGTTTGAAAAGCCCGGGTGACAAATATGTTCCACGTTTGGGCAGTCAACCTGGAGCAAGACGAATCCAACTGATTGCTCAGCCCTGCACAGACCACGCAGAAACTTGACCCATCTCTCAGCCCCAGATGGGTTGATCAATCTCAAACAAAGAACGTATTGCAAAGTTCAGCAAATGACACTGATGAAAAGGTTTTTCTCTTCCAAATTTCCGTGCTGCTTCAAAACAGCAAGACGTGAGCTATGTCATTAGCTTTGTTTTTCTCGTCTTCTTTCTCTGATTTTTAAAGCTTTGCACATAAGGCAGCTGGAAATGCTGCCATATTTTGAGGCAGGTGACATTTCCTTATCAGATATACTAGACAGTTGATGACTCTAGTAATGCTCTAATTATGTGTAGTGAGTTGTCTCTAAGTGCTGTATGAAAATGCTTACTGCATCATTAGCTACCTTGTTGTTTACTAAATGTCTTTTATAATACTATAGGGGCCCAAATGAAGGTTGTGTCAGTGATTGCATTCTGAATTTCTATTTTTAGGTATTTATAATTCAATCATTTATTTTCAATTCGGGCTGAAATCTGACATCCTGATTCTCAGCTGAGACTGAGTTTAATTACTAAATTTAAAAGAAAAAATCATTGTGGATGGGTTATATTACTGGATTATATTACTGGGGCAGTATTTTTATTGCACCGTGGGAGCCAGTATTTTACTGTGCCTTTCTTGTTCACATTGGAAAGAAGACTTCTTTCAGGCACAGGTTTTAAGATCAGAGGTGCAGATAGCAGTTAGATGTGTGCATATGCCTAAGCATAGAATCACAGAATATCCTGATCTGGAAAGATCCCATAAGGATCAGCATGTCCAGAGGACAGGCACAGCTCAAGAGAGCATTGCAGGGGAACCTTGTTTATGCACGGGCTGCATCTGCAGACTGTTTCTCAGTGGTAGAGCCCAGGGATGTTGGAGCAGAGCAGGGTGGCCAGCAGGAACAGCTCCTGGTTCCTTGCAGAACTTGGTGCACAAATTGCCATTAGGCGCTATAGGCGAACAACTCGCCTTGGCGTCCAATGGAGATGATGCCAAACTGACAGTGGCTATTGGAGCACAGATGTTAACTGAAATAGTCCAGCTCCATCCTCAGCCCTGCATGTTGAGGAGTAATACTATGCCACAGATCTCAAGTGCTCATTATTGTTGACTAATTGTTCCAATATACGCTCATTGCTTTTTCATCGTTTTTGGCCTCTCTGTGTCCTTAGAAATGCTCATTTGTGGTACTTGCAGTTGGTTCTTAGCACTAAGAAGTTAAAAATATTAAAGCCTTTAATTGCTCAGAGTGAGGTTTCCTTCTCCCACCAAGGTATGAAAGAAAAGAAAAAAAACCACAGAAATTTCTAGAATAACGTGTTGTTTTCATGCTGTGCATCCTAAGCACAGACCACTAGTTAAGCTGTGAGCCAAAATGGATTTTGTTTTTCAGTGTGAATGTATTAAACATGCTCATCTTAAAAAAAAAAATAATAATAATAATGCTTTTGAGAAGTCTCTGGATGGATGGAAATGTCAGTGAGATGTGTGCTGTGATGAAAAGAATACTTACAGCCCTGTGCTAGCATACAACTGCCAGGGAATTAAAAATGAAATTACAACAATTTAAAAATAACACAAAGAATTTATTGGGTTGCTACAAATGTATCCAAATGTGATCGGCTGCAAAAGGATTTGTGTTGCTGGTGCAGTAATTAGAGTGGCAATCTGACACATTGTTTGGCAATGTCTAATATTAGTAATATTTTGTCAAGTGTTATAAATAATCCAGAAATAGCCTAGAATTATCATTTAATGGCTGACTCAGCTGGTGCTTCCTAGGTGATCTTTCATCAGGACAAGACTATACAGTCATTTTTTAAAAACTTGCCATTATTCCTTATAATTTTGAGGAAGCATTAATCCTTATAAAGTGGGAGACATCCACCTTTAAAGCAGCGCCTCATGGACCCAATGGGAGACATTGCAGATGAGCAAGAAAGACAGCGTGAAAGATGTCATCCAGAGGAGAATGCAGTTGATGGGGAGTGCTCTGAGTCAGTGATGTCTGCCATCAGGGATGGTTGTTGCAAATACACGGTGCACAGTGAGTTCTCCAGTCCTTACCTCAGGTGTGTGTCTAGGAGCTCAGAAACCTGACGCTGCTCTTGGCTTATGTTGGTGGTGGGACATGAAGCAAGACCTTTAGGTCCACCCACTGACCCTACAGACTCTGTCTCAATCGTTCCTGCTGTTGCCTTCTTCTGGCCACGTGAAGAAGGAAATACAAAGCAAGGACGGAGCTCCGTAATATGGCACATGGAAACTGCAGGGACTCACTTGTTGGGTCTTGGGAGCATGGTGAGCTGCAGCAGGACCTCTCCCTCGTGTCTTGTCCTTTAGAACAAGAACTTCTTTCTTTATTTTCTCATTCTGCAATGCCATGGCTGATGATATTGGGTACTAGGAGGTGATAAATACAAATCCAAAAAAGGGAGTCTGTGTTTATTAAGAGTTTTTATTAAGTCAGTTAAACTTACTTTGCATACCAGGACTTGATCGAGTTATTTAATCATCCATCTAAAATTCTAGACACAAACTTTAGTCAGTCATCTAAATATAAGCACTGCCCTACTCATCCCTTACTCCCCCTAAATCACTCAGTTTTAGTTATCTCCAGCGAGTTGAGTAATAACACAGCACAACATTTTACAACAAATATTCCATTAACTTTTCTGTGTTTCAAAATAGATTTATAAAAATGCTTTTCTTAGTGTTTTCAATTACAGGAGAAAGCTGTACATCATGTCAGTGCCTCGCATAATTCAACTGATAATCTCAGCAGTCAATTAAATTTTAAACACTTCTCCATTAAATACTTATTTTACCATAGTAAATAATTTAATGTGTTTCCATTTTAAATTGTTTCACATCACAAAGTTTTCAATCTTCTTTTTTAATAAAGTCACGTCACCCTAATTATTGAAATAAAAGAACTTTTATTTAAAGATTTTTTTGCCAGTGCATTCGCTCTTAGTAACTCTGTACGTACATTTCCATATGTCTTAGTGATATGTAAAAATAGATAATGAATAAATAAAACCACTGAAATCAAGAGACAAAACTGAAATGCACTGGGCTGAAATACATCTTAGCAATACCCTTAATTGATTTCTACCCCAAGTTCCTTTGCAAAATGTGTATCTACTTACTGTCACAGTTGGTAATGACCAATGTGGCCCAAGTGATGGAATTACTTAGATATACTTGGATAACTTTCCAGCATAGTCAACTTTGATGTAGAATCTTTCTATGCTTGATCTTATGCAAACAGGCTCTTAATTTTTTGCTGATTATTTGGTCTTGCACTAACGTAAATGTCACTTAAGAGTCAGTGTTCATGGAGAATTACTCTTCATATACAACTGAAATCTGAGATTTCCTCTTTGCATACTGGAATCTGCCAGGTGACTTTGGTGATGAATGGACAACAGATAAAAAGGTATTTACAGAAGGGCGAGGATAATATTTTGTTGTTTTATTTGTCTTTGTTTTGTTTTGTTGTGTTTTTTGGAGGGGATGATACCAATGACAGCTAAAACTTTACACTGAATATCCAAATTTTATACTGAGTGATAAAGATACTGGGGAGGGGTCTGGAGCACAAGTCTTAGGAGGTGTAGCTGAGGGGGCTGGGGTTGTTTAGTCTGGAGAAGAGGAGGCTCACGGGAGACCTCACTGCACTCTACAGTTTCCTGAATGGAGGCTGTGATGAGCAGGGGGTCTGCCTTCTCCCAGACAACAAACTTGAGGAAATGGCTACAGGTTGTCTCAGGGGAGATTTAGATTAGACAAGGAAAAACCTTTTCTCTCAAAAAGTCAGGCACTGGAATGGCTGCCCAGGGAGGTAGTGGAGTTGCTGGCCCTGGCAGTGTTCAAGAGGCATCTGGAGGAGCTGCTATGAGGGATGGTTTAGTGGCTTAGTGGGTAATAACGGTGACAGGAGGACAGTTGGACTAGATGATCTTGTAGGTCCTTTCCAACCTTGTGATTATATGATTCCATGGTATAAAAAAGGACTACAAAATATTAAAGCTTAGAATGACTGAACAGCTGCTATTGCACATCTGATATCTTGAACATTCATGTAGTAAGGCTAAAGAAAGGTGCAGGCAGGTAGTGCACATGGGTGTGCGCAAGAGGACAGGACAACACCAGCACAGAGAGTTGCACCGATCCTAATTCCTCACGCTTTTCCCTGCTACATAACCCCAGGACAAATACAACCCTTTTTATATCCTGCTTTCCTTACAGGCACGAACAAACTGGAGCATGTGAAATCCAGATGATAAAACCCTGCAGAATTCAGGGCCCGCGCTGCTTTATGATCTTGGAGTTGATGTGACATGCAGAGCAGGACCGCCCCTGTGTTAACACACTTGCTAACACTGGGGGTCTTGGCCTGCCTAAAACATACCAGTCAGGCTGGGAAAAGTCAACACCCAAAAGTTGTTTGTGCTGATTGCTAATAGACCAATAAGCCTTTAAAAATTATGTAAATGGGCTGGAAAATATTCTGTAGATGAGGATGTGCTGCAATTTCATTTCATATATTTATCTCATTAATTTCATAGCGTGCGTTGGGTTTTCTGAGCACTGTTCGTGAGCATAAACTGCTTATCCCTCCATCACTGTCTTGACGTCCCCTTTTTTTTTTGCTACAGGCTCCACTGGCCTCAGATTATTGTAAGCTCTTTGGACAAGGATGTGTATTTGGACAGCATCCAGCTTGGTGGGACCTTCTCTTGATTTTCACATTGCCACTGTGTGAAAACAGTACAAAATAGCCATCATATGCAACATATGGAAAGTTGTGATAAGAATGTCTTTCAAGCCTCTTAATTAGATATGATTATGAGTACACTGTTGTCCTGCAGAAGACATTACTGAAGTCTGTGAGAAAGAAGTAGTGGACCAGCTTGAAGGAAACTTGCTTATTTCTGATTATTTTGTATTAATTAAAAGCTTTTAAAAAATTAATATTACAGTAAATGTAAATCTTTATGTTAGCATTCATCATTACCCTCAGGCATTCTCCTGTGGAACAACCCCAGGGATATCAAAGTTAATGATTTCTGTACTTCAAAGCACTTTAGATTTTAATTCAACAAGAAAACAGTGGTTTTTTTTAGAGAGAAAGCAGTTCATGGGGATGAGGTGAGTTTTTGGGAAAGCACCCCACTGAGCTCTGTGCAGCCATGCATTGCAGCAGGGCTGCTCCTCTCCCACCCTGCCTCAGCTCCCTGCAGCAGTCTGGGTTGGAGGGCACAGGCACATCAGGATCACCATTGGGAAAAAGAAGAAAAAAAAAGTGTTTTTCTTTATTCTCAGAGTTGGCTCACCTCTGAAGAGGTGAGCAGGTCGGTGGACTCCACAGAATATGGTACCATCCGATGGGAAGGAAGGGAATACAAATAGACCCAGAATGATCAAATGGAGAAGCGCTGCTGGCGAATAGTGTGCAGTATGGGTGGTAGGAGAAGAGCAGTGTGGCCCAGCAGCATGGCTAGCTCTGTGCCATCCCTTTTCTCTGTGCAGAAAACAACCTCTTCCAGCAAGGTTTAAAATATGCTGAGTTTAAGTGTGGAAGCATCACAGGATGCGTCCAAAGTAAATAAAGCCTCACAGAGGGGGTTAAATTAAAAAGACACAGATGAAATAAGAGCCCTTTGGCCAAGCATGAAGCCGTGGAAGTTCCTGCCCTACGTGGCCTCCCAGTGGCACCACACTGAAGTCCCAGGTGCCCGTCGGTGTGCCTGATGCTCACAGCCTCCTGCAGCCTGCAGAAATACCTGCACTAAATATCCAAGCAGCTTCAGAGCAAAAACTCTCAGGGTCCTAAAGATCTCTGGGCAGCCTGGCCTGGTGGTTGGCGACCCTGCACATAGCAGGGGGTTGAAACTGGATGATCATTGTGGTCCTTTTCAACCCGGGCCATTCTATGATATGATTCTATGATCTCCTCAGCTCTGGGTTGCGGTAGCCACTTGTTGCCTGCTGGATTGCAGCAGACACCATGGAGGGATAATGGTTCGCTGCCGATAACAGTGCATGCATTTTATTTCTTTTTTGTGACTTCCTTCTGTTTAGCGTTCGCATGGAGCCCATTAAATGACACAAATGGTGGATTCGGGTGTTTTGCTGTTGTTGCTTTTTTTGTTTCGTTTTGTTGTGTGCATAAAAGAATCATAATAGTCCTTAAAAGCTGTTATTCCCCATGCTGGGAAAACACTCTTTAGCCACCTGCTGTAAGAAGTGTGTTCCAAATGGAGCATTTTTGTTACAAATAGTAACCCTTGGTGCTCAGCAGGTGATGGCAGCTATCTGCTGTGCCTGCCCGTGCACATGACCGCACACCGTGGTGCTCTGCAGGCTCCAAGCACTGGATTTTGCCACCGGGGTGCAGAGCAGCAGGAGATGTCAGCTCTGTGAGTGCCATGCGGGTGTCAGGGCACCTTTCCCTGCATGCTGCCTGGCTGAGCACACGATGCTACTGACTCTTATTCATCCCTAGTGCCCATATGAGTACATGACAGCCGCAGCCCCGGCCGTTGGGAGCCAGCCGTCCGGGTGTTTTGCATCAGCCAGACACGGGGATGCGAAGCCACATGCACGTATTTTCTGCTTCACCTGGTCTCCTATCTGTAGCCCAACGGAGGACTTGTCTGTAAGCCTTTGGAAGACTCAGCCCAAGCAGCATCGTTTGGGAGTGGGCAGGAGTTCGGTGCTTCGAGCGCAGACCGCGGTCACCTGGGGATGCGGATCAGCCTTTCCTGATGGGCTGTGGGACCAGCGACCTCTGCTGCCGCAGCACGTGAGTCGTAGAGCACTGCAGAGAAACGGAGCGAGCAAGAGAATTGCTTGGTATGCAGAGCTGCTGACTTTTGGAGTTTACTACCTCGGGTATTTATTTATTCAAGCGCCCTATGCACCTCATGTACTGTGTGGCAGGCAAGATTTTATCTGATGTGTGTCCAGACGAGCAGAATAGAAAGATCAACTCCAAACATGCAATTTTCTTTTTTTCCTCTTCATTATCCCACCAATAAGGGAAAAAAACAATCTAGAGACAAGAATTAAACTTCAATATGCAGCTGAAGTGGGTGGGAGATGGCAGAGTTACTCCAGCACGTGTCCCTGCCCTATGCCATGGGAGCATGGTTGGTGTGTGCTTGCCATAGGGCATCACTTCTATTGGCCCCACTGTGTCACACTGCACCCTGCTCACCTTGCAGACGTTTGTCAGCACGTTATGATTCTCAGCAGTTATTCATTTTTATAGGAAGGAGAATTTGTGGGGGAAAAAAAAGGTCAAGGAAGATTAATAAGGAACAAAATGTCTAATAACTACACAATATTAGATGAAAATAGGAGAATGATTACTGCACACGCTGTGCTGCTTCATCTTATTATCCCACTTTAGTGGAATCCATAATTTACAACTTTAATAAACTCCCAACCTCTTTGGGCCAAGATATACATTGCTGTTATTTTTATTAGCTACAGAATAATAAGAAGCAATCTGCAACATAATTGCCCTGCGTAAGCAAACTTCTAATCACTTTTAAGAATATTTTTATGGCAACTAACAGGGACAAAACCAGACAAAGTGCAATTCTGAGACTGTGTGTTTTCACCTTCAGGTTTCCAGCATCACACATTCTGCTAACGAGTAGAGGTCACATTACCTTGGAGTAGCTAATGATGAAACTGGGTGATCAGTGCACCAAAGTTCACATATTCAAAAGTACAAATATTCAAATATTTGTATTAACCCCTCACCGTTTTTTAAAGTCCTGAAGAATTTAAGTGAAAATAAGAGATGTGTTGTGATCACAGGGTGGTGAGGCACTGGCACAGGTTGCCCAAGGAGGCTGTGGGTGCCCCATCCCTGCAGGCATCCAAGGCCAGGCTGGATGTGGCTCTGGGCAGCCTGGGCTGCTGGTTGGCGACCTGCACACAGCAGGGGGTTGGGGCTGGGTGAGCACTGGGGGCCTTTGCAACCCAGGCCATCCTGTGATTCCATGATTCCCAAATACCAGGCTCAAACTGAGCTTGGAACACCACAGGCAGCATTCTCTGACTGCAATTCAGAGCATGATTTAAACATTCACAGAAATTCAGAGAGAATTAAACCTTTATCATACATTCCATAGGATAACTGCAGAGAATCCCAACACTGATAGGATTTCATTACCGTGCTCTGATTTGCAGGGTAATTACATGGAACATAATGACACCTGTAAGTGGCATTAAAACTCTATAAACAAGCTTTTCCTCTGGAATTTACCCCTCCCCCAAACCTCAAGTTAATGATTCCAGTTGGTCTTTCTTGTTTTATGAAGCAGTTTTTCAGCAGGTCTGAAGCCCCCAGCTTCTGCCTGAAGCTCAGCTGCAACAAAACAAAAGGTGGTCAGTTTTTGCCACAATCAAACCACCTGGATAACTTTCCCAGGGCAGGCATCCCACTGCCTTATTCACGCCTCCATTCAGCTGGTCTAATATCAAGATTTTTTGCTTGTGTTTCAGCTAACTCAGTACACTGGGATACAGTTTTGTGAGCGTAGGCATAACCCATCAGAAATTCTATAACGTTATGTATTCAGCCTTCCTGGATATCCATCAGCTGGGAGGCTTTTACTTGTAGTCCTTGGCTGTTTCAGCGTGATCCAACCACTTCAACTCCTCCTGCATTTTTTTATTACATTACCTGTGTCTCACTACTCTGAATACGTGAACTGCTTTTATCTCATATACACAGCAAACTCGAACAATATATCTTCATTTCAAGGCCTTTCTGGCCTAGTTGCATCCATCTGCCTATCATTTCTGTCACAGCACGAGGCCATAGCACCTGCACTCATCCAGTCAATGGTGCTGGCCTTGGCTGCTGCTGCTGAATGTCCTTAAACTGGCTCTGTTCCCTGCTGCAAAATCACCTCACTGCCCTCTGTACTTCCCCTTCCTATCTCATCTTCTGGGATACCAATAAATAACCCCCCCCCCCCCTTTTTTTTTTTCTTTCCAATATCACTTCGTTATTTCCTTTGTGCCTCTATAACTCTTAGGGTATGTGTTCTGGGTGCCAGCAGTCTTTGGTGTGTACAGGCAAAGTCCTCTTTTCCAGCCAGCCACAACACAAACTGGACTAACTACTGCTTCTACTGCTACTACTCACCTTAGGGAACTCCCTTTTCATATGATAGATAGGAGAGAATAAAATGGGGAACTTAGCAAATATGAATCATCAAGTCACATACAGTGGCAATACTCAGTCACTGCCTGAAGCGGTGAAGGAGCACCTGGTGGGAAGGCAGGGCCAACCCAGGGGAGCTCAGGTGCATGCAGTGCAGTGCAGTGCACCTGGGTGACTGGAAGGGCTGCAGCCAGGATCCACTTCTTTCCAGACCTCATTTAAGGCATGGCAGTGGATGTGAGGGCATCTCTTGTTGGAGCTCCCTGCCTACCTATGGCCTTCTGAAGGTAAGCAGCTCTTTTATTTCTGCATCTGGCTCCTGCATTTGCTGTAGCCAAAGATTTTGCCACCCTGTTGTTATCATCCCATTATAGCATTACATCACAACACTTCCAAACACATCAATTCCCCCAATAACTGTGCACAAAACTTCATTTGAGCTTTTGCAAGTTCTGTTAATGCTCTTAAGTTGTCTTCTGCAGGCCCTAGCCAGCACACGGCCCTCTGTGCTCCTTCAGTGCCTATGGGAGGAAGTGGGTGGAACTGGGAATTAGCTACACCTAGAGCACCAGGCAGGCAGAAGGCAGTTGAGCTGGAGGGACAGGTTATACTTTGATTAAGTGCTCTTTCTCTCCTCGTTTCTTGCCCTCTGTGCGTCACACAGCTTATTAACTCCTGATTATTTCCTCAAGGTGCAGAAGCTTATGTCATTAGTTAATGTAGGAGTATCTGGCAATTGTCTCTGATTTTACACAGCACATTCATTTCTTAACATTCTTTTTCCTCTCCCCCAGCTCTGGCATTTGCTGCCCGTGAGGGATGGGGCGAAGGAGCAAAAGCCCAAAGGGCCTCTGGTGAGTATTGATGTCAGCCCAGCACTGTAAGGGATAAAGTTGGAACCAGGGCGCTTGGGGCCAAAGCCAGTGGACACCTTTCCTGGAGGCACAGGGAAGGAGAAACAATAGGACCTTATCTTACCTGTGCAAAGCTTCAGCAGGTGGGGGGGGAGGGGGAGGGGGAGGGAGGAAAAGAAAAGCATCCCATGTGGCAGTCATTTCACTTAGTGCTGCCCCTTGAAATGCGTTTGGTAGCACTGAATAGAACAGTGTTGAGGTTATGCATAATATGCATAGATCAATTTCCATGCATTGTTTAACTTACTAAATCTAATTCTCTTTTCCACCCACTACTCGATTTAATTTCTGTGCATATAATGGATGGAATACAACACTCCCATGCCAGAGGCTAGCAGAAAGTCCAGGTAGAGGTCGAGTAAATGTCTGGAAATAAAACAAATTACAGAGAATGCTGATTGCTTTATTACAGCTTGTATCATCTTGTTTACAGAAGAAATAACTTCTGAAGTGATTGTTGATGATTTTAAATGTTTTCACATTGTTGGGGTAACAGAATTGCTGTCATGATGAAAAAGGAACATAAGACAACCTCTGCATGTCCTTGTAAAATTTCAGTGGTTTCTTGGTGACAACCACAGTAATTAAAGCTGAAGAAAAGAACAGTAGGTAAACCATTGGCACTGAGTCATAGCATGCAAATATTTTCCTTTTGAACTTGAGCTAGCATGAGTTTGGGCTCTGCCAGAAAACTGCTTTGTGTGCTTTTGTCATGGGCGGTGATTGCCTGGTTTTGTGCATTTAAGAGGGAAAACAACACAATTTGGGGATTTTCTTTTGAGGAGTTGCTCAAAATCTATCGGGGAAAAAAAGCGTCTAGGAAGACATTTTCACTTTTTCAAGAATAAAGGTTTACATTTTCCAGTTCAGAAGTCAGCTGTCATGTTTCCCCCGCTCCCCCTTGGTCTACTCTCAGGAAAGTGGAGGAGCAGTTGATACTCCTCATGTACACACTGGAACAGGCTGCCCAAGGAGGCTGTGGATGCCCCATCCCTGCAGGCATCCAAGGCCAGGCTGGATGTGGCTCTGGGCAGCCTGGGCTGCTGGTTGGTGACCTGCACACAGCAGGGGATTGGAACTGGGTGCCCACTGTGGTCCTTTTCAACTCAGGTGGCCATTCTGTGTAAAAACTTTACAGTGGTAATATGCAGTACATCACTGGACTCGAAGTCCCCAGGTGTGAGTGGGTTTCCATCACGCACTGATTGCAAAACAAGGGTTGGATGCATTAGATTTAGCTCTATCTCTTCTGTAAACTGAGAGATGTTTTAAGCTCTGTTAGTAATCACACAGTCTTTCATCAGCCATGTGGGTAAATAGCTGCCTGCCCATGGGTTTCTCTGGGTTTAAGGTGGTACGATGCTGAGGGTAATAACAGCAAGGGCATTTTCTAACCTGAATTCAGTTTGGCAGGTTCCCTGGCACGCACATTTGCCAAGTTTTCCTTCACTTACAGGTCAGCTTGGTCCTGTAGGGCGTCAAAACTCATCAGGGCCATCCCCCATCTACCTTCCTTGTCAGCAGGGTAAAGCAGCCCATGAACTTGTAAAGCAAAGATAAGGTGAGATGGAGCATCCTCCTGCAATGTGCCTGTGTTGTTCACTGTGGGGCTGCATAGCCAGTGGGGAATGCATCATCCCAGCAGCTCCACTCTGAGATACAATGGCCATACATTAGCACAAGAGCATCGTATATTACCTGAGAGAGCTGTAGCTCTCACACCACGTTCCACCAATCCATCACTGAAGCAAGCTGTTGCTCTAATGATATATTAGTGTAATAATCTGAGCAGGGCATACCAATGATATATTACTCAAAAGATGGCACCATTTTATGGAAGCATGGTTCCAGGAAGATATTCAGTGTAATTACAGGCTGCTGGCTGACTTCTGGTGGCAAGAAAGTCAGCCAATGTACCCAAGATACAGCGGGAACTGCTTTCCCAGTTGGGGTTGGAATCACCAGTATAGAAATGGGCTTTCTGTTCATCTAGTGGTGAATGTTCTCTTCTCCTTAGCTGTAGTGAGTCGTTTCAAATCTGTGCTGGTCACTTGGTGGAAAGGTCTAGATAGTAGTTACCCTGGGAAACACTCTTAGTACAGAGCAGCTTCTTTCTAGGCCCAGTTTTCTGTTTCTGCTGTTCTCAAAGAATGGTTCTTCCATTTTGTGTTTTGAGTTAGGACTAGGATAACTATTTCTTGTAACTCACCCTTAGAAATAATCTACGTTTATCTTTGGTTCTGTGTCGTGCTGTGGGACTTTGGTGCACTGACAGTGAGATGTCGCTTGGCTCAGTAGGTATGGGAAGAGCTTAATTTTGCCCTCTTGACTAATTGATTGGTTAGAATGCATTATGTCACGAGAAGAAAACTGCTTGCCAAGTATTTCACATTTATAACGGCCACTGTACTTTTGCAGCATACAGTTGGCACTGTTACATCCCAGCTTTCCAAATCCCTGCTCATCTTGGCTTTTTACAGGAGCAAATTAATCATTCCCCAGGAAGACAAAATTAAAGCATTTGAATAAAGGAAAAGAGAAAAACAACGGAGGTGGTAGAAAATAATCAGGTGATAATACTCCTTGTTGCCTCTGACTTCTGTGAGGCAGTGAGCCGCATTTCTGACCTGGATGTGATCTTACAGGGGTTGGCACACTGCAGCATCGGGGGAAGAATAGAGCTGAGCATCGCCTTTCAAACGAAGGGCGATAGAATAATGGAACAGCCTGGGGGAGGCTTTAGCTCCTTTGATTCTGATTTTTTTTTCTTTTTTTTTTTTCCCCCCCCAAATAGATGCATGAACTTATGTTTAACGTTATAATACCTATAATAATAATTAAATTGCCAGTGCTTCTCTCCAAGGTCTCGAAGTGACTTCACAGACAATTAGTCCCGCGAGGCTCTAAGTATTAACGCTGTCCTTTGTGCGGATGAGATCTGAAGGAAAAAGAGCCTAATTGGCTGAACAAAACCCATTAAAGTAAATGGGATGTAGGACCTGTGACTTTGAATCTGCTCACAGTGACTCGGAGCAGCAGCGTGCCGACATCCTCAGCCCATCTCCATCCATCTTTCTCTCAGGCTGTGGTGCTACAAATATCTGGTATAGAAGAGGAGGGACAGGAGTCACTCTGTCAGCGTAGAAGGTGAAGGAAAAGCCTTTGGAGAGGTGAGAAAGTGGGCTCTGTGGGATGCCAGGAACATAGTGCACCTGATGTAGAAGCATTTTTCTCTGAAGAAACATGCCTGGCTCTTTCTGTAAGATACACTTTAGAGAACAATTGATCTTGTTTCTTAGCAGTTACACTACATACAGAGAAGTACAGCCTAAACTAAATAAATCTATATGCCGTATAGCCAGGATCTTCTTTTTCAAAGCAAAATTGTAGACTTGCTGAACCACAAACATGATTTTTTTTTTACAAGGACCAATGGCCTAAAACTTGAACATAGGAAGTTCCATGGAAACACGTGGAAGAACTTCTTTGAGGTAAGGGTGATGGAGCACTGGAAAAGGTTGCCTGGAGATGTGGTGCCACTCCTTCTAAGGAGATATTGAAGACCTGTTTGGATGCCTACCTGTGTGACCTATTGTAGGGATCTGCTTTAGTATGAGGTTTGGACTGGATGGACTCTTGAGGTCCCTTCCAACCCCTGCAACTCTGTGGTTTTCTATCGCTGGAATCTTTGCAGGAAGGCACATAAAAATGCATTATATTAACTTACTTTGCTCCGTGGGACTGTAATTTTTTATTCATCCTTCACATTATTTGCTTTTAATTTGTATTTTTATCACATTGGAAAGTGTAATAGGGAGCCAACTCTGATCAGCCCCTAGCCCACTTTCAGCTGTGCACAGTTTCAAACCATCCAACAGCTGCCTGACTCCTGAAGCACAGCTGAGTTTCAGGTGCCAGGTTATCCCTTCCCAGTGCTTTGGCTGGCAAGTTACAGCTGTTCACGATGTGCAGTATCAAAAATCTCCTTTCACTGAGGTTTTACTTAGGGTCAAATACCTTTGCGCAGGAGCAAATTGGGTTTTGCAAGGCAACAAATCCCTCTTAGTAATGTGTTAGAGACTGGGCAGCTGGTAGTAGAAGGTTATGAACTTGGAAGTGCTAGCATTGCTCTGTGTGTCAGTGAAGTTGGATGCTTTTCAAATGTGGATTTGTTTATACAACAGCTTGAAAATGAAGACTTAAAGGTGAGCAGTTAAAAGTACAAATGCTGTCAAGCAAATCTATCGGTAAGAGGACCAGCATAAAATTTGATACTGCCTACTGAAAGCAGGTGAGCTTGGGCTCCAAACAACATCCAGAGTCATTTGAGAGCAATTGCTTGGTACTGAAGTGAATGTATGTTTCAAGGAAACATCAACAGCCAGCAGAAAATGAAGCTGTCTCACAGCTCCAGCTGCCCCTGAAGGAAGCCAGGAGCCTGCAAGGCTCCCCTCAGTGCCCTTCCATTGAATCTTAGAACCATTAAAGCTGGAAATGTCCCCTAGGATCACCATGCCCACATCCCTCGGTGCTGTATCCCCACAGTTCTGGAGCGCCTCCAGGGATGGTGATCCCACCGGTCCCCGGGCAGCTGTGCCAGTGCCCAACTGCTCCTTTGGAAAAGATCAGCAGGAAAAGGACAGAGAGCCAAGGGTGCTCCTCCCAGTCCTCCCTAAGTAGAAGTTTCCCATTATTTTGCTGAAATTTGGGAGGAAATCAGAACAGGGATGGCTGAGCAGCTCCCCTCACCACCCAGCTCACGGGCTCCTGGCTGGCAGCACGCCCCATGTTCTCTTTGATGGATGGCCTTCCCAGCCTGGGGAAATAAATGGGCTTTGTCCACAGTCCAGCACAGCGAGTCTCAGCCAACTTGAGAATAAATCACAAAGCATGATGTAAACACTTAGGCTTTCAAAAACAAAACAGGTCCTCAAGGAGACATGTTCTGCAATGTCTTTCCATTAAACATGAGTTTTGCAGTAATTAATAGCCTGCTTAGTAATGGAAGCAAATAAATAAATAAGAGTTTCTCAGAGGGTTTCTTCTCACTCTGTTGCAGCAGAACAAGACGCTCGCAGTTTGCTGCCCCTTGTGCAGTGGAACAGCTACAGGACAGGCCGTGTTTGACACCCACCTCCTGTTCGGACCAGGTGAGCGATGAAATGATGTGCCTTGGGAAAAGCAGCTGGTTGCAACCTGCTTATTGCCCATATGACCACAACCATTTCACTTGACGCTTCTGAAGGGTGCACACGCAGGTTGTTGTGACACCTGTGTGCAAATGGTGATGCTCCATTGCCCCACACAGCAGTAGTTCCCCCTGGCAATGCCACCAGGAGAGACCACAGCATCTCAGGGAGTCCATTGTGTGGACAAGGAATACTTTGTTTTCTCCATTCTTGCTGTCTCAACCACAGGAACTGCCTTGCTGCTGAAGTGGGAGGTGCATATCCCTTCCATTTAGGTGCTAACGTATGGGAGGTCTGTAGTAAGGGCTAAATAAGCAGTCTCTTTATGTATCATTAATGATATTCCTTCCATAAAATTCTTGAAACAATAATTCTTCACTTTTTTTTTTTCCCTCTACGGAAGGCAGACGTTACACTTCCAGAATTCAACTGACCAAGTTTGCTCCAACTGATATCCACTGATCCAAACACCATTAACTCAAAGGGGTCTTTCTACATGGGATCACTAATGAGCTGAAATAAGAGGTAAAAGTGAAATACAAATGCAATGCACAGAGCACGGAAGTATTTGTATGTCCATTTTAATTGAACCTCTCCTTCTATGCTGCCTGTTTTCTAATTCTTGCAGAGCATGAGGGATGGGGGCTGGAAAATAGAATCCTGTTGTGTTGGAAAATTCCAGGTCATTTTAGGCATTTCTATGAGGCATTAATTGTAATTTTGCTCTTTTCTGAGGTCACAGTACTGGAGTTGCATGGAATTATAGGTGAAAATGGATTCAACATAGCACCAGTGACATTTTAAAAGCAGTTGTGCCAGATTTTGTTTAAGAAAACAGCTCTTGAGGATGAAAGATAAAACGTTTAGTGGATAAAAGAAGATCAACACATCAATGCATGTTTCACTTTCTCATAAACAGATTTTCTGAATAGTTAGACTGAAAGAAAACATAATGAAGGAATGTGTGCTCTTGCCACCTGTAAGGACATTAGTGCTGCTTGTGCTGATGGTTTTGCTGCCCAAACCTTTGGTGTATGCAAAGTCTATTACTTTGAAATGCAAACAATGGAAAAAAATGCATATGATATTTAATGACTGTTTACAAGGGTGGATAGTGATAGGACAAGGGGGAATGGTTTTAAACTGAAATGGGGAGGTTTAGGTTGGATATGAGGAAGAAGTGCTTCAGCCAGAGGGTGGTGAGGCACTGGCACAGGTTGCCCAAGGAGGCTGTGGATGCCCCATCCCTGCAGGCATCCAAGGCCAGGCTGGATGTGGCTCTGGGCAGCCTGGGCTGCTGGTTGGTGACCTGCACACAGCAGGGGGTTGGGACTGGATGAGTGTTGTGGTCCTTTTCAACCCAGGCCACGCTATGGTTCGATGACATTACTCTTGTACAACGTGGCTGCAGAAAAGTGTTGCCTGAGCTCTTGTGAGTTGGAGAGTAAAATAAATTAGAATATATTGTGCAATCTAAACGTGGCAGTCTCCAGCAGATTTGTCTTTCTTATTGGCTTCCTGTGAGATACATATTTCAGGTTTAAATCATAATTGCTGAGATTATCTGAATTCTAATTTTAGAGTTAATAGAGTTAATTGCCATAGACCAATTGTCTCAAGCTTGATTGTCTCAAAGAATGTCCATTAGTTAGCTAATAATTGTCACAGCAAATGAGCAGAGCTGCGTTAAGTCCAAAATAATGTTTGGGTGGATATTCATGGTGTCTGGTGGATTTCCTTCTGTTTTGTTATGTTCTGAGTAGTTCACCTTAAGTTATTTGCTGTTTCTCATTGTGTGCTTGTATCTCAGCTGCTCCCACTTCCTTTTAGTTGAAACGAATAGGGCGGCTGGTGGTGGTGCTTCATACGGGATCTTATCACACTTCTTTTCTGCTGTGGTTTTGGGGCATGGAGTAGTTTTCGAGGTTCTAATTTTGAGGTATGAGAAAGAAATATGGGAAAAAAAATAAAATAAAATAGTAGCATTGATATAGAGCGCCCTGAGATTCAGTGTGGTTGGATTTGCTCCTCTGAAGCTGCTTTGCTGAGAGGGAGGTGGGCTTCCTCCTGCCTTCTGCAGGCTGGGTCTTGCGCCTAGAATCATAGAATCCTTAGTTGGAAGAGACCTCTGGAGGCCATCCAGTCCAAATCCCCTGCAATGCGCAGGGACACCACAGCTCCAGCAGGTTGCCCAGAATCTGATCCAGCCTGGCCTTGAAATCTCCACAGATGGGGCATCCACCACATCTCTGGGCAGCCTGTGCCAGTGCCTCACCGCCCTCACCATAAAAGACTTTTTCCTTATACCCAACCTAAATCTGCCCTCTTTATGCTTGAAATCACTTCCCCTCGTCCTCTCACAGCTGGCCCTGCTAAAGACCCTGCCCACTTCTTTCCCTTAGTTCCCCTTTAGATGTTGAGATGACCTTTCATTGCAGGCGTTGTGACCTTTTAAGCCACCTTACCAAGAGAATAAGGGGCAAGTGGTGCCCACATACAGCGCTAATTATGGAAATGCAGGTGACCAGGTGGCCACAAGCAGTTGTCACCCACCACCCCACACACCTGGGAGCAGGCTGGACCTGGCAGTAATGATGCCTTTAGCGAGCCAATTAAGCCGTGCTAGTTGATGAGGATGTACTACACAGCTTGCAAACGACACGGGGTCAGTGGTGCTTCTGTCTCTCACGCTTGCTTGTGAGCACACCTCATTTCTCGGGCTTTAAGCCGCCTAATTGGATGCGGCGGCGGCGGGAGGTGGGAGAAAGATGGGAGTAGCGAGGGGAAAAGCGGCTCCTGGAGCTCGTCAGCCACGATGATCGCTAGATGGCATTGCAACCACACCGTTACCAGCCCCAGCGTGAGAACCGGCCGCGATGGGCTGGCGGCTGGGGCTGGGGTTGGGAATGGGGATCGGAATGGAACTGGGGTTGGGGATGGGGGTAGGAATGGGGCTAGGGCTGGGATTAGGGCTCAATTTAGGGCCGAGATTGACTATAACCACAGAACAGCCAAGGATGCTCCTTGTCACACTGCCATCATGCAATTCTTTTATTGTGTGATTTTGGTGAAACTCTAAAGGAAGAGAAGAGCAAAGTTTTAAAATGATACAATTCTCATAACAAGAACTACTTTTTCCCATGGGTTCCATATCATGAAGTGGGCAAGGAGTTACGTTTGGGTATTTGTCAACAGCTGCTGCTTTCTGATAAAGAGTTTTTGTGAAACAAGCAGTCAGTGCCACCAAACACACTGTGCACGAGGATTTTCGTGTCCTGTGGTGTAAGCTTTACTGTGGAAGGCAGAAGGTAATGAGCTCCATGTAGCAGTGACACAGAACACATTGTGACCTGAGAGATGGGAGCAGCCCTGAGAGCCCTTTGGGGCTGTGCATCAATCAGCCAGAGAAGGGAAGACAAGAAAAGGCAATGTCTGGGGGTGGACTGCTGAACTAATTTCATTGTAGCAGGTCCTTTACTTTGCAGATACGCTTGGCATAAGCCTCCATACCCATGTAGTGCTTAAAGTGGGCTATAATGCTAATACAGATACATATATATAAGTGGGTTGTAATACTCGTATCTCTATCCAAGGTAGGTTATAACACTCCTGCCCCAGGGCATAAGCTATCCACTGCCTTCCATCAGAAAGCAATCTGACCCATGCAGCAATTCTTGCATCTCCTCTGAGAAGGCATCTCCCAGAGAAAGCATGTGGGATCAGACAGAGCTGCCCAGGGGAATGTGAATATTATGCACACAAAGGATATAATGTAGGGTTTAGAAATAGTTCAAACATAATCGTGCTACTCCAAGTGCAAAGATCTATTGGTACAGGTGTGGGAAGCCACCAATAGCAGCTATTTGAATTCCCTGCCACGGTCAGGAGCCCATTCACCTTTACCTCTCTGTAGCTACAAATGCTGCTAAATCCATGCCTTATTTCTGTATGTCTCAGGAATGGTGTGAAATTTCTAAAAGATGGATGGATTCTAAAGCGAGAGAATGTTCAGAAGTGCAACTAAAAATCGAGTTTTCATCAGTTTACATCTTCTGTCAGAGAAGAACAATTGTAGATGATTTCCTTCTCACTGCTTTAACACTGGTAGGAAAAGCATAATCCAAAAGAATGTTTTTACAGGAGAATAAGAGAAGCAGAAGCAAAGTGTTTCTAGGATGCCAGGCACGTGGGTTGGCATCGACCAAAGCAGAGTACAAACTCTACCCGAAGTTTAATACCAGCAGTACGAAATGAAAGCAGCCCGTTCCTCCTCTCCCAGCAGGGTGAGCAGACAGCCCCCGTTCATCGGCGTGCCGCAGCTCTGCCCGGTGCTGGTGGGCACCTGCGGGTGGGCACGGCTCCAATTCGGGAGTATTCAGTATTAGGAACGCACGTGTGCACGTCGGACCGCCCGTGCCTCGGTGGGAATCCCAGCAGGGGCACGGGGGGGGTGCGGAGGGAGGGGTCTCCGGGGGAGCGGACACGCGTGGGGCGGGGGCGGCCCTCCCTTAGCCGGGCTCGGGGCAGCGCGGTGCTGGCGGAGGGGCCGCGGGCGCTATTTAAGCGGGCGGGGCGCGGGCGCGCCGTCGGGGCAGGCGGCTCGGTGCCGGGCTGGGCTCGGTGCCGCCGGAGCATGCACGCCTTCGGGCCTCCAGCCGAGCCGCCCCTCGCTCGGGAGCTGTTGGACGCGGCTCTCCGCCCGCCCGCCGGCGGCCCCTACGCGTGGCTCGGCGGTCCGGCCGCCCCCTCCCCGCCCGCCGTTCCGTTCCCACCGCCGTGCCCCGAGCGGGGCTGGACGTCGCCGCTCCCGCAGCACGAGGGTCCGCGCCCGGCACGGCCGCCCTACTCGTATTCGGCGCTCATCGCCATGGCCATTCACAGCGCGCCGGGCCGACGGAGGACCCTCAGCCAGATCTACCAGTACGTGGCCGAGAATTTCCCTTTCTACAAGAAGAGCAAGGCGGGCTGGCAGAACTCCATCCGACACAACCTGTCCCTCAACGACTGCTTCAGGAAGGTCCCGCGGGACGAGGATGACCCGGGTAAGGCGGAGGGTGGAGACGGGGCGGGCGCAGCGCTGCTGCCCGTGGGTCGGGGCCGGAGCGATGAGCACCGCACCTTTCCTCTCCCCTCTGCAGGTAAAGGCAACTACTGGACGCTGGACCCCAACTGCGAGAAAATGTTCGATAATGGCAACTTCAGGAGGAAGAGGAAGAGGCGTCCGGAGGCCGGAGGCAGCGGTGGTGCCGCGGGGGGCCCCTGTGTGAGCGCAGCCCCCGGGCACGGCGAGATGCACTGAGACGGAGGAGGGAGGAGTGCTTTTGTGATGTGTAAATGTACATTTTTATAGGTCTATAAATAGAGAGACGAGAGAAAGAGTGGGGTGTGTGTGTGCTTAGGGTGAAGTGAAGGCGGGAGGGCTGTGGGAAGCGCTCCCTGTTGGGACTCGGAAGCATGCAACGCACGAGGCACGGTGGAACATTCATAGGACGGTCTGAGTTGGAAGGGACCTCTAAAGGCCGTCTGGTGCCACCCCTTGCAATGCACAGGGACACCCACAGCTCCATCAGGTGCTCAGAGCCCGGCCCCTGACCTTGGGTGTCTGCAGGGACCACCCCCACCTCTCCGGGCAGCCCATGCAGTGCCTCACTGCCCTCTTTGAATGCAACTTTTTTCTCACATCCAGTCTAAACTTCCCATCTTTTAGTTTGAAACCACTTCCCCTTGACCTATCACAACAGATGCTGCTACTGCTAAAGAGTCTGTCCCCTTCTTTCTTACAGCCCCCCCATCTATTAGATGCTGAAAGGAATCACCATGGGGTGAGCTGGGTGGGAGGGTGGCTCTCCCTCCCCCTTGACAAGAGCAGCCTGTCCCAGCCCTGCTCGCTGACCTCCTGCCCTGTGGATGCCCGAGGTGCCTTCCTCTCTTTCTGTCCAGGTGTGCAGCTGGGATGCCCTCACTGCAAGGCACAGCTCTCAGATGTGGTTGGGGTTGCGTTGGGCTCGCTGAGTGGGGAGGGACAGCGGGATGCCCCTGGAGCTGGGCATGGCGTGTGGGGCAGCCAGCCCCACATCCTCTACGGCATTTCTGAATAAAACCCCTTTATTTTCCCAAACACAAAAGATGATCTTTGTGTCAGCCCTTGGAGCTGATGATAATTTACCCAAAGAATTTCAGATTTAATCGAGCATCCAAAATGATGCCGGATCCCTGCTGAGGAGCTCTTTAATTGCTAGGTTTGCTGCTGGCCCCCACGATGAGTGCTTGCAGGGTGCTGACAGCCTGCCGGTGCGCGTGTCTCTGTGCAGACCGATGTTTGTTTAAAATGCCTCTGGTTTGCCCACTTTGACACACAGACGCAGAGTTTCTGTACTTTTATGAAGCCTCAAAACAATGCGATGTCTGCATTTTTATTAAATATCTGAAACAAGAGGATTTTGGCCACCCGCTTACCAGCACGTGCTTCCCCTGCCCAGCTTTCTGTTTGTTCTTTGGGCATCCTGGAGTTTGAAGATAACAAAACTGAGTTGTATAACCTGTCTCCTTTCCCTTCTGGTTCTGTGTCCTCCATCCCACTCCTTGCTTAGGACAAAAATTTGTCTAACGACAGTGTTATTGCTGTGGTTGTTAGGAAAACACCCCCAAAACAGAAACCTAGGGTGTTTTTTTGTTGTTGGTTTTTGGTTTTTTTTTTCCATTATAAGGGAACTGTAAAGTAAGTTTGACCAAAAGACAGGGAAAGCAAACTGCGTGAAGCCATAAACTGTGTTGGAGATGTAAATCCTGGTGGAGAACCAGCTGTGTAACCAAAGCTTTTCATGGTCCATTCAGTAGTAAGTAGGATTACAAAACTTCTGGTTCGCAAATATCCAAGTTCAGTAGACTTTAAGTAAAGGAAATAGGCAACTGTACTTATCAGTCAAAATCCCATGTAATTTTTGTGCAGTCAGATTTCCTTTTCTATTGATCTGCTGTTTATAAAAACAGCAACTCCAGAGTTGCTTTTAAGGTATTCCAGGCATAACCTCCTTGTTTATGTCGTTATTTTCCAGGGCTATCCAGTAAGAAGACATTTAAATTGTTACTCCTATTTCTTTGGAGAATGGTACTTGAGACTTGAAGCTCCCATTTCGGCAGGGTAACTTCCAGCTCCTGAGTGAGAGGGAACAAGGAATGTTAGTTTGGTGATCAGCTGCATTTCAGGCTCCTTTTTTCCAGGTGGCTGAGGGTTGTGCTCAGTGGGTCATGCAGAGAGCAAAGAGGAGGGAGCCTTTTGTCTTTGCAACAAAAAAAGGTGTTATAAATTTGTGAATTTCTTGGTAAAAATAAATATGTGTTTCAGTCTGCTTGGGGCAGAGAAGTAGCAATGCCTCCAAGCAAAAGCATAGGTTGGCAAAGCTCTGCTAAGTCAGAGAATCATAGAATGGCCTGGGTTGCAAAGGACCTCAAAGATCATCTTTTTCCAGCCCCCTGCTGTGTGCAGGTCACCAACCAGCAGCCCAGGCTGCCCAGAGCCACATCCAGCCTGGCCCTGAATGCCTGCAGGGATGGGGCATCCACAGCCTCCTTGGGCAACCGGTTCCAATGCTCTCAACAGGGCAGCTGTGGGCTGGAGGGAAAAAGGGTGCCAATACAGTGATGTGCTGTGGTCAAACCTTGCTTGGACCTGGTGTTCCATAGGTGTGCAACAGCACAGCGTCCTGTGAGACGTGCCCTGCTGTGACACACAAAGTGATTTGCTGCTGGTTTTATATGGCTCGAGCTTCTGACAGCCTCCTGAGCCTCCGCACACTCCCAAACACGCAGTATAACCAAAATCACACCCTGCAGTGCCAACCCAACCAGACTGATTTAGCCTGAGAAGGCCTGCAGGAGTTTCTCTGGTTTGTGCAAGGGGAACCAAATGCACACACAGCAGGATGGCCCACCCAGAGCAAGACTGAGTGTTTGCGATGCAGTTAAACCAGAGCAAGCTGGAGATCTGGACTTACACTAATATGCAATGGAAATGTTAGGAATTTACGTACCTGATGGCTTGAAATGATTATTCATCCAGCTTGTGTTACGCTTCCCATCTTCTGCTTTTCACAGAGTAGCACTGGCAACAAATGACAACAGCTTTGGAGCACTATTGAGAGATGAAACTGAGGGGTGAGGCTTTGTCCAGCCAGCGTTAGGCCACCATTTCTTGACCCTCGGGCAGCACGTTGGTCAGTGTAGAAGAAGGGGCTGCTCGCAGACAATGGCCATCTTCACAAAGCTCAGCCAGGCGTGATCTGCTTCTTGTCCCTGGCAGTTCTCCCTGATGAGAGGCGTTGGGTGAGGCTGGGAGGGCACAGTGACCTCCTTCCCTCTCCCAGGGGTGCAAGCAATTTCAGTTGCGTGCAAGCAGTGCCTGCGGGGAGTCTGCTGAATTAATGGGAGGAATGGAAAAGCCTGGTGAGCTCCCAGCACCAACAGGGCTGGCTCTGCAGCCCAGGCTGTCTGAGCAGGGCAGAGCAGGAGCTGGAGAGAGAGCTTTCATTTCCAATGAATATTTCCAAATCATCAGCTATGGTTGATTTACTGAATTTGATTCCTTGCATTTTAATATTAGTTACATCAAAGGCAACAATTCTCTATTCTTAATGAGAGAAGTCCATAATGATTTTACCAAAAGCGGTAAATCAAGTTTATTTCTACTTTTTGTTCCCTTTTCCATCAGGTCTAGCACTTGCATGCAACTCATCGCTGCTAACCATTACGATTCCCCTGTGCCTTATTGCATCACAACTTTGCTTCCCAGGGCTTTTTGGCAAAACACAGCAGGTACTGTCAGGTTCTGTACAGCTGGACTGTTTAGGTGATATCACCACATATCACACTGGATTTTAGTCTGTTCTAAATCCAGGCCCTGCGACTACATGTTTTGAAGTCGTGTTAATTGTGAGCGCCAGTGGGATTTCTGAATTTTCAAGGAATTCAGGGTTTCTTACCTATCCTATGATTAAGGACCGCTGGGTGGGCTTCCTCTGGGCAGCCTGGTCTAGTATTAAATGTGGAGGTTGGTGGCCCTTCATCGGGAGAGGGGCTGGAGTTTGATGATCCTCGAGATCCCTTCCAACCCAAGCCATCCTATGATTCGACAGTAAAGATACTTTCCTCACAAATAAATCTCTGTGTTGAATCTGAGCTTATATATTCTAGCCACTGTCTTGCCATCAATCAGACAAGAGCTGAAGGGAAGTTGAGACTGGTGTTGGCTTTGGTGGTATGGCCTTAATGGGGACTGCAGTCTCCTTAGTCCTTTCTGCTGCACTGTGTGAATGTTACAAGAGCCTGTTATCTTCCCGTGTCCCAGTATTCATCTACCTAAAAGCATTAATCTGATCTTTTCAGCAGCTCACAGTAACATTTTTCTTTCAAAATGACAATACATGACTAAGCTATTTTTCTTTCTTTTTTCTTTTTCTTTTTTTTTTCTTTTTTTAAGGAAAGCACTTCTTTCTCATCCATATACCCAGACAGAAGAAGGGAAGATTTTTCACTGGAGTGTGATCACTGCTGTGCTTGCTGAGTGATTTCATCCTGCTGTCTCTGTCAACATCTTAGTTTGTTTATGAATGTCAGATTTTGACAGAACTGCTCATTTTGTTTTATTTTCATTGAGATCTTAACTTGCACAGTACCGCTGCTCAGGCAGGGTCCAAACACACATTAAGCTCATGCATTTTCCAGTATTTTGCTAAGATTAACGCATGAATTTTTCTTCGGACTCATAAAAGCCAATGCAGATGTATCAGCTGTTGAGTAGCTGGTTGGTAGAATCATGGAATCACAGAATGGCCTGGGTTGCAAAGGCCCACAGTGCTCACCCAGCCCCAACCCCCTGCTGTGTGCAGGTCGCCAACCAGCAGCCCAGGCTGCCCAGAGCCACATCCAGCCTGGCCTCGGATGCCTGCAGGGATGGGGCACCCACAGCCTCCTTGGGCAACCTGTTCCTATAGGAACAGAGGAAATATGTTTTCCCAAGACAACCTATATTAGAACGGCATGATCAAAGAAAGGCTTGGGTTGGAAGGGATGTTAAAAGCCACTCAGTACCCACCCATGGGCAGGGACACCTCCCACCACTCCACATGCACACTGTGCCATTGTCATCCTCATAGTGAAGAGTTTTTCCTTACCCCTGATCAAAAACTCCCCATTTTCAGTTGTATTTTAGCTATGGGTTTTACAATAAGCATAGTGCTTTACTGTTCTCTCAGAGGTGGTTTTTTCCTTGAGGTGTTTTCCAGAAGATCAATAAATTTTATCTGAAATTTCATGAAATGTCCTGTAACTCTACTCTGGAGCTTCTCATTTGCATAAAGACAATTTTCCTTAAGCCTGAATATAATTAATGGCTATTTAAAAGTTCTTTATGGTGCCCAGTCGTGTAGGTGAGCATTACCACAGCTCAGAGCCAATGGCTGGGCTGCCCAAGCTGTGCGTTAACCCAGCACACGGGAAGCCTTGGGGCAGATGGGTTCGTGTTGCCATGAAGATGGAAACAGCCTTCAGAATGAAGGCTTTTAATACTTTAATTAAAGGTTTCAGATTCATTGGAGTCAACCCTTCAGGTCCCCCTTGTAATCCTGACCAGACTCATGGCTTTTCCTTGCACTTCTTTTTCACACTTCTGCTTCTATAATGAGATAATTAAACAGCTCACGGTTTGTTAAGATACATTAGATGAAAGCAGGTTTTGAAGCTGGTGATTCAGGATGGCAAAGCAGGTAATCATGGTTTCTGACTACTTCATACAACCTTACGGGAGAGATTTTGTCCTTTTTGAGTGGAAGAAATTGTTCAGAAAATCATACCTATTAAGAACAGCGTGTGCTTAATTTAATTCCCACCGAGGCGGTTAGATTTCAATATTTAACATCAAGGAGTTGCTCAAAGCTCTTCCTCGACTGGGTTTTTATCATGAATAGGTGCACTGGTAGGTGGCTGAGCTAGAACCCATGTGATGATTGCAGAGCAGAGCTATAAAACAGCTCGGATCCAGGCAGGGGAACAGGACACAAGCACCAGCCAGCGCCACTTCTGCCTGCTTGCTGAAGCACACGGTGCTCTCATTGGCACTGGATGTCATTCAGTGGCTATTTCCTTTTTTTTTTTAAGCAATATCAAGTGCTAGCCGTTCAAAGAATTGTTGGTTAGCTCTCCCTTTTAAAGAAAACACTGCACATGCAGAAGAAAAGTCTGCCGGCAGCAAAAGGAACATAGGAGTGGGGGCTCTAGCAAGCTGCTTGCTGAGATCTTAAATTACACCACGGTCATGAAAAGCTCGACCTCCATATGTCAAAATTCATTAATGGAAAGGCACGTGCAAGGCAGCAGGAATTTTTTTTTCTGTGGACATTAGTAGCCTAAACTCCTCTGGTGTCCCCTGTTAGCTCTCATCTTTATCATAGAACCATAGAATCATAGAATTGCTCAGGTTGGAAAAGACCTTAAAGACGCTGGTTGTGGTCCAAGGCTCCTCTTACTGGGAGCAGAGATGAGGAATTGCACTTCTTCTGATACTGCTGGAAATGTCAACAGATTTGGAGATCTCCTTTCCAGTTCAAACTCCCATTTGCTTATTTTAGTCTATTGTAGGCATTCAGTAATTTCCTTTGGTACCGTGATACCTCTCCCCATTTTCAGTGCACCACCCCGAAGTATGAAATGATTATCTCAAGGTTTGGCCACGAGGGACAGAAGAGACGTGGTCAGCCTGCCAGAACAAAAGTGCCTTGTCAAACAAGAGGATGCAGCCTTAATTTTTGCCGCAGGAACACATATCAGGTACTGAATGCAACTTGTAATAATTGCACCTCTTTGAAAACTACCTCAGGTGTGTTTTTCATCTGCCCAAATTTAAATGGAAAAGTATAACCACAACTTAGTGGCAACACTCACACGGCCTTCCGTTTGGTCCTTGAGGGGATTCCATGGGGCACAGCCTCTGCTTGCTAGCTGGGAGGATGGTTTGGACACCTTTTACTTAGAATTACTCTGGGAATTACTCATGGAGCAAAGAAACGCCAGTCCTGCTACAGAGTGAGCCCTGGGCATGCTGACAGCAAGGCAAATAAACCCCAGCACTGCAGAAGGTGAAATGCATCATCTGCTATCCACATTTAATGTCCGTAAGCTGTGTGGATAACACAACTCCACACACTCTGTTCTCTCATGGGTGGGGAGTGTGGGGGCACAGAGAGGATGCTGCTGGGCGGGAGCATCACCGAGGGGCAGTGTTTGGTTCCTGCAGAGATGGGCACCTTGCACCAGCCTGGGCAGCTCACTGCAGATGTTTGCATTTTAAGTCATGCCGGCCTTTTTCTGCTCTATTTTCAGACTTGTACAAGTTACTGGAGATAATTCCTAGATCATATCTCAAACCCTGCTGGATCATGCTGGAAGATCATAAAATCACAGAATCATAGAATCAAAGAACATAGAATCATAGAATGGCTTGGGTTGAAAAGGACCACAGTGATCATCTAATGCTATGTACAGGTCACCAACAGCAGCCCAGGCTGCCCAGAGCCACGTCCAGCCTGGCCTTGAATACCTGCAGGGATGGGGCATCCACAGCCTCCTTGGGCAGCCTGTTCCAGTGCCTCACCACCCTCTGAGTGAAAATGCACTTCTACACTGGGATCAATATATCAGTGACTCTTTGGGTGCAAACACATTCATTGGGTGCGCATAATCCTATAAATTCTGACTGTAGGCACAGTCAGGTTAGTCCTTTTTTATCCAAAAGGAAGGGACTTTGGGCAAAGCCTGGAAAAGACTGAATACATCCCTGCTAACAGGTGCAATCTAGGTGTGGGTTAGGCATTCTGACATCACATCACTTCCCTTTGTTCCTGTGTGTATATATGCTGCTGATAAAACACATTTTGACACACAATGTTATGTACTGAAAAGAGGAAAATGGATTGAAGGTGTTGGTAATCCTATTTACTTTAAATAAAACTTCTCCTGTGCCAAGCACCACACCTGTGATTTTTTCACTGCTGGTAAACTTTGTCCTTTCAGAGACTTGCAGCAGGGAAATCCATACTGCTCCATGGACTTTACAATTTCCTTGCTGCGTTCTTCAAAATGGGGATTTTTTTTCCCACTAGCAACTGTTAGCATTTTTCCATATTGTGTTTTCAGTCTTTTCTTAAGCCACTGCAGTCTGTGCTACTCAGATTGCCTCTTTTGCCTAATGCTGCCAAGATGTTTAGGCTTATAATTCCACCCCTTCATAAAGTCACAAGAAGTTATATTCTATGGACATGTTTGATGAAGGAAATGGGGCAAAGCCAGGAGGATCCTGGCCATGGCTGGGGGCTGCCCAGCTCCACAGCAGCAGTGCTGGCTGTGTGGAAGGCTGCCTTCCCCCAATTAATCTGGTTTGCACAATTGTTTGTTTGTTTGTTTGTTTGCAGGAGAGGTGGTGGGGTTTGGTTTTAGCAATATCTTGCCAGGAGGACACAGAGCTCACTATCTTGGTGTGTAATTGGAAGTGAGAGCTTTCTAAAAGATAATGATGAAATAGAATATAATTAAGATGCACCAAGCAAGGCTCCTCTGGCACTCCCTCCTGTTACATGCAAGCACTTTGCTGCGCTGAATATGAAGGCAGTGACTTTGTAACATTGCATTTTGCCCTCCTTATGGCTGATATCTGGGGCTGTTCCCTCCAGGTAACGTGAATAGTCAGTGTAAATGCCTCAGCCCTCTGCATTGTATGGCTCTGGGAAGATCCTGGGGTGCCTCCTCATCTCCTTTAGTGTGATGTGCACTTGGAAGGGACCTCTGGAGGCCATCTCCTCCAACTGTCCTGCACAAGCAGGGCCACATAGAGAATCATACAATCACAGAATGGCCTGGGTTGAAAAGGACCACAGTGATCACCTAGTTCCAACCCCCTGCTGTGTGCAGGGTCACCAGCCACAAGCTGCTTGTCCAGGACCATGTTCAGATATCCTTTGGACACCTCCAAGGATGGCGAATCCAAAGCATGCAGCCCGCAGTATCACCTTTTCCAAGCATAACAACAAATAATTTGGTAGCAGTAACGTGAAAGATCCTTCCCATCAGCCCCACCAGCATGCATGTGGATGGCCATGGCTGCCTAGGATGCTCCATCGGGCTTCTGCTCTTCTCATCAGTGGGATAATGACATTACAGACAGACGTGTCTCGAGCCAGAGGTTAGCTAAGTGCACTGCACATCATCTGGGCCTGACACTTCCAACGCTGTGCTCTGGGAACAGCTAACGGTCAGAAGTACGGTGATGACTTTTATAATTCAAAGTGACCCAAATGGTTAGGATCTCTTTTACCAGCAGTCATCAATTCTCAGAGAAAGTTCCAACAGTTTCCTCCTGCTGGCTGTAAAACAACTGCACAAAAGAGTTTGCTAAGGGGGGGGGGGGGGGGGGGGGGAGGGGGAGATATTTCATGCTTCTGAAGTTTTCTCACACTCCTGAGATCCTGAAAATAATATGCGCTCTCCATATTTCTCACCGCAAATGACAGCAGAAACTCATTAATTCATCTCATGAAGAAATACAGGTGGAGATTATATTCACTCCTCCTGCCTTTTGCTCAGCCAGATGATGTGATGCAGGAGAGTGGAGTAAGTCTTGAAATCCAAGGTACGTCTCGTTGTATTTATGTTTTACTGACACAGCTCAAGTCTCTCAGCTGAGTTTCCCTTGCTGCTATGCCCACAGCAGCGCCGAGATGCTGCAGCTGAGAAAGAGGTCTTTTGTGTCACACATCTCATGGCTGTGCCATTCTTTGGAGAGACCTGGATGGTTATGCCTTGCCCAGGAGATATGGCTGGTGGGGATCAGTGAAACCGAGAATGAGGAGATTGGGAGGAAAGAGTAAAATGAGTGTCCTGAAAACAGGGATAAAAGAAAAAAAAGAGGAAAATATGGCACTGGGATGGGAGTGGAGGAGAGGCAATGAGAAGAATACCCCTAAAGCATCTGGCTGTGTTTAAAAAAAAAATGCAAGTCAGCCAAAGGCTGATTACTGGCTGTGGTATTAGGGTGGTCCCAATAGGAACGTAACATCTTCATCTTGATGTATTTTGGTGGAAGAAAAATTATCCGGCAGCAGGGATTGAATTCCTCACAGGGTAAGCATGTCATGAAGGCCTCTTAATGAAAGAGATTGGAAAACAAAGAAGCTCTGAAGAAAATACAAATATTTAATGAGGAGCTGACTCCTTCTGCCCTGAAAATTAAGGAAGAGACAGGGGAGTCGAGAGGGCTGTCACTATAAATGAGGCAGTAAAGGCATTAGCTGGCACCTCCGGGGCTTCAGAAAGACACTCTCAAGATAATACACTGTTAATTAACTTTCCTTGTCCCAGGAGGATCTTCAGTGTCCAGTTGCTTTCAAATCTACCTGAATAGAGAAGTGAGTTCAATTTTTTCCCCAGCTGAGATGTCTCAAAAGGGAGAGCTGGGGCAGGCAGCACACCCTGGTTTGTCTCCAGCAGTACAACCACGAGGAAGATATCAGGGGATTTGGAGGGGATACAGAGCAAGGAATTAGCCTCCATTTTTTATTTATGTTCCTTTGGGAACGTAACTATGTGAGATGAGTGCTGAGCACGGAGCCCTTACATCACAGGGATCCCACGGTGCCACTTTCCTTTTGCAAACCAGATTTCGTTTTGCTGTATGCCACCCAAAAATGCCACGTTTGGCATGACTTTTCAGGAAGCTTTGGGCCGAGTTCATCTCAACAGCAGAATTGTGCTCGTTGTTGGATGGGGGTAAAAGCTAACCGAGGTAAAGGCATTCCCTCTGCACAGCTTCTTGTCTGAAAATAAATACTGCCCTTGAAAGCACTGCCACTGATGAAGCAATGCTTCATTGAGTTATCTCCATGAACACACGCCAGTAATTGCTGTGGATAAATTACATTCGCCAAAGACTTCTAACGGCCACACTTTGAGTTAAATTAGCTTCCTGAGTTTGCATTGTTAATTAAGCTCAGCACTGCCCTTCCGTGTAGGCACTTTCCTTAATAGCCTGAGCTATCTCCAAAGGGTGAATTACTGCCTCTCTGTTCATGTCCTGTTTTGATGGAACATGGTATCGTTTGCATTTACTTATTCTACACAAGGATGCTAAGTTGTATGTATCTTAAGCAAACACTGGTATTTCAGAGAAGTTAAAACTGTATCTACATTGGAAAATAGGCATTAACCACCCATTCCACTGCTTCTTTTGTAGCACTGTATGCCACAGGGAAACAGCATGGCTGTAGCTCTTCCTTGCAGCAGGATACAAAGACTGAAGTAAAACTTTCTATTACAAATATCAGACATCGTAGCTCTTCACTGCTTCCTCGCTTAGCGCCTTGCAAATCCTTGCATTGTAAGACCTCTTTTTTTTTTTTTAAGTGACTTCATATTCTTTGTAAAATTTGTCCCCAAAGCTGCAATTGCGATCTTCGAAGCTATGGGGGGAACCTCATGTTGTTCTGCTCCAGCTGTCCTCCATCAGCCCATTCCCCAGCCCATCCCTCTCCTGCCCACACCTGTGAGCAGGCAGTTACCCTCAATCTTGTGTTTGTGCCAACTGGAAGCTTTCTTATGAATAAAAGTGAAGCTAACTATGCTCACGGAACTGCAGGAGCAGAATGCAATGAGGACGATGGGTTAGAAAGGAAAAAAGAAGTAAATTAAGAAGAGAGCTGAAATTGGCAGGCATCAGCAATAAACCAAAGCCTGGGCAAATTAAAGGAAGAGTGGTACCAAGCATTTATAGGAACAAGAGCCATTCTTAATCCTTACAGAGCTGGAGCCTGCGCAATTGTCGTGCAGCATACATTGCTGCAAAGATTTATTCTCAAACAAATTGAACTCCAAAGGCAAATTCATTTCAACTTTATCCACGTTGTTTTAAGACATGTGTGCATGGCAGGCTTATAAAGGACCTGCAGTACCACTAGTTCCAGCACAGATGAGCATGAAGATCTCCAAACTGGACACTAGTCACCTCCACTGCTTTCATATAGCTTTATTTTACTTGTTAGGTTACTGTTGCTGGCTGAATTGTTACAAACCCAAATGTGTGAATTAGGATTCAGGTGTAAAAGTAAGTCCTAAGCTCAGGGCCAACTGTGATTCATTGCAATTTGTTTTTCCCTGCAACCCCTGCCACTACTAATGATAAGCTGCCCACCTGCCAGGAGAGAGGCTCCAGTTCCCCATTTCCCCCAAACCCAATGCTGCCAATCAAGCACTAATTGGTGTTAATGATCAGCCTGTGCTGACTGCTTTTCTGGGTTGGCTGCTTTGGGAGTTGGTAGTGAGAGTTTCTGTGATGGAGCTCCTTGACCAAAGTGTGCTGCTGTGGGGTGTGATGTTGTTGTGTCCTCACTGTGTGAGTCAGAGCCTTGGGGAAAGGTGAGTACGTGTGTCCTGTTGTGCTTGTGCCTTCCTTCTTTGAAAGGGTAGATAATAGCAGGGTGAGGGGAAATGGTTTTAAGTTGAAGGAGGGAAGACTTAGGTTGGAAGTCAGGTGGAAGCTCTTTACTATGAGAGTGGTGGTTCTGGCACAGGCTGCCCAGGGAGGCTGTGGATGCTCTATCCTTGGAGGTGTTCAAGGCCAGGTTGGATGGGGTCCTGGGCAGCCTGGGCTGGTATGAAATAGGGAGGTTGGTGGTTCTGCACGTGGCAGGGGGTTGGAGATTTAAGATCCTTGAGGTCCCTTCCAACCCTGGCCATTCTTCTTTCTTGTATTTGAAAAACTCTTATCCCAGTGGTAAGAGGAATGACGTGTAAATGAGTTACAGCACTTCTCTGAGCAGTTGGGCAGTTCTTGGTGTAGAATAACTGAGGTGTTATGCTCGTGTCGACCTTCAAGGACTGGGCATGGGAAGAGGTGGGTTGTCTAGTTTGGTGGTTTATGGTGAATTATTTGTGACAGATTCTTGGTAACTGTGTAACTTCTGGAAAATGTGCTGTCATCCCAGTGTCCTCCTGAGCATCCTTGTCCCTTCGGAGATGAGAAAATTGCTGTACAGGTTTGGTCTGATGGAAAAGAAGCTGTGCACCTCAGCACTGCTCACGTGGCAGTGAGGAGGATTACATACCTGGAGATGAGTGCCAAGATCTCTTTGTGAGCCTCTAATACCTTTTTGGCAAAGGCACAGTGATAAAACGTTAAGTATTTATGTTCCCCTGATTCCCTGTGCTTTTTGTTGGATGTTTTATGGTTCTAATGCTGCTTATGAACTGCCTGCCGTGTTACGGTAGTTCAGGGCCCTAGAAATTAATTTACCATGTTTTATTTATTACTATAGAAACCTTGCAGTCCTGCTATAGCTGCCTCCAGAAGGAAGCTGAAATATGCTCTTCTCATGTTCTTAGCTTGGCAGTTTACAGCAGGAAGCCTGTGATGGGGCGCTGCAGAACTGCCCGTGTGTTTCCCACTGATGCATGCAGACCGTGAAGCTGGGACTTGATTTCAGGCTCCAGGTCTGCTCCTGCTGTATGGGGACAACTCAGTTTGTTCTCTGGGCTTTTAATGAATGCTAATAATGCTGCAGCCTACCCATGAGTAATTCTGTGCGTCAGTTTCTGCTGCCCTAGGAATAAATCAGAATTGTGTTATTTCCTTGAAGAAGTACTTTTGGGAGGCAGGATCAGAGCAGCATGCATATGGAATAGTCAAATCGAGTATAATACAGCACCCATTGGGCAATTGGAGTCTGGCTGTAAAGCACCGAACCCCTTTAATTTCCACTGACTGCAAGGGGAGGAGATCCATCATCTGTCTGCTTGTGGGAGAGAACTGATGGGGAAAAAGGTTGCTCTGCTGTTTTGAAAGACAGTGCCGTTCTTTGTGAGGGAGCTGGATTTTGGTGTTCTCTATATGGTTTCTGTCACATTTCTCACTGTTGATTGATCACAGCTGGGCAGTGCTACTTTTTGCTTAGATAGGATTGACTTATGCTGCTCCTGCCCTGTTAACTGGTGGGAGAGCCTTTAACATTGCCTGTATTAGTAGTAGGCTTCCATAGATTCTTCTAAGTCTTGAGGGGGACAGCGCTAATCCCAAAACTTAAGCCAGGGGCTTCGTGTTTTGCCTACATCCCCTCTGAGCAACCTGAAATGTGGATTCCAGAAGTCCTGTCCTTGGAGCACACCCATGACTGCCATCAGGATTACGTACTGCTATCTAGACCAATAGACCACATGTATCAATTTCTTGTTTCCTTTTTCATTTTTGCATAAATAATTGAAACTTTAGGGCAATAAGGAAATTTAAAAAAAAAATCAAAAGGAAAATTAAGTTGCATGGCGTTGTTGGAAAATCTGTCGTTGAGATGCTGTAAGGCTCCGTTTTAATGGGTTGCTCCTTGTGCTTGGACAAGTTTTTATTCTTGCCCCTCACGGTTCTGATTTTGAAAGAAGGCATCTGTGAGTTGTCTTAGGCAGAACGTATGTCTTGGTTATTTAAACTATAAACCCTGAGCAAATGCCAGCTTGCAAGCAATATGTCAGAGTAGACATTGTCACCAGCTGTACAGAATGAAAGACAACCTCATGCAGAGACAGTGCACCATCCATCGCGGATCCTCAAGCAGTGTCCTGCCCCTCCAACATATCACTGAGCTGGAAAACTTCAGGTGAGATCCTGACAGCTCTTCTCACTCTGTGGTTCTCCAGAATGATGTAAAGCCTGCAATCCATCCTGCCTGACGTATCCCGGTGTTTGATTAAACGTGTCCTGCAGCACTATTTCAAGGCTCCTATTGATCATGCAGTATAAACAGTTCTGTTTCCTCCTCTCTTCAGAATAAGATGCTGTGATTGAGTTTCACTTCTGTCAGTGCAAGGCAGTATTGGCGCTTACTCCTTGCAGTTCAAAGCAAACAGGCTACAAAAGGCCCCTTGGGCACTCAATACCCTTCCCAAACGGCCCTCGACAGGCAGGTTTGGCTGTGCCAAATGCTATTTAAGCACCTTCGTGTTAGTTCTGCTCTTCAGGCACTCAGCTACGGAGTGCCCTATCTGCATGGCTTGCTGTGTGTGCGCCCTGGATCCTGCCCTCCCTCCTGCCTGCCTTCATTTCTGCAGCTCTTGCAGTTAATGTGATCAGTTCAAGCAGGAGCTCGTAGGGTACGGATCAATCAGAGCACTGAGAAATGACTGTCATGAAAGAGCTATTTAATTTGCCTTTAATTTTGATTTAAATGGAGACACTTTTGCTGTCTTCTGGTTTTCCTATTTCCTTAGAAACAAGTAGACCTGGGGACTTTGGAACTGATTAGAAAAAAAACAGAGTGTTTCTGATTGTCCATCTGAATTGAGAGCACTGATACTGAGTTCAGGACTTTCCCTCACTATCAGAACATAGCAATGCCCAGGAATCTTTTGTTTAATCTTTTAATTCAGCTGTTAAGGTGAGTTTTGGAAGAGGTGAAGATAATTACTTTTTTTGGTACATAAGCTAATCTGGGGGGAAGGGACATGAGAAAGTGAGTTTGAAATAGGTTTTTCTTAGTTTCTTTAAATTCCCATTTTTAGAAGCATATCTTCTTGTTTCTGTGAGGTTTACACTCCAGGGTTGCTGTCTTCTTACGGAATTTGGATTTGTCCATGTCCCCAGGCCTCATCTGATAGGTGCGGGGAGGCTGTGGCCTATGTATGCTACTGGGTTGTGACGGAAGCATGGCTCTCATTTTTCACCTGGGGAAAAAACTAACGTAGCCATGATGTGATGTAGAACAGGACTAGTTAAAGCCAGAGTGAATGTGAGAAGTGTTTAAACGATCCCCAGTTTCAAAGGCTTGCAGGGTGTGCTGGGGCACAGCTCCACGGCTGCCCATTTGTCTCTATGGAGCTGTTGTAATGATGCTGCAGGGATGTGTAAAGTGCCACACTTCCCTACATAGGGCACTACATTGGGAACTGGCTTCAGCAGTTTGTGCTACACTGGAAATATCAGCTCTCGTTAAAGAACGTCTGGGGGATGCTGAGAGCTTCCCATAGCTGCAGCTCTATGCCTTTGGCTAACTGCAACAGATGCTTTTAGAATCCAACACGAAGGGAACTGACCTTTGCCTTAGAGACATGCAAACATCTGTGGTACGCCGGGAAGTTAGTGGCAGGCAGGGCTGATTAGCAAAAGCAGGCTTTGTTCCTGCAGAGGTACCCCCACACCTTGCTGTGATCCCATGCAGGCAGAGTGATCCCGAAAAGTCAGTGTTGTGCTGCACGATTAGCACTTCGTTGCGTGTCTTTTGGAATGCTGTTTGCTGTGTCTCTCGGTGTAATGAAAGATTTGGACTGGGCTTTATTTCTATTATGAAATGTTCTTTTGAAAATGGCTGAGATTTGCACCCAGGTTTGAGGAAAGAAGCACTCAGCTCTGCTGCCTTTGCGGGCAAAAGGAGCTGCTGGGGAGGAAGCAGCTTCGCTCAGCCTGGCACTGCTCAATCATGTGTCACTTAAGGAGAAGAGCAGCCTTTCAGATCTGAAGGCACATAATCGCTGCAAAAAAAAAAAACCTGTGGGGAGAAACTAAATACCTTGGGAATAGCCGCTGCTGTGCAGCATAGTGCGCTGGGAGAGGTGTCGCTGGGGAGATTAAGGGGGAATCACCTGAGGGGAAATACTTGTGGCTCTTAAAATGTTTTTCTTTTCTTTTGGGAAATACATTTGTCTGAACGTTTCCCACATGGGCTGAAAAATGAGTTTCTGAACAGAGAGTATAATTTCATACCTGGCACCAGAAGGTGAAATGCGTATTAGGAATGGGAAGGGAAGCCTCTGGTCTGGGAGCTGTGCTTCATAAATCCCTGTTTTAACCTTGTGAGCCCTCTGCTCCATCCAGCCCCGTCTCAAGAACCTCTACTTGTTTTCCCCTGTTTTTGTTTTTCCCATGAAATGCTGTTGTACGGATGCCAGCTTGCAGTGTTATTTCCTCATCACCACGGGAACATCCAAACAGCAGTGCTGATCTCAGGGAAGTGGAGAAGAGGTTATCTGCTACAACGAAGCCCTTACATTTTATTCCTGTCACTTGCAGATCACCCAAGGACGAGGCCCAACACCCACCCACAAAGCCAAAGAATAACACTAAGAGATGCTATGGCCAAGCTTTCATCTCAGAGCAGAAGTGTCTGTGCTGCTGTCCCCTGCTTTCCCAGTCCCTGCAGTTCAAATCCAGTGGTTGCATTAGTGGATGGATGTCCAGAAGGATATCTCTGCCTGGTAGGCTCTAACTATATGAGCTATGGTAACTCCATGCTTAGACATCATTACTGTGGTCCCAACCTCTGCTCTGCTTCAGGGTAAAGGACTCTATTCTCCTTTACAGTGTCAACTTGAATGTCTGTGTCCAATCTTACCAAATATGACTTCATTTCTAGCTTCTTACTTTGGTTTCTCAGAGCTGGAGGAGATACACTTGTGGTTGGCAGGCAGAACTGCCTCTCTTAGCTTGAAATCTGCTTCCCGAAACCACAGCTGACCTGGCTGTTCCCTGACCGAGAAGCAGCCTTCTCCAGCCTCTCTGATTATTGTTATTTTTTTTTCCCCTTCTGGACTCCTAATCTTAAAACATCTTGTTAGGTTTCTTTTCTCAGCTGCCTAAAGAATTGCAACTGCGTAAAGAACTGCATCTCTTCTATTTCAGAATCTATGCTTCTCTTGCAAACCACTTCAGTTCCTGGCTTCCCAGCAGAGTTCTTTCTCCAGTCCCTTTGCTATCTAATTAATCCTTTGCCAGTTTAAGTTAACAGCCCAGTAATTAGCAGCTCACTGGTGCCACCCGAGGTCAGAGAAACAACCTTATCTGTTTAGAAATCCCCTGTTTTAAACACTGTTCCTTCACACAGCTGAGTTGCGCACTTTCCTTGTCTTGCTTTTTTCCACAACCATTTTTATTTGCTCCCGTTTTCTCATTTTCTCAGCAATTATGAGTAAATAGGATGGAAAGCCTTACTATTTTTTCCTGCAGTCTTTGTGACTTCTTAGCTGGGAGGGAGACAGCTGTGCATGAACTTGACTTGGGAAGAGCTGGGTTATGGTTCAAGCAGGGCCTGAACACTGTGGCTCTGGGCAACCTGGTCTGGTGGTTGGTGACCCTGCACACAGCAGGGGGGGTTGAAACTGGGTGATCATCGGGGTCCTTTTCAACCCAGGCCATTCTGTGAGTCAGCTGAGAGAGAAGTGGCTCAATCTCAAAGGTAGTGTGAGTGGGGAGGAGGATGTTTGCTTTGCTTGAGTACTTGAAATAAATGCATTGGTGGGGCTTGAGAAATAGCCCCACAGCTGTAACCCGTGACCCCAGCTTCTCCATGTTGTATTGTCCTCTAGGTGTGCATTTACTGTCACTTCTAACTAACAAATATTCTGAACTGTACCTTAAATCAGTACCATGGGAAATGCTCAGCATACAGAGCTATGCTTTGCTGCCCTCCTGAGAAGTTTGCAGTGAGGGCGTTTTTTTCCTCTTAAAAATAGTTATCCAGAAACATTACATGCTTACAGGGACTGAAATCCAGTAGCAGCTTTTGGAAGCTTTCCATGCGAGTTTTTTATTGGAGAAATGGTGAACTTCAATCAGCAGTAGTAGGTACCTGTCAAGACAAAAGCACTAATGAAGTCTGCGTTGTGTTAAGTAGATGAAGACACAATAATCTGAAACTGAAAGTCTTTCCCAAAATACACCCTGTCTGGAGAGAAGAGCAAAGGAAGGACATAAAGTCTCTGCATCAGTTTTATTTACTGACTGCAGGCACCTTGAGCATACTGTAAATCTCACTGAGATGAGCCATTTACATACTTGGATTAAGCTATTTGGGTTAATTTTCACTGGGGGAACTGCTTGCAGACTAAGTAGATTTCTTGAGCACTATGTTGGCTTGCTGAGCCATTTTTGTTAATGAAGGTTTTGTTTGTAGAGATTTGACTACAAGTCCAAGAAAGAGTATTAAGTACAAAGAAATCCAATTGGAGTGTTAACTGCATAAACAAAGGCCAAAACCTGGACCTGAACGATTGATAACGCAGACTACCTTTAGATACTTACACAGTTGCAAACATGCTTGTCTGCATCCCTCTCACCTACTTTTGAATTGAAGGCTGTTTCAAGCCCTTTACAGTAATAAGAATTATACTGTAGTCCAGATGTTGGGCTTGGTTCTCCAGGGTGGTTCTAGTTTAGCACGTGAGGTCTGGTTTGCTTGTTTCTGCCAGTGACTGCTCAGGAGTCCCTGGCAGACACCGGTGCAGTGGGTATTTTAATAAGTTGATGTGCAGAGCGTGAACATATTTTTTAAGAAGATAAACAATATAACTGGCTGGGTAACTACAAATCCAAGAAAACTCTTCAGGCAACCAAGAGTTGCCCAAGAGCAACAATTACTGAGTCCCTTCAATAGAAAGGTCTTGGGCAAAGATGAAGTCTAGATCTAGATCATGGGCTCAACCATGATCACAGAACATCCTGAGCTGGGAGGGCCCCACAAGGAGCATCGAGTCCAACTCCTGGCTCCACACAGGACCGCCCTCATTCTGGCTTAGGTTCAGTGATTCTGGTGTCCCAGTTTCTTTAGGACTGAGCTCTTACCATCATCCACTTCACCAAGGTGGGTGGTTTCCTCCTAGACCTGCAGAGATCGGACAGACTGGAGAGACTGAGTCAAAAGTAGAAATGGAAGAAGGTCAAGTTCACCCTCAGTGACTGGCACAGAGCTGCCTGGCTGGAATCCAGGAAACCCACCTCCCTCTGAGCTCAAAAGCTGAGGTACGATGGAGAGTTACATAAAAAGAGATCATACGTTGGGGCAGTGGAAAGCAGTAAGCTGTTCTTCCCCATAGGAACGCTGCCTGGGCCTTTGCAAGGAAGCTGCCTTCCCTGGGCAGACTGCAGATGTCCCTCATGATACCTGAGGCAACAGCAGAACACAACTGTTGGCACAAAATGCGGCTTTGCTGTCATTGTAGAGAAGCTCTGGCTTTTCTTTCTGATTGTAATGGTGTTGCAGGTGTCTTCCTTTAGAGTTAGGGCAGGATGGGAGCACTGGAGAGTGTAGCAAGAAAGAAAAGGAGAGCCTATAGGTTAATGAAGCTTCAAATCCTTGTTACAGCCTCTGGCAGTGCATAGTTAAAATACTTCATCCATCCTTTGCAATCAGAGCTCTGCCAGGCAGCACTTACTGCAAGGATCCTCAAGACTTGACCTTCTGGCATTCCTCTGTGCTTCTGCTCCCTTCTATAATTTCCTGTGCTTCTTCACCTCTTCTCCAGACCTCGGTGACCTTTGCGATCTCTTTATTCTTTGTTTCGCATCACTTCTCTTGCATTCATCACAGGCTCCTGTAGGCAGAGATGTACTTGAAGCATCCATCCATCCATTGGTGAACATTGTAATAACTTTTGGGTTGTTCAGTTTTTTTTGCCTGTCTGTAGAAAACGCAGTCAGTACAGATTGGTGTCAGATTTGCAGAAGTGTGGGAAGTGACACAGGAAGTGTTGTGAGTGCCCCAATAGAAATGCTGTGAGATAGATATACAAGTTTGGAATTCCAGGAAAATCCATCTTTAAGAAAAAAATAATAACAATACAACTGAGTTGCATGGCCTTTATTAGTTCATCAAGCTGTTGGTAGCGTTCCTTCATGCTTCCTATAACGTATTGTTCATGGTATCTTTGCCATACCCTGCCTGAAGACATCGACTTCTTGGAAGTGGTTCTTGTTTTAATGGTGAGTCCCTTCCTGTGAATTCCCCTCTCTGCCATCTCTGTCAGGATGGGGCTTTTACTGCTCCCAGGGAAGAGATCACTGCCCCATCCTGACACTGACAAATGGAGCCCTTTCATTTGTTACTTTCAAACTAAGGCTGGCCTGCCATTTCTATGAAGGAATGCACTGGCTTGAATATCCTCCTCTAAAAAGGATTTGGGGCAGCAGTGGCCCTTTGGGCAAATTCCCTGCCATTGATCAGCAAAGCAGCTGACAGTGCAGGAGGAGGAGGAGGATGCCAGCTGCCCTGCCCAGGCTGTGTGCAATGCATTGAGATGCAGCCCATGTTTATTGGTGTGCCTTGGTTCAGCGTGCAATGGAAGAGAGCTCACAAATGCTCTGACGGTTGTAGGCTGTTTTTGCCAGCTGCAGTAGAATTGTTTGCTTGGCTAAAAGATGGCTTTACTTCCCAACTAGCAGGCAGCAGTTCAGTGCAGTTGTAGGTGTCTGCCATGGCTGGCACCTGCTGCCCTCTTGGAGAAAACTGGGCTCTTTCAAGTACTTTGGTTACTTACATCTGTGCAAAACTCCAGGGCTTATTCTTTCAAGCCCTTGCAAGTAACACTCTGTGGCATGAAGTAACACCATCCTACTTTCTGTATTGAGGATGAAGAGTGGTATCTACAGGAAAAAGTCAGCACCCAATTGTCTCCTTTTTTTAAATTTTTTTTTATTGAAGGAGCTTTGAGTAACAAAAATTGCAGCCCAATGCAGCTCTTTCATACCTCAGTTTCTTTAACCCTCTGCACTGATAAAGGACTGATTACCCTTACATCTCACTTCTTATCAGCCTTCCCTGGCGCTGGTCATGCTGCTCAGCCATGTGCTGCCTCAAAGCACTTTCAACCTGGTTTCCATCATAGAAAAACTTCCCAAACTTAACAGAGAGCAACTCTTCCTCTTTGGTTTCAATTATAGAAATAAGTTCCAGATTAGAAATATTCACCCTCTGGCTGTAGCAAAATAATTTTAATGCACACCTGCTTGCAGGACCCTTTGATTTCTGTGGGCACATCTCATTCATTGTCTCATATTAAAGCTAGAGGCGCTATTAAAATCCAATATACCATGCAGTGGTTTTGATCTGCAGGGACCACCGTGGTATTGGTAACAAGAGGCTGCAAATTGCATTTAAATTTAAAGCCAACCAATTTAGGCTTTGTTTTGGATGATACCCCCTTGTGTTGTTATTTCTCTCTTCCTCCATGAAATACTCATGTCTGTTGGAGGAACAGGTTGCCCAAAGAGGCTGTGGATGCCCCATCCCTGCAGGCATTCAAGGCCAGGCTGGATGTGGCCCTGGGCAGCCTGGGCTGCTGGTTGGTGACCTGCACACAGCAGGGGGTTGGGACTGGATGAGCACTGTGAGAATTGCAACCTAAGCCATTAAATGATTCTGTGACTAAATCTGCCTTATTTTGAAGGAACTTGGGTCCCTGGAGCATGGTGCCAGGAGGGGGGGCAGGGTGGGGGGTGAGGGGAAGGATGTGGGTGAGTCACCTCCAAGATGGTATCAGGTACTGAAGGCTGATGCTCTGAGATGGGGCCCCTAATGGTGTTCCATTGCTCACAAAAGACAAATGAAGATGGATGAATATGAATTGTCAGTTTTCTTCTCATCAGCCTCTACAGCTATGTTGCAGGTAAAATGTCATGCCAGGAAAATGGTAATTTATGGCCTGAGCAACATTTATCAATTAAAGTGTTACTTGAGAGGTGTGTTTTGCCAGGCTGCTCTGCCTTGACTGATGTTGCTGAGCAGCACTTTTATCCCTGTGCATGCTTAGTGTGGTTTCTGCTTTGTTCCCCCTTGCTGGCTGGGGGCTCGGTCACACCATCAGATGTAACACATAACCCATCTCTGGAGGTGCTCAAGGCCAGGTTGGATGGGGCCCTGGGCAGCCTGGTCTAGTACTAGGTGATATCTACACAGAGGTGCCTAATGCTTAGCGTTTAGATGACTTTAATGTAGGAATTAGTTCAGTTGCCTTTCCCCCTGACCTCGCTTCTGAACATGCACGAGTGCACTGGAGAACTTAGTGGTTGAAACAACAACTGCTCTGGAGTCTCTAATGCATGTTCTTTCCTCCTTAAAGGAGGCTGTTGAAGAGAGGAAGAGATTAGTGAGGATATTTTGATCCCCTTCAGCTTGCAGGATAAACACGAAGAATTTCCCCATCATTGTCACGTTAATTGGTTCACGGCTTAATCCCAAGCTCCCTAAAGTCAATGAAAGTTCCTCTTCTTGCCGGCAGTGATGTGGTGGTGAATGGGGCCATTAGAGAACCTTCTGAGCTCTGCCAGGCAGCCAGGTCTCCACCCCCGTTGCTGCCCACTCACCTGTACCACTCTTCCCACGCTTACCTCTGGGGATTTATGGGAGACAGCATCAATGCTCTGTCCCTTCATCGCGGTGCTTCATAAATGGAGACTTCACACTCACTAAGGGAAGAACTCTGCACCTACCTGGATTGTGGGCAGGAGACAGCAATGTGTATAGTGAGCTCCAGAGTCATTAGGAAATGAGGCTGTATTTTTGTTATAACTAGTGATTTCCTTTGGAAGTTCTCATAATTAGGGTGTCATCCATCTTTGAGTGCTTTATTAGCACTGGCAGTTACCTGGAGGCTCTAGACAGACTGAGCACCAGCATGTTGATATTTTGTCCTGTCCTGCCATATCCCATCGCTGGTTTCCCTCTCTGAACAGCAAACTCTCTGTCTGAAGAGACTTCAGACTGATGGAGCACTGGGATACAAGCAATGGAAGATCAAGCTTTTACCTTAACTTTGTAGATTGAGGCTGTATGAAACTGTATTTTCTGTTTCAGCCTTTTCCATCAGTCCTGTACAAGCAAGCCTTTAGCCCGTGCGCTGCTGTGCTCCTTTCCAGAGCATCCACAGATGCGGGGAGGGCTCACTAGAGCGCCTAGGATCAACGTTTCTGTTGTTATCTGTGTCTTAGAGCGGGTGAAATAAACGTAAGGACGATGCTGTTAGAAGGTTTTCTGTTTTCTTCGACAGAAGAGGGGGGAGAAAGGCGGTATTTGAGGCTGGGAAGGGGACTGCTGCCCTCTTATGGCTTCCGAGGTGCACAGCGGGGAAGGGGCTGAGGGGAGCCCCCTCCAAAGGGCTGAGAGGCTCACAGGGAAGCCCAGCTGCACCCCCCGACCCGGGGCTGGATGGGGGCATGGATAGTCGCTCCTGCTATACCTGGGGGTTTCGAGTGTTTTGTATGAAAGGTGGAGCAGACAAGCCTGTGTTCTGGCGTGCTGTTGTGGTGCTGGTCTCCAGAAGGAGAACTTTGTGCTTGCTGAGATTTGCTGTGTGGCACTTTGTCTCAGTGGGTGTTAGGTGGGTGTATCGTGGGAATGTCCCACTGCTGGTGTCTGGGGTGTGTTTCTGGGCAGGAATGAGTCGTGGTGCAGGTGATGGGTCACCCACCCACAAGTCAGTGACCGGTATGCTAATAATACCAAATCTGGGAACAGGGGGTTAATTGGGTGTAAACACATCGTGTCAGTTGACACAAATTTTAGGAGTCCAAAGGGGCCACGTTTCCTCTAAAAGCAAAAACGTGGAAGGGTTCTGTGCGTTATCAGTGAGCCCTGCTTCAGCATGGCTTGGCTGCAAACATCACAGTGTGCTCTTCAGCAGCACTTCGCTGCCCATAGCCCAATTCCCTGAGGAGCATCAGTGTTACTCACTGGAGTGTCTGTCATCACACAGATCCTATCACGTAGAAAAAAGTGAGTTTTGGGCTACTTTTGTTCAAGACCATCCAGAAAAAGGGCACTTATATTTGGACCAGAAGGAAGACTTGACTGCTTGCAGTGCATCTCTCCAAGTATTGCTCTGCTTGGGGTTCTCCATAGCAGAGCTCCCCTGAAGATGCTCTCTGCCCCAGTTGGTGCTGGCTGTAGCTGGGATCCCCATGTGACCTGTGTGCCTGGGCACTCTCTCGTGCTGTCCTGTACGTTTTAATACAAAAATTCCTCAAGCTGCCTTTATACTCCAATAGATTTAATGTGTCTCATTTGCAGAGGAGACAGCTGTAGAAAAAGATGTGCTTGTGCATTTATCCCCATTGGTGTGACCAGATCCAGCATCCTGGGGACACGCTCACTCCTTGCTGGTTTGGAGCTCTGCCCCATACGGCCAGAAGGGTGATATGACTTTTAATTCTAACACTTCTGTCATAAAAGCCATTGCTGCACTGGCGGTTTGGCTCTCGATTTAGAATGGCGATGTTTAATTCTGGTGGTTCCCTCATGCTTTTAAATAGCACGAGCCGGATGGCTCTTTAGCAGAACTGCTCCTGGGGGACCGGAATTGGTTTTATTGGTGGCACTGTGGCTGATAGCAGCACTGAACAGCACTGCTGTGCTCTGCTTTCTGCTGCTGAGGGCTCCGATCACGATGTCACATGGAGGTGCCGGTACCAGGCATTACTCTGTGTGTTATTAACTCTTTTCTGTGGCTGCTAATTGTTAGGGTCATTGGTAACTTACTGCGTGTTGAGCACCTTGCGTGTTTTCCAAGGGAAAAGCTGCTGCTTTTTGGCAGCTCTGCATCAGAACTTCTCTGTAGGGTGAAACTTTGAGTGAAGCATAGGGCTAAAAGAGATCTGGGGGAAGTAGGAAACAGAGCTGCTGTGGCAATCGCCTGCTATCAAACAACCCTGGCTGCAGGGCCAGGGTTTGCCTCGCTCTTTCCTTTGGCCTGGCACTGCACCTCCACTGCTGGCAAGTGATGAATGGGTAAAGCTACTCAGTTTAGATAAGGTGGGAGCTTGGTGCCGACAGTGAGTGCCCTTTGCTTCTTTACCTAAGGGTAACTGCCAAAATCTGCTCTTGTTAGGAGAAGGAATGTACTGAACAGCTCCATTCATTTCAATTCTGGCTGGCGAGAGCCAGACTCGTTCCTTTTTTATATCCTAAAAGCAAAACACAAAGCTGGTTTGTGTTGCATTCTCTTTTTCCCTCCTCTGTAGCACTGCAGTGCCAGCCCCTGCACCATCTCCTCTTATTAAGCTTTTCTTCAGGAAATGGATACCTGAACCACCCGACTCCTTGCAGACAGCAGCACTCCTTCCCACGCCCCCAACACCCTGCAGGCAGCAGCTCTGCACAACAGGAGCCCCGAGGCGATGCCGAGCCGCTCCTTTTCCCAGCAGGAGTCACCTCTGACACTGCTCTATTCCACCCTCTTCATTTCTCTCCAAGCAAGTGCCTGATGGCAGCGTAAGTGCGCTGCCTGATGGCTGCTGGCGTGGTGCAACACTGACAGATGCACGCTGAAACCGTGTGAAAAATTTTGCAGCCAAAGCAAAACTGGCAAATGTTTGACTTGCTGCCAGCTTAGCTCGTGGGTGCAAAGCATCTGATACTTGAACTGAAATGTTTACAGCAGGGGAAGTCGTTCTAGGCATGGTTCTTGTCAGAGAGAGCAGATAACAGCTCTCATGGCACTGGGCTATCCCATTCCCCAGTCCCACAGACCCTGTTTTATGTTTCTTTGCTCTGTCCCCACAGTGCTTTTGGATAAATGCTTAAAACTCTCCTTGCTGGTTGCTTTGAAAGAGCAAAAAAAGCATAAAGCTTTAATCCTGAAGCTTTATTTTTTGTGACATAAATAGTGAGAGGTCACCACTTGCATTGCATCCCCTCCTAGAGATGCTTTACTTCACCTGTGAGCATCTCTTGCATCATAGGGCAGATGCCAAGCATGGCTGTGACAGTCCTATTGCAAAATCATGGTAAAACATTGTTCTTGTAGCTGCAGAGGTAGGAGAGGAGGAGCAGAAGGTGCTGGTTGCTCTGCGTGGTTTAGTACTGTCCTGGCCCTTGGATCCCAGACTGCGCACACGATCGATGCAATGCCTTCAACCTTCTTCTTCATCTGCACCCAATGGGCAGCGATGCATTCACAGTAACACGCAGCCATGGCAGCCCTGCTCTGTGTTACAACAGGTCCAGGAGGTGGGAGCTTTGTGGGGCACTCAGAAAGGCATCTGTGGGGTATAAGGAGTGAGCTGGCCCGAGTCCTTTATACTATGGCTTTCCAAGCCTAGGCCATGGCTGTAACAGCCTCTTGGGCGTGTGGGGCTGGTGGCTCTTGGTGCCCCTTTCTTTTTAGGGGAGAGTTTCTGCTGATCCCTCTGGCTACAAGCAGTAGTTTGTCCTGCAGGCAGGTGCTGGTGTTGAGTGCTTCTGTTCAGAGGTGCTCAGGCAGCGTATTTCCAATGGAAGCTGATAGATGTTACCCAGCATCTTTCGTCAGAAAAGTAAAATCAATCTGCTCTGAAGAAGCAACGGGCTATTTTGTTAATTGGACTATGCACGTAACTTCAATCTGAACACAAAAGATCAGTCGGGATTGTCCATGTTAAACAGTCATTTTATTTTAGACCCTCTTTTTGGTGATGTCCTTAAAACAGAATGACGTCTTTTGATGCGTTTTCAATCGGCCTTTCCTGTTCTTTCTTCTTAGAATATCTTGCATGGTCATAGAAATAGATGATGATAATACTAACAATGTTGAAAATGATGCTGAGCAGCAGGATCCAATAGGAGTATTCATACCTGTGTTCAGATCCGCTCTGTTTCAGTGGCAGAGAAATACACTCGTTGGCCAACTCCACAGACATGTTATTGCCTTCCACATTCACGGGAAAAAGTATCATGACCAGAAGCGTGAGGATTCCTGGAAAATAAAAGCATGGCTTTTAGAGGTGGATCTGTAGTATTCTGTTAGAAATACTTGTACTGAGTAGCTCTGTAAGTCGCTACTTAGAAATATTCTCCCTAAGTTGGTGTGGAACAAATATGATCCAGTATTTTCTGTCACTAAAACCTGAGGATGTCAGTACCTGGTGCTATTTGTAACTATCTTCTGCTAAAATTAATGGATTCATGCTGGCTATCCTCAGCTAACGTCATTTAATGTTGTTTTTTTCACTGAATTTAGTGCTGATGCATAGGATATATTCACTCGTCAGGTGACTTGCAGGTGGCCTACTTGTTATGACCCCAAATTCATGGGGTATGTGGTACAACAAGCGGATGAGACCACAAGCAACCCGCTATGGGCTCAGAGCTGGCAGAGCTCTGTGAACTTAGCTTGGGCTTAGCAGCCTGGGGTTCTTTCCCACCCAGCCTTATCACTGATTCCATGATGAGCCAAAATGAGATCTCTTATTGGATCTGTATCTATTTCCCACAGCCTCCTTAACGTTCTGCCCCTTTGATATTTAACCAAATACTGCATTTATTTCTTTGCTCTCCCAGTGCTAGAAGAGATACAGCAAATGGCCATTGGTGAAAGCATTCCCACCCTTCCCTCCAGGCACAACGTGTTACCAATGCTCCTGCTGGCACTGGGTCAGGATTTAGCAGGGAGGACACGGGGATTTCAGACCATCTGCTACAAAGATTACGAGCCTTCAAGATGCACATCAAATGATGCGTGATTTTTTTTATCAGAATTTGCCCATGGCAAAATCAGCTTCCAGGTCACAGCTCTTAGAGGGCTGCAAAAAGTAACTGCGATCCTCAGCCAACATGTGGGGGCTACTTTCTCATTAACACTTCGTTTGGCAATCCCATAATTCTTCCAGTTTGGGTCAAGGCTTACAGGTTGCAACTGCAGCAAGGTGTGTTAGGAGCCAGCTGCAAGGGGATGGGGGCTGTGCCCCCGGGAGCTGTTTGGCAGAGTTCATGGCTCTGAAACTCAGCATCTCCACCATTTTTATTTTATTTTTTCTGTTTAGGGAAAGCTGAAGCATATTTTCATCTCCACAAGTGCTTTTTAAGACAATGAAATGCATTTTACTGTGACTCAGGCCTTCTGTCCATCTTCCCTTTGATGTTAGTGCTGTTTTAGATGTACTGGGTTCAACATACGTTTCTGAAACAAAGCTGCAGCCCATCCTCTTTATGAGACCTTAGAGAACTATTTCACAGGTAACCCAGGAAATGTTATGCTATAAATGGCATGAAATAGTGGCACAGAATCTTTAAGGGGTTACAAATTGCTCTGTAGTCACATCTCAGTGAGACACTTCTCAGTTCTGCTTTAATTCTGCATTCACACAGAGGGTGGTGAGGCACTGGAACAGGTTGCCCAAGGAGGCTGTGGATGCCCCATCCCTGGAGGTGTTCAAGGCCAGGCTGGATGTGGCTCTGGGCTGCTGGTTGGCGACCTGCACATAGCAGGGGGTTGGAACTAAATGATCACCACGATCCTTTGCAACCCAGGCCATTCTATGGTTCTATGATTTGTTAGGTTATTCTGTTCTCCTTGGTGTGTGTCATGCATGAAGTGATTTTGCACCTGCTGGGGCTCTTCCACTTTGCTGCCAGAAAATCCAGCCTCCTACAGACTGATGCTGCTGCTTGACCAGTAGTTAAGCTGATTTTCAGATATCCTAACAGATATGGTTAAAAATAAAGCCAGCTGAACATCTGGCACAGGTTTCTCAGAGAGGTGGTTGTGCCCTGACCTGCAAACACCCAAGGTCAGGCTGGATGGGGCTCTGAGCTGTGGGTGCCCCTGTTCAGTGCAGGGAAGTTGGACCAGATGGCCTTTAGAGGTCCCTTCCAACTCAGTCAATCCTGTGAGCACACTTTCAATTGTTTCATTTTATAACTATTTCTTAATGAGAACATAAAGTTATCTGTATGGTGGGCAGAAAGTGGTCAACGTGGACACATTACTCACCACTAATGGCATTCCAGGTGTAGACTCCAATGGGTCCCAGGAAGGTCTGGTAGGGGTTGCTTACAGTGTTGGTGCACGTAAAGCCAGAGCTCAGGAGGGAGCTCAGCAGGATGAGAACCAGAAGCACGATGATGGCTGTGTTGATGCTTTTTGTTCCACTGTTTTTCAGAGCATCTGCAACTGGGAGAAAGGAAGTGCCCAGGGTGTTTAAATGTGCCCAGCAGGTCAAGGGTTACTGACACCTAACTAAATGTAGTTAAAAAATCATATAAAAGCTAATAACCGGAGATTTGGTTGAGCTGTAGAGGTGCAGCAGGAGCAGTAGGTTTGGCTGCAGCATGTAAGCCCAAATCTGCAATGGGATGGAGGTTTCTTAGCCTGAAAAAAGTGCATGCCTACTAATCCAACTGGCACAGAAACCTGTGGGTTAGGTAGCAAGCTTCTCTTCCTTAATGTGTCTGAGAATGTTTCATCTCGACAAGACCAGGCAGAAATTCTATGCTAAGCCTGCCAAGAAGCTCACTGCTCCTGCCCGTCATCCCATCCCTGCTGACTTTACAAACATTTTAAAGTCTGGTGACTTAAAACTTGGTTTCCACTGCAGATTATTTCCTTTCAGTGCATCAGCAGTCCTCTCGTGTGGAGTAAATCTGACCAGAGAAACAGCCCCCAATAGTCCAGCCAGCCAGATGTGTTTGTAGAACAAACATGCCCAAGTGCAGCCATGCATGGATGGATGAGACAGGGCTGGGCATCGAGCTGGTGCTCATATCCTGTTACCTCTACCTCTTGCCTCATCCCACAGGAAGAAGTAAGGCTGGGGAAAGTGTCTTCTGCCCTCTTTTGAAGGAAAGGAGCAGCTCCTGCTTTCTGTTATCTGGGAGGATGAGTGCATCTCAGGGCTCTCCAAACCCACAGGCAAGGAAGCTCACGGTTAGCACCTCTGCCCTATGCTCCAGCTTGCTGCAGTCCTCCTGTGCAGGTTGTTGCTGTTTCTGTAGCTGTGTGCATGGCTGGCCCAACGCACTTGCTACATGCAGTCAGTCTCCTCAGGACTGTAATCAAGTTGCACTGTTTTACCTACATCCTTCCAGTCGTTTGATACCTATGCAGATAACGCAGCATACTCAAAGTGTCGTTGCAGCAGAGCTACACTGAAATATAGTATCCTCCTTTCAATTTAAAGCTTGAGAAGGCAACTGTAAAGTGCCTGAGGCTGCCTGAACCTATAACAGATCTGACATCAGCGTTGTCATGCTCTGCTCAAAAAGGCGTCGTGATAGACGGCCATCTGCAGGGAAACTTCCCCTCTGTGCTGCTCTTCATGCAAAGCCCTTACTGCAGTGCTCAGCTAGCACGTGGATTGGGGGAATCATAGCAGTAAAAAGAACAAAACCGTAATAAACAGCCATAAAAGGAAAATAAACATTCAGAGCGAAAAGAAGAGCTGCTGGAAATAAATTAAGAGGGGAGCTTTCATCTCATTTAATGCTTTATTTTTAGGAGAAGTTAATTTCGGTTTGAACAAACGGCAGGTAAGGATGCGTTATGGAAATGAGATGCAGATTTAAGCTATATGCTAGAAGAAAGGGAAAGACAGGCATTCAGGAGGCATTGCTCAAGGAAATGGAGGTGAGCACAGCACAGCTGTACTGGTGCGTGTGCTGAAGCAGCCTTAGTGCTGCTGGCTGTTGCCTACCCTAAGAAACACGCTTGGGCCTGAAGCAGACAGCTGTGTATGATTTCCCTCTGGCAGCCTCCCTTAATTTTATCCCTGGGAACATTTCCAGAGCTGATGGCTGCACCCCCTCACTGCTCTCCTTTTGTCCTAACGGCAAGCCACCACTCCAGGGATGTACTTCTGCCAGACTCCACCTGTTGCAAGCATTCCTGCCGCAGCACAGAGCTGCAGAAGGTTTGAAATAAGATGCATCTTTCTTGCCGGCAGACGTTTTTCCAAACAAGACAGGCTGTGCAAACCAGAGGACTCTCCAGTAGCTGATCTGCTTGAATGTGACAGAAAAACCCTCTGTGTCGGGGTAGAACAGCCTGAGTGCAGAACGAAAGCAGAGGGCTGTGCCACCACCAAGTCTTTCATGTTTCCCTGAGCCTCCTTTTCCTCAGCTGTAACTCTCATATACGTTCAGATTCAATTTCCCAACCTTTCCACTTGGCACAGGGTCCCACCGAGGACCTGGATGCTGATGAGAACTTTGCTGAATATCCAAGTGCCAGCAGTTTTCAAGCATTTGTTCTGCATTGTAAAAGGTAGAAAATGAATCAATTCCTCCGTGCCATCGTGAACTTCTGAGACTTCCTGGAGTGCTGCTGGTTGCTGATTGCTGGGCTCTGGGTGTGCCTCTGCACCTTGCTCACTGCTCTGTGGGTCTGACTTGGAAACGAGTACAGCTGGCACTGTTGCATGTGAAAAGGTGGTTTGTTTCTGAGGCGAATCTTTAAAGCAGCTGATGGAGGCTCTAAGGATTGAAGTTGTTAGATTGCAACTTCAGGTTCTGAGCATCCCCAGGGCCTTTGAAGCAGCCCTGATGTTTTGTTGCTTTGTTAAGCTTATCCATCGTGCTCTGTGTGCTTGTAGAATCTGTATTTCTTTGTTTGCCTTTCACCTTTAGGCTCTGAATTTCTTTTTGATGGTACGGTATCCAAATGATAATACTGCCTTTGCAAAGGCTCAGTGTCAAATGAGAGAAATCCTACCATCTTGGGACTGCCTACTTCCTATGTTCCTATAGGAACAGGTTGCCCAAGGAGGCTGTGGATGCCCCATCCCTGCAGGCATTCGAGGCCAGGCTGGATGTGGCTCTGGGCAGCCTGGGCTGCTGGTTGGCGACCTGCACACAGCAGGGGGTTGGAACCAGATGATGTTTAAGGTCCTTTTCAACCCAGGCCATTCTATGATTCTATGATTCCAGTTTAAAATTTGTATGCATGCAGGTCTGTGAAGTATTTCTCCTGTTTTAAGAATGCACAGAATTCTACTTAATACAAAGCATGACAATCATGTTGCATAGTATAGGACCTAAGAATTAATTTTAAATGAGCTCATTTTGTCTTGGAGACATGGAGATACCTGACGTAGCTAGCGAGGGATGCAGCATGTCCATACTTAGATTACCCAGGAAGCATCTTCTCAGCAGCTGCTGAAAACAATGAGCAGCTCCTGGAAGTCACTTGATTTATCCATCTATAAACGGTGTATATGTGAGAACTGCGATGACGCTTCCTAAACGATGAGCCCAAAAATTTAAATCTGAAGGAAGGCAAACTACAGTGATGACTAAACGTATGTGGACAGTGCAAAGAACCAGGCTCTGGGATTTGGTTGCATTCACTGCTTTGCAGGCAAAGGCAAAGCACGCCCCAAACTCCTGCCAGCCTGCATCCTCTGCTGGCCCTCCCCAGCTCCCTATGGACAGAGTCCTGCTTTCATGCAGCACCCTACTCAAATCAGAAAGAAAGTGCCTGCATGGAGCAAGGTGTAGTGCCTGAACCACCTGGTGTGGGCAGGTATAATCATATGGAAGCTATTTTTGTAAATGCATATTTGTTTTCCTAAGATTACTTTGATAATTCTGATATGACAGAAGAAAACTAGTCTGAATGACTTGTGATTTAACTGCTGTTGGGCACTGACCTCGGTTATATACTTTGTTTGGAATTCTGCTGCACTCAGCTTTTTCATTACAACATTATCATTGCAAGGTGAACTGACATCCATAGCATAGCTCTGTCACATTGCTAATTTGGGTGCCTCAGGTGGAATTTTCATACTAAATTCAGGTGGGAAAGAGCTGGGCACCATCTGGATGTTTAGAACAGCTGTGCTCTGCCTTGGGAGGGTTTGGCTGCTCCCAGTGGTGGGACATCTCACAGCCTAGCAAAAAAAAACCAGAAAGCCTTCTTCAGGTTTCAAAGCTATTTGACCTACTCTCCCAAAAGACAGCAGTGTTTCTTCTGCCTGCCTTCTCTGCTCTTTCACATGTGCTTGTGTGAGCGTTGTGACTTCGAACCCAGAACAGGAGTGCGAATCCTTGTACTTTGCAGCAGCGTCCAGACTTGGCTAACTTGGGCTTTTATGAATGTTGCTGTCGATGTCAGCAGAGCTCCTTGTGCACACAGGTAGTTGTGCTCAACTGAGATCAATGCATTTGGTATGCATCACTTCTTGTTGCCGTTCTGCTTTTTCTCATGCTTTCTTTCTCATACTGAAGTTTTTCACACTTCTGTAATAACTATCTCCAAGGTCTTGCTAGGTAAGCCCTATTCTTTTTTCCCCTAATGTTTTACCTTTATTTTTTCCCATGTAGCATCTCTCTTCCCTTGTCTCTCAATTGTTCTCTTCGTAACTATTCAACCATTTTTATTATTTTTTCTCCTTCTGCTCTTAATTTTACCATCGAGGATAAATACTGAGAACTGCAAATGCACAAAATAAAATAAAATAAACTGGGTTACATAACAACAAAATATGAACAGCCAACAGCTTTTTGCTGAAGTGCAATTTAAGAACCTCAGTCCAAAATCTTGGAGACAAAGAGCCACCTGGAAAAGGTGTGGTCACCTGTGCCTTTGGTGAGGGCCTTATTAAAGATGACAAGCTATGTCATAATGCATACTTCACAGATGAGTGTTTAAAAGAAATGAGCAAGGATGGGTTTTGAAATACGACATGCTTCGGTTTAATAATATCACTTAGAAATGGGATGGGGTTCTCTTGAAAGAAGAAATAAAACGAGTATTTTCCTTAAAGTGCAGGTCTGCCAGATACATAAACACCATCTCTGTCTAAATTATCTTTATGTGTTTTGCTCTTCTCCCTTCAGTGATTTCAGAACCTTTCTCTATACAAATGATGCTAATTTGATCATAGGCAGGCAAAATGTTTTAAATCAAACAATTAATTTAACATAATGAAATTTAAAGGAAGCCAAATTAGTTCTGTACGCCTTTAATGAAATGCTAATAGAGTGTTGCATTCCTGTTTGTCACTGAAAGCTTCTGAAAATTAAGATCTGTTTGACACAGATTCTGATCCTGTACTGTTTCCTCCTTTGGAGGCATTGGCTAAGGCCACGCATCATCAGAAATTGCCATTGGTAGCAACACTTCAGCATTTGACTGCCTTTCTTGGGTTTTATTTTATACCACTTCAAATCCTTGCGGCAGTTTGTAGATATTTTCATGGATAATTTCATTAAGGTTGGAAAAGGCCTCTAAGATCCCCACGTCCAAGCCCACCCCACCTGCGCCATGCGCACAAACCATGTCCCTGAATGGAACCCTGTGGGGGTTAATTAGGGTTGGAAAGACCTCTCAGATCCCACAGCCCAACCCCAGCCCACCCCCACCATTCCCACGTCCCTCAGTGCCACATCCCTGTGGTTCTGGAACCCCCTGCAGGGACAGGGACCCCCCACTCCCTGGACAGCTGTACCAGTGCATCATCATTCTGTTGGAGAAGCTTTTCCTAATACCCAACCTAAACTTCTCCCGAGGTTCTCACTGAAGGTCTTACAGCTGTAGATGAAGGAAGGAGGGCTGTTCCTGCACCCCTGGTGCCACCCAGGCCGGCACCCCCCCACCATGAACTACTCCTTACCTTGGAAATTGCTATCTGAGATCTGCAGCCCGGAATTGATGAGCTGAGCACAGGTCACATGAAAGAGCCCATACGTGAGGCTGACAGTAGTGGTAGAGTTCCCTTCAGTGAATCTGACCTTGCTGTTCATCCACCTCTGCGTTCCCAGAACGGCACAAATGATGACAAAGGATGCAACGCTGGTGAAAAAAGCACCTCCATACATCAGTGTTTTCTGTCTGGTTGGCATTTTGGCTGGCAGATTTTCCACAGGTTCAGGTTTCCTTCCCTTCGGCCCTGATGGGCGTACAGTTGTTCCTCCCTTTGCTTCCTGGAACCTGCTCTGTGTGCTAGCTGAAAGTTATCCTGGTAAACTTTAAGCAGGCAGCAGCAGTCATAAAAAGGTTAAATAACTGAACTTTGGTCTGGAGAAGAGGCGTTACCACGGCTGTACCCAAACAGCCCTGACATGGAGGGGAGGGAGCTGCTGCTGCCAGGGCGTGACTCAGTGTTAGTGCCCAAGGAGGGGATACCCTCAGCTCCCAACCCGAGCAATTCTGGAGCCCAAACAGAGCTCCCTGAGCCTGTTTTCTGGATTTCCCTTCTCTCAGGTAATGAGTGATAGGATGAGAGGTCACAGCCTCGAGTGGCACCAGCGGAGGTTCAGTTTGGGCAGCAGGAAAAAGTTCTTGTGACAGCACAGGTTGCCCAGGGATTGGTGGGGTCACCATCCTGGAGGTGTTCCAGAACCACAGGAATGTGGACCTGGGGTGACCTGGGGTTGGGCTTGGGGATCTCAGAGGTGTTTTCCAACTGTAATGGCTCTGTGATTCTATTCCTGCGTTTTCTTCTGGAAGGTTGGTACTTAGTCTGGATACAGTTTTTGCTGGCTCTGCACCCCGATCCCTTTGGAAGCAAGTGATTCTGATTTCTTACAGTGAAGATGGATAAGTGTTCCTTTGCTCTGCTGACTCCCAGCTTCCTTAACAGCTGCACTCCACTTCTGGGACCTCTTAAACTCTTGATGCTCTCTGTGACAGGACTGGGCTGCTCTGGGCCATTTCAGGGTGAAGGATTTTCAATGTGGTACCAAAAAATTATTTTTTTCTAAGGAAAAGTTGTAAATCTTTATTAAATTCCGTGTATTTTCACACAATGCCTATTCCCTCTTCCTCTCTCTCTTTTTGTTGTTGTTGTTTTTGTTTCTTTGCTTGTTTGGGCTCTGTTAAGTTCCAGTCCATTTCTCTAAGCATCACTTGCTTTAGATGTGTAATGATCTCTGATTGCACTTTACCAATGGGGCTTTCAGCCTTCAGCTCTTGTTCAGCTCAGACATGAAATATGCATTATTTGCTGGTTGCCTAACTGCTCTACAGGGAGGAAACAAGCACCTTAAAGAGGGATTCATTTCAGTGGGCTGCTGAATGTGTAAAGGAGGCAATGCAGAAGGAAATCTGCCCTGGGCAATTCAGCAGGAGGAGAAACATTACAGTGGAAGTCAAGTTTGAAATCAGTGCATTTTATTTCTGAGATGTATTGCTGGTCTTTTGTATGATACGGTCTCATGCATATTTTTATTTTACATGGGATTTAAAGGATACTTTTGATGTCATTGCTTTTATGAACGTATACATTTTGTTTATGTACCTTGCATATACTTCACAGACAGTCAAACTTTGTGTGCATGCATGCTTTCAGCACTGGAGACCCAGGGGAAGATTTCAGCCCTTCTAAACAAATGAGGAGACCCGCCTTCCATTTTCCTCCCAGACCTTCCTTTAATTTTTAACCACAGAAGGACGGATAAACTTCCTTATGATCACCACCATGGGTCTGTCTGTCCATTTTCTCCACCCTTTGGTTCAGTGCTGCTGGGGAGGAGTCAGTGATCCTCTCCCAGAGAGCTTCTCCCTTTACTGGGTGAAGCACAGGCAGCAAAAAGTTTCTGCCCTGGTTCAGCTGTGCTGCTTGCCCCACTACGAAATTAATTTAACAGATATATATTGAAATATTAATATTTGTCCTGGTACTGACTTTGAGGGAGCGCTTTTTCAGCAGCTGCTCAGTGGACCTCCTTTGGCAGACTTGAGAGAAGCCAATATAAGCAAGCTGAGCATGAGCTGCAGGGGATAACGTGTAGTTCCTTTCTAAAAGATCTTACTCAATTATTCTCAGTTTTCAGGGACTCGGCTCAAATTCTTGTGGCTCAAATTGCTGAAACTCTCCTGCGGCCAGGGGAATCACCCTGTAAATAAGCCCATAATTTGCCCTTTTCTTCCTTGTTGCCTTGAAGCTAATCCATCCCGTGTTGATGGTACGATTGCTTTTGTCTTTTCTTCCCATAGCTACATAAAAAACCATCGTATCTCCTGCATTTTGAGAATCATTTCTGCATTTCATAATCTCTCCAGAGCAAAATCACCACTTTCCAATACCACGCTCCTGCTAAATCCTAAAGATTAAACTACAGCTCTACGTGGGGAGGTTTCCTCCCATGATGTCAGCATTTCCATGCCTTGCTCCAGATCAGGCACTCATGGAAATTCAGTCTGACATGGCACACCTCATTGCTTCAGGGAAAAGAGAAGAGATGGGCTTCATCCGGCTGTGATAAAATGTGTCTCTATCAGTAATTTACCAGCTCTGCTCCAGCTAGTGATGCTGCAGTCCTTACATGGCAGTCAAAAAAAAATCAGAGTAACTTACTGGGACCCAGACAGCAGAGAGATGTGGAATAAAATTACACATAGCCTTGTATTTTTAAAGGGGGGATATGTATTTATCTCATATTAATGCGCGAGTTTGCTTTAGGCGACTAGATCTGCTGTAAAACAAACATATATATATATATATATACACATAGATATATAATGAAAGTTTTATTTGTGAATGGAATGTTCCAGCCTGCTGCTGATTCAGGCAGGCCATATCCTGTGCCCCTGCTGACCACTGAATGGCCTCACAGCTGATCCAAAGGCATTTTCCTATGGTGGGTTGTGACACTTCACATGGATTTCTCTTCCTGTGTTGCACACATGCTCTGGAAGGAGGACCCAGCCACGCAGACGCAGTGCAGCAGCTTGCAGGCAATGTGCTCACCCATGCCCTGCAGCCAGGGAAAATTCAAGGTGAGCCACTGCAGATCATCTGTTCTGCTGCAACCGCAGCATTTAACAACGTTTACCGGCGGTTTACAAAATCCCACATTTAGTTAAAATCTTTCACTTGAAAAAACATCAGGAGGTAAGTTAACATAGCATCGTGGTTGGCCTTGTCGGTGTGTGCTGCTTTCCTGGGAGCCCACTGTTTCAGTGCACCCTTGCAGATCTCACATACTCCTTACATCCTTTTTATTTTCCATTTCCCATGTCTAGTTGCAGAGGAGAGCTAAGAAGGCAAAGTCCTTGAGCTGCTCTTGGCTCCAAAAGGGGGTCAATAATCATCCATGTGTGCACAGCACTGCAGGAGGAGGCTGTGCGTTACTAATTATCTCTACCTCTTCTAAGCTGGATAAAAGGTAATTGAAACAACTTGCTGGAAGTGTAATAGAGAATACTAAGAATGAGATTGATTGATTTTTTTTTTAATTATTTTTTTCTGATAGCTTTGCAGCCAGCGTTCTGAGTGGTGATGGAAATAGGAATCTGTTGGTGTCTTTTGAGCTGGCTGAAGGAAGTCAGGTAAAGCATCATGGATTTTATTGGAGCTGGAGATGGAAATCAGAAGCTCAGCTGAACTGGCAAATTATTGCAACAGCTGTTGGGGAAACTTGGATGTGATCACAACATTTTGTGTATCTGCTCCCAGCGCTGCTGTGCGGTAGATTTGTACTCCTGCATCTTCCGACTTTGTTCTTCTCTTGCTCTGATCCTTTTGACAACACTGCTGCAAGAAAAAAACTTCAAACGCTGATTGGATTTGTTCACAGAAATGACTAAATCTCCTCAGTGGACAGGTATTGACTTCTGGCTCTGGGTATCAGTAAGTGCTGCTCCCAACCCTGCGGAGCAGCAGCCGTGCTGGGAGCAGCCACCAGGAGCAGTGACTGTTGGCTTCCACCTGGATGGAGAAAAAGGAGGGATCATAAATCATAGAATGGGAAGGGACTTCAAGGATCATCAAGCTCCAAACCCCCTGCTGCATGCAGGGCTGCCAACCTCCATATCTAATACTAGACCAGGCTGCCCAGGGCCCCATCCAACCTGGCCTTGAACACCTCCAGGGATGGAGCATCCACAGCCTCCCTGGGCAGCTGTTGCAGCACCTCACCGCTTTCATAGTGTATAAAAGAAGGAAGGAAGATCCCAAAGCCACCATGTTGGTACCAACACAAATGCGATGGAAAAAATCCTGTTTTAAAATGTTCACCTGCTGTAAAAGAGCATCCTATAGTTTCACCATCTGAGCCAGCTGTCTGCTGTCTCCTCTGATATCCTCAGGCACAACCTGTGCTGCTCCCAGATATCATTGTAATGTATTTGCTACCTAGGCATCCAAAGGCCTCATGGCTGAACTCACTTCATCTCAGTGGAAAAGAAGTGATGCTCAGCAGTATCCCCACTTGTTGTACCCACATGGGACTTGCCAGGTGCTCAGGCCCAGGGCTGGGTTTGCTTCTTGAAACCCTTGGAAAAAAAAATAGTGTGGTCCATTGCAGTAAAGTAAGAAGTGAAACAAACAAAACTTGGAAAGCATGCAGATGTTTTTCATTTTCCTCTAACTCTGAGGGCTAAAAGGTATAATTGCCCTAAAAGATGACTGTTACAAAACTTTAATCCTTAAAACAACATCTTCAGACATTGAATAGCTGCTGCCATTCATGACTGAACACTCCAAGCTGGGTGGTCAGATAGAGCTTGTTAAAAAGCAGGGAAAAAGCCTTCTGGTCTTGTGTGAAGCAGACATTGCCTTTCAATTTATTTTTATTTTACTTTATTATTTCTTTTTTTCCTATTTAATAAAATGTGACTTAGAGCTCCTTCAAAGCATGTAATGTTTAGAACAAATCCTGGAGGTGGAGATGGAGGGAAGAGCTGGCAGAGCAGGCTTTCATTTACTGCAATTTCTGTAACAATTATAAAGACAAGTGATCTCAAATACTTAAAGACATCCCCAGAAACCTTTAAATTTAGATTCCAAATGTAAGAATCTGAGACAAATGTCTTTGAAGTCGTTAAATTAGCTGCTGCTCTGATGTTACATATTGCCACGCTTTCGTCCAATGGCTCTCACTTTAAAGACTTTGTTCTGTGTTTTTAACCTGAGATATATTTCCCATTATTAAAGTGATGCCCATATTTGTTGTTTGATGTTCTGCCTCTGATTTTGTCATTTCTTCAGCACTTCTACAATGCCAGTTCCAGGGGGTTGGTGAAGACTCAGGTGTATTGTGCTGCTCCCAAGTTCACCATGGCCAATTATTTATCAGTAGATGTCTTCCTCACTGCAGTGAGGCTCAGTATAGAAGGAATCATAGAAAGAATCACAGAATGGCCTGGGTAGAAAAGGACCACAATGCTCACCCAGCCCCAACCCCCTGCTGTGTGCAGGTCACCAACCAGCAGCCCAGGCTGCCCAGAGCCACATCCAGCCTGGCCTTGAATGCCTGCAGGGATGGGGCACCCACAGCCTCCTTGGGCAACCTGTGCCAGTGTCTCACCACCCCCTGTGTGAAAATCTTCCTCCTCATATCCAACCTAAACCTCCTGTCTCAGTTTAAAACCTTTCCTCCTTGTCCTATCACTATCCACCCTTGTAAACATCCTTTCCCACTACTGTTTATATGCTCTCTTCAAGTACTGGAAGGCCAAAATGAGGTCTCCCAGGAGCCTTCTCTTCTCCAAGCTAAACAAGCCCAGTTCCCTCAACCTTTCCTCATAGTAGAGCTGCTCCAGCCCTCCGATCATCAATCATCATGCTGGGATATTTGAAAGAAACATCTGATGTTAAAATATCACCTGCATCCCATCAGGTTTCTCTCGCTTGGACCAAGGAGGTCGCTTTGCGCCAGGGAGTAGCAAAGTGGCTGTAATTGTTGGTGAGCAGCGGGTGCTGGGTCCTGCCAGAAGGCTGCCGGAGGTCTCACAGCGCACTGGGAGGAAGGAGGAACTGACTGCCAAAGAGCTGACAGTGCTGAGAACGTGGTTGATTTGTGATGAAGAGAGAGGAAAAGACAGGGGAGCGGTGGGCTGTAAGACGGACAAAGAACAGCTGCTGCTGGAGCCTTGTTGGGATGCACACACAGTCACTACTGCTTATTCCCTCTGTTTTGCTGCAGCATTTCAAATTTCTTGCATTTATTTTACGTTAAAGCAGTGGAGCCCTGTCAGTGCAGCCACATTTCCCCATAACAGCCTCGCTTTTCATCCTTTTCATCGTCATTCATCATCAGCCCAGGCTGCCCAGAGCCACATCCAGCCTGGCCTTGAATGCCTGCAGGGATGGGGCATCCACAGCCTCCTTGGGCAACCTGTTCCAGTGCCTCACCACCCTCTGGGTGAAAGACTTCCTCCTCATATCCAACCTGAACCTCCCCGTCTCAGTTTAAAACCATTCCCCCTTGACCAATCAAAGGACAGCAACTGAAGATAAGATCAGCCTCTCTTGTCCCCTGGTAATGCATTAATAACTGTAACATGTACTATCTTTGTTTCTTATTTGCACAACTCGAGCTTCGCGTTTCTTTCTCACCACTAATTAATTTCTGACCCACAATAAAACAGCATTTCTAATTTCTGCACCATCAGAAAACACGATTGTACCCAGCACGTGTCATAATCCCATCTATTTGAGCTCTTGGATAAAAGCAGTCATTCAAATTAATACACAATCTCTTGCAAACGTTTACTCGCGAGGAAATTGCTGACTTGCACCACTCCATCTACCAAAGGGTTCATTAAGACCCGTGCCTTCCTGGTGCTGTGCAAACGGGCCTGCTGAAAGGTCTTAGAGCCGTGGTAAATTGCTGCTTCCCAGTCAGCGTGGTGCCAAAAGGGACGTTGTTAGGAGACCATTAAGTGTCGTGCAGCAGACACGGATATTCACAGATGCACCGGTATTTTGTTCTGATGGACTTCTACAATCCCCAGTAGTCTGATACCCTTCAGTACAGCTGAAATAAAGGCGGTGCACGTAGATGGGGTGTTTGAAAGTTCATGGAATCACAGGATGTCTGAGTTGGAAGGGACATCTAAAGGCCACGCGGCCCCAGTCCCCGCAGTGCACAGGGACACCCACAGCTCCATCAGTGCTCAGAGCCCATCCTCTGACCTTGTGTGCCTGCAGGGATGGGCACCGCCACCTCTCTGGGCGGCCCGTGCAGTGCCTCATAGCTGTGTGCGTTTAAGGCCCTTCTGGGGCAGGGATTTCTTTTTTCTCAGTATCTCAGACTAAGCGTTTGTGGGACTGAAGACAAAGGAGGGCAAGGCGTGAAGTTGGGCTGGTTGATCCTCTCCCTCCCCTCGGTAATCCCTTCCTCCCTGCCCTACTTTCCAGCCTGATGTTTCTATTCTGGGTTCCCCTGCCCTGCCTTGCTGCTAACGGTGGGGAGCATCGTAACCAAGCTGTCTGTGGGTCCTGGGTTTGGAGCACAGCGGGCGCTGGGGTCCCTCCAGGCGGGGAATTAAGTAGGAAACAAAGAGGCAAACAAAGGCAGCCCCGAGCCCTCGTGCAGACGCGACGGACACCAACACAGCATAATTTGGGCTAGAAGGGCTCCGCATTCCCAGCCAAGGGGAAGGGACAGGCTGGATCTGGGTCCCAGGGTTCATCCTAGGAGATGAACACCCCCGCCGATCGGAGCAGCCCGTGCGGGTCTCGGAGCTCTCAGAGCCGAATCCCCTCCTCTCCCAGCAGAAAGCCGCTCCCCGCGTCCCACCGTCGCCACGTGTGCCGGCTGTCAGCTCTCCTCCCTCAGGTGATGCGGGAGGCGTCCGCCAGGCGGCTCCGCTGAGGGGAGGCGGCGGCGGCGGATCGAAATTTCCTGCCTGGCCGCCGCCTCTGCCCAGCGCCGGAGACCGTCAGGGCGGTCCGGCGCCCGGGGCCCGGCAGCCGCCAGCGGAGCGCGGAGGCGGCGGCGGCTGCGGCGGCGGCTGGAGGACCGAGAGGCGACGGGAGCTTCGGCGGTGAGCGGGTTGCGTCCGTGGGGGCAGGTGGGAGCCGAAGGAGCGGTGCGGGGCGGGGCTCCCGAAGCGGCCGTGCGGGGCTCTGGCAGCGCGGCGGTCGCTGTTGGGATGCCGTGCGGGAGCGGTGAGTGCCGATGGGAGAGCCGCGTTCCGTCCGTGCCGGTATCGGTAGCGGCCCTCTCGCTGCTCGGCGGTTCTGAGCCGCCTCGAACTTCGTGTTTTACGTGGGCTGATGTGGGGGGAGGGGGGTGGAGATGACACGGGGTTTCGGTGGAAGCGTGCTCGTCTTTTGCATCCCGATCCAAGCCCTTGGTGGTAACCCCCCGCCCCGCTTGCGCTTTTGCTTAAAACGGGGGGAAGAAAATAATGCGGGAGCTCAGCGATAACGCGTGGACAACTTCTGACCGTCTGCGGTGAGGAGGTGTGCTGCGCTGCTTCAGAAAGGGCTGGCGGGGAGCAGATGGCTCCGAGTGTGTTTTCCTCCTCTCCTCTCCTCTCCCTCTCCCTCTCCCTCTCCCTCTCCCTCTCCCTCTCCCTCTCCCTCTCCCTCTCCCTCTCCCTCTTCCTCTCCTCTCCTCTCCCCGTGTGACAGCGGTTGGTAATGGGGTGATGCCAAAAGTGATGGCCCTGCTGGGTTCTGAGATGCTGCCGGCACTGCAGGAAGCGGAGAAAAGGGCTGAGGATTGAGAAATGCTCGGTAGTGGGAAATGCTGTTATTTGCACGGGCACGATGTGCTTGAGGGACCCGTGAACGTGAATGTTGAGATGAAGTTGGATGGAAAGAAGTGATGTTCGGCTGGAGGCTCACGGTGTCGTCTTGGGTAGATCTCCATGTGGGTCACTGGGAGCTCCTTAGTATAGTTTGTATCTCTGTGGCCATGGGGTCACTGGGGCTGGCCTGGGGCTCCTTGTGCTGCTGGGGGCCGTGGGTGTGCCACCTGATTCCTTCAGTGTGCTTTGTCTTTGCCTGCAAATAGAGGAACGGCACAGGTGCTGCGTTGTGTTGCACCGGCCATCTGTGCTGGCTGCGCTTCGGGTAACAGATGCTGTATCAGTAAATGCATGCAGTGTGTTTTACCAAGTTAAGAAATAAGCACTGAGCTCCTTGTTTAAAAGCTTCCTAGGCACCTTTAAAAGAACCGGAGATCTTTATATACCTCAAACAGCACGACTGTGCTGTTTAGGCTATTGTAATCTATCCTGAGCCTGTGGAGCACAGGTGTTATTTTAGCACATTTGGGTCCTTGTTTGCTTCAGTATTTCACTTTCTTTTCCACTTTTCCATACGATACATTTATGTTTATCCGCCCTTAAGCAAGAGGGAGTTGGGTTGGGAGAGTTTGTATTTTCTCACTGTCTTTCTTACAGGGTGGTCTGAGCATCGTTACCGTGAGAGCAGCACTCATTAAACCACCGCTGTTGATTGCAAGACAGCTGCCTCACAGCCCGTGTGCTTTCTCATGAGATGGACCAGCAGTGCTTCAGGTTGGTTGCACAGCTGTGCACCACAGCTGCAGGCCAGTCTTGTTGGCTGCACTGCTGTTAGGGCAGGCACAGCAGTTCTCAGGCTGCTGTATGGCTCAGCAGCCTTCCTCCTTTAAGTTCCTGTGCAGGGCAGCTGTTCGACACCTTGAAGTATGGGAGGGTTTGGGCTGTATCCCCTTTGAATGTTCCTGTTGTTCTGTAAACCTTTTACTTGTCGTGTACAGCATGTCAAGCTCTGTTTCCAAAATAATCTTCAGGGCGGGTTTAACATCAGCAGAGATCCTGCAGCTGGAAGTTGTATGGGATGTGCTGGGATGCGTCTTCTGTCATTACTGATGGTCCTGGAGAGGAGACTGTGCCGTGTCCTGGTACATGTTTGATTTTATTAATAAGAGCAAAGGGCCCTTGGGAGCTCTGTCAGGGTTACAAGAGCGATGTGATCGGAGCAGATGGGGAGATGGGAAAGAAATCAGAACAGAAGGTGGGTGTTGTAATTGTCGTGCTGAGTTCAGGGCTGACCGCAAGGCCTGGCCCTGCTCTGGATGCTGGGCTGTGTGTCAGAGAAGCACCTGCTTGCAAGTTGCTGCCTGAGCAGCGTGTGGGGCTCTGCAGCAGACCCAGCTCTTGCTGCCCATGCTGTGGTCAGGAGCAGCTCCCAGCATCACCGCTGGTTTTGGCACCTGGTTTTATTTTACTGCTGTCTGGACGCAGTCTAAAGGAAAACTAATCTGAAATGTAACGTGGTGCCCCACAGTTGAACGTGTCATAAATTGAACTCATGCATTATTAAAGAGTTCTAATGGGCCTGTTCTGCGTGGAGCTGAGTTTCTGAGTATCTGCCTGCGATGCTCGCTGAATGGGCTCAGCGCGGTCCTAGGGAGTGATTCAGATGTGGCTGTGGCTGATGTGATGCAGCAGAATTCCAGCGGAAGGAGAAGTGGCTGTGGCCACCCGGCTGCTGCCTGCAGGCTCTCTGCAGCTCTGCTCACAGCTCTCACGCATTTACCTCACTGCCCGTGCCCTGCAAACGCTCCATCCGCCTGCAGTCTTTGTCCTGTCCAGTAACTATTTCATTCTAGTGTCAAATCCTATGGGGGTTGTTATTATTTTTAAAGAGGCCGTATTTATTCCGAACTCTTTGCTAAGCCGTAGATATTGTTTAAATAAATGCATACAACAGATTGGAAGAATTGTGTGAGTCAGAGCTGCAGTTAGATGCTGCTGAGGCAGAGATTAGGAGAAGCCCTGCACCAGCAGTTTACTGAAGCATTTGTCCAGGATTTGTTTTCTACGTGTGGGGCGTATTTTTAAGATATGTGAGCAGTACTGTGCCTTCTATTTCCATTTACTTTCTGCAGGTGTAATGATTCCATTGATGAATCCTTTTGGCTGTCAAAACGTGTTGTGTTGATGTCTGCGGAGGATGGATGCCTTCAGGGACTGGAAGAATGAGTGGGAGATTGCCTTGCTGATAGGAGAAGGGGATGCCTTTGGACTGTGATTGGAATTGCAGCTTGCTGAGACTTCGCTTTCACAGGGAGCCACCAACTGATTGCCTCCAGTGCGAGAGCTCTGTGCACAGTGCCTGATTTGAGGCTGGTTTTGTGTGCTTTGTGCCAGAGAGGCAAAGCCCTGCGTGCTACTGGGGGATGCAGCAGTGCCCTAAAAATGCCCTTTTGCCTTTGTCTGCCGTTGACTCGCTGCCAAAGCAGCAAAGTGAAAGGATCTGGGCACAGACCTCGGGCTTGGTGTGCAGCGGTCACAGATCTGGTATCAGTGGTGACTTCTGGTAAAAGGGAAAAACAAAACTGGAAGTAAATTTACTGGGTAAGTCACTGCTTGCAGTGGAAGTTTATTGTCGCAGGGAAATGTTGGCATGACTCAGACGTGGATTTCACTGTCCCCTTTATGCCAGCTGTTAAAAAAAACAAACACGTTCAGTCCTTGAAACTGATAGGCCAAGGGGAAATGGTTTCAGACTTAAAAGAGGGGAGGTTTAGACCGGGTGTAAGGAAAACGTTGTTTGTAATAATGGCAGTGAGGCACTGGCACAGGCTGCCCAGAGAGGTGGTGGTACCCATCCCTACAGACCCCCAGGGTCAGGGGATGAGCTCTGAGCACCTGATGGAGCTGTGGGTGTCCCCACTCACTGCAGGGAGTGGGACCAGATGGCTTTCAGAGGTCCCTTCCAACTCAAACCTTTTTTGATTCGCATTACAATAGATTTTCTTTTTTGGAATGTAGAGTAATAATTGTCAGGAGAGGAGATCTCAGCAGGGAAAAGCATAAAACAAAGCTGCAAATCAGTTGGAGGCAGGGCGAGGTGCAAAATTCACCCAGGAACTGAGAAGTTTCTTCCTAGATTTCCTTGCTGTAGGAGTCATTGGAGCACAACTGAGAAAGAAACATACAACTATCGTGATAATCTCATTCTTGCCATACAAACGAGTTTTAATTGTGCTTCTTGAGGCTTCCATAGGTGGGCTGTAGTTACTCAGCTTCGCTCATTCATGGGGTGCATTTGAAATTGTTTCTCAGAGGACCATTTCCCTTTTCAGCCAACTTTTCACTAATGGCTCTGTCCCATGGTTGCCGCTGGCACTGCAGCTCTGCTCCCCTGGGCTCTTGGATTTCAGCAAGCAGCGAGCACTGCCTGCACATGGTATTGAGCATCCAGGTATCTTTGCACACCTCCGAGTCCTGTAATTTAGATCTGCATTCCATTATGCTGCACGAGGTTGCTTAAATATTTGATCATTCAACAGCGTTCGTGCATCTGCTGTGATATGTTCTGCTCATTTGGTACAGTTGGGCCAAGTTTGCTGCTGAGAGCTAAACGGTGGCAAAACAGCTTTCATACAACAGCAGGAAAGCCTTTGTGTAACCAAGTTACAGTGATATATGCTTTCCCTGTTAAACACGGGGATTAGTGTAAATGGACCCACATTAGTGTTTTGTTTGCAGTTGTCAAAAGCTCATTAATTTCAGGTTAAACTGCTTTGCTCACTGCTCCCAATTGCTTTTCAATCACAATGTGCTGCCTGGTCCCAGATGGGAGCCCTGACTACTCACACACAGCTCCTCCCGGCCCCCACGTTGCTGCTGGGGGGGATTAATCCTGGGAATGCAGTTCCTGGCACTCAGGTTCTGTGCTTAGTTCTTTATGAACACTTTGCTACTCATTCCGGCTTCATCTCCCAGTCTCCTCCACACCTGCAGGAGTGAGCTCCTTTCCCCACGTACTCCAAACCCTTCTGTACGGTGTGTTGTTTTGTTGCTGTTTTTGTGTTGTTTTTCTTTTTTTTTTTCCAGTGATACAACACGTAAGTACACAATTCATATTAGAATCACAGAATGGCCTGGGTTGAAAAGGACCACAACGATCATGTAGTTCCAACACCCTGCTGTGTGCAGGTCACCAACCAGCAGCCCAGGCTGCCCAGAGCCACATCCAGCCTGGCCTCGAATGCCTGCAGGGATGGGGCACCCACAGCCTCCTTGGGCAGCCTGTTCCAGGTTGCTGTTAGCTGCTGTGACCCACATCTGTATCACTGTTAAGGACTCAGCTGCTTGCAAGAGCAGCGCCTCTTTGGAAGCTGTTCAGTTTTCTGTGTCCTGTTCAGGTGCAGGTGGTGTTTTCCTGGCTGTCCCCTCTTATTGATGGTGCAGAGACCTCGTGGTCCTCCTAAGGCAGAGGTGGGGGTCAGGAGGAGCACTGCAGGGATGCTGTGAGGTGCTGCCGGTGCCCTCAGGTGCTCAGCGGGTTTTTTGAGAATGGTTTTGCTCGGAGCGTTCATATTTAAATGGGACTTAAAGCAGCTGGTTATGAAATGCTGAAAGCAGAGAGAAGATTATATTAGGAAATTCCCTCTAGTGGGAGGGCTGTAATTTTTTTATAGTGGGAATTATTCTGCTTGCGATATGAGATGAAAGGCACGTGGCACTGGCTCTTCCAGCAGTAGCAGAGCAAGAGAAAATTCAGCTCTTTCATCTAATCATAGAAGAATGCCATACTTTGAAAGGACCTTACGACCTCCCTTCCCCCTCCCCCAGCTCAGGATGCCCAGGGCCCAGCCGTGGCTGTGGGCACCCCCAGGGATGGGGCAGCACAGCTCTGGGAGCCGTGCCAGGGCTGCACCACTCTTTTTGAGAGGGTGCGTTTGCTCGTTGTGGCAAGGCAGGACCCTGAATTGTCCCTGTGGCTAAATAGGAAACCGCTGCTCCTGTGACCTGCTGTGTCTGTCCTCTACCAGGAGGAACTGCTCTGCCCCAGAGATGCCAGCATCAGGGGCAGGCCTGCTGTGTGAGGGGCCATCCTGCAGCACACAGAGCATCCCACCTGAAGGGGAGTGCAGGGAAAAAGCAGTGTTTGGTCAGCTTTGATGCTAGGAGCGCAGTCACAGCTCTGTGCTGTTTTTCAAGGGATGTTAGGCTTTCACTTGCCTTCCTACCTGCATTTAAATGCTGAGTTTAATGGCCTTCTACAGAACATCATCTCCTTGTCCAGTGCTTCCAGCTTGTTCTGCTGCAGCTTTGCTTACCACATGCTGGCCTGTGCCACTGCATACTCCAGTAGCTATCCTGTTGTTTTTGGCACCTCTGAAACTCTCCAGCAATGGTTGCCCAAGGAGGCTGTGGGTGCCCCATCCCTGCAGGCATCCAAGGCCAGGCTGGATGTGGCTCTGGGCAGCCTGGGCTGCTGGTTGGCGACCTGCACACAGCAGGGGGTTGGAACTGGATGAGCACTGTGGGCCTTTTCAACCCAGGCCGTTCTGTGATGCTGTGGTGTGGCTCACAGGCAGGCAGTGCAGTTGGTGGATCTCCAGTTATTCACTCAGCCTGGTGCTGAATGGGGCTCTCCAGCAGAGCTGTGCCACGCCTGTCTTGCTGCCCTCATCTCCTTGCATCTCATCTTGTGCTGAATGGGTCCACCAGGTTTTACTTTTTTATTTTTTTTCCCCTAAGCTGCTTGTAAGATACTGATCCCAAGTCAGTGAGTCAGAGGTGTGATATTTGTTTCCCCTACAACTCAGGCACCCAGCCCACAAGTGAGAAGCTGTGCCTTGTTGGCACCTTGTTGGCTTGCACGTTGGGTGTCAAATCCGTACAGCTGTCTGCAGAGGGCAGCTGTGTGACTGCATGGCTGATGATGGAGACATCGTGGCAAGCAGAGAGTTGAAGCCTCACAGAGCTCAAGTGGCTTTCAAGTACCTGGGCTGTAAGACACAAAACAGCATTGGTTGCTGGAGCAGTGTTTTCATATGGCCGTGGAATAGAGGCTTGGTAACAGTGGGCAGGCAGAGTGGCATCATGTGATGATGGATAGGTTAGGAAAATTTTGGTGGGATCAGTTTGAAAACATTTCTTTTATAAAGTTACCATGGGGAGAAATGTTTTTACCGTACTTTATTTAAAACAAAAATATGAAAACCCTCAGACTGAAAGGCTCGTCCTGCAAGGAATGAGGCACCTATTCTGGGATGCCTTAAAGATGCAAGGCTCAAGTGGTCTCTTCTTAAGCAGTGGACACATTGAAGCCTGGTACAGAATAGGCACTGAATCAAAGGGGTTTGCATGCATGGAGCTGGGGCCCAAGCTGGAGCAAGGATACCTGACACCCTGGCATTGCTGCCCAGAGCTGTGGGTGCCCCGTCCCTGGAGGTGCCCATGGCATGGACGTGGCCCTGGGCAGCCTGAGCTAGAGGAGCAGCCAGCCCACAGCAGGGGCGTTGGACCTGGATGATCGTTAATTTCCCTTCCAACCCGAGTCATTCTCTACAATTCTGTGATATTCAGCCTCCCTCTCAGCAGTGAGGTGATCCTCATAAGCGGAACGAAACGCTCTTCCTCAAAGCAGACTTTGTGTTGTACGCAGTGTGTATTGTGTTCTGCTCAGCCCCAGCTGCTGGTGGGATAGAGGGAGCTGTGCCTCAGCCTCACTACAGCGGGCCCTGCTCTGTTTGGCCTGTGTTTGTGTTTATGCATGCAGAGCTCCTGCTTCCCTTACGAGAAGCATGAGTTGCACTGGTTGTGTTCTGAGAGTGCTGCTTCTGCCATGATCAGGATGGAAATGTGGTTGGAGAAAGGTTCTCACTCCTAGATCTCAGTGCTCCTGCTAAAGCATTCATCAGCATTCAATAGTCTGCTCGATGCTGTGCTTTCCCAAGATTAATTTCATGTATTCATGTGTTTTCAAAGGCAAATTGTTTGTGAACATTGCAAAAATAAAGCCTCCAGGAATGTAGTTCTGTTGCTATTTTAGTACCACTGGAATTTTAAGAGCTTGTATTTCCCAGTGTATAAACTTTGGTATGTGCACCACCCAGCATTGTACCCATCACCCAACAAGCCGGCTTCCTTGAGCTCTCTCTTTATTCCTCAGAGAGACTCAAGCAGGGAAATGCAGACACCTGCAGTGGGCTTCTGCCCTGGGCCCATTTATTTATCCACTTGCTTGCATCTAGTCAACTCCGAATGTTGGTGAATGTGTATTTTATATATTCTATTTGTATCTATGCTTTTCCTTTCCCCCCAGCCGCAGGATACGTTCTGTTCTAACATCCTTGTATGCAGGCCCTGTGGAATCGCTGCTTACTCCTGTAGGAGTTTAAGGTCTCAGTGCTGGGCCAGCATCACATGGCTTTGTAAAACAGCTGGGGAAAACTGCAGTGGAAGTGGTTAGTGGGCCTTCCTGGTTCAGCATTTGGCATTGAAAGATCTGAATGCAGGGTCGTTGGCGCTTTGCTCTGGGGCTCTCTGTGGCTGCAAGGTTGCTACTGCAGGTTGGTGCAAGCAAGAGTGAAGAAAGCTGAATTGTTCAAGGACTGTTGTGTTTACTTGAGTAGGTTAAAGCAGAGATGACGGAAGCACATCTGTGGCCACGCAGCAGGCTGGTGCTCAGCCCCGAGCGCGGGACCACAAAACCCCGTTGTTCACGCAGTGCCTGACACTGGGGCTATTCAGGGCGCCATGCAGAGAGCCTGAGATCTTCCTCTGGGACAGAAACAACAAAGCTGGAGGGAAATGGCCATGCATGGCTATGCTTTGCTTCATCCTGCTGCAGCCAGGCAGCTGTGCAGGGATGTCCCCTCTGCTGTGTGCCATGGGCAGGTGACCTTGCCTTACGGCTGTCCTTTATGCGTATCCAACAGCAAGTGATTTTTATTTTTATTTTTTTAATTATTTTAATTTAATCCTTTAAGACTCATGAGGTCAGGAAGGAACAATGCTTTCTCTGAAGTAGCTGTCATTTTTTAATTTTTATTGTTTATTTTTATACTGTGTTGTATATGGTTGGATGGGGCTCTAGACACCCTGGTCTAGTATTAGATATGGAAGTTGGTGGCCCTGCCTTCAGCAAGGGGGTTGGGACTTCATGATCCTTGAGGTCCCTTCCAACCCAAGCCATTTTATGAATATAAATGCAGTTTCAAAATACAATCGTGACCACAAGTAGAAAGGAAAGGGAACTTTGGGGGCCAGTTTTGGTATGTAAAATGAGTAGTCAGAAATATCACACGGGTTGGAATGGCCTCAGGGATCACCGAGTTCCACCTCCTGCCAAAGGCGAGGTGGCTGACAGCTGGATTGAGTACTTATCAGATTGCCCAGTTGGATGATAGCTGATGTGCTTACCAAAGTGTTTAACAGGTTCTGATCTTTTTCAGATGGAAACAAAAGTCAGAGACCACAGAGGTACTTCTGTGATCTTCAACTCTGCTTAAGAACTCTTGTGGAAATCTGATAAAGCACGCAGGGTCTTTTTCCCATTGAGTTTTCTAGATTTTTGAGTCTCCTTGGAGACATGCAAACATTTGCATCACATATGTATTCTTTGTTCAGTTTTTCAATACTGAAAGTGTGTTAATTGCAACACGTGTTGTTTGGTAATATGAATTTGTGAAATACTGTGTCGTTAAAAGAATTTAATTTGTGGTAAATAAATCATCTAATTCAGTCTGATGTGCCAGGATTGTAAATGGCGGTCGTTGCTTGCAATAAAGTTTGTTTGCTGCTTATTGAGATGGTAACCAGTGGGATTTTAAAAGGTTTTTCTTCTTCATAGTCTATTTAATTATGGCTAAGCAAAGTGATTGAGCAGGGATGGTGTTTGTGGCAGCCATTCCCCAGAAGTGCTGGACCCCAAACAAGACATTTCTCTGTACTGAATCCCCACAGCCCCTTTTCCTTATGCGTTGCCTGACAGCTGCAGTTGGTTTTGGTCTGCTTGTTCTGCAGGGTGTGCAAGCAGGTATGGGAGAGGTTTGTGCTGCTGTGTCTTCCTGCAGTAGGGATGGACGTGTGAGGCATTGCCTGTTTATAAGGTTTCCTGAGTGCCAGAATCATTTGTGTGCTTTGTTTCCAAGCACACAAAGTCAGGACAATGGGGAGGGATATTGGTATTGGCCCTCTGGGACTTCAGCACTGGATTTTATTTTGGAAAGATCTTTTACTATTTCTGACTTGATATCCTGAGCAGGAAAGGAAAATTCCAAAGGAGAGCTTAGTTCCCAACACAGATCAAAGCAACTGATGTTGATTTAATGTCCTGCCAGAAGGTAAAACAGAAAGTGAGAAAGGAAAATAAGTTCTGCAAATAAGCAGCATTACAGGAGTATGGCTTCAGATTATAGACTTCCTTCAGAGTGTCCTGAGTGTCAGCCCAGGAGTTTCGACCAGATAAGATAAAGCTTTTCAGAACCAGCTTCAAATCTTTCACTTGCATCTGAATGAGGATTTCAGGCTGCAGTGGGACTATCCTGTGGTCCAGGGAATTGCATCCAGACTGCTTCTCCTTCCCCCCTTGGATAATACGATATGGAATTGTTCTGTGTGTATTTGTGTATATATATATATATATATAAAAGATGAATATTTTGAAAGTCTTGTTTCCTGCTACCTTGCTGTTGGTGTTGCAGCCCCTTGGGGTCAGCTTGTGCAGGAACTTTCTTCAGTTTTGAGTGAAGCACGAAGTGTGGTAACAAAGGTGTGTGTGCATGGCTCGAGTGCCAGAAGGACGAGGATGGCTGTCACATAGGAAATGATGACATCCTTTCTCATGGTCGTATGCAGAATTTGCCACGTAGCTGAAGCAGTCTTGTTGGCAGGCATAGGCTTTGCACGAGAGCTGCAGAAAGGTCCTGTCCTGGGCAGTAAGTGCAGAAAGAATGAGAGAGAGTAAGCAAATTCAGTGCTGCTGCACTTTGTTACATGCACAGGTGTACTTACTGCCATCAGAAAAGGGATGTTTTGTGTAACATCTCAAAAGGAACATAAGAAAATTGCAATGATTAGGGCAGTTTCACTTGCTAATTGTCCTCAGTGTCTAGCCTTTGTGCCATCAGTTCAGTTTGGAGCCCCTGGGGTGTTGTTCTGTTTTTCCACGGGGGTTGGGTTGGGGTAGATGACTTCTGCCAGTGGTTGGATGTATTGGTCTGATGCTAAAGGAGTGAAGGAAATGAGGAGCAGGAGAGCCTGTGCAGAATCTTCTAATCTGTCATCTCAGACCCCCACCCTCCAAGAATAAGGAAAGTTCAGAACCATCTGATGCATTTGGGTATATAATACAGTGCATGTATTCACTCATACGTTGGTGTGTCCATAAAAGCTTTGGAGAGCCATGCAGTTATAAGGCCTCTTGACTTAAACAATCAAACAAAAAAAAAACCAGTCCTGTTTTAGACTTCACTCTGAAGAAATGTGTATAAGGTACACACTGCAAGCTATGGGACTCTGGACGAGTCAGAGTACCCATCACTGTCCTCAGCCATGAGCAAATCCTTCAGGTCCCATGTGTGTATTTCTTGTGTGTTTTGGCTTGGAGCTGTATAACTCCATCCTCAAAGTTTGCAGAGCAGCGAGGCCCCATATGCAATCTCTTGTTGTTGAAAGGAGGTTTATCTGTTTTCATTTTGCTCTCCCACCGGTAGTTTTTGTTTTGCATCTGGATTTCTACTTGTTTGTCCAAGCTTCAAACACGAACATCTGACCTGCTTCTGGAACTGGTCGTAATACTTAAGGAGGAACGGCGTTCGCTGTTCCTGTTTGGATAACTGTATGGAAGGAGAACTCAAATAAATGCAATGTATACCAGTCTTTGTTTTTCATTGCCTGTGTGAAGCAAACAGCAGTTCTGAGCTTCTGCAAGAAGGCCTTGGGATGACAGCAGCCAAGCAAAAAGGTCAGGTCTCTGTGGAACTTATCCAGCATGTTTAAATCACAGAATCATAGAATGGGCTGGGTTAAAAAGGACCACAAACATCATCTGGTTTCAACCCCCCTGCTACGTGCAGGGTCGCCAGGCTGCCCAGAGCCAAGGAAGCTTTGTATAAATGCAAACATGAAATGCTCCCTGAGGGCAATAGCTTTTATTTATCCCTTCAGTGTGACAGAAAAGAAGCATGAAACCATCTTCTGCTCTTTGCAGCATTCCTGCAGCTCTGAGGTGGGTGCACAGGGCCTCCAAGGGAAGGTCCTCTCCTGCCGGGGCAGCACCTGAAGTTGGAAGTTTCTGTCCTAAGGCAGAGAAACAGCTCTCAGTGCATTTGTTCTTAAGCTCAAATGAAAAAAAAGGCCATAGGTTAGCTTAATGTCGAGGCTTAGTTGTAATGAAAAATGGCAATCTAGTAGGGGAAAAAACTTTTGTCTCCTGGGCTATGATGTCAGTGCAGCTATCCACTCATTATTATTTGAATCTTAATTATTGACGTTGGAATTTCTAAAAAGCTCTGCTAAAATGAAGATAAAGGTGATATTTAAATGCTCCCTGCTGCTGAGGTGTGTGATTGTGAGCATCCTGCTCTGATAAAACGCAGTGCTTCAACAACAGGAGCTCTGCAGCTGTCTCCGTTGCACTGTTGTACTTATCTGGATTTCAGAGGAGAAGAAAAATAGAAATAATCATCCCTTGGCTTGTGCTGTCGCATTTGGAATAGCGTTTCTGAAGCACTCTAGTGGAACGAGCGTGTTCTTTAGACAATATTTAGTGCAATTTGTCAAGTTGGTGAAGTAGAGTGGAATTAAATGGGCGGTGGAAGAGGGAATGGAAGGAAGTAAGTTGTTAACTGCTATCAGCGATCTGGCAGCGCGGCTCTGCTTCCAGGAGCAGCAGTGCTTTGGGATGGGCCTCTGTTAGCACAGGGGTTTCTGCCACTGCCAGTAACTGCTGTGCTCTGCAGCAATGATTCAGCATCTACCTGAGCACCGCTTGCAGGTGACTGCAGGACCTGTGAGTGGAGGCTGTGTTTGCACAGCTCAGCTGGGGATTTGCTTCCCGCAGACGAGTCCAGTCTGTTTGTCTTTCCTTTGCCTCCAGGAAGCTGTTATGTGAAAGAGTTTTTGGACAGGAAAAGTTATAAACTAAATAGAGAAGGCAAACAAAGGCTGAAGTAAATGAACGAAGAGTATTCCTGTTCTGTCATTTGGAATGAAGGATGCTGTGGTTCTACGGATGTCATCATCGAGTGTGAGTTCGTGAATAGGTTTCTGCCCATCCCCAGCTGCTGATGGATGCCCCTGAGCTGCCACTCACTGCTGATGTATAATGTTGTATTCTTCTGGGCTGTGAGTCACATCAGGGAAATGCTTCCTTCTGGAAGGATCCTGCTTTCGTATTGACCTTCTTTGTAACCTGGGTGTCTTCTTGGGCTGGTTTATAGCAAAGAGCAGTGCCAACATAAGTGGTGGTGTGGGGTGGGGTGGCTGAGATGGTTCTCTCTTGTTTTCTGTCCAAACTGAAGCTCGTGTGTGTACCCTATGAAGCACTTGGTGGTTTAATAGATCTATGGAGTAAAAATAAATCATAGAATAAAAAAGGAGTTGGTGAACCCAGAAAATGAATCGCATTGCCTGAATCCCAGTGTGATATCCAGAAACACCGTCTTATTTCCCAGTACTCTTCAAGCCTTCTTGTTCACATTTGGTCTCGGACATTTGTTTGTCATGCTTTTTGTGTTCATTAACATGCTGCATGCTTGTTTTCCCAGCGCTGCGAGCTGGGCTTCCTTTCAGCATAGCTTGGGAAAGCAGATCCCCTGTGGCCGTACGCTGCTTTAGATGGCCGCATCGCGGCCGGTGGTCACGTCTTAAGGATGCCACGCAAAGACAAAAGTAGAGAAACTGAAGAATAAGAATAATAGCCTTATTGCTGAGTCAGTGTGGAACACATGCTGGGGAGATGCTTGTCTGTAGAAGCAGGGATGGCTGTGCGGGAGCTGCCCTTTCCCTGGGCAGCGGTCCGAGGCGCCACCCGTCCTGCCCCTGGAGCACTCGGAGCTGGTGGTGCTCAATAACCCAAACCTAGGGCTTCTGCTGGTTGTTTCTCACCGATTGCCCTGTTTGAGAGCGTGCTCTTGTGCAGCTTAGTGCTTCGTTTGGCACTTTTCTGGTTGCCCCATGGGGACGTTATCATGATCGTAGCGATCCGTTCTGTTCTCAAACGCTAGCGTTATTTCTGGACAGAGCTGTTTTCGAGACATACATTGCTGCATATTGATGCAGGGCTTAGTCATCAAGCCTCCCTCCTGTTCATTTCCTAAATAACTGCTTAAAACTCTTCGATAGCAAGTAAATCTTTTGGTCTGTTTAAAAAAAATACAGGAAATGTCCTCTGCCCTCGGTGTCTGCCTCCTGTTGTGATCTTCAGCATTCCCATTTTTCCTCCGTTTGGGGTAAACCCCAAACTTACAAAGTGGAACCCGAAAGTGTTTGCCTCAACCCCCCCCCCCCCGGGTAGCTGGTATTTACATAAAACATGCTGACACCAGGTTGGGGAGATTGAGTAGGATGCTTTCTCAGCTGTTGAAATTTGCACATGAGATGGGAGATGTTTTGATTGAAATGGGTTAGCTGAATATCTCTGCCATTTATTCCCATGTGTCAGTATCAAAGCAGTGTTTCTCTAGGCATTTTGCCCACTTCCTTCTTTTTTGTTGTTGTTTTGTTCCTCTTCATTAGTTCTTAGATTTTTTTCTTTTTTCCATAAGGTTGGAATGTATTTATACTTTTCTCTTAATGGAGGCACTCAGTAGCTTAATGACATAAATACGTGTAAAATGCCTTTCAGATAGGAATGAAGATAACATTACCAATTTTAGATTTCCATTCCTTTTCAGTGGCATTTGTAAATTTCATTCTTTCATTCATCAGAAGAAGTAGGGGTGAGCCAGAAGAGACCTGCGAAAGCTAGGATCAGGAAAACCCATCTCATAAGCACATTGCTGAGAGGCTGGTGCAACTGCAAGAGTTTGGGTGCTGTTTTTTTTTTTTACCATGGGGCAGTTAACTTGGCACCTGGCCTGGTGGCTGCTGATGGCTCTCGCCTGTCTTAGAGGGGAAACACATCTTAGCCCAGGAGCTGGCAGGGCTTGTGGAGAGGACTTTAAACTGGATATGAGGTGGGAAGGGGATAAAACCAGGCCTGCTAGAGATAAGCCTAGGGGAATGATGATGGGACTGGGGTGAGGCAGGGGGCCCAGCTGAAGTGCATCTACATCAATGCACACAGCTTGGGCAATAAACAGGAGGAGCTGGAGGCCATATTTTGCAGCAGGCAAACTGTGAATTAGTTGCCATTATAGAAACATGGTGGGTTTGCTCTTGTGACTGGAGTGCTGCAGTGGGTGGCTATAAGCTCCTCAAAAGGGATAGGGAAGGAAGGAGGAGCAGTGGTGTGGCTCTCTATGCTAGAGAGTGTTTTGAAGTTATTGAGCTCGTAGCTGAGGATGATAATGTTGACTTTCTGTAGGTAAGGATTGGGGAGGGCCAACAAGGCAGACATGCTGGTAGGGGTCTGTTATAGGCTGCCTAACCAGGATGAAGGGACAGATGAGTTCTAGGAGCAGCTGGCAGAAGTTGCACGATCGCCGGCCCTTGTTCTCATGGGTGACTTCAACTTCTCTGATATATGCCAGAAATACAGTACAGCATAGAAGAAGCACTTTGGCCACAACAACCTCAGGTAACACTACAGCCTTGGGGCAGAGTGGAGGGAAGACTGTGTAGAGGGAATGGATGTGTGGTCTTTGGTCAATGCTTGGCTGAACGTGAGACAGCAGTGTGGCCAAGAAGGCCCATGGCATCCTGGCTTGTGTCAGAAATTGTGCTGCCAGCAGGAATGTGGACGTGATTTAGTGGGAAATATTGGTGATAGGTGGATGGTTGGATCTTGGAGGACTTTTCCCCCTTTGGTGGTTTTTATGGCTCTGCTTAATGGGTAATGCCTTCCTGCTCTAGGAATAGCAGAGGAGAGTACCATTATGATATCTATTTTATATTTGCACTTTTAACTTGTGATTTCTAGCATGAGGCCATTGCTGTGATAGCATATTGGCATATGGTTTGTTTGGTTTGTTTTTTGAGCTGTATTTAAAGAGTCTTCTCTTGAGGAAGTGAACTCCATCTTTTTAAATCAGTGCTGAAATGACTTTTAAGAAGTATAAAATAAGATCCTGTCTTTTTTTTTTATTCTTTTTTTCCTCCTTGTACTGGGAAAAACATTCCCTTTTCCATTTCTTTATTTTTATTTGCTCCATGTGGATGCTGATGCTTCTGGCCACTCAGAAACTAGAGCAAAACCTTTTTTTAGAAACTAGAGCAGAATTTTCATAATAAACCTGATCTCCTACAGATTCAGAGCCTCTTTAGGGGGAAGTGAGGGAAGGAGGCTGGAATTAGGGAGGGTTATAAGCAATGTAATTTCAAGGTTCTATATTCTGAAAAAGTCTCTGTGGATTCGGTGCTGCTGCTTGGATTAGGAGGCCCTTTAATTTGCTTTTAATTAAAGTGATTTTCATTTATTCTGTGCCTTCTTCAAAAGTCCCAAGGCACCTTACAAACTTGTGATTATATACAGAAAATGCAAAATGCATATTCATGCGGTGCTGAGGTTCCATGTTGAAGTGAAGGATGAAAATGAGTGTTTTACCTTCCTTTTTACTGTTAGTATTTTTATAACCTCAGTTCCCCTTTGTAGCACTATTTGTAGCAAATTTGATCCCAGAGACTGCAGTCCAAAATGCAAGCACTGACCTTCCATTAAGTATCTTATCCAAATCACGTATTTAAATAGCTTAAGTTTTGCAGCCTCACAAAGTTGGAGGAAAAAAAGATGTGAAAATGCTTTATTAAAAAAAAAATAAAAATGAAATGCATCCGTTGCAGAGAATCCCAAATAAAATGCAGTGAAGCAGTATATTGAACTGGAACTTGGCGGAAGCACAAGGCGCCTATGGAACCTTCATGGAAAGCAGAAGAGCTTGTCTTGGGTTTGTTCGTTGTGTTTTGGAAGAAGCAAAGGCTGCAATGACGGAGATGCTGGGACTTCTTTTCATGTTGCTGAGTTCAGACAGCCCTAAGTGAACATGGTGACATTTCCTAGCGGGGCTGCGGTTTGCTGGAGGCAGAAGTTTGCGATGCGTTGCTCAGTATGATTGTACATGTTCTCTGACTGTACGAGGACTTTGAGGTGCAGCAATTAAAGAGAAAAAATAGAACGAAGCCGTTAAAAGCGATGTAGGTGTCTTTATAATAAAATTGGGTCTTGAAGAAATGAGTCTCCTACAGTAGAAGAAAACTGGAGAATGCTGCTGGTTTGTAGAGGGCGAGAAATTTCACCGCTCAAGTTAGGGTAAGCAAAATGCCACTTTTAACATAACGCTGTTGTTTGAGGATGTTACACCCGAATTGTGAGCAGCATATTTCCTTATAAAGCGTTTTTTGTTTTCGAAATGAATACAGCAGTGTTCGTTTGTATGGAGGAGTTATTCATGGGGAACTTTCCCAGGATCTGGCAGTTGAAGAGAAGGCTGCGCTCAGCGCTTCGAGGAGGTTTTTCCCTTTGCTTGAGTTACACCAGCGTTCCAACCTCCCAAGAGCTGTTTGGTGGGTAGATTTAAGAATCTGATGCAAGTGCCTGTTTGCTGCATATAGCAGGTGCAGTCCTGGATGTGGCAGAGGCACTGCTGGTGGAGGCCAGAGTTGCATGGTGAGGACAGAGTGATCCCAGCGACCAGAGCACTTTGGTTTCCAGGATTTCCCTTCCTAACAGTTGAGTGATTTGATAATTACGGGCTTTTTGTTGTTGTTTGTGTTTTGTTCACCGTTATTTCCCAAACCTCTTCTCTGTCTGCTGCTCTGCAGTCAAAACCATGAAGCCTTCATGTTGTTTTCTGATAGAACCACTTCTGCTGGTCAGTGCAAGTGACTGAAGGTGTGGAATCAGTGATTTGGGGAAGCAGTGGTGAAAGTTGTCATAAGGCAAAGTGCCTCTTGAGGGCAGGTATGGGTCCTGCTCTCCCTCTTTTTTGGGGGGGAGGACAGCCAATTTCTGGTGGCTGAATCTTTTCTTTTAGGCAGGGAATGGCTGATTTCTGAGATGAAGCAGCTCACTGAGTTGGGCCTGATGCTCTTTGGGTTCCTACAAACATAGGTTAGGCAATAGGAAAGCTGTCAAGTAAAGGTCAAAAGAGCCTTTCATTTCTTTTTTTTTTCTGGTTTAGTTGACTCCATTTAACCTTGAGTTAGACATCTGACTGAATTACGAAAGGTGGTTGTGGCCGTCTTGTGAAACTGCTGTTCTCTGCTGCGCTGTAAACAGATCATAACAAGTGACTTCTTTGGGATTGCGTTCATCCGATGCTGGGAAACATGCTGTAGGGTGATTCCTTGTGAAACCTGGGGATGTTAAGGTGATGGACTTAGTGCCAGCTTATGCATTTAGGGTGAAACCATACGAATTGTGTGTTTTAAAGGACTTTGCCTGTCATCTGTATTGCATCCACTATGTTTCATTGTTCCGCTGAGGCACAGATGTCAGGGAAAGGACTGAATGGAGTTACGTAAACATGCAGATTGTTGCTCTGTTTGAAATTAGAATGAGCCTTTCTTGCTTTGGCTGTAAGGAGGTCATGGGGCTGGAAGCTGGAGTGAAGAGATGAACTGTAACGTCCTCACGTGCTTCAGGACAGAAGGTGTAGACAAAATTCATGCAGAGGCACTGGAACAGGTTGCCCAAGGAGGCTGTGGATGCCCCATTCCTGGAGATATTCAAGGCCAGGCTGGATGTGGCTCTGGGCAGCCTGGGCTGCTGGTTGGAGACTCTGCATATAGCAGGGGCTTGAAACCAGGTGATCATTGTCATCCTTTTCAACTCAGGCCATTCCATGATTCTATGAAACAGCGGGACAGTGCACAGACCAAGAGGACAGCCTTATCTGCGTCCCACAGCTGTTTCATCTGGGAAATCAGTCTATCCCTGTTTGAGAAAGACTCAGCCACAGAAATCAGTTGCCATCTGCCATGGTCAGCTTTTGTGGTCAACTTTAAAAGCACTTGTAGTGTTTCTTTCAGGTCTAGCCGTTAATTAATTGATGTCAGGTGGGTTGGTGTGCTTAGGGGAAGCCTCTGGGTGGCCTGTGCATACCTATTTTTTGGGGGTGGTGGTGGAGAGCCTTGTTAATGCATCCAGAAGTGCAGGGAGAGGAAACGGCACATTGGGATGGCTTGCACAGCTGTCAGCAAAAGCCTGTGTTGAGCTGCTCGTGCTCCTCCTGAATTGAGATGCAGTGACATTTGTGAGTTCGTGTTTCTTGAGCGCTTGTGGCAAATGGTCAAAATGCTGGCAATTGAGGTCTGCTAAAATAAATGCTGCTGCTCTTAAAGCGTTTCATATTCATCGAGAAGCATTTGTGCTGATTGTTTAAGATGCGGTGGGTGAGTTGGATGTTAGTTAACGTCCTCCTGATTTGGTATTCTGTATACATCCAAAACATCCTCGCAAACATCCTCTGTACATCAAAAACACAGAAGGCATGCACAGCCTGACCTTTGAACGCAGAGCTTTTTCCTGTTTATGTTGGCCAGGGCCCTTAGAAAAACTATTTATTCTGTCATGAAGAAAACTACCAAATAAGTTAACATCTGTGGAAGGCAGGTAGTGGAACTTGGCATGCTCTGCATGTCTGGAAGAGGCTGGGCCTTTCAGGAGATCCTTCAGGTTTTTGTGTGATAGCATCTTCTTATCATTGCAGCCACATGGCATCGGAATGAAATGACTGCTGCCACTCTTATCAGAGAGCAAGTGCTGAAATCACATTTGCACAGCAGCTGTTTCTCATTTAATCTGAGCAAGCAGGAGAGCGAAGTTCTGTATACATCACTTTCTGCTGGATGGTACTCAGCTGTAGGTTTGTGTGCCGTCTCCCTTTGGGTGACCTGGCTGATGGGGTGAAGTGCAAGCTCAGCAGGCTGGCAGATGGCTTGGCTGGGAGGGCAGGGCTGCTGTGCAGGGCTTGGAGGGTCTTGGGGAACCTCCTGGTGTTGGCCAGTGCCAAGTGTGAGGGCATGGAGGAAAGGCTGGAGCAGAGACAGGTGGCTGCAGGGTTGGGCTGAGATGCTTTCAGGTGCCTGAAGGGCAGCAGTGGAGGAAATCAGGGCAGGGACGAGTTGTAGCAAGAGAAATTGCAGCTGGTTGTGTGGTGGGAGGAAAATCCCCCATGAGAGCAGATGCTGCATGGAGCCCGTGGTCCTGCCAGGCTGCAGCATCCCTTGGTTGGAGAGCCACCAGTGCCTGTCCCACTGGGGTCTGTTATTGCTGATAATTGTGACCACTCTACGAGAATCTTTATCACTTATGTGCAGAGTTTGTACTGATGGAGTAGTTCAGCTTATCTCTGCAGATGTGTGTGCTGTTCTGTGGGGATGCGTGGCTTTAAAGCATTCTCTGCGTGTGGAAATACATTATTTTAAATTAATTTTCATGGATTGGATGTACTGCTATGCTGCTGTTTGAAGCTGTGCTGTCAGCTGGTATACTTCTGGAAATCAAAACCAATTCTACTGGTTCAGAGGAAAGCAAAATTTTGTTTGTGTTGACCAAAATATCCATCTTGCAGCAGTCTGGAGGGCAAAAGGAAAGTACTGTTTATCCCTGGAAAGGGGGGCTTTCTTGTAATGCAGATCTGATTACTGTTTGGTAAAGGCATCACGGCAGTCTGTAGTTTACGATTATTTAAATAAATGGAGAAGTAAATCAGTATTTCAGTGATAACAAGGTAACACATGAGAATACTGGTCAGTCATCCCGTCCTGTTTTCTGGGAAGAGCTCATCTTGATCCATCCCATTTAACACTACTTGTATTTATGAAATACCTTTTTATTTCTTTTCCTACCCCTATTATACCAGAACCAGTTTGTAAACGAAGTAAGATACATCTGTGATAGCTAACATGTAATTCTGCACTGTTCTGAATTCTCTGTACTGAAAGATAAGTGATTGGTTTTGGTCAAGCTGGTACAGTTTGTCTTACATTTCTGGAACCACAAAAGTAGATGAACTGTATTTTGCATATCTGAGTGAGGATGCATTAATTAAAAGTCACAAACTGTTAAAAGTCATGGATCGTTAACAACATTCTAAAGCTGAAGCAGAGATGGGTTTTCCTCTGCAGAACAGGAGGAAGCTCTGCAAGCTTCAAGTGTCAGCATGATTTATGTGGGTTTAGATATTAATAGAAAGAGGAGATTGGGAAACTGCACAGAGATAGGCAGATAATTATGTTCAGTGCTACGCTGTGCCCTGGGTGCTCAGCGTTGGCCTCCAGATCTGAGCCAAGGGCTGCTGCTCTGGGGGGTCCAGGAGGGCTCAAAGCTTTGGTTCTTCTAGGCTTTCTCCTGAGGCTCGAGTTCTCTGCTGCCTGTTCAGGGGCAGAGAGATCACAGAATCTTTGTGAGCTCTGTTCTACCTGGGCAGTTTGGAGATGGCTGGTTGGGCATACAGGTCGCGTTCTGTGTGTTTTACCAGCTTGCACTGAGTGTGATTGGATTGCATCATCTTTCCCCAGTTCTGATCAGGAAATGTTAAGTTTGACAAAACTTGAAATCTGCAGGCTTTGTCACCTCCCTATTTATCCTTCTTCCAGATCATTGAAGAATTCTTTTTAATTACATTGCCCAGATACCAGCACAGCTCCACATGAAACATCTCTGTGAAACCCCTAAGTAGTTAAAGCAGAAAAACTGAAGGGCAGAAGTGACCTGCTAGCAGGTCTTCACCCGTGCTTGAAAGCATGATGTAGTCAGGCACTTCAGTTGTATACTTCTCTAAGAAGATCCTTCGGATGTGTTTTCCATCGCAGTATTCATACTGATTGCTGTTTATGCAGCAAGGAGGAAAAAAATCCCATCCCACTGCTCTGTATGTTTTGTGTGCCTGTATGTTACTCCTTGAAGTGGGAGTCTTGCTTTGCTGTTGAAGAACCAAGATTCCTTCTTCGGAAAACATTGCCTGCAGGTCCATCTTTCTGCAGCTCAGAATCACTTTAAAGAAGGCGCTGCCTTATCTAGGTAACGTGTGTTGGGAAGTCATTTAGTGAGCAAATTGCCAGATAATTGCACTGGTGGTAATTGCATCTTAAATTGATCTGCTCTTTAGGAAAATGCTGAAAATGAATGGTTCTTCATCTTGATATGAAAATATTGGTTCTATTATATTAATTAGCATACTGTGGGATAGGAATTCTTTTTTTTTTTTGAAGGAAGATGCTTAAGCTGATCTGTTTTTATTTTTAGTGGATGCCTTTAGTTGGTTCCTCGGAACAATCAAAGCTCTCTTTGTATCTGTGTGTGAGAGAGAACAAAGTTACAGGACGTCAGTCAGTGAAACAGCAAAGATTTTTTGTAAAAACAGAACTCTTGAGCATCTCTCAGGATTTTGTGTAGCTCTGTCAACCCTGCTGTGGTTGTGCCTGCTTTGCCACTGACAGCACCATTCTGCTGTTGAATCTGCAATGAGAGCAGCAAGACGTTTGGATCAGCAACCTGACCAAGGCATGGCATCCCCGAGACCCAGAGAAGCGAGCAGTTGGGCTTACTGCTTCATGCATGCTTCCATGCAGTTTCAAAGCTTTCGTGGCTGTTTTGGGGATGACAGAAACTTTATTTTCAGTCACGGTAGGTTTCTGTTTCATAGGATGTTTATTATTTGGTTTGCTCTCCTCCCACAGATATGCTTTCTCTTTCCTTCTGAGCTGACCTACTCAGCCTGTGGAAGAAAGGTCCCTTGGAAGCCGTTGCCTTGTGACTGTGTTTGTTGGGTTTTGTCAGGGAAGCGTTTTTTATGGCAGAGTAGAAGTGAGAATATTGAGGTGACTACGGAAAGCATCCAGAAACTGACCCAAGTTTAGTTTCCATCACATTTCTTGGTAATCAGATATATAAACTCTTTTTAAAATATCATTTTATATCTTTACATCACTTATTCCTATGATACAGAGAAAAAAAAATAAGAGAGTGAAATGAGTGCAAAACCATTTGGAGCCTGGAAGTGAGTTACAACCCCATTGTTCTGTCTCTTTTTCCCCATACAGTGACTGTGGTGACCTTGCAGGGAATGTATGTGACGTATTTGAGTATAGGGGAGAAGAATTTAGTGTATGATTTCTTTTGAGAATTGCCCTGGTGCTACTTCTGATAAGGGTAAGATATGTCTTGCGAGACGGCTAACTTGTGCTAAGTTGTACGTTAATGGCTTCAGCTGGAAAATAAGATCATAAGCACAAAGTATGCATGCCACAGGGCAGGTTGCTGTACTGAATGTCTAATGTGATAGGAAAGAAAGGGATGTGCTTCAGACACATCCACAGAGCTGCTCGTAAACGTAGCCTGGTTCCGTCACTGCGGAGTGCTGTGTGTACAACCCCAGTAATTTGCTGTTGGAGAGCGTGTGGAATAGGGACAAGCTGGTGGTTATGTCTCAGAGGTTCAGCTGCTCAGTCTTTTTTAGACTTGACATTTCCATCCTCTTCCCTCCAAATGAGTTGTTTCCTACCCTTACGGGGGGAAAAAAAAAGCGTCTGGAGACAGAATTTTGAATTTAAGGTCATGCAGGTGAATTGCAGGAACCCCAATTCATTATTATTATTATTATTATTATTATTATTGGAGGGGAAAGAAGGGGACACACGAACAATGTGAGAGGTGCTAACCCAGTGTGAGGGAGTTGTGTCCTGGTTCTCCAAGCCTCGTATCCCCATAGTGCTGGGCAGCGGTACAGGGAAGAGGAGTTAAGAGCAATCCTGCAGTTTCGCATTCCTTTCTCTGTGTGACCATATGTAGGGTAGGATGTGGGGAGGACTGGATGCTGAATATTTCAATTTCTTTTATCATGAGTAGATGTCCTTTGTTGGATTAGTGGAATCAGAGAATGTCCCAAGTGGAAAGGACCCGTATGGATCGCCTAGTCCGGCTCATTGTTTCCCAATATAGAACTGTGTGTGCCCATTCCCAGGCTCTCAGTAGGGCTGCTCTGCTGAAAAAAGAGGAGATTTCAGTCTGTTGTACCTTCAGCCAGTGTTCAATCTGCCTGGAATTCCCTTTTCCAGTCACAGGAGGAAAATGTTAATGGCTTAGCGTGGCCACAGCCTCTTGTGTTGTTCCGTTGGATCCCTGGGATGAGCAGTTATCACATGCTACAGCTGCAAGCAAAATACTCAGAAACCAAATTTCCACGGCCAGGGGGAGGCTACACAAGTGTGTGCCCATAAGAAATAAAAGCTCACCCTTCCTTTGGCTGGCTTATCTGGAGAGAAGAGTTTGACACACAGCAGCGTTCAGGATATCTGGCAAAATGGGTCCCATGGGGCAGCGGTGCTGGTTCTTGAGTGGTTCTGCATTGGCTGCAAAACAGGTAAATATAAGGCAAATTAAATAATAATAATAATAATCAGTTTGTAATCTAGGCAATGTGTATGTGCTTGTAGATTTGTGTGCTCTTTGGGACTTGAGAAGGGAAGTAAGGATGTGGTGTGCCTCCCATTCGTAACCACGGTGTAACAAATTACTCAAAATGCAAGATGAAAATTAAAAGAAAAAAAATCCAAGTAAAATATTAGCACCAGAGTGTGTGTAAATGGTACTGCTTTCATTCTGAAGGTTTCTGACGTGCTATTTTAAACCTGTTTCATCAGAAAGTGTTATAAAAAGAAGAGAGATTGACTGCTGTTGTTTCATCTCTGAAGCTAGAAGTGTCATTTCGGTAATTCTGGGGTCGTTCTGTATCTGACAGACTTAAATTAAGTGTTTATGTCTCTGTAGCCTAAGGGAATCTCAGCTCATCTGCAGGTTTTACAGTTGCCTTATTAAAAAGTAGCTGTTTAATTAGCTGTGTCATCCTGGCGGTCTCCGTTTTCATGTCAGAAGTAATGGGAGCGCACCGTTCCAATCCATATAAACCCATCTCAATCCTCATAAAATGAGGCTTCCTGTGAAAGCTTCACCTTCTTCTCCATGCTTTATTTCATGGGCTGCGTGAAGTAAGGGAACTGAATGTGTATAGAGGAGCTGGCCGCCAAGCCTTGGGGATGTGGGATGGTTCTGCACCCAGCAGATGGCTCGGGTAGGCACATGGGTTGGGCCAGCTTCTTTCTTCAGAGATTGCCGTAATAAACATTGGGGCAGAAAAGAAAGGAATCTTAAAAATAATAATTCCTGTCCTTCAGAAAGCAGTGGGTTTTGGAATGGGAAGAACTTCCCTATGTCGTTATTTCAGTGGATGCTGCCAAGGGGAAATGGTTTGATGTTGAAGGAGGGAAAATTCAGGTTGGGCGTCAGGGGGAAGTTCTTTACTGTGAGAGCGGTGAGGTGCTGGAACAGCTGCCCAGAGAGGCTGCGGATGCCCCGTCCATCCCTGGAGGTGTTCAAGGCCAGGTTGGATGGGAGCCTGGGCAGCCTGGGCTGGTATTAAATGGGAGGTTGGTGGCCCTGCGTGCCTCAGGGGGTAGGAGCTTCATGATCCCTGAGGTCCCTTCCAACCCTGGCTGTTCTGTGTTTCTATGAAGGGGAGTGCGTGCCCACTGCCCGTTCCCCCATGCCAGGTTGCAGGTGCTGCTCTTGTGTTTTCTGCTCCTGTGTTTGTGGAAATAAAGCTTGCAGACTAGGAACTGAGTGTCCTGTCCCAGTGCTGGATTCTTATTTTTAAATTAACAAACTTTTTGATTTCCAGAATAGAAATTCAATTCTCTTTGATCGAGGATACAGTTTCAGTCCGAGATGTTATTCCCATAGTAATAACCCAAATTTGACCAGCAGGCATTTTCCACCAAAATGTATTTCGAGATGAAATTGCCCAACGTCTCAAAACATAATGGTCATATCTCTGACTTGCTGTGCATTTCACTCCAAAAGGGTTCCCAGCAGGACTGCTGTTGGTACATTCTGCTTGTGCTGTCTTTTAGAGACAGCTGTCAAGGATTGGTGGGAAAACACAATGACTCTTGTTTTAACCCTGTTCTTAAAGAAAAACATTTATTTGTCATGAATACAACTTGGAGACTAAGGAAGAGAAATAAGTGCTTTAAGAAATGCTCACAAAGTCATGTTTTTGTGAGCTATAGCAAATTCTGCTGTAAGTACTCAGAGAGGAGAAGCACTTGCTTGTGATAAATGTGTCCCAAGAGTATGTTCTGTATTATTACAGTTATTGTACTATTAATCATGGGCAAGTCCTTTTCTTCTGTTCCTTAGTAAGTGTGTTTGAGTGTAACCGTTTTCAAAAATAGCACTTCTTGAAAGGAATTTATAAAAATTGGAATGCTGACTGGCGGAGGATGTTCAGTGCTTTGTCAGGGGTTTAAAACCCACGTATACGTGGATGCCCCATCCCTGCAGGCTTTCAAGGCCAGGCTGGATATGGCTCTGGGCAGCCTGGGCTGCTGGTTGGTGACCTGCACATAGCAGGGGGTTGGAACCAGATGATCATCGTGGTCCTTTTCAACCCAGTCCTTTTTTGATTCTATGGTTATGATTCTACATCGTGCCAGCAGGAATTACAGATTTAAAACATGCTAAGTAATAAAATACCACTTTACTCTGCAGAATAAGTGACTGAATGCGTACTGCTGTTGACACCAAATGTTTGGGTTGTTTGTTTGTAGACAGCAGGACGGAGCACAGCGAAATTCCAGCTCAATCAGGCAACCTGTAGGAAAGCAGAAGATGGGTTTTGCCCCAAGCGTTGCCTCTTGCCATACTGTGGTTGGACTCGATGATCTCTTGAGGTCACTTCCAGCCCCTGCAATTCTGCGATTCCGTGGATGATGCCAGCTCAAGTTGTTGTGTATTTGCATGCTTTGTTGGTAATTAACATTGTCTATAACTGAGGAGAAGGGGGTTGTGCTAGTGGGAACATCAGGGCAAATTAAGTCAAGATCTGCTTGGGGAGCAATGGGATTTCATATCCCAGTGCATTGCAGTTGGTGTTCTGGAAAGCTCTGCCATCCTGACTGCAAGCCTCCATTTCTGCTTTGGAGGAGCCTCCTCATCACCTCTTGATTTATTTCTCATTGTGTTTTCTCAGTTACCACGCGTCTGCCAGTTCCTCTTCCTTCCATCTCAAGCGATGCTTTCATCCTTATTTTATTGCTTGAAATTTACTGCTTGAAATTATCTGCTCATTAAATGCTACGCTGCAGTTTTTTGATTGAAGCTCAGCCCCTACCAACCTCTTGTGTCCTCTAGAAAAAAATTCAGAAGGACTTTGGAGGGCTGTATCCATGCCTAAATAATGGCAAGGGGTAAACCTTCGCCCTCATCTGCTAACACTGCCATGGGAAGTTCTTGCACATTTGGTTGTTTTTCTCTCAAGTTGTTTTGTTCTGCCCTGTGGAGTGGGGAACCCAGAGATCCCAGGGAGCTCTAAGAGGGCACAGAGCTGCCCTGGGTTCTGTGCTGTACTTTTCCTTTGGTGTGTCCTTATGGTTTTGCTTGTGTGTGGTTGTGGCTGCATCTGAGAAACCATCTACTCCCACCCTGCGACAGCTTTTCATTGTCTTGTTTACATAGGTTGGAAGTGGGTTTTTCTCATTGCTTTAGCTCAGTCTCTTTGAACCATATGTGAAACCAATGAGGTGGTGGTTATTCAGAGCAATATGGTCAGGCCAAAAAGGGGCTGTATTAACAGGAAGGAAGAAGTGTCACAAACTGTGGAAAGCAAGAGCTTCCTGTGAAGCTAGGAAAGATATTTCAGCTATTAGAAAACAGCTCATTGGGCTTTATTGTCAGGGTTGGCAGTGTTGGAGCGTGTGTTTGCCATCAGCTCGGCTTGCAGGTGGAAACCTCTATGATTTCCAGCTGGCTGCTGTGTGCTGGCAGAGGGGCAGCAGCCCCAGAGCCTTCCCTTGGGCTGACTCAGCATTCACTTCATTTCCGTGCCGGTGATTCCTTTTCCTTTAGCTCCTTTTGTGGCTTTTGTTACGTTTTTATGGGTTTTTTTTCCCCGCTGCCATATGTTGTAACCCGTGACTGGAAGGTCAGATGGGTGTCTGTCTCAGCAGGTACTGGCAGCACGGTTCCTGTTTGGGTGGATAGGGAACGTCCTCCAGCAGATGGTCAGCTTCTGTCTTCAGTGCCTTGTGCACTGACACTGAAATGCTTCTGGTTGCTCTGAACTCAAGAAAAAGCGTGTTTCGGAAAGCTCTGGAGCTTAATTATTGCCTTTTCAGCATTAATACCTTGTTAACTTGGGATTCCTGTCGGAAATCTTCCCTCTTCTCATTGCACTGCCAGTGCGAGGTTTGCTGGATAACCACAGTAACGCAATTTCAGCCAACTTCAGCTAAATTGCTCTGACCTCTATTTTTCTTTAAAATATGAGCAGTAATGGGAGGGAAGCAGCTTTCTTCATTTTTATTCTTCGCCTGTCTGCTCAGCTCCCATCGCATTCGTATCCAAAGGGTGTTTGCTGTCCGTTTGGCTGTTGGGTGGCAGATTGATGGAAGGGACACGTTGCTGCACAGAGCTGCACGTGTGAAACAGTTCATTAGGAATATGTAATCAGGTTTGAGATGGTTAGTTATGCTCCGGATCGTTCTGTTGGTATCATATGGCTTTGCACTGTTACCAAAGGGATAGAACAAAATGGAAACGCAGCTTGCTGGGGGCTTTTCGTTGCTTTTTAAAATCAGCATTTTGAATTCTTTTGGTTTATGTGCCAGGACATGCTTACACGTTTATACATTTTCAGGAGATATCGGAGAAGTTGCCATTCTGATTTTCTTTCACGTAATAAAATGTCTGCTGTGCTGCTGTGAGCGCTTGGGACAGGTTGTGGTGGGGATGCAGTGGGGATCTGCACTCTGCTGCCCTTGCCTAGCACTGCACAGAAATGTGGCAGTGAATCAGCCCACGTTCTCCCCCTCTTCCACGAGGGATGAAGCATCCTTGCAGGTGGGAAACTGAAGTCTAACAAATAAAGGCATTTTAGTTTCATCTGTTTGGAGGTTTACGAAGTTGTTCCTATCTGGCGTGAGCTCTCACTGCTCTGTGCTGTAAGGTCAGAGGCTGCTTCTCAGCATTGCTGCTGTCCCTGGAGCACAGCATGCTGCTATGGAACAGCTGCTGCCTGGGAGCCACGGGTTCGTGCCATGGCCCAGCTGTGTCTTCCAGAGCTCTGCTGGGAGGGCTCTATGGCAACCAAGGGAAATACGGGCTCAAGAGCTCAAGTCTAGCAGCAGCCAAGAATTATTAATAATACCTGACTAATATCTGAAGGTTCCTTGTCACTGATACCCAGTGACAGTGACCATTTCTCTAGTACTTTGGAAAAGATGCTTATGGTTTTGCACTGCTGGCCCAATACTGATAAAATCAACCAAATAGAGAAGGAATGCAGCACTGGTTACATTTACAAAGCTGATAAGTGCAAGGTTAAAAGGTATAGAAATTCTGCTCCGATCTTCAGCTCTGTATATTGACCCATTTGAGTGTGTGTAAGGCTTCAAGTTGCACCAGGGGAGGTTCAGGTTGGGCATCAGGAAACATTTCTTCTCCATAAGAATAGTGAGGCACTGCCCAGGGAGTGGTGGAGTCACCAACCCCGGGGGTGTTCAAGGAACACGTAGGTGTTGTGCTGAGGGATGTGGTTTAGTGGGAAATGGTGGTGGCAGGTGGATGGTTGGACTGGAGGTCTGCTCCAACTTTGGTGATTCTGTGATTCTAAGGACATGCAAAAACCCAACAGAACACCTTGAATTCCATAATGGAAGGTTGACTTGCCATCTTTTATTCGTATTTAAAGACATTGGAAGAAGTGGCCATTCATCCATACGTTTTCTTCAGTGAGAAACGTGTTCTTAATACTGAGCTCCTCTGCTGTTCCTTGGGGCATCGGTTCCTTCTGGTTCTTTATGCACAGAATCTGCAAAATTAGTTATATGTCAGGAAGTTACTGAATTATTAAAACTATTGAAAAAAACCTTAAAGAAGATGTAAATAAGAAATGTAAATTTGATCATTAGAAAAGCAGTGTGCTGTTAAGTCAGAGCGTGTTTTGCACTAAATTTACATTTCATGTCCTCTTTAGCTAAGAAACTGAACTATTTAAGAAAATACCATATGATATTACATATGGCATTTTAATAACGCCTGTTTTACTTAGCTTTTGCTGAAGCAGTAAATGCAAAATGTAGAATTTCAAAGCAGCCTTACCATTTCCAATTAAAAGCTGGGTGAGCTCATCAATCTCCACCAGCAGGGAGCCAGGTGTCTGTGCGGTCAGTGGCTCTGGTTGGCATCCAGTGCTGCTTTTCTCTTTGATCTGGTTTGGGACAGCTGCCTTATTAAGCACTGGTTGAAGGGAAGATGAGTGATTTTTCAAGTGCAGTTCTCAATGAGTTGGCTACATTCAGGCTGCTGGCTGTGGCAGTGGATCTGCAGGCTGTGATGTACGAAGGGTCTGTTCAATTTATCTATTACAAAGTAAGTCTTAAGCATTTTAATTTGAGTATTTTACTCATTTAAAAGTGATTATTATTATTATTATTTTTTCTTCAAATCATAGCACTGCTTCTCTGAGTTGTTGTTGGTGCTTGAATGTATCTCTGGCTTTATGCAGAGTACTGGAGTGTTTCTGGTTGAAACCCTAAATATGTCAATATTGAGGTTCTTAAAGGCAGCGGAAGTTTCCTGATTAAAAATTTCCTAAGTACAGAGGTACCAAACTTCACACCTACAATACAGGATTGTTACCCTTTCCCAATTCTCCTTTATTCAAAGGCCAACTGCCCAGAGAGGCTGTGGATGCCCCATCCCTTTTTCAAGGCCAGGCTGGATGGGGCCCTGGGCAGCCTGGTCTGGTATTAGATATGGATGTTGGTGGCCCTGCGTGCAGCTGGCGGTTGGAGCTTCATGATCCTTGAGGTCCCTTCCAACCCAAGCCATTCTATGTGGTGCCCTGCTCATGCTTAAGGTATTTAGAAGTGAATATGAACCAGTTTTAAGTTGTAGGTGTGGACACTCATCTATGGGAAAACCTCTTTTCTCATAGGAACTTTAGAGTTGGAAGGTGCTTACTGAAATATTTTTACCTTCTACATCTGCGCTCCTTTTACTGCAGTGTGTAAACCCAATTTCCAAGATTAACTAGGAATTCAGGGAGATAATGAGCAGTTTTTATTTGGAAAAGACATAAGAATGTCTTTTTGTAACTGCAGTCCTAGGATTCTTTGTTTTGAGAGACGTATTTTGGTCCAATCCATCCATCTTTCCTAAGGTGGAGAACTTGGAGTTTGCAACAAAGAGCTGATCTCTCCTTCTTTCCTTCCACTATTGATGTTTGAGGACTGCAGTGGCTTTCCTCTATATATGCGTAGAAGAAATATTGCTCTTGGTTAGGTTAGCTCCATTTCTTTCCTGAGAATGGGGATGGCTTTTCTGACTGTACAGATAGGACAAGTATTATCTGTACATCATTTCAGTCAAACATATGATCGTAACTGTTCTCATCACCTCTGTGAGATTAGAACCAGGGATTAAGTTGCCTGAATTGCAAAGTAAACAGTTGCTCCAAATGCATGCTGGCAAATGGAAACCTGAAAATAGAGAACCGTGTGTTTCAGGTTTGCTGTGCTGTGGTTTGACTGAGCGCTGCATAACCTGTGGCTGTTGTGCAGCTGCAGAGGTTCAGCCTTGGCTGTTCTCCATTGTGTAAGCAGATAAAAAGTTCTATTTTCATGTCCAAAGTCAGTACAGCTGAACCCTACCTGGTGTTGCTGTATGCAGTCCTGTGTGGCTCCCTGTTGTTAATGGATAGAGAAGAACCTCTGTCTGCCCATGCAAAGGAGAGTTACCTAATGATTGCTGTGATCTTGGGCTGTGCTGCATCTGCTCGGGGCTCCAAGGGCGTTTAACAGATGTGTTAGAGGTACTTTTCAGGCTTCACTCGAGTCTTTTGAAGTATTATTTTTTATTTTTTTCAAAGAACAGTTCCCGAGTTAACATCAAAATGGAACATTTTTAGATCTTTTTGGACATATTGGAGAATGCTCTGTTAATTTGCCACTAAGTCCTCCTAAGTATTCGGGATTATCGTGTTGCCGATGAGCCTGTATTAAACACGCATCTAAAACAGCCCCCACTAATACTTAAAGCTATTTTAAATGCTGGGGGCTTAGATTTCAAGGGCTTTGCTGAGTTGGTTTGAAGAATTTCAATAAATATGAATTGGCTGTTCTGGCTTAAGTGGCTGGGAAAACAGCGTTGTGAATGGGTTGTAATCCCTTGGTTAACAAGAGTGGAGCAGAAAAGTATTACAGGCTTACCACATCCGTTGCCATAAGCATGCATGTGAGAAGCAAAGACTTCCATTTGGTACCTGTTGCATGTAGGCAGTGCCTGCTTTGGGGTACGTCTAATTGCATCCCAGCAGATAGTGTTCCAACCTGAAAGCATCTGCCAATTTTGTCAAGTTGTTCACGATAAAAATAGCTAAAGAATTTACATGTGGTCACAGTTAAGGTGACCGTGTTAGAGGATGCCAAGCCTCCTGCTCTGCTCTGAGCACTCATGGATTGCCTTGGTGCCACGAACTGCTTGCTTTCAGATGAGCAGGGTGTTTCATGTTGATTAAAGGAATGAGAGGTGATAGGAGTATACAGAGAGAAGGAAAAGACCTGAAAGTCTTAGAAATGACTGCTCCTGCCTCACGGCTGTGTTCTTTGACAGTTATTTATATATAAACACTGCTTGTTTTGCGTGTAGTTTTCATTTTTGTGAAGAACTGAGCCACAGATCTGTGCTGTGAGATCCGTGTGTGACATGTAAGCGTCCTGCTTTTTCCATGGCCGTGATAAAGCCCAAGTAACTCACGTCAAGATTCACATCTTTAGCGCTCTACATCTTGCAGCTGTTACATTTGGGATTCCGTTTAATTTCTTTGGGATTGATTTTTGTTTGTGCATTTGAGCTACGAATCCTTTTGATAAATAGTGAAGTACTGACAGTGATAAATGTTGCTTGGAATGGTGGCTTAGCTGAGATGCTGGGAGTTATCTCTGATCGCTGCAGTTCTGATTAAAGGATAAAATTGCACGTCACAGGTGTGCATCCAGACGAAGGGTCTGGGCCTCCCTTGAGGGGTAGGTGTGCACGTCTTGCTGCTCAGCATTCGAAGCCAACAGGATGTAAATACCCATGAAGGAAAATAAAAGTCAACTGTAAACCTGTCAGCTCGAAGGGGGCCGTCACACACCCACCCACTTCTCTGGATTGACTGGGGCTGGAAGCTTGGGGAGCTGGTGGCATTGCCATCCCTGGAGGTGTTCCAGAGAGGTGGAGATGTGACACTGAGGGATGTGGGCATGACGAGGATGGGCTGGGGAATCTGAGGGGTCTTTCCAACCCTAATGACCCTGTGGTTCCATTTAGGGACATGGGCAGTAGGAGTAGGTTGGGATCTCAGAGGGCTTTTCCAACCTGAAGGCTTGATGGTATGAAATGGATGGGTTGAGAAGGTGTCCAGGGACAATGGAGGAGCAGCCCAGGGATGAGAGCTGGGGCTGATGCCATGTGCTTACATGGGCTTTTCATGGGAAGGGTTTTTTTTGACCCACACCAGCTGTTAACGTAGGTGAGAATATGCCTTGCTTAAATGTTTTTGCTGCAGATAATACTTATTTATCCCAGGAAGCTCAAGCTGTTTTGACACTTCCGTAATTATAACCACAGTGGAGAGAGAGCTTATTTTCTAACTATAGTGGTGATATTTAATTTATAATTCTCTCCTCATGTTTGGGGCAAGAAAAGCTGAATTTGTGTTTGTGTTTCTGAAGTGGTGAATGTGACTGTGGAGTGTGTAGGCAGCGATGAAACTAATTTGTGGCTGTGGAGGCTGTGCATACATTTTATATACTTAACACTGTTCTCCTGTGCTACTGAAATACTGTGAGGATGAACTGAAGCTGGGGAGCTGTTGGCTTGGCTTCATGGGCAGCGAGGTGGCCTGAACAAGGGTGGGGATATGCCTCTATCTACCCAAATCTGCAGCTGTGCCTCTCTTTTGGAGTTCAGCCTTTGCATGGCCAGCGCCGTGCAAGCTTGGCTTCAGTGCTGCGTTGTGCGTCAGTGTTTTAGGCATAGCTTTCTGAAACAGCAGCACTTGCAGAAATGGCTGTCACTTAAAATTTGGCCACGTGCGTATGCAAATGCTCATTGTGCTCATTTTGTGTAAATCAGATTGGGATCTTCAGCAGTGCCAACAGAAGGGGTGCGTGCAGTGCGCTGTGTCTGCTATGGAGCTGCAGGAGGAGAGCAGTAGTAGGCTGCAGGAGCAGCTGTTACACAGCAAACCTTCAAGCCCCCCCCCCCCCAGGAGCACCTTTGTTTTTCTTATTATTGCTATTTAAATCTCTTGGATGGAGTGGTCTGGCAGGGTTGCGGAATGGCAGTCACACACCAAGGTGAAGGTAAACGTGTGGGTAACTGTAGGCTGTCAGTGCTTATAATTGCTCTTCCCCACCTTCTCCTTCGTGGACATGTGCCTTTCAGACGGTTTGCATCTTCTGACACAGTTTTGCCCTTTCTGGATGTGTCGTACCGTGCGCTGTCGTGGCAGTAGGAAGCATTAAATGGGCAAAAGTCAGCATAGCGTGTAAATCAGCGTTTTTGGAAGAAGGCCTAAACCAGGTTGTTTTCTCTGACTGTGCAGACAACTGAAGTCTTGGGAAGGCTCTGCAGTTATCTTGCATATTTATGAGGACGCAGCCTGCTTTTGCTAAAGCAGTGCAATGTGGGACTTGCACAGCCGTGAAGCTGCAGGCGCCTAATGCTGCAGATTTTGTTTGTGAAATCCCATAAATATGTGCTCGTTTTGTATACGTATATTTTTAAGCAGTGATGAGCAGCCTTGCTGATTTGTCCTTGCGGTTTTCAAAAAGAATCTTGCTACTGAAGTTGCAGCGTTGTTAGTTTGTAATCAGCACCGCAGTTGACCGGAATTCTGTATTATAGGTGGTTCTTTATGTGGCACCGAAGACAGAAAGGTCCTGATTGAAATCTTTAGACTCACATCAGCGACAAAGCCAACGAGGTGTCTGTGGGTGATGTCCCAAAGGCTGCTGCAGCTCTGCCAGAGATGTTGCTGCAGTTGGGGTGAGCAGCACGTGTGTTGGAGAGTGGGGGGAAGCCCTGACCTACATACGTGTTTATCCAAGAGCTATTGCATTACAGGGAGGCCTTTAAATCAAAGCCATCTTCATTGCAGCGCTCAGCCTCAGGAGGGTTTTGGTGATTTTTAGAGATTACAGGACCTGATAAAATTTGCATGGACTTCCTTTATTACACAGTTTTTTAACGTCTTTAATTCTCTTGCTATTTATCATTGTCTTTCCTGAGCGTGCATGTAGGTACAGAACCAATTTAAGAGTGCTCTGGGACAGTTTTACCTCATTTTCACTACTTTCTTTTATATTTCAGAGGATAACATTTTCCGTGTGGATCAGTTCAAATGTTTTTTTAATGAGGCTCCAGGAAATTCAGATTATTTTTTTCCTGCTAACAAGTGCAATTGATAATTCCGTATACTGCGAAGAGTGAAGTCTTTTTCTGGCTTCCTCACGTTTGCAAGTCGCATCTCTGGCATGCTCAAGAGGCTGCAGACATGCACCCTGGGAGGTTCCACAGAGCACATACCCAGCATTCTTGGAGGGCACCTTAAGGAGAAGTGTTTTAAAGAAGTGGTGGCGATTGAGGACGGGCAGGGCGCTGACTGGTGCGTGCCTGTGTTCCCTCTGCAGAATGGCAGTGTGAAAATGCACTGCTCTGGCTGAAGGTTCTGCTCCTATGTGGCTCAGGTGTTCCCAGCCATCGCTTTCCTGTGTCACAGTAATGCAGTAGGTGGCTCTTGAATATTTTTTGCTCCTTCTTTTAGGGGTGGGTGATAGAATTTTGGTTTAAGGAGTTGTAATGAGTGGAGTGAGGGATGCCAGGGTCCAGCAGGACGCCAGCTGGTGGGCTCGCAGGCACCCTGCTTTTGAAGCAGGATATCTTGTTGGCTTTTTTCCCCCTTCTTTTAAGACCAGATTGAGTAGAAAGGAGCTGGTCAGTGCAGACACTTTGTCATGGGGCATCCTATCATAGAATCACCAAGGTTTTGGAAAAGACCTCCAAGACCATCCAGTCCAACCATCCACCTGCCACCAATGTTCTCCACTAAACCATGTCCCTCAGTACAACACCTACGTGTTCTCTGAACACCTTGGTTGGTGACTCCACCGCTCCCTGGGCAGCGCATTCCAGCACCTGCCTGCTCTGTTGGAGAAGTTTCTCCTGCCTTCCAGCCTGAATCTGTCCTGGTACAACTTGAGGCGGTTCCTTCAACTCTTATCACTAATTATGTGGGAGTTCATCTGTCATTGTACAGCTTAATGGAGTAGAGGTGTATATCTGGGAACGTACGTTTTGTCCTTTCACTTTAAGGAGGAAAAAGTAAAAGCAGGGCAATTAACAGCAGTTAATCATGAACTGCTCATCATGAAGAAATCATGAACTTCAGGTGGTTCTCCAGCACTCACAGCACACTACATAGCTTGTGTTTTACTGCTCTGCTTTGTCTCTGCTTAATTACTGCCTGCTTAAGTTCTTGCAGATAAGAGGTGGAGGCTGTTAGAATTGGTGTGCGAGATGCTCAGATGCTGCTGCTGTGCTTTTTGGATGGAAAGAAGGTGGGGATGTATGGGAAGCTGCTTTGAGTCCGATGGTGACCCACGTGCTGTTTGTTGCAAGTTGTATTTGAGGACAGGTGTAAATCTGGCTTTTCAAAAGCCAAGGACCTGGAAGCAGGAGCGCCTGGAAGATGCTTGGAGTAACCAGCTGTCCATGCTTTGTGCTGTGGGAACTCTTTTCCACTTGCATGTTTAGGCAAATGTAAGGCTGGGTGGAAGTCATCTCTGTGTGAATCTGTGTCATCAGAGTGAGTTATCGGTGTTCAAAAAGGTTAAGAAATGAGAAGTTTAATGATGATCCAATAATGAATTTTATGTTTCCACTCAGAAATACAAAAAGGGAATCCAGCTGACATAAGGTAGATGTTAAGCAGGAAGAGTTATCTGTGTGGCTCTTGATGGCATGAAGGCTTGGGGATGGCAAGCAGACCTGGGAATTTGAAATGACACCAATTGTCCTTTGTGCATATGAGTGAATTTCTGATTCAGCTCCCTGGCTGTTGGGAAAGGGATCCTTAGGAGCTCTGCACCACCTCAGTGCTTGTTCCTGCTTATGGCCTCATAGAGCAGAAACACAGGTGTCTGTTTTTCCCTAAAAATACGTTTTAAAGGCTTGTTAAAATGCTGTAAGCTGATATCTGTTGGTCAGATTGGTCCTGCATACAAGCTTGCTGGATGTCCTGCATCCCTCCTCGTGAGCAGTGGCACAAAGAGGGATGTGTGAAGCAGGTTTCTGAATCACTGGGGAAACAGCTTTGGGGTAGCATTTGCTGTTTTGATAGGACTTCAGTGTAAGGTGCGGGTTTGGATGGCATTTCCTTGTTCTGATGCTGTGTTTCTCTTTTAGCAACACCTAGCAGGCTAATGGAAAGAACCTCATTCTGTTCAGAAGATGAATTCACTTTTTCCCCCACCCTGCCCTTTGCACAGGACGCTGCACCTCTACCCAGGACAGGTGTGCAGCAGCAGCTTCCTTATAGGCTGCTTTGTGCGGCAGTCGGAGGGTTGGTGTCAGTGCACTGGGGTCAGACAGCGCAGTGCTGGCTGGCTTCTCTCTTATGCCACCAAGTACTGAAGGGTTGTAGGGCTATAAAGCTGAGATGGGGCTGGCTGGGAGTACTCTTAAAGCTTCTTATTGTATTTAATAAACTCATTTTAAAACTTACAGAGACTTATCAGCAGTGTATATTGATAAAGAGTGCCTAACAGTGTGGTGTATTTCTGGACCCAAAGTCTTGTCCCTTCTCTGGGCTGCCTGTTTATCTGCCCCATCATGCAGACTCTCTGCTAACAGGACAGACAGCTGCTTCTGCCCCTGGCTGCTCCCTGACAGTCTTCTAAAGGCAATTAGTGCTGTGTGGTATGGATGCCTCTATGCAGGCAGCAGGGTCACAGCGTTTTGCAGAAGCATTGCACAACCTATTGGAATGTTGTGGTGATGCTTACTTGGACTGCACATCTAGGTTACCTGCGTAAATAGAGAAATCCCACTGATGCATTGCAGTTCTGTGCCATCTCCTTGCATTGCCACATGCTTAGGAGAGGGGAAGCGCTGCCTTAGCATCGCCCTGGGCGCTTCTCAGCGGCTGCTCCTATGGGGGTCAGCTGAGGGGTTGGAGGGGTTAATGCAGCACAGCACTGGGGCTTTGCATCAGTGGTGATGAGGCAGGGAGGAGGAAGAAGCTCCTGCAGCACGGGACAATTCTGCTGCAGCATTGCAGAGCTGCGTGCTCCTGCCACTGTCTGTTCCTACTCTGCAGCAGTATTTTGCTCTTGAGTTAACTTTTATTTCTTGTTGCTCTTTTATGATACAAATTCTTCTCTTTAGGACTAAGAGCAAAGAGTAATGTCCTTCCTTCCCCAGAAAACCTTAACTTGCCCTGAGAAAGTGATTCCTGCACTGCGGTGCTTGTGTCCCCGAGCACAGCACACAAACTAAGCTGCAGGCTTGGGTCTTGGGTTTTACATTTCAAACATCTCAGAGGCTTGCTAGTTTAGTCTGAATTGCAAATGCACGGCTCTGTTTATTTTTTGAGGCTCTAGTCTGTAGAGAACTTGAGCATCCCTAGATATTTGCATTGGGGATGATCTCTCTGGGAGAAATGGCCTATTAGTGGGCAAAAGGACTTAGTAACAGATGAGAAATTCAAATGTGTTTAATGTCCCAAAGCCTGATTTTTAAACCAAGGCTGCTGCTATTTGTCATAAATTAAGCTATATAAAGTAAATACATCTGCTGTCTCGGGGAATGGCACAGGGAAAGAGAAATACTGAACGCTGCCTGCAGCTGCCCTGGTGCCAAGGGAGCAGCCCAGCCATCGCTGTGACTTAGAACAGGGGAGCTGGAGGACCCCAAGCTACTGCCTGTCCCCATTGCAGCTGTGTGTCCCACTACAGCTGTGTCTTTCACGTAAATAATTGGAGGAGCAGGTTTGCTACATGCCCAGCCAGCACCTAACTACAGCAACAGCTGTTGGATGAATCCCTGTGCACGCTGCTGCCTTGTTAAGGTACGACAGCAGTCACAAAGCAGGTGTTAGGTGGAATTGTCTGGATCACAAGTTCAGCATCTGGCACAGCCTGCTCCATTGCCTTTGTCACTGCTCCTTATGCATCTCAATTGGCAGACAGCGCTGCTGGTTGGTGGAGAGTCTTGGTGTTGGGGTGCGAGCTGTGAGTGCTGCATCCAGCCTGCTGGGCACCACTGGGGGACCTTCCTGCATCCCTGCTGCACCCGGAGGTCTGCATTTGCTGGATGAGACGTTGAGTCACAGAGTTATCGCTTTTTAATGGGAGCTGAGAAGAGCGCATCTGGAGAAGGGCAGCGGAGCTGTGCAGGTTGTGGAGCAGAAGTCTTGTGGTCAGATTTTCAAGCCTTTCTGGGTTCGATAGTTCTGAGCCATAAAGTTGCCACCTAACTTTTTCTGTCATGTTTTCTTGCTGCATTATGAGTGAAGTCCCAAGTATGCAGATGTGGTGTTCTCCTTATCTGGACTCTTTGAATATGCAGACTGAGCATATACTTTTGCTTTTGGTGTTTTGTTTTCTTTTTCTTCCTCCTCTCCCTTCCTCCAAAATAAGATACCTTGCTGTTGAAACACAAGGGTTTAATCTGGTCGTTGTGCTGCATATAGTTCTCCCATACACGTCTTCCATTGTATGTAATTAGTTTCAGTTCTCAAGGACTGATTTTAAATATTCATATGGATCTAGTACAAGGGAGCATCTGTGTGATGATATGTTTTCTGCATCTGAAGAATAAAAGGACCACTGGGATGGAACAAAAGGCAACTTCTCAAGTTAATTGTAAGATTTTATTGGTGTTTCACTCTGCTGCTCCAGGGTTTCTTCTGTGAATCGATTGCACGCTGCCTAATTTATGTATGAACTCTGTCTGAAAGGCGTTGCAAATTGATTTGCTGACAACGCGTGGGGAAAGGTGACCCTAATTTGTCACTTCAATCTCCTGTACAGGCCTATAGGGAAGAAAGAGATACTAGAAGTTGCAGAAATGTAAATGCAAATTTTTGTGCTTGCTGCAAAGGGTCTGCATGTGTATTCAGTAAGGCATAATGAAGTTGGGATGTGGGTAGCAACTGCTTGGTATTATAGGAGGTGTTAATGTGACTTTGAAATGAGTCCAGGTGTTTGTCTTGCAGTATTTGTTCCTGTAAGAGTTTTTTACAGACATCCAACCTTGCTTGCTGCTCTGAAGGGGCTGGTCCTTTCTTTCTCCATGTTTCTGTGCTCGTGAGCTTACTCCTCTTGTGGTAAAATGGTATGTATTCAAATCAGAACCTTGCTGCAGAGATCTTTATTTATCTAAAATTAGACCCAGAAGGATAGGCAGTGAATATTGATGCAGCAAGAGACACACATTTGGGTATGGAATAGGGCTGTGAAATGGCTGTGGCGTAGACTGAACAGTAGACAGCAGCTACTGTTTAAAATAATCCAGTGTTTTTCCTTCTACCTTCACTTTTGTATTTTCCCATGCTTGCATCTCAACTCAGAACTCCGTGGCAGGGCCCTGCTGTGGGTACAGGGCTGTTCTGGTGCTGACAGCACTGTTGGCCAGGGTTACAGCTGCTCCTCGCCCTGGGGCTGCCTGGGGTTTTCACTTGAAAACTCATTATCTAGATGTGGTTTGTGGCGTGCTGAGCATCCCAAAACTTGAACTGCTCTCTTAAGGTTTGGCCTTTAGAGGGTGGAGGACTTGTACTGGTAGCAGAGGGAATGATGGCACAAGTGATGCCAAAGGGGTTTTATAAACCTTCTCTGTTAAAAATAAGATGAGGCCTTTCTTCCACCTGTCTTTAGGTAGGTTTGCTCCTCTATGCTCCAAAAGCCGAGGTTATTGGTGTTCATCAAAATGCTCTCTTGTGCAAGCAAGCACAGGACAAGCAAGGGCTGGCTCTTGGCTTTTCTGTATATAAAATTGCTCTTGGTGAGGCATTTCTGTACAAGCCCAGCGTGGTGCTTAGCTCAGTAAAAACCGGACCTGCACTGCAGAAAAAAACTGTTGTGGCTGAGCATGTCACCAGCAGGGAGGTGGCGATAGTGGTGCTGCAGAAAAGGGAACAAGCCCAAACAGTCGGAGTGAGAAAGTTGCAATAAGCTGGATGACATGGAAGCAGTGCAGCTGTAAACACCTCAGGTGGCTGATCCAGCTTTCGTTGGCTTGGGAAGTTTTTCTCCAGCTGTTACGGTGCTTTGCCTGGGTGTAGGCAGTGCTGTGGTGATGGTGAGCAGGGGAGGGTCCTGGGTGGCTGCTGGGGTGGGCTCAGGGGATGCAGTGATGGCGTGGAGGGCTGCTAGTTGGCTGCACAGCCCCTGCAGCCGTAGTGCAGAGGAGCGCGGCCTGTTTTGGAGCTGGCAGTTCGGGTCAGGATTGCTGCAGTATGAAGAGTCTGTGCTGAGTTGCTGCTTGGGGGAAAGGGCTGCAAATTCCTGCTCAGGAGAGGACCAACGTCTCTCCCTGTGTCTGAAAAGAGAAGAAGTGACTTCTTGTGAAGTTTCTGGTTTCTGAGAGACTTCTGTTTTTGTGGAGTTGACGTTGCTCGGCTCCTTTGCAGCCTCTCAAGGCTCCTGGGAGTGTTTTGCTGTAGCTGTCACTGAGAGAAGCCATTTTCCTGGGGCTTTGGATGGGAACGCTGGCAGCAGGTGAAGGGCTGGCTCCTGGCAGCTCCTCCCATGTGTCCCAGCATGGCAACTCACTGCTGCATGGATGGGACGAGGCAGAGTTTCAAGGAAGATGGATGTTTTCTCACACCCGTGGGCTGTGTGAAATTCACGTTGCAGACCAGACTGAGGCCCGTAGGGGCTGCCTGGGAGCTTGTGGGGCCACGAATTGTTGGTCAGAGCACAGAGGGTGTTGTATGGGGAGCAGTCTGCTTACCTTTGTTTGCAACCTAGTGCTGAGGACCTGCTTTAGCATGGGGTTGGACTTGATGGTCCCCAGAGGTCCTTCATCCTGCTGTGATTCTGTGAGCCCCCAACAATGAAATAGGAGGAATTTTAGGAGGAAGTTCTTCACCCAGAGGGCGGTGAGGCACTGGCACAGGTTGCCCAAGGAGGCTGTGGATGCCCCATCCCTGCAGGCATTCAAGGCCAGGCTGGATGTGGCTCTGGGCAGCCTGGGCTGCTGGTTGGTGACCTGCACACAGCAGGGGGTTGGGGCTGGGTGAGCGCTGTGGGCCTTTTCAACACAGGCTTTTCTCTGATTCTATGAAATAGCATAATGCCTTAGAAGCAGTTGGACAGATGGGTAAGAAATGCCACGATGTGCTGTGTAGCATCAATCCTGTGGTTCCTGTAGGTGCTGTAGTGAGGTTTTGGCCTGGTCTCAGGCATTGCTTTCTGAGAAGCAAGACAAGCAATAATAGTGTGATGGCACCGTGCTTTGAGAGCAGCAATTAACCCTACAAGGAAAGGCAGATGAGGGCTGGGCTGCAGAGCTGAGGGCTCATGTTGTGGTTGGGATTCAGATGCACACTTCAGACCGACTTGTTATAGAGTCAGAGGTGATCTGCCATGGATCTGCTGCAAAGAAGCCCAGCTGTACTATTCAACTCTTTCAAAGCCAGAATGGTTATATTTAGATTTTAATCCTCTTGCAAACCAGTGTAAGATGTGACTCATTGCACTAATTGCACTGAAATTGTGGGACTTTACACTTAGTCTTAGATAGGAGTTGCTTAAACTTCCTCCTTTGTGTCTCAGGCCTCCATTTGTGACTTAATGGATACGAATATTTAAAAATTATTAGGGGATTTTTAATTGACATAGATATGTCGGGTTTCTTTTTGCTTGCTTGGCTTATTTATTTTTTATAATGGGAAGATCTACAGGAATTGCATTTGAAGTTTTTGAGGCTATTTAAACACTTGTTTGTATATCAGGTAAGCAGACTGCAAGGTGTTACCCTCAGTGCGTTAACGTTGGGTCAGCAGGCACACGGTTTCATGTTTGGGTGCTGCTGTGTGGAGCCAGGAGTTGGACTTGGTTGACCTCGGTGGTCTCTCCCAGGTTGGGACATTGTGTGGTTTTGGAGCTTTGGGAGAAAGCATTAATGCTTATCACAGCTATAAGCAATGTCACAGCTACAAACTGCCTTAGCGGCTGCGTCATCATATGGCAGAGTGTTTTATAAGCTGCAACTGTTTGCTGACTTCATCTTGATTATTGATACCTCATATATTAATTATTACCACGTCTTGAATGTATCATAATTTTCCAAAATTAAGGCCGCAGCAACAGTTTCTGTTCTTGGTTTTAAACGCTAGATCTAAAGCAGTCATCTTTATATAATTCATCACATATCTTTGGAATGCTTTCCATCCAGTTCTGGTGAGGAGCAAAACCAAAAAAGTCAAGCAATTAAAAAATAAATAAAAATGTGAATGGACTATATGCTGGTCTATCAGGCTCCGTTATTCTAAATAAAAATGTATTTTATTTGGCGAATTGCTACCTTGCCTCGCTCGGTTGCTCACATGTATGTGGCTACTTAAATTTGTAGTCTTTAACCTGATTCTTTCAGTCTGCTTTAAAAGCCCAGTATTGCACCTATTCTAGGCACATCAGGAGCTGTTATGGTCAGAAGTGATTTTGTGAGCAGTTGTATTAAGTTATATCTGTTACTACACGCTAGGTATTTATTCTCTCCATTCTTCTGCTGTTTCTGAAGAGCTCTGTAGCGTTATCTGTATTTAGATATATACAACAGAAATGATGAGTGTGCTGTGGGCAGCCCCGTCCTAGAACAGGCAGGTTTTTAGGGTGAAATTGTTTGGAAGTTGGTGCTGAGGAGCAGCAGAGGGCAGAGCCTTGCTGTGCTGTGCTGGGTGTGTGCAGCTGCGCTCCTGCTGGACATCATCACCGCTTTGTCTGGCACTTTAAAAAGGAGCTTAGTGACACAAAGTGAGGGCTGGGAAGGAAATTCAAGGCGCTCTGGGTAGCTCAGGTGGCTGATTTTGGTTCATAGTGCAGTCTTTAACTGTGCTTTCTTTTCTTTGCTTCTGGGTGTTATTACAGCAAGAGAGAGGATCCAGCTCCATCAGCTCGTGCAGGACTTAGCAAGCACCTCTGTGCTGCTGCACTGCCTGCATGAGGAGCTCGGTGTCTGTACGTGTATGCTGCATAGATGTTACTGTATTTGAGTATCTGAAGACATTTCCTTATATTTCCAATGTTGTGCATTTCTTCCCCCCTCTGCTGGGATCAACGTGAGCTGCTGCTGACAGCCAGATGTTGCTTCCAGTTTTGAGGCAGCCTGTCTGTCAAATGCATACAAAGCCAAACGCATGCAAAACCCTTCTCAAGTCCTTCTCTTCTGGGATTTTAGGATATCTTAATTGTCTGAGCCAGATTGAATCACAAGGATTCACAAAAAAAAAAAAAAAGAGGGAAAGGTACCTGATGACTTTATTTTCTTTTTCCAAATTCTTGGTTTTTAAGGCAGATCAAAACATTCAACTGCTGTCAAGCTGCTTGAAATTGTCTTTTGGTGCTTCAGGTGTAACCACAGGTTAAGCAGCAGCATTTGAAGATACCCCAAATAAGAAGAGCATCTTGGAGCCACAGCTTTAGAGTTCGCCTTCACCCAGATCCCTGCTTCCCTTGCCTTCAAATCCTTGGCGGTGGGTTTCAAAGCAAGTTCTGTATTCTTCGCCTGGAATACCCTGGCATTTAGCAAGCACTTCATCTGTTCTACTTGCACACAGTAGGTGTGTAAGTGAAGATGTAGCTGGGTGCTGCCCAAGGTGGGTGCTCTGCCCTCCAAAGCACTGGGCTGGCCTGGGGCTTTGGGCTGGATGTACTGAGCTACTGGTGCCTAAGGCTGCAGAATCTATTTAGCACCAAGCTGAAGAGTTGCTGTGTGATACTAAAGCCTGGGGAGAAATATAGTCTCTACACCATCCTCCTTGTTGGATGGGAAGTTTTGCTGTTTTGGTTCCACTCTGGGAAGATGCAGGCGCTGTGGAGGAGCTCATGCATCGAGTTAGACTGAGTGCTGGGCAGGGCTGTGTCACTGCAGGGTTCTGAGCCAGACTGATGTTGGGATGGCATCTTCGTGTCAGGCATGGCAGGGTTTGTGTTTGCTGTGCAGTTTTACAGTGATTTTTTTTATCTTGCTATTGAGTGGGATGTGGAATCATTTTTCTATAACAGTGCAGACTGTGAGAATTGTGATTGTTGCAGGAGTTGCTGTCAGGCTTCTGCCTTTTTGAAGCTTCAACTCATCAGGAATAGCTCATAACCCTGTAATACAAGAACGTGATTCCACAGCATTAGAGCTGAAGTGCCTGAGCTGAATACCCATGAAATAAGGAGTGGATGTAGAGGCACACCAGCAGACAGAAGTGCAGTTCCCAAAGCAGCCCCTGTTGCTTCTTGCAGGCAGGAGATGGCTTTGTGCCTTGGCAGCCTTGGGCTGCCTGGAAGCCCTGTGCTAATGGCAGTGAGCACCTCACTCCCCTATTTCTACCTTTCTGATTTTATCAGCAAGGGGTTTATTTGTTGTACGTGGTTTCTTGTCTAACAGTGCCTTTCTATTTCCCTATCTTTTCCAGAGATGAGTTTTGTTTTTGCTGTTTTTTAACAGTGTATCACAACACTGCACCTCCTTGAGAAAAGGAGGCTTTGCTCTATGGGAGCTGAGTTTTGGCATCAGAAAATGCTGTAGCTGAGGTCCTGCAGTAACCGTATGTCACTGAGCTTATGGAGGAGATAAATATGCTGTAAAGTGTTCCATATTGTTATGTATTGTCTGCAGAGTGCAATGCCTGGGCACATGGAGCTCAGTCTCCTGCATGTGCCCCTACATTTGCTGTCAGCTTTGATCCTTCCTCCTTCCACAAGCAGCAGTGCAAAGCACTCAATCATAGCTTCAGACAAAGGGGAGATCCCAGAATTTTCATTGTTGTGTAGATGCGTTTATTTCTGATAAATCTGGGGGCCTTGAATGTGTAACCAGGTCGCATTTCCAAGAGGACAGATGCAAGGTGTCTGACACAGTGAGTGCATCCATACAGTACCAGCAGTGCTGTGAGGGGTGTAAGGTGTCCAATCTGCTGATATGGCATCAGAGAATCATTGAGGTTGGATGGAAAAGCCAGAAGCTGTCTGTGTTCTGGGGCTTGAGGCTTGGGATTTTACCCATTTTGTGTTGAAAGGAGGGATTCTATCACAGTTGTTGTAATGACCGCGAAGTTCCTGTGTGTGTTTTCAGTCTGTTGTTAAGCAATGCTATATAATATCCTGTGGAAATTGTACTATTAAATATACTACACTGATAACATCGGGAGCTTTGTTGCACAGTATTACTGTTGCTTTAATTTTGGCCATGGATGGAGAACCACTGCCTGACCACGTTCTGCTGTCTGTGCAATACAGCGCACAGGGCTCAGGGGGTTTTGCCAAAGACACCACAAAAATCAGGCAAGGCTGCCCCTGCTGGCTGAGGTGCCTTTGTAATTCACCTGTTCTTTAGGGGCTGGGTAGCTGGGCTTGTTTAGCTTGGAGAAGAGAAGGCTCCAGGGAGACCTCATTGTGGCCTCCCAGTACTTGAAGGGAGCGTAAAAACAGGAGGGGGAACGGCTGTTTGTGAGGGTGGGTGGTGGTAGGACAAGGGGGAATGGTTTTAAAGTGAGGCACGGGAGGTTTAGGTAGGATATGAGGAAGTTTTTCAGCCAGGGGGTGGTGAGGCACTGGCACAGGTTGCCCAAGGAGGCTGTGGGTGCCCCATCCCTGCAGGCATTCAGCGCCAGGCTGGATGTGGCTCTGGGCAGCCTGGGCTGCTGGTTGGTGACCTGCACACAGCAGGGGGTTGGAAGCAGATGAGCATTGAGCTCCTTTTCGGCTCAGGCCATTCTATGATGCTGTGGTACTCAGGGAATTATTTTCTGATCTCACAAAGCATGAAGTGTTGTGTAGTTGGAAGGCTCCGCTGGGATGTTTTATACCCACGGACTGATAGCTATGACCCGTGTTCTCCTAAAGAATGCATCTGTGACACTCTGTACATGGATGGAAACATAAGAAAATGTAACATAAGAAAATGCAGAAATGCAACTTAGAGCCCCAGCATCAAACCTGCAGTCAAGACAGGAGCCATCAAACGTGTGCTCTACTTCTGATGGGCGATGCTCGTGATTCCAGAGCCTGGTACTTAATAGTTTGGAAATGATTCCTGGGTTCATTGCTCCAATGCAGTCATGTGCTGTGGGTCACTGGTGCAGAACAGCTCTTCTGGCCCCATTTCCACAGTTCCCTTTGAGCAAAGTCTTAATGCTGTCTTCCTCTTCATGGACTTCTGTAATGAATTCTTAATGCAGCAACTTGTAGTTTTTCCTTCCTCTTAACATCAAAAATGAGAGTCAAGAGATGGGAGGGTATAAAGCTAGATTTAACTCTTTCCTCTTCCAAAGTAAGCACTGTTTGTTTTTTTTTTTTCTTCTAATTTTGGTTCTGAAACAAAGAAAAAACTAAAAGCAATTTGACCTCAAAATTTATCGTATGCTTTTGTTTTCTTTCAGATCCAGGATGGAACAACCCTGTCCATGCCTGCTGCTCTGTGTTAGCTTTCTGTCTGTGCAAGCTTTACCACCAAATGGAACTGAATTACCCAAACCCACCAGCACTACAAGTAAGGACAGCATTTAATTTGTGAGGATGGGAATAGGGGTAAAGGGACTTCAGGTGAGGTCCCTGCAGTGGCATCATGAATATTTTTGCAGGACTTTGACACCACGAATGCTCTAATCTTGCCTGCTGACATCAATTTGATGTGTTTTATTGGTGTCCTACAGTTTACTTTCTGTTTGCAATATCAGGGAAGTATGATACCGACATATGAGGTCAGCTTGATGGGACCTGGACATTGATATGATGAAATGAAGAATTGATTGTTTAAAAGGCAGGGTGGTACAACTAAACACTGTGAGCAACTAGAATTTGTGTGTGTGCTCTGTGTTTTCAGTCATGTGAGCTATGTAAGGAAAGACTCGAGATGGATAAGAGCACCGCATCCTGCATAAGATGAGCTCAGGTGAAAATAGAAGAGGCTTTTGTGAAGCCCAAAGGCAGTGTTCTATTTGCCAATCCACCACATCTGTCCCACCTCACTAATTCTTCTCCTTCAAACTTCTTCCTTTTCTTTCAAGCCCTCCTGTAGCTGTCCTAACCCAGCCCACAGAGGGGCTGCCTCCAGGCAGCTATATATATTTTAAAGACCACTGATGCTAGTGTTATGTTCTGTTGTTGGATGTCAGATTTCAGTTGCTCGTTGCCCTTTTGCTTCCCAGACCTAGCTTGGTGCCTTCCACCTGCCTGTGCTGCTGCTGGGAGTTGGTTATCTGACAGCAGTTGTCAGGATTTGGCCTGTGCTCACATCAGAGGTGGATTTGGGTATGAATAGCTTCTCTATGGACTGGGCTGAAAGAAAATCAAGCTGATTGTTTTCTGTATAAATAGCCTGTGAAATGGTGATGACTTCTGTTGCTGATGCCCAGTCTTTATAGGAAGGCATTTCTGTGTTGTTTTATTTGTGTTGTTTTCATTCTGCCTGTGAATTTTATGGCTGTGTGGCCAGGAAGCCAAGCAGGAGTCTGGTGCCAGGCATGGCTGGTGGTGGGATGGCAAGTAGTACAGTGCTCAGCATACCAGCACCAGCAAAGCTTAGGGTTGGTTAGAGGAGCAAGGGGTTCAAGCAGCAATGGACAAAATCTGTGTTTCTGGTCTAGTAGTAAATGGGGAGGCTGGTGGCCCTGCATGTGGCAGGGAGGTTGGAGGTTCATGATGCATGAGGCCCCTTCCAACCCAAGCCATTCTGTGATTCTGTTGTTTGCTTACAGCTCTGAGATGATGTAGAATGTTTATATCAATTCAAATGTAGCTGAGTATGAAATTGCTAGTAAGTAGCTCTGCTGTGATGCTGTCAAGTGGTTGTCTCTGCCTTGCTTCATCTCTGGCACTCGGGGCAATGTAAGAGCAAGGTGTCAGTATTTGTCAGTATGTAACAGTGTGGGAACTGCAAAACAGGAGCAGCTTGTGAGCTCTGCTGCTTCCGAGAGTATTTTAATAAACTGAGTAAAAAGGGAATTTCCTCACAGATGCTGTTCACCTTCAAGGCCAGGTTGGATGGGGCCCTGGGCAGCCTGGTATCAGATGTGGAGGTTGGCAGCCCTGCCTGCAGCAGGGGGGTTGGAGCTTCATGATCCTTGAGGTCCCTTCCAACCCAAGCCATTCTATGGTTCTTTGATTCATGTTTTCATGCAATATTGTGTTGACTGTGAGTATGTTAAAGTGGGTAAAAGAAATCTTGTCTTCCATGTTTTAATTAAACCTTAGTTTGAGTGATAGGAGTTAGAAATGATTAGTACAACTAAACTTCTATTTAGAACTATCAGAGCCTTCCTTACTGTGCTGTAAGAAAAGGTTTTGTCTGTTCAAACAAATATGTGCACATGGAAAATATTATGCTGTTACAAGACAGTAGAATTATCGGATACTTTTAATAGCCATTGAATTAATGCAATGCTTTTAATTAAAATACTTCTGATTAGAGTATTAAGAAGACTCTTAAATGAATGTGGAGGTAACTGAGAAGAGCTTTCATTTTGCATGTGGATTTGCTGGATGATCCAAAGAGATGTGGTGCATTTGATTATGAGAAAACCAGTTGTAATTTAGTGCATGTCCTCATTTTAGCGGGGTGAATTGTTAAAACATTTGCTGAATTGCAGTGTTTTTATTTTAAACACGGGTGCACAATTGGTGTTACTCAGCTTTTCCTCATACAGAAGTACTGTGGAATTGCTACTGTGGATTTTCCTTTTCGTAAGAATGTTGTCTTCTATTGTGCCTTCATTTACTGGAGAAATTGTCAACATAAGCCGGTATTTATTTTGGTTTATATCTATCTTTCAAGTAAGGTAGGACCTTGCACTACCAAATACATGTAACAAATTGCTTGCAGATGATGCTGTCCATAGCAAATACCGACTGGTTAGTTAAGGATTAATTAGTTACACAGAATTAATCATGGCTGCATTTTTTTTTAATCTCTCCTTGCTTTGTTCTACCAGTCGTGTCATTTCAGTGGGAAAGCAGTGGCAGAATTGCACTATCAAGCTTTTAAGTCGTTTCCAAACATTTAATGTCATCAGAGTTTATTGCATGAACACTTCATGGGTTTCATGCCCCTCTTTGTGCTTCCTCTCTGCTATCAGTGTGCTAACGTGTTTGGGTAATGAATTTATCAGATGAGCAGGAGCTTGAGTGATAATAAATCTGCAACTTCTGTTGCCCTGTTTTCTGCTGATATTTTGAGATTGAGATCTTTCACAGAATCACAGAATGGCCTGGGCTGGAAGGGACCTCAAGGATCGTGAAGCTCCAACCCCCTGCTGCAGGCAGGGCCACCAACCTCCACATCTGATACCAGCCCAGGCTGCCCAGGGCCCCATCCAACCTGGCCTTGAACACCTCCAGGGATGGACGGGGCATCACAGCCTCTCTGGGCAGCTGTTCCAGCACCTCACCACTCTCACAGTAAAGAACTTCCCCCTGACATCCAACCTAAACCTCCCCTCCCTCAACTTGAAATCGTTTCCCCACATCCTGCTACCTTTCACCTCTTAAGAGAGGTGCTTGAGTCCCTTGATCATTGTGATAGCCTTCTCTTGAACACAAGGTAGGATGTGTTCTCTTGTACTGAAAATAAAGGGATCAGTGTATAGGAATCTGCTGAGAGGCCAGTGAATTATGCACTGGGAGTAGTTTTTACAGAAACAACAGCATTCTTCCATTTTCTCATGCAATCCAGAGATACCAGTATTGCCTGTGTCTGTGATAGGTGCTGAGTCCTGCCCTAAGTGTGCCGCTCAGGTGTGTCTGTAGTTCAAATCAGCCCAAAGAGCAGCGTGAGGACAGCAATGCAAACAGCAAAGCCAGTGCCTGCAGCTCAGCAACGAGGTGAAAGATGCTCAGATACTACCTGGTAGATCCTCTGGTCTGAAATTGCCCCTAAATTACTGCTGGAGGTTTGCACACCCTCTGGGCAAGCTGGGTGCGCAATCTGGTGCAGGCTGGGCTGAAACCTGCAGCAGAGCTTTGTCTGGGAGCTCCTGATGGAAGCGGCACTGGTGGGAGCAGTGCCTGGGTACCAGTGCTGCTGTACCTGCAGGTAGCAAAACAGCTCTGTTAAAATTGGACTACAGGTTTCATCCCTAATTGTGTGTTTGTTCTGTGGTGTTCAGGCTGTGTGCACTGTACGCATGGGATGGGTAGGGTCTGTGTTGTGAATCTCTGACACAGCCTGAAAAACGACAAGAAAAGGCACTTGGGATGTAACACAAGTTGGTGAGAGTGGTTAACTTTAAGTTGTGGAAAGATAAGGATCATATCTGTACTTTTTTGTCTGCAGATTGAGAGCTGTGGATAACTGGAGCCCACTCTCAGATGAATGATGTCCTGCTTGTTCTTTGTCAAATCCCCAAGTTATTTCAGATACATGACTTGCTAATCCAAAAGAAGTCACGTAGCTGAGCCTTTGTGGAATGGAAACAAAAAATAAGAGTTCTGATTCCACTTACATGCATGGGCCACTTCACAGCCCCGGTGCTACATGTGAAGGAACTGATCCAGGGATGAGGAAGGGAGAAGTGGGGGGGGGAGCAGGGAAGGAGGAGGGCGGGATGCTTTGTGCTGCTGTTAGTTCCCTTTTGCTGTGGCTGGTTTTGTTTTCGGTGCTGGCACGCTAAAACTGGGAACATCCTAAGCCTGAAGGAAGCGGTGACACATTGCCAGCAAAGGGCTGTGACAGCGTGTGGGGAGCACATGGGGCAGAGCTGTGGGAGGTGGGGGGACCACGAGGGTGTCACTGTCTTCCTGGTGGCCCGTCTCACCCCTTGCCGGGATGCCAACCACCAGCTGGAAAGCACTGTTCGCAGTGAGCAGGAAGCCATGTGGTTTGGGGCTGCTGGCTCCTTGTGGTGGGAGGTTTCCCTGGTGGTGGCTGCAGGACAGAGGAGCTTCAGAAACCATCGGCCTTTCCTCCGTGTTCTGACTGATGCTTCAGTTGTCAACTGTCAACAGAACTGATTAAAGAAATATTTCAGGTCTGTGGGTTGGTTTCCCTTTAAAATCTGGGGACGCAGGGGGGTTCTGTGGGCCAGAGGGCTTTTTGGCTGTGAATTGATATCAGAGCTTCCTCTTAGAACTTTTGGATTCTGGTTATAAGGTAGTCCAGGCACAAATGGAAGAAAGCACGAGTAATAAATGCGACTACTTGAAAACATGCCATGCTTTATGTGCAGCCTCTTCAGAATGAAGCCCCTGCTGTGGCTCCAAGGCCAAAGAACCTCAATAAATGTGCCCATGTTCCAGGAGGAAGAGTGTGGTGGTGTCAGAGCTCAGCTCCCCATAGGAAAGGTGCTGAGCACCCACCGGTGTTCCTGCAGCAGCTGGCAGGGCTGCCCTGGCCTCTGCTGCCTGGTGGTACATCTCCAGAGCTGCCTGAAAAATAGGGTGTGAGATGTGTCGGCTCCTCGGAAAGAGGGAGGCAGGGGATTTTGCGTTGTGTGAGGGACTGAGGGAAAATGGAATTCCCCATGACTCAGACTTTGTGCTGGATTTCTTTTCGTGTCGGGTGCCTCGCAACTAAACCGGTTATAAGAGCTAATGAAATCCCCAAGCCCTGGCTGTAGAGGATCTGAGACTGTCAGTCAGAAGCAGCAGAGGAGGGTCATTTTGCCTGCAAAGGACCGGTCTCTACTTTCTGTTTCTGTCTTAGTCAAGAGTGCTGTTTCTGTACAGGGCTCAGCATTGCTGCGCACCACTCAGCAGCTGGGACAGTGCCCTGTATGCTGTGCTTCATCCAGGCACTCCCTGCCACAGTGGTTCTGAAAGGCTCTCCAGTGCTGTTTCCTTATGACACTCCTGTCACCGCTGCCTATTTGGTCTCTAGATACCAGTGAAACATCAGGTTTTGTAGCCTTTCTTTTCTTCGTCCCGTTACTCTGATTGAGGTAAAGGCTTTCCTTGTGTGCCCCATGCGTTTAAAGCAAGTGACTCCATGCCTTCATGTGCTGTCAGTGTAACCTCACATCTCTCTGGGTTTTCTGTTCCCCATCTTTTTGGTGTTTCTTCTTTAACACTCTGACTTGCCTCCTGCTCTCTCACCCGTGTCTTAAATCTAACTGCTTCCTTTGGTGTTCATTCAGGATGTGGAAAAGTAGCACCCTTGGGTGCAGTGCTGCTCTCCTTAGGAGGACCCACTCTGTGGGTATGCGTGGCTACTGTAGTCTTGTGTTGTGGTGACTGTTTGTGTCAATGCCTGTGGCTGGGACTGTTCAAATACTGTTTGCTGCAAGCAAGCCAAATGAAAGAGTTTTGGTAAATGTGAGTACAATGAAACTGAAATGTGAAATGCCACTGTTAACAGCAGGATGAGGCTTGCAGTTCATATTAGAACAGATTTCTTCTGTAGTCTCCATTCTGGGCATGTGTAAAAATTACTGCCTGTTGCCACGTCTGTCATGGTGTGTCAGACTCGATGAGCTCCTTGTGCTTTAAGTAGACACTGTATCTGTGGTGTAGGTAATGCCTGGCTGATTTCTGGCTGGCTGAGCAGCAGCTGCTATGCGCAGGATGCTTGCACAAGGAAACCTCCTGAATAGGCTTCAAGTGTTATTTAGCATCATGCACTCCTCAAGCCTGTGACACACTGGAACAGGTTGCCCAAGGAGGCTGTGGGTGCCCCATCCCTGCAGGCATCCAAGGCCAGGCTGGATGTGGCTCTGGGCAGCCTGGGCTGCTGGTTGGTGACCTGCACATAGCAGGGGGTTGGAACTGGATAAACACTGTGGGCCTTTGCAACCCAGGCCATTTTGTGCTTCTATGACTTTCCTAGCCAGAAATCTCCGCGTTGCAGCAGCAGTTTGTGCTCTATGGACACGCACCTTGGAAGGAAAAAAAAATCCTCCAATGTTTTTTTTCAGTTTTGGCTTCTAATAAATAATCTGTGATGCTTTTAGTAAGTGCGGGGCATGATTGTGTAGAACCAAAGACTGCTGATATCCCATGCTGATTCTGCCTGTGCTGCACAAGGCAGCCTGCATCAGGCTGCTTCACACCAGCCGTGTTTCAATTTGCAGACTCTACAGAGGAGAACAACTTACACAAGGACCTGCTGACCTCCATGCTCATCCTGCTCCTGGTGTTCATCATCTTCATTCTGTTGGCCGGCTATTTTTTCAGGTATGTCTGTGTGGGGCTGTGCTCGCACTGCTCAGCCTCGCGTTGGGTTGATCTAATGAGGAAGTGAAAGCACGGCGTGCGTGGGGTGCACAGCCTTCATTGCAGCAGGGAGCGAGCAGTGCTGCTCGTGGCTGCTGATAGCGGGATGATGAACAGGAGCAGCTTCTCCAGGCTTACCTGGTCGGTGAAGGCTGGGTTGGAAAAGCACCAGGTACCTTTAAATGTGGTTTCTCAGTTTAATGTGGTGTATCTGTTCAAGGTTCCGAAGACATAGGAAGGCTGTGGTGAGCTCTGGCGACAAGAAGATGCCAAATGGAATCTTAGAGGAGCAAGGTAAGGGGGGTGGGAGGTTGTTTTCCTTTTCTATGGGGGTTGTGACTGTGTGCACACGTTCCTTTGTTAATCAAGAATTCAGTTTTTCAGTCGTTAGTTATGTTTGCTGCTTATTGTATAATGTAAATTCCAGAGTTTTTAGTGAAGAGGAAACAGTAAAAACAGCAACAGAACAACAGAAGCCCACGTTTATCTATCCTATCTATTCATCTGTTAACTTCCAGTTGTTGGATTTAAACATCTTTCACTTTGTGTTGTGATGCAGCACATATTTATTTGTAAACAGTCTTTGAGCTGTTTAGAAGTGTTCTGTTAAGATGCCGACTGAGATCTGAGTTTTTGGCACTGTGATCTTTGCGTTTGGAGAAAGGATTGCAGAATTGCTTCTTAAAAGGGGGAAAAACCCCTCATCCACTCTGTGAAAGTACCAGCTGGTCCCTGCACATAAACAGAGAGAAGCAAGAGGATGGGATGGAGAAGTGGTGCAAGGCAGTTGTGCCAAAGTAAAGTGCTCCTAGGAACTGATAAACACATTCCCCTCACTTCTTTGAATGTGCTGCTTTTACTTCCTTGAGCACAGAGCCCTCGGGGTTGGTTGCTTGGTGGGGCTCAGGAAGTTCAACTCTAGCATGTGTGTAGGAGCCGTTCATTTCTTGCTCAGAAATTCTTTTTACCAAAGCAAAGGAGGGGGGGGGGGAAATAATAATGTGAGAGAATTATTCTGGTGCTTTCAGTCAACTCCGTGATGCTACATCTGAATGGAAGAGTTGGTTAAAAGTAGCACGACAGTCATTGAGAAAGTCGGGCTGCTAAATATACAGAGCCCGGACTTCCTGCTCTGTGCTGGCTGCTGTGCATGAGCCCACGGCAACCTGCTGGGAGCTTCCTGTGCCCCATCCATGCGGGGTCCTGACTCACTGGTATGGCTGTGTTGGAGCCTGGCTGCTAGAAATCATGCCAGCATATCATAGAATGGCCTGGGCTGAAAAGGACCATAATGGTTGTTTAGTTTCAACCCCCCTGCTGTGTGCAGGGAGCATTTGGGAGATCACCCAATTTTGTGCTTGCTGTTGGTTGCAAGTGGAACTTGTCTTAGTGAAGCAGGGTCGTAATTCCATGGCACCTCCCAGCCCTGTTGAGAGACAATTTTATGGTTCTTGTGGCTGTAAGATGAGGGTGACAGCAGAGATCCTGGCCCTGTGCTGCCTTTGCAGGCCTGGCCTACCCAGAGCATCTCACCTGGTTTGCCGAGGCCAAGCAGGAACCTGTTCTGGCAGGTAATAAAGACCAGAAATGGTCCCTCTGGTCCCTGCTGTGCTGCAAAGCAGCTCTCAGCTTCTGCAGTGCTCCTCAGCAGGAGGAAGGGAATCTTCTCCTTTTGTAAACAAAGCTCGGCTGCCTCTTTATCAGATGTAGGCGCAGAAACACAGTTGTTTTTACCAACAGTGTTTAGTGGTTCCACTTGAGCCTAGTACATTCCTGAAGAAGTCATTTGGCTTGTGGTTTTGTTTTTTATTTCATTTAAAATCAGCTTTGTAACTAATTGGAGTTTCATTTGAAAATCGTCATCTTTCAGCATACAAATTTGCCATTTTAAATAATTTATCACTATGTTCTGAACGCGGTTTTAACATTGATTTTCCTTGAACTGACAGAACAGCAAAGGGTGATGCTGCTCAGCAGATCTCCTTCGGGCCCCAAGAAGTATTTCCCTATTCCTGTAGAAAATCTTGAAGAGGAAATAAGGATACGATCAGCAGATGAAGGGAAACTGTTCCGGGAGGAGTTTAATGTAAGTCCTCAGATTTGGAGTGAAGAGCAGCGTATGAAAAATAGGGGGCAAATTGAAACCAATTTGTTAAAGCGTTGTGTGCGTGTGGTGCTGATGTGTCAGAGCCTTAGCGCGTGTTATGTGAGTGTCCTGGTACAGTTTGTCATCCTTTCACGCTCTTTCATTTAAGCTGGGTCAGTTTTGAGGCAGAACTGCTGTTTGTGTTGGGTTGCTTGAGGCATTTGGACAGTTCCAGCCCAGTGCTCACGTCCCTTAGTGCTCATACACCTCTGCATGCCTGCTCCTGCTGTCATGTGTCATCTCTCTTTTTCTGGGAGTAATCTGGAGGGTTAACAGCTGCGTGATGCTGCGATGCCAGATGTGTGATGTATGGACTCTTCGCCACTCACTAACACTTAAAGGTCTTTAGTGTTTGCCTGAAAGCTGGAGGGAAGTGAAATATCTCTAGCATTGATTTTTCTTGTTTTTGGTGGAAGGGGCATTTTTTTACAAGTGAGTGCTTCACCTCTATGGGAAGTACTTGAGGTAGGAGGAGAGAGGCCTTAATTAGGCCTTAATATCACCCTAATGAGGTTTGGGGGTTTCCTGGTGATTTGACCATCTGCACTTTATCATCCCATCACTTCCCTTTTTGTAGGGCTTGGTGCCCTAGCATTTCCACTGACTGTCTCAACTGTGAGGGTTTTTCCTTGAAGCACTTCCTTGGTCAGAAAGGGGATTTTGTTTCCTGCACTCAAGCCAACTTCAGCTGCATGTGGTCGTGGTGATGAGTCTTATCCCGAGCCTGAGGTGAGCTGTTGCAGAGCTGGTGCCCGTGAACAGACATAGAACTGCACTCCCACAACTTCAGGGGCCTTTTCCAAACTTTTGTTATTCCTCTTCACTTCCCGTAGCAGCAGAAGCAAGTTGCACAGAGCAATAGCTTAAATGTCAAATTCAAAGTTCTCAAAGCCAATACAAGCGTTGATTAGACAGTCTGTTATGTTACCTTCTTAATTGGTAATGTATTTATAGCTGTGATTTATTCGACGACATATTTGAAAGATATTTCTTTTCCTTGTGAGAGGAAGAGGACTGTGGAGATATTTATCTAAGTCGACAAAATGAATGCAAAAAAACGCATCTGACAAGATGCGCGCGTGTGAATTTTGACTCTCCTGATTAATATGTGCCCCAGTCAGGATCGAAACAAGCAATCTGTTTTCATTTTAAAACCTGCTCTGCTTGGATTGCTTTCTGCACTGTGCTGTGAGAGGATGAGCTCCAAGTCTGAAGGCTGTGCTCCTGCGCCCATAAGTGAGCAGGCATCCATAGAGCAGGCATGGAGGTGGCTGCGGGTGATGGCGTGTAACATTTGCTTGGTGCGGTTTGCACTTGGTTTCCCCTTGCATTGCCTATGGTTGTTCGTGTGGGTGAGAACCTGTGTGCCCCTCAGAGCCCATTGGAGACAGAAGGGTCCAAATTTGGACCTGTCCAGGCAGCAGCACACAGCGATGCTGAGGCCTGCTGTGGTGGTCTGGGGGGCATGAATACCTGGTCTCCCTTGCAGATTTGAAGTAGATTTGGGCTGAAATTGGTGTTTTGGTGTCTTGTGAGCTGGCACTGGCTGCACAGAGAAGCTGGACCCAGGGGGTTTCTGAGGAAAGGAAAACAAAGCGAGCACCTTTCTGCAAAGACAAGCAACAATCAATAGAACCATAGAATGACCTGGGTTGCAAAGGCCCACAGTGCTCACCCAGTTCCAACCCCCTGCTGTGTGCAGGTCGCCAACCAGCAGCCCAGGCTGCCCAGAGCCACATCCAGCCTGGCCTTGAATGCCTGCAGGGATGGGGCATCCACAGCCTCCTTGGGCAACCTGTGCCACTGCCTCACCACCCTCTGGCTGGAAAACTTCCTCCTCATATCCAACCTAAACCTCTCATGTCTCATTTTAAAACCATTCCCCCTTGTCCCATCACTGTCCACCCTTATGAATAGGATGGATGGTTTTCTTAGAATTGTGGTCCTGATTGTGGTGTCAGTGCTTTCTGTTTTACACTTAAAGCCTAAATGACCCTAAATTGCACATGCTGCACTTGTACACTAACCAACGTAGCAACTTCTCCATTTTTTGGTGAAAATGGAGCACTGGGGGAGCATTCTTCACAGCATAACAGGGCAACAAACAGTGCCCAAATCCAAATATATCCCTTCCAGCATGGGCCCCTCGGGTGAGCCTTGTCTCTCTTGTCCATAGGGCGAAATGAGTGTGCTGTTTGTTGGAGCGGATGATGGCCTGGTCATTGCCTCAGTCTTGATGAAAGGAAGATTTTTTAACAGAATTTCCTTGCGAAATTTTGATTTTGCTGTCATATGCCCTTGTGGTTTGCATGGTGGAAAGCTGAGAAAACGCATTGATGTTGGGATAGGTCATAGCCCTCCGTCGCTTCGTGGGAGGGGAAGCAGATAAGGCTGTGCTGTGGCGGCTGACCCGCTGCTACCCTGACTCATCAGCTCCTCGTGGGATGGAGTGCCTGCCGTGCAGCTGTGCTGAATCACATCCTCTGCTCTGGGGGGTGAGCAGTGAGGTGGGGTCCTCCTTCAGTGCACGGGGAAGGGGCAGGGAGGTGTGTTGGTTTGTGTAGTCGTAAATGGATTCTAATAAGTTTAATTAGCAAAGATGCTGGTTTCAATCAAATAAGGAATTAAGCAGCTTACCAAAAGTAGCTTTCATTTCTCAATTCCTAGCTCTTATTTTAACCTTATCTCTACTTTCTCTTACCTTCACAAGTTTAAGAGATGCAGGGAAAGGAAAAAGAAGTCACGAATGCAAGTTGCTGTTCTTTCTGCAGTGGTGGTGAAGTCCTTCCTTCCCCTCTGCCCCTTTCCTCCTTTTTAACATGGCAGCACCAATTTGTTTAAGGAGGAGTAGTGAACAGTGCTTTCTGACAGGCAGGCAAGGGCAGTTTCTTTAGGGTGCCTCTTAATATACAGTCATTTCCTGATTTTCCTTTCCTCTTTGTGATTCAGAGCAGATGGAGCAGGTTTGGGGGAAGTGGAGGAGGAAGGTGATGGGTGGGAGAAAGCAGTTCTGACTCCCAGACAGCGGGGGTTTTACCCAACGCCTTAACACTGTTCTATAGATGTTCAGTAGAAGAGCCTTGAAGAAGCTCCATTCACATTTACACCTTTGGCTGTGAGTGGGGTGTCTCAGTGCACAGAGGGAGTACAAGCCCATGTCTTCAAATGAGCAGCATTCCTTGCTTGTCCTTGGGCCCCTCCCATAGCATCCCTTTCTCCTTACCTCTTGGCAGGCGCAGCTCAGCAGCTCTGCCCGCAGAGGTGCAGCAGTCACACCTTGGGCTCCTCCTTGCTTTCATCTTCACCCTCTTTGTTTCTTTTCTTCATTTGATTGCTCTGCAAGACTTGTTCTTTTTTTAAGCTGGACTAAATTTATCTGCAGTCTGAGATCGTACTGATTACGAGCAGAATTTTGACTTGTGCTCTTACAGCGAGCTTCAACGGAAAGAAACCGCTGCTTTTTTCTTCCCTTTCTGCCAGAGTTGGGTCCTCACCTATAGATTCTGGAAAGATACTTGATATTTAACATTCTCAGCCCTGAGCTATTGACAGTCAAGCTCTGTTCCTGTTATTGACCAACTGCTCTTGCTAAAAGTAGCTCTCGGAGCAGAGCGGTGCATCGGCAGGGCTGGGTCGTGGTGCTGTGAATCGTGGTGGCAGATGGCATCTTAAAGCAGCAGCTCAGATTGTAGCAGCCTTCTAAATAACTGCGATCGCTGTTGGAAAAATCACTTATTTTTCGAAACTGCTGAACTGGTTTTCTGATGTGAAATCTGCCAGGGCACGGTTTCCTGTTTCAGAGTAATGAAAGTTATTTTTGAAAGAAGTCAAATGTGTTTGGTTCTGTTGGCTGAGAGGCATTACGTATAAGTGCAGATTTGTCCTGTGCCACGTGCCACCAGCCCTTAGCTGGTATAACACACTGACTCTCTGTATCTTTTTTTTTTCCAGTCTTTAACACCTGGATACGTGCAGGGAACATTTGAAATGGCAAATAAGGAAGAAAACAGGGAGAAAAACAGATATCCTAACATCCTCCCATGTAAGATGTTACCCTTCCTTCTAAGCCAGGCCCTTAGCGGTCTGTCTGACATTGAGCATGCTGGTGGTGGTCATAATTTCATTGGTTGCAGATGTTCTTCATATCTTTGTGTAAAACCTGCTTGTTTTGCCACGGTGTGTCTCTAGCTGTTGATTCTACATGATGCTGCTGTGTTGTAGTAATCAGGTGTTGTTCTAGAAGGCCTTTAACAGCTGGTGTTCTACCAAATGACGATAATCAAACTGATATTTCAGGTTAGCACTGGGTGAGGCAGTGCAGTGTTGGGCTTCAGCTGTTGTAGAGATGCGGTCCTGGTAACCCTCAAGTGTGAGAACGGTGCTTCTGTGGGGGAAGTTCCTTAACGAGAGCTGGGAGCAGTGCACGACTGGGCAGCGCTGTGCTCCAGCTGCAGCTCTCACAGCCACAAACCGTAGGCAGCTGCAGTCCTTTGCCATTCCAGGCTCAGGCAGCAGGAGGGGGAGGGCCACCAAAACCCATCTGTGTCGTCAGTGGGTTTGGCTGGAGCTGATCTGAACCAGCTGGTGTCCAGCCTGTGTTTTGGAAGGCAGCTGATGCTAGGCCCATCCTGATGTTTGCAAGGAGAAAACCTAGTGCAGGTGATTCAAATGCAAATGTTCTCATGATGCTTTTTCTTCCAGATGATCATTCCAGGGTGATTTTGACCCAAGTAGATGGAGTCTCACCTTCAGACTACATTAATGCCTCATATATAGATGTAAGTTCAGTTTTTCTCTGCTAGCCAAACTGCTAACTTTGCCTGTAAATTAATATTAAATGAGTATTTTTATGTTTGCACACATTGGCATTTCATTTTTTTAACTATGATATTTATTTCCTCAGGGTTATAAAGAAAAGAATAAATTTATAGCTGCACAAGGTAATCAATTTATTCTCATGTCTCAATTTTGTAGCTAAAAGTACTTAATTTTAGAAGTGTTCTAAGGGTTATTTTCAGATGCAGATGGGGTGGCTAAATGTGAAGTGAGCTTTAAAGGTTACAGTGTAAATGAAAGGAAGGTGAGCATGAGGGAGGCCACTGCCTTTCCAAACCACGAATACTGCTCTCAGCTCGGAGACTCGCTTCCACCACTTCCCCTTTGCTTCCCTTCTTTTATCTCATCTGGAGGAGCTGGGGAGGAAAACTAATTGGGTAAAAAGAAATAAGGTGTGGGTTTTTTGTTTTTTTAATGATTACTGTTTTGCTTGTTAAGAAATGTGCCGTAAGTGCTCTGCCACATCTCTTGACCAGGTCTGTGTTCTGTGTGCAGGACCCAAGCAAGAAACAGTCAATGACTTCTGGAGGATGGTGTGGGAGCAGAAGTCTGCAGTTATTGTCATGTTAACAAACTTGAAAGAAAGGAAAGAGGTAAAAGGCTTTCAGCACAACTGAGGATGTGTGGAGGTGTGCTCCAAATGCAGCTGTGGCTGCTCAGCATCTGCTTTCATTTTTAGCCCTTCTTAGCACATATGAGTCTTTGTTAATTTCTTTAATTTCTAAAAATATGAATTTGTGCAAGTAGATCTCAGGAAGAAAGCTGATAACTAATGTTGTCCTGCATAGCCTGTAGCCAAAGGCACATTCTTGCAGCCAGAACTGTTAAAACTCGATGTTCCTGCTGACTCCTACATGAGGACACCCTCACATTTCTCACCAAAAACACATAAAGCTTAAAATTAAAGGGTCAAGACATCAAGTTCCCTTTCTATCACCAGAATGCCCTCCTCCCATGCAGTTCAGATTTGGATGGTTTTAAAAAAAAGTTTCTAAGCTATATTCACACCCTTCTGTGCATAAATTTAATCATCAGTCGCACTTGCAAAGTGTTAAAGCTGTCTGCTGTCAAATGATCAACTCCACATAGTCTTATGCATAGTTACGTATGCTGTTGTCAAGTAACTTCCTTGTTCTGTGTGTGACCAGCAATGAAGTCAGGCTCAGCGTTATAAAGTGCACTGTGTGTTTCTGCAGGATAAATGTTATCAGTACTGGCCTGACCAGGGGTGCTGGACTTATGGGAACATCCGTGTGTCAGTGGAAGATTGCATTGTGCTCGTGGACTACACCATTCGCAAGTTCTGCGTCCAGTCGGTAGGACACAATCCCTGTGCTCCATCTACGTTTGGATTTTTCAAACAGGTGGTTGCGGAGTCCAATATCTGCTTGAAAGAAGTGAGGAAAATCAGTTCAGTGTGTTTGCGAATTATTAAGAAGGGTGCAGTGCCAGGCCTGGCAGGATGGTGGGCACTGGGGGACGGCGCACATCGGTGCCTGCAGCTGATTGATGAATTGCAGAAAGCTCTGTTCGGTGTTCTTCTTGCCCAAGGAGGCTGTGGGTGCCCCATCCCTACAGGCATCCAAGGCCAGGCTGGATGTGGCTCTGGGCAGCCTGGGCTGCTGGTTGGTGACCTGCACACAGCAGGGGGTTGGAGCTGGATGAGCACTGTGGGCCTTTGCAACCCAGGCCATGCTATTATTCTATGTAGTCAGGTGCCACAGAAAGTCACTCATTGGATTGTCAGGGAGGGAGAACAGGAGCAGAGTGCTGACTCCTAGGATCACAGGAGAGAGGCAAACAGTGATGGTGGCTCCATACACGTACCCAGTGTGTTGCCTTGTATGGGTACAAGTTCCTGCAGATCTCGCTCCTTCAAGGAAAGGCTGTGCTGCTCCTAATGCAGTGATAATCTGATGCAGATTGAAGTCATCAGGTTAGGCCATAATGTTAATTTTAGCCAGTACATCTAGTGAGAGGGTGATAGGCTGTGCATAGCCATACAGAAGTACTTGAATTTCACTTCTCATGTGTGGTACAGAGTGCTAACACTCAATGCAGGCCTTGTGAAGTACTGCAGAATACCCACTGTTGTCTTCTACTACGTTGGTCCAAAGAGTTTGTCCCCATCTTTCTCCTTTTCCTAATAAAACAGTTTGCAAAAGCTGGCATTTGGCACCTCATAACAATGCAGATCCTGCATGTTTAGGTCACATTTCTGTTTGAAACTCAACACATTCGAGTTTCCTGTGAAATTGCTAAAAGGAGAGTCATGAAGATTTTATGACAGAAAAAGGACTTCAGATTTGATCCATTGTTACCGTAAATTGTGAATCTTGTTCTTCACATGCCCTATTTTGGGATTACTCCTTTTTTTGCCAGGATGCATTTTAAGGATGTGTGGTAACGGATGTTTATGTTGAATGTATGTTGTGAAGTCAGGATCCAGGTGTTGCAGGAATGCAAGTCGTAAATAATCCTGTGAGTTCATTTCTAAATCTCCAAGTGGAAAATGAAAGTCAAACTCAGAGCCCATGTATTCCCTGCAGCTCCACGATGGCTGTAAGGCGCTGAGGCTCGTGACGCAGCTCCACTTCACCAGCTGGCCTGATTTCGGGGTGCCTTTCACACCTATTGGGATGCTGAAATTCCTGAAGAAAGTCAAAGCGTTGAATCCTGCCCTTGCTGGGCCAATTGTGGTTCACTGCAGGTAGGTTGGCGTTCTTTAGGCCATTGTGTTTGTCTGACCTGGAGTTAGGGGCAGATAATGGAGGCTAAGGATGTATTTTCTGTTAACAGGCTGTAATGTTTGTGTGTGCTTGTGGGTATATAATACTATGCTAAGCTTTCTTAGAGCTGGGGATAAGAGCAATTCCAAAAGATCTGTCACTTTAATATTCAGACAGAAGGTTTTGTTTTATCCGTGAGTGATCTTTGGTATAAATATGTCCTTTGTCAGAATACAGCCTTCTCATTACAAATCTGTGACCTTCGCCATTAACTGCTCCTCTGAGAATTCATCCTCCACTTTTCCCACAACAAAATTAGTTTGCTCTGTGAATTGTTAAATGCCAAGAAATCTTGAAATAAAGGCTTGCATTTAGGAGATCTAAATGCTGCAATGTAAGAAATGTACAACATAACAATGCAGAACATAATCCCACTCCTTCAGTTGCCAACACACGGACTTGTTGCATTAGAAGTTTCTGAAAAGTGTTTGAAATTAGATGTTAATGAAATCACAGTAAAAAAGAGTTTTTAAAAGTGTCTTTTTAAGAACAATTATTTTATCAAGATTGAAGTAAAAAGAAAAGAATAGTGGCCTTGTCTTTCTGGGTTTTGTTTTCAAGGCAATGGTTGTAGATCGATATATTTCTTTCTTTTCTGTTGCTTATGTTGGATATCCAGAGGGCATTGGAGAGTCACTGTGTGCTGTTGAAAGCAGCCTGTTTGTCCTGCCTGGCCCAGCTTTTGGTTCTTGGTTTTCTCTGTAGACTTTTCTGGGCTAGAATTTGTATTCTCCCTCATGTGTGATACATGAGGAGAGAAGACAAGAGGAGTCTTGAGGAAAACTCTTGGAAGGAGTGAGATTTTTAGCAGTGTCACACAGCCTTTCCTTTGGGAAACCCTCTTGCAGTGATGTTCTCTGGAGACCAATGCTGGGTTTAAGCATTATTTTGCACAAGCAGAAAAGTCTGTGCTTAACGTAATCAACAGAAGTTGAGCCAAGATAGAGTGAAGTGTAAAATATCTCATTAAAATCTTCAGGGATTTCAGTCAGCCAGTCCAGCACAGCGCAGTGATGCCATGATGTGTGGGCTGGGCGACAGTGCAGAGCTTCAGTGTGTGCTCAAGGTGACAAGTGAGGAAGGTGACACTTGATTTCCGTCACGGCCAGGATGTGACACTACTGAATTGTTGGGAAAAGGAAAGGGAAACTCATCGGTAGTGAGTAACAGCGCATTTTTTTCCTTTTTTTTTTTTCAGTGAGCTTTTGCAAGGATACCATCCAGTCGTTCTAAGCAACAACTGAGTGAGGGGGGCCCCAGGGGGGGATCGTGTGGGGGAAAGCAGGGGACTTTAGGGCAAACATGGGGGTCAGTAGAGTGAGCAGCCTTTGTGGGAAGATGGTGGGCTTGATGTCAGCATGGAGAGGTCACACGTGAGTGAAAGGAAGCAAGAGGGAAGGGAGGCTTGGCGGTAGGAAATGGCCACAGGCAGAGATTGTTGGCGGAGCCTTGTTTGTTTGCTTGTGCCCTGATATGATTTAAAACCTGATTTTTCCTTGCTGAGAGTTGAGCTCTATTTCTGGGCAAATGGGGATGGAGGGAGAAATGTGTGTCATGATTTGGGACCTTGTGGCAGTGGCTGTATGAAGTAAGCTAGCAGAAGGTCAAAGGAGAGCTATTAATGCCTAGCACAGGATGCCATGCCCTTTTCCTCTGAAAGGAAGAACTGAATGTCGCTGGAGTGATGTAATTTGTGGGAATCTTGCTCCCTCTCGTGGCTTTTGGAGGTTGTCTGAAAAAAAAAACAAAATGGGAATAGCAGTGTTAGGAAGTCATAGCAAGTTACTAAGTGTCTAAGTAGTGTGGAATAGCAGCCATACAGATAAGTGCTGAAGAGAAGAAAAATTATAGCAGGACAAGCACAAGTTCCAATGGTCTTCGAGTAAGATAATTTTGACTAGTTTTAACCCAACTAGATTTAGAATAAAATCTAGTTTTGTTGTTGTTGTCACTACTAAAACAAAAAATGAAGCCCCGTGTTTCGCAGTGAGAATCTTAGTTCACTGGGAGCAGCCCAAGTTCTGCCTCTGTCATTGGTGCAGCGATTCCTGCAGACTTTGTTCAACTGAGGGATTTTTTTGTCTTTTCTTTCCTTCTGAAGTGCCGGCGTGGGCCGAACGGGCACATTTATTGTTATAGATGCCATGATAGACATGATGCATGCTGAGCAGAAAGTTGATGTTTTTGAGTTTGTTTCAAGAATACGTAATCAGCGCCCACAGATGGTTCAGACTGACGTAAGTAGTCATTGGTTGGAATTACAGTTCTCCACATTTCAAGCCATCATCGATTCAAATGATGTACATCTCCACTGTGATGTGTATGTGAGTGTGCCCTGTTCCACTGCATACTTGGTAATTGGAACAGGAACAAAGTCTCCTTGATCTAGAGGGTGACAGGGGGTTGGAACTGGGTGATCTTTCAGGTCCATTCCTACCCAACCATTCTATGGAAGGTAGCACTGGGAAAGGAGATAGAGGCCTTGGCAGTAGAGACCACGCCATGAAGCACATTATCTTGTGGTATGTGCAGGCTTTCCCCTGGCGTGATTGAATGGAATTGTAAAGAACATGAATGATGTAACAGGAAGTCAGTTTTAGCCTTAGGTGTGCGTTTGGTGATCAGTAGTAGCCTGTGGACTGAATGAGACAGATGAAAGTGCCAGACATGAGATTGTTTTGTTCCATTGCCTCACGGGATGCTTATATGCTTGTTGTTTGTTCCAGATGCAGTACTCCTTCATTTATCAAGCCTTACTTGAATACTACCTCTACGGTGACACAGAGCTAGATGTGTCATCCTTGGAGAAACACCTACAAACATCACACAGTGCAGCACCAAACCTTGTCAAAATAGGGCTGGAAGAAGAATTTAAGGTAAGTAGGAAAGGCCTTTGCTCTGGGACTTTCAGGTGTCAAAATATTCACAACAAAAAGGTACTTCAGAAGCAGAATGAATGCAACCTTGAAAGAAAAGGGCTGTCCAAACTGAGATGCCAGTTTATATTTTCAGCTTGCTGAATCAGTCTGATGGGCTCAGTGATGGGGACACATTCAGACCTACATCATTTGATGGGCATTTTCCTCGGTGCATTTTATTTGCTTATAAAAGGAAAAATGGAATTATTCTTTTGGTCTTGAACTGGATGCCAGATCAGATAAAGCTGGAGGATGAAGCTGGATTACATTGACCTAATTGACGTGTCAGTGGAAATGTTAATTCAATCACTGCTGCTGGCAGAGTGAATTATGGAGAATTTTCACAGTTTGTGCTGAACACTCACATCTTCCAGGGGGAAAAAAAGGAAAAAAGAAATGTTTTGTGGAGAAACCCCTCAGGGAGAAACAAATGATACTGGATTTTTTGTGATGGCTGTTTAAAACAGACTTTAATTATGCTGAGGAAATAGAACTTTTTGTGCTACTTACAGTGCTAAAATATTTACTTTAGATCTAAAAGATGAAATCACTTCAGTCATTCAATCCAAGTGAATTCAGTGTTCATTGCATTTCCCTTCTACTTTTAAAGGATTAATTTAATCAGAAATTGGGAAGTAGGAGAAGAAAATGAAGTGAAAGTAGTAGCAACAAGTTCAGAATTCAAAAGTGTGACACTCTGAGGGAAAACAAGCAGCAAACACATAGGAATTCTGGAAAAACTAGAATGCTCAGTGTTGGTTTTTGCTGTGCACCATGCTAGAAAGGCTTTGCAGAAAGCTTACAGAGCAATGTTCAGTTGTGCTGTGTGTTCTGAAAGATGGTCCAGGGGCATGGAGCTCATCGGCAGTGAGGAACAGAAGAGTGTTCTAACCAGTGTGGGACCTTCTGACACACACTGTTAACCACAGTGTTACAGAGTGGCTGAAAAGTGATTTCTGAGGTGTGGGAATTTCTTTTTAATTTCTTTTTAATTCTTTTTAAAGAAGAATTTGGATTTTTACTGGAATTAGGATATGCTACTGAAACTGAAACTGGTAAATATAGAAAACTGCCTGAAAAACTGCTTGCAGTTTGCAACTTAAATTAAGATCAGTGTAAATTGAAGTCATGTGAAGTAACTGCTGAAACACAGCCCTGCTACCTGGCAAATCCCCCCAGCAGAAGCAGCTGGTTGCTGTCAGGTCAGCTGGCACAGCCATGCTCTGCTATTAGAGATTGGTGGGGCGAGGGCGGTGCTTGTCTTCTGTATCCTGTGTGCGCCGTCATCACTGAGTAAATAGAGGGCATTGGTCACTGCAGCAGCAGTGGCACAGATTCGTGGAGCCCAGTGAGGTTATTTGGTGCACAGCAGCCTCTGAGCCTGTGCAGCCTTCTCATGCCTGGCGGTGCGTTGCAGAATTCTAATAATCTTAAAAAAGGATTGTTGATAAAATTAAGTGAAAGATTGCTAGAAGAACAGGATGAATATGAGCACCTGTGAGTTCAGTGTGCGTTTTGGTGATAGGGGAAGTGGAGGTTCTAAAAAGGGAAGTGGTGTAGAACTTGAGCGTGTGAGCAGACTGCTGGGTCGTGCTGGGAGTGCAGAGCTGCTGGTTCGACGTGACAATCTTCGTGGTCTTTTCTGTTATTCTCATGTTTACCTTTGTACAGACAAGGCAACAAAGCGGCTTTCACAGAATCATAGAATGGCTTGGGTTGGAAGGACCTCAAGGATCATCAAGCTCCAACCCCCTTGAGGCATGCAGGGCCACCAACCTCCACATTTAATACCAGCCCAGGCTGCCCAGGGCCCCATCCAACCTGGCCTTGAACACCTCCAGGGATGGACGGGGCATCCACAGCCTCTGGGCAGCTGTTCAGCACCTCACCCCACTCATATTATGGTCAGCTAACTATGACTGCGCTATTGATCTGTACCCAATGAGCAATCCTATGGGTACAGGTTATGAAGAATGTAACGAAATAAAACCATTTCCGTTTTAATTAATCCTCATCTTCATTTGTGTGCTTAATTACAGAAATTGACGAACGTTCGAATAATGAAAGAGAACATGAGAACTGGCAATCTTCCAGCAAATATGAAGAAAGCTAGAGTCATCCAGATTATCCCATGTAAGATGATTAGCTTTGTATGTGTAGAAACTGGTGCTGTAAATGCATGGTTATCCTAAGGTTGTTGTAAGTAAAGGTAAGTTGTGCCTCTATGCTGATGGCAGTGCACCTCGTATCAGAATATGGCTGTGTTGGGTAAGTCAGGGACAGAGTGATGTCCTTACAGAGTGCACAAAATACGTGATAGTCAGATAGTTTTAAGAACAGAATGAAATAATGAAGCCATTCCACCTACTGCACCAACGTACCTTCTGTACGATTCCTTGCCTCCTCTGGACCAGTGCTGCAATGTCTGCACATGAACATAAGTGTTACACCTTGCTTGCTGTGTCAATGCCAAAATAATCCACAGTAAAACTACTGCCTTCCTCCCCACGCTCCTGAGTAAGATCTTTAGGGCATCTTGACTGACTTTCAGATAAGCAATTTGTTGTTCTTTCACGTGTGTGATAGTGGAACAGCTAACGTGCAGTGAGCAAAAAAAAAGAGTGAATATTTGTGGTTTTTTTCCCTTCCAGATGATTTTAATAGAGTGATTCTGTCAATGAAAAGAGGGCAAGAGTACACAGACTACATCAATGCTTCTTTCATAGATGTAAGTATAAATATTTTCGATGTATTTAAGCTACAAGTCAAGTATTTTACTGTTTCTTGCATGTCTTCCTAAAGAAATTCAGCCAAGTTGGCTTATGAAAGCATTAGTTTTGTTTGGGCTTGGCTAATGAGAGTTCCCAGATGAATTTCTAATCTTACCCAGTGTTCTGAATTCTAGTTTAAGTGTTGTGTAATTTAAACGTTCTTGTTATTGTTAGATTTATAAACTAAGGTTTGTATTAAATTCTGAGAAAAGCAGGCAGAGAACCAGCCTCCCTAAGAAGCAGCCATCCAGCAGTTCTCTTGCCTGTATCCAGGTTAATAAAGAGTCTGACCATGTGGTTTTCTAACTCAAATATATACTTCCCCCTCTCCACTTCTATCATGGAGTATAGCTCTCATAGTGTTTACTATAGATATATATAAATGTTATGAGAATAGCTCTCATAGCATTTACTGAGGGGGCCTGCATTAATTCCCAGCTTTGTTCCTGGCTTCCTGATGGAATCTGGGCAACACTTTCCAGTCCCAAGTTTATTTAAATATGATCATTAATTATATCCTAAAGCAGTAAAAGCCCATCAGCGATTGAGGGTTGTGGATGCTCTGCATTGTGATCCCATCAGTATGGAAATAGAACTGTAGCTCAAAAAATGAGTCTGATGTTCATTCCATAGTAAAGGTGATGACTGCAGTTGTTAATAATCTCCTTGTGAAAACCTTCACAGCAGAACTTCATTCCTTCAGCCATGACTGTAAAAAGTCATAAAGTAAGGCTCAGGATCGTGAATCTTCATTTCTGAGAGGAGACAAGGTGAACTAATGAGGGCAGCGAGCGGCAGGAACTGATGGTCCTCTTTAGAACAGAACCCATAGCCAGCCCCTGATGTCAGTGGGGCTGCTTCTGTGTTACTGCTGTGACCTATAGACAAAAGTATCGAGAATGTAGATTTTTCACATCTCGTGTGCATTTCAGTGCTGGAGGGGTGAGCGAGAATCAGGTGGGCTCTGCATCCCCAGAGGACGTGGTGGGTTTGGGTGATGCTCATATTGTGCAAGAGCCTGTCCAGTGTGGGCAGCAGCTGAAGAGAAGCTGGTGCTGCTCTCTCCAAACACTGATTTCTGTCTCTCCTGCCATGACATACACACAACCCTGCCTTTCTCTGCAGGGCTACCGCCAGAAGGATTATTTCATTGCCACGCAAGGACCGCTGCCGCACACGGTGGAGGATTTCTGGCGGATGGTGTGGGAGTGGAAGTGCCACACCATTGTCATGCTCACAGAGGTGCAGGAGAGGGAGCAGGTATGTGTCCCATGGCTCCATTTTACAAATGCAGTTAATGTGAGTCTTCACATCAGATTAACAGTTTGCCTACAAATTCTAGCGATATAAGATTTGTTGCCATTTCTGAAATTTCTATGATTCTATAGATATGAAGAGGAAGTTTTTCAGCCAGAGGGTGGTGAGGCACTGGCACAGGCTGCCCAAGGAGGCTGTGGATGCCCCATCCCTGGAGGCACTCAAGACCAGGCTGGATGTGGCTCTGGGCAGCCTGGGCTGCTGGTTGGCGACCCTGCACACAGCAGGGGTTGGAACCAGATGATCATCGTGGTCCTTTGCAACCCAGGCCATTCTATGATTCTAAATGAGCTCTTGCTTCACTAGTAGGTGTAGGCCAGTGTTGCTGCTTTTGCTTGATTTGTCAGACAAAAACACCTAAGCTACAGAATTGGTTTTCAGAGGGCACAGTTTGCTGTTAAAAGCACAGTTCTTAGGGATGTTTGATGTGGGTCTGAGAAGAGCCAGACAATGCTTTCTTGAAAACTTCCCTCTCTGTTATGTCTCTGTAAGCTTCTGAACCTCTCCTCTGCATCCTCTGTCATTCATTAATGAAGAGAACAGCACCCCTCTGCTCTGCAGTGTTCACCTCATACTTCAATGCCATTAAATGGTTTCTGTTGTTGCGTTTTTCTGTTGTTTTTAACAACCCTGCACTGATTGTAAGAGTTACTTAGTTTTCTTCTCATCTATTTATAAAGTAGCATTTGTCAGCTATGATTTCTGCTCCCTTTTCATCTTAATGCGTTGTTACAGAAATGTTTTAGTACTGTTCTTGGGCTCTACCCTTTTCATTTCAAACTGTCCAGAACACATTATGCTTTGTCACATCCTGTGTCACAGGTTGGTGGTGGTGTAGATAAGAGGAAGGAACGAATCAAGGAATGCTTACAACTCTCTCCATTTTGCAGGAGAAGTGCTTCCAGTACTGGCCATCAGAGGGCTCAGTAACTCACGGAGAGATAACTGTAGAAATAAAGAATGACAGCCTTTTAGATGCCATAAGTGTAAGAGACTTCGTAGTTACATATAATCAGGTACTGTTTTTAATTATATGAGTTGTTTGTTTGTATTAGGGCATTCGTAAATGTGATGATGTAACTTAAATGCTGGAATTTCTGTCTAAAGATAACTGCTACTAGTTGTCATCTGCCACATTAGCAGCCAAGAGGAAGCTTATATGGAACACTTGCATAAAGTGTCACAAAAATCTTAGTCAGTAAAACACAGCTTTGATCAAAGCAAGGTGTGGGCTTTTTGGTAGTATTTTGCTTTGCTGGTGTTCTTGCCTTTTCTACCATCTCTCACATACCTATTACTGAATACTTGATTCAAGATATTGAAGTCCTGTGAAGCATTTTAGTGCACACGTATTTACCTCTGCCTAACAGCTGCCTCTTCATGCACCTCTGCTGCAGGCAGGCTCTACACAAACCTGTTTTTGAACTTGCATGCATCTCTTCACTCGTTCCTTCATTTCATTCAGAACTGATTTGCATTGCTACCTTTGGGGGGAAAGAATTTACTGGCAGTTTAGAGTATCGTGAATTTAACTAATTGCACCGCATCTTATTTATGCACTTAGCTAGCTGGCATATGCAAAGCCAAAGGACTCTGAAGTGCTGTGTGTTTCATTCCATAGGAGGATGGGTGGCTAAGGTGTGAATACGCACTGCTTTGTGCGAAGTCTATTCCCAAGCATCCTATTTAATTACATATGGAATAATGATGGAACATTCAGATTGCCTGGCAAAACTGGCAGGGTGGTAATGCTCACTTTTAGGGCTGCTTTTAATCTGCAGACATAAAGGCAAGACGAGTAATGTTAGTTTCAAGCTAAGAATTAGCATTGTGCAAAGAGGAATGAATTTCATTTCTCCCTACTTGCTTTTGGACAGTTTAGCTTTGATAAATGGTAAAAGTTTTCAGCCGTTGGTACTCAGGATGCGTAATCTTTAAGTCCATCCTTAGAGCTACCCAGGTGAAGCAGCTGTGCAAATGGAAAAGAAAATTAGAGGCAGCTTACCAGCAATGGGAATGTAGAAACAGAACTCTTACATCCATATAGATATGTATATAACAGATTCATTCATAACAGACCAGGTTGAAAATCACCCCCTTTACCATGATGGTACAAAACCAATCCTTATCTTTAAGATATGAAGTTCATTTCTGTCTGGAATTAACATCTGGATGAACCTGTTCTTTGTGTATGCACGTAGGGTAACCAAGAGAAGCAAAGCAGGCTGGTTCGGCAGTTCCACTTCCATGGGTGGCCAGAAATCGGAATTCCTGCGGAAGGAAAAGGGATGATTGACCTGATTGCAGCTGTCCAAAAGCAGCAGCAGCAGACGGGGAATCACCCGATCACGGTGCACTGCAGGTGAGGCTCCCTCTCCTTCCCACAGTCAGCCAAGTGCTAGGCTTTCTTTTTCTCCTGTCTGGCTGCTGGTAGGGCCGCCGTCCTTTGTGAGCCAGTGGCTGCATCCCTAGAAAAATGAAGAAATATAAGGCAAAGATAGAGGAAAGGAAAAATCAGCATATCTCTGACCTCAAAATTGATTATTTAATTCATGGAAGTGTTTTGAGAGATGAACCCGAGTGCTGCAAGAGTTGGAATTAGGACTGACTTCGTTAGAGCTGTTCTATGCAGTGTATGCTGACTTCTTGTTTGTTCTGATGTGAGTTTTAAAGAGTTCCTGAAGAGTCTCAGCCTGAGAAGCATGGTCTGTATTTTGGCTATCTGCAGCACCGTGCATTTTCAGGTGCTGCTGAAGCAGAAAGATCCTGGGATCTCAGCTTTGTTGGAGTTTTTTGGACATAGGGATCTTACAGTAGCATTTGTTCATTGCTAAAGCTGTCTTCTCTTTTTTGCTTACGCACTGTTTTGCTCTCTGCTGTTCTCATGTGGTTTTTCCTGGGGCATTTGTGGTCCCCAGCCCTGTGGTGGCTGAACTCAATGGCAGCAATGGTATTTTAAGTTTGATTCTTCCATTTGACCAATTTGAACAGCCACTTTTTAATGAAAAACTGGGGAGGTAAAATTCTGAGCGATAGTGACAGTGATTAAAATATCAAATACTTCTAACCAATAAAGTAAGAGTTAAAAGCAATTGTTGTCTTTGATATACAATAATTAGATGTGTAAGAAGGTGAGGTGCTGGAACAGCTGCCCAGAGAGGCTGTGGATGCCCCGTCCATCCCTGGAGGTGTTCAAGGCCAGGTTGGATGGGGCCCTGGGCAGCCTGGGCTGCTACGAAACATGGAGGTTGGTGGCCTGCCTGCAGTAGGGGGTTGGAGCATTTGATGATCCTTAGTGTCCCTTCCAACCCAAGCCATTCTATGATTCCAAGAACTATGTGGGTTATGCATTGCTGCTGCTACTTTGAGCTCTTAGAATTGCAACCAGTGCAATTAAGCACTGGCTTAATCATTTGATGTGGATTTTTCCTGGACTTTTCAAAACTTACTGTAACAATTAAAAAATGGGGGGGGGGGAATAAGGAAAATGAAACTACGCATCCAGTGCACCCCAGGTTTTATCACACTGAGGATTTTCTGCTGCATCTGTTTTGACATCCCCTACACAACGTAGTTGAACCACTTCATGAAGTCATACCTGAGGCTTCAGATGTAAATGAATGTAAATTTAAGTAAATACATCTCAAGTCAAAGACTGATTTAGAGGAGTGCTCACTTAAATTTGTGGAAACTCCAATTAGTTTTTTTCCAAATATTAATGAACCCTTTCAGGAACTGCTGAAGACAGTGGTTCTTAATTGGGACAGAGGCACAGCCCTAAGTGGATTAGAAGGGTTTTGCTGACTGAGTTGCCAACAGAATTCAAAGCCAATCTGTTCTGAATCCCCACTCCCTTCACTTCCAGTGTATGTCTCCCACTGCCTTCTGTTTAGCTGGGATCTCAGCTCACAGCTCCCCGTGCTTTTCTCTCTTCACTGCTTCTTTCTGTTCTGTTATAAACAACGCCAGACTACAGGGTTGTTTGAAGGCCCCTTCCTTCTGCCTGTTGCCCAGTCCGTGTCCTTTCAGAGCATCCTTGGCTTTGGAACTTGTCTCGAGAAAAGAAGTTTGAGAGTCAAGGTGAAAAGTTACCTTTCCTTAAGATAAGTGTTGAAAGAAGTGCAGAGAAAGAAGCGGGTATGAAAAGAGCAGTGCCATGTTCCCAGGAAACAAATCTACTTCTTCGTGGTATTTCAAATGCAGTTCTCTATACTAAAAATTCTTAAGCCAACATAAAACAAACTCTTTAAAGAGATGCTGAGATTGTGTTTTGGTAAGAAAGAGAGTGAGTGTTCAGCATGAGGAGTGTAGACATAAACACATGGAGAGCAGTGTGTGGATGAGCACCCTGTGCATCCCGGGTTACTCCATATCTTTTTCCTCCTGTTTTTGGAGCTGTAGATGAAGGGCATTGCTCACGGGCTGCTTTAAAAGCCACGTACTGTTACTACAGATTAGCTAAGGACAAATAGACCTTAGCCCTGTTAGATATTACATTTGACTTTAACCTGATAAAAGTAATTCTCTGAAGGGAAGGATGCATCCCGTGCAGCATTCCTGTTTATTTGTCCTCTAGCTGAGGATATGTGCACTTGCACTTAATCTTTTCATAGGGCTGTGCTTATCAGGTGTTTTTCCATTTGATGGAAGCATAAGGTAGAAGCAACTACACGTGATTACACTTCACCTGCTTGTAAATGATTGAAAAACAACAAATTTTAAATTTAATAAATTATTTTGTGTTTCTCCCTGTTCTGCAATCCTGTGAACCTTCCTTCTACTTCAGCTTACCACCGAGTGCTAAATTCCAGCCTGTTTTTAGTGACTATTCTCTATCAAAGCTATTGTCCTGGCAGTGCACAGCCACTGTAGACTGTTTTGGTTGTATTTCTGTGTGTGTCACATGGACCACAATTCCATTAGAACAGAGAAAGCACTTCTTTTTTTTTGTTGGTTTGTTTGTTTTTGTTTTGGCTCTGATGCTGGGTATTGTAAGTCAGGTAACAGTCACTCAAATCTATTTTGCTGGCATGGAATTGTGGTCTGAAGTGAATAAAAGAGCAAAATATCCTGAGTGAAGCATGCCAGAACAAAAGGAACCACAGTTACTGGGGACTGTATTTGGTTGCTTGCTGTAATCAGGGTAGAGGCAGAGCACTCGCTTCTGTTTAGCTGCATGTAATATCATAAGTTGCATGCAGACTTATTTGGGTTTTCCTTACAATAACTTACCTGTTTGAAAAGGAATGATTCAGATCGTATGAGCAGTTAGTCTTTTTGTTGGATTGGACACTGCCCATCATGTTGCTTTGGAATAATAATTCCAGTGAATCATAGAGTGAATCATAGAATAATAGAAAGGCCTGGGTTGCAAAGGCCCACAGTGCTCATGCAGTTCCAACCCCCTGCTGTGTGCAGGTCGCCAACCAGCAGCCCAGGCTGCCCAGAGCCACATCCAGCCTGGCCTTGGATGCCTGCAGGGATGGGGCACCCACAGCCTCCTTGGGAAACCTGTGCCAGTGCCTCACCACCCTCTGACTGAAAAACTTTCTCCTAAGATCTAATCTAAACCTTCCCTGTCTCAGTTATTTCCCCCTTGTCCTATCGCTATCCACCCTCATTAAACAGCCATTCCCCCTCCTCTTTATAACAGTGACTCCAATTCCTGCCTGACTCAGAATTCATTTGGATTAATTCAGGCTCCCTTTTGGCATGGCTGACGTGACAGTATCAGCTGCTATTAGTATTTGGGTATTCTCTATCAATATTATCTTTGCAGTTTTTATCCTGCTGTATGCCAAGCAGATGTGTTTGTGTTGCAGTGCCGGTGCTGGAAGGACAGGTACATTCATTGCACTCAGCAATATTCTGGAGCGAGTGAAGGCTGAGGGGCTTTTAGATGTATTTCAAGCTGTGAAGAGCTTAAGACTGCAGAGGCCACATATGGTGCAAACACTGGTATGGTATTTAACAATCCGAATCTTTCTCAAAGGATGTATGTTTGTAAATATCCTTGTGGGAGGAGAACAAAGAGGGTTTGTTGCAGGTTGAAATAAATAATGTATGACGGCTGTGTATGAACAAGGTATCAGAAATCTGTATCTTCTCCAGATTTTTTTTTACAGCCTTTCTGAAAATAGAGCTTGGCTAAACATTCCGTGCTTGGTTAGGAACCGGTGACAGTGAAATAAACCGAAATCTTGTTTGTGGTGCAGATGATAAAGTCAAGAAGTAAATGCCTTTTAAGCCGTATCTCCATAGCTCAGGTTTTTCTTTCTTTACATGAAAATGCCGGGGCTTAATGGGCTTGCAGTTGTCACATAGAGAAATTCTGGCTTGCTGTGAGGGTTTTCCTTACTAATCAAGCAGAAGAAAATTTATGGATACATTGTTTTGGAAAATACATAGAAGCACTGATACTTTGTATATTGGTAACAGTTTCCATTACCAACTTCTTTAGAAACAGTTATCTGAAAACAGCTTTCCCAGGTAGAAATCTCCTTGTTACAGACTGGGGAAGAGGCTGAAGAGCTCCACCTGGATTACCTGCAGAGAGGAAATCTTTTGGGGTTCTGGCTCTGTGGTTTAGTACTGTTAAGTAATTGCCAGGGCTATCCTCAGCTGAGCTGCAGCTGTGGAACAGCTTCTGTTCACTGCTGCTTTCCAGCAGATGCCTGTTCCAGCTCTGATCAGGTATTAGGCATCGGGCAGTCCAGCAAATCACACTGAAGGCTGTGGGCATGCCTGCAGCTTCAGGCTATGTCCCAACACTGGGACACAAAGCACTAGGCGGCAGGCTCACGTCGCCAGTGGATAGCTGTGTATGTAGAGATACATACTGACAGCATTTACCTATGGAGTTCCATTTCAGGAAAAAAATAAAATGAACTGGGAAGTTGTTTTCTTTTAATGTTCTCTCCATCTGAAGTTGCGTTGTCACACAGTTTCTGCTGTGAAGCTGTTAAAGCCTGGAGTTAAGCAGGCAGGCTCCCTGGGGTGCTCAGGAAGAGCCACCCGCGGCAGCGCGATGGGAACAGCTCAGTGCCGTCAGCAGCTCAGCCCGAATGAGAAGACAGGTTTAAGAAGTGATGTTCATTTGAAGAATTATCCCCTAGAAAGCTGAAATCGTGTTAACTGACAGGCAAGAATCAGCCTGTCTGACAAAAGAGAGGTACCACTGCTTTTATTAAAGAAAGAAAAATCAGAATGGCTTCATCCTCAGCCACTTCGGCACATAAAGGGGAAGCTGACAGCTTTGAAGAGGATGCCATGCTGCCGGGTCTGTGGTTCTGTGGGGTCAGGGTGTTCTCATTTGCCCGCTACAAAAAGCTGGTTGTATGTGAGATGAGAGAAGCCTCCTGTGTCAGCACTGCTGTGGGTCAGTGCTTGAACCTCGGCTTTGCTTGTGCTGAGGTCCCCTGGTCACCCGTCTGTGGTGACAGAGCTCCTCACGGCGACAGGAGGGAGCCTGAGCAGAGCCGGACACAGAGAACAGACCTATGGAACCATGGGGCAGTGAGCAGACATGGGGGGAGATGAGGTTGAACTGATGGGTGTTGCTGTGAGCTTCGAGTTAGAACACATTGCCCCACGTGGATCTGCGTAACAATGATTCATAAGGTGTGATACAGCCGGAGTACATTTTGCTGTCTTCTTGTTTTTCAGGAACAGTATGAATTCTGCTACAGAGTGGTACAAGATTTCATCGACATATTTTCCGATTATGCTAACTTTAAATGAAAAACTTCTGCCTTATTTTTTTAATTTGTCTGTATAAATAGTTGTATATGATATTAATTTATTCCACGTTGTTTTGTTTGTTGACTTTTACTGTAAATAGGACCTTGTGTTCGCTCTAAAATATGCATTTGCTGTACAAAATTATTTCTGAAATATAAATATCTTCTAAAGCAAAGTATAATGTTCATATAGAGTATATCGCTATAAGATGGTAGAGAAATCTTTATTCTAAATAACAGTAAATTAATTATTGGAGGTTTATTTCTTTGATTATTTCCTTTTCCACTTACAGATATTTATCAGCAGTGCCATTGCCCGGTTCGTGCATCTTTACACTTACATTTCATACTAAAATAGTGAACTGTGGTACATCTGTTTAAAGGAAACACGTTTTGGCCATAAGCCTTTCTTCACAGAAGTCAATAGGAAATGAAAAGAGATGTTTATTTTGGGCCGTGTTCTGATAACCTGCTGCTGCTTACTTGGAATTGACTTTATGGCCTCACTGAAAGGCCAGGGAATTGTTCCAGGTATCAGAATACAGCCTTCATGTGTAATAGTGCACAGTGCAGCTGAAAAATACTATTGCTTTTAAAGGCTGCTTGTAAGAACCTCCCCATGGATGGCAGCTCTATTTCGAGTTCTACTGTCAATAGGATACAACCATTAGAAACGCAGATTGGAATTTCTGATTTAATGTGACTTTCAAAGCTCATTTATTTTGTTCTTTCCTAAATACTACACCCGCTTGAATCAATCTAGGAGTACGGTAATGTCATTTTGTCCCTACTGAACAATATTTTGCATATCAGGAGTGTATACTTTGCATTTGTCTAATTCAAGGGACATTACAGCTGCGGTTGGCCATGGATACAGAGCTTCACCATATATGTGCGCATCATTTCCAGCTACTGTGAGAAAAAGCAGAGGGCAGTAATAAAGATGAACTCTCTTAGATTCAGCAAGAATATTTGTTACAAGTCTGGAAAACAAACAAAGAACTGCGTAGAATGAGCAACATGAAGAAAATTCCTGTATGTTCTTGCCTTCCCATATGTATTATCAGCAAAGGAGTGCTTCCTTTATCTAAAAGGGGGATGTGATTGTGTATATAGATGTATTTTTAATGAAAGTACTACTGATAATATAATTGGGGAAATATGTTTTACAAGTCTTTATTATATTCCTGGACAGGATGTGCTTGGGGGTTAGAAAGTCCAAAACTCGCAGGGCGTCTGAATGTTGAACAAATGAAAAGTCTGTATTTCCCACTCCTTAGAATGTGTGTAGGAATTCATGAGCACAAAATAGGTGAATATGTACTTTGGGTACCTAACTAATATGCACTAGTCCTGTCTTGTCCAGTTGGCTGGGTTTTATCAATGCAAATATAAAAGCCTTACTTAAAATTAAGCAACTGAAATGGATCCTTTCACCACTCCTGTGAGCAGTTCTCCCAGCTGCTAACATGGAGCATCAAGCATTGCAGCACCACAGGGAGACAGGAGCACCTTCTGCCTCTCCTCGCTTTCATACTGCGTGGGAAAGCTGTGGTTAAGAACTTGTAAGCACACTGCTCTGAATGCTGCCGTTTCCTGCTTCTTGTCTTCCCTCTGATGCACTTCCATGTTTATTTGCACAGTAAATCATGCAATTATGCACTTAAAGAGGTGGTTTGAAGACTAAGCGTTCACTGTGACTTGCTGTTAGATGTGCTCAGAGCACAAAGTGTTGACTAGATGAGAAGAATGCAAAGTCTGCATTACTGCTGCATGCTAAAATTTTATCAAATTTCAAGTAGCTACCAAATAAATTTGGTGTGAGACAGTGGGGTTTTCAGTACAGTCACTTGCAGTACAGAGAGAATCAGAGAGGTTGAGTGATCATAGAACCATAGAATGGCTTGGGTTGAAATGGGCCGTAATGATCATGTTGTTTCAACTCCCCTGCTACGTGCAGGGTCTCTAACCACCAGCCCAGGCTGCCCAGAGCCATATGCAGCCTGGCTTTGAATGCCTCTAGGTATTCAATGATGATAGAACATAATGCCAAGAAGTGTTTGCTGCTCTCCAGAGAAGTGTATCTTATGGTCCCATTTGTCCCCAGGAGCGCTGCAAACATTTAGGCTGTGGGTGACAAATGGGCCTCTGGAGCGAGGAGCAGGACGGAGCTCAGCTGAAACATCAGCTGTTCAGTGAGTACTTGGATTTTAGTTGCTAACTGTGTTATGTGTGAGGAAACAGGAAAAAAAAACAAAAAAACAAACCCACAACGGTAACGTAGTCCAGAAGTCATAAATATAGCTATGTAGTGATTTTTATGCTTATTTTTTTAATAATTTGAGAAGCTTGCTTTCCGGTTCTTGTGGTGAGTAATGGAGAGGCTGCCTGTTGCAGCAGCCCTTTAGCTGGGAGCTGTGGCTCAACGTGGATATACCTGAATTTTGTTTGAAATTTTCCTACGTTGCATGGAATGACTTGGAAATGCCAAATAGTTGATTAGAAGTCGTACATTCTGATCTGTGCGTGGTTTTGGTCACTGTGTGACTTGACTGACTGTTCTCATGTGTTAAGATAGGTTCCAGTTCACCCGAGCATTTAAGCATTTGCTTGCCGACATCCCTTCCACAAAACACACAGTACCATTGGCTCTTTGTTCCTGGAGCAATCCCTTAAGTGCTTTGCTGAATTGGGCCTTAATGAAGAGTGCTTACTGTAATTACCAGTGTTTTTTAGGGTATTTTTACGTGTCAGTTTTTTAAACTTTTAAAACCAGCCTGACCGCCTGTGTTCAATCTTTTGAAATGGTTTTCATTTCCCCAGTACCATTTTTAATGTAAAGCTATTGAAACTTTTCTGTATAACCAAATTGTATTTAATTTGTCAGATCTTTATAATGTATGTATGTATTATACAGTTTCAGCTATTATTATTTTCTTTTATTACATTTATAATTTGATCTTGCTGTGTTTTTAATGCCGGTGAATGTTGCTGAATTATTTGTATATGCAAATTGCAAGATCTAATACATTCTGATGCAAGAACAAACCTTTGTTTTTATTCTCAAACTGCATTACTCTCTTTAAATCTTTTAATTTCATTCCTGTATGTGTGTTCATTTAAGTGAAGCATCCTAAAGGACTGAAAACCCATTATCTACACCAATGACTTCTCAGTACTTATCATCTGTCGCTATTTGGAAGCAATGCTCTGATTCATGTCGTAACCAAAGCACTGCACATCCAAAGCGCACATGAACTCATGACAGCGATTAGAAAGCCGGGTCTTCCCAAACTGTGTTCATAAATGAGAGCTGACGATGCAGAGCTTTGACGTGCCAAGTCCCATTGCATCCTTCCTTTGTGAGTATTGAGGGAACGACTCAAAGCCTGACCCTGTAGTTGTTCAAGGCGGCTTCCAGTGGTACAAACACTCCTGCACTTCCTGGTTTGTTTTGTCTTTTTGTTTTGTTGACCTCGTGCTTCTTCATGAAGGTTTTGTGTTTCACAACTTGTGGGGCTGAAGGTTATGCTTTTAGAAACCGAACTTTCAAAAAGAACGAACTTTGGTTGTAAACTGCTCATGAAATATTGATTTCAGTGGGCTGGTTAAACAATACAGACTAAGCAAGATCAAAGACGTATTTGTTCTGTGTAGGGCACACGTGTCAAGTGGAAGCTAAGCTTTCCTTAATACAGAAATTGTTCAGTGCCTCTGAGAATTTTTCGAGCAATTGAACTTCACTGTGAATGTTCTTCATCTTGCGTATTAACGGATTATTTTGTAATTTGGATATTTTAATAAGAGCTTTATTCTAACGATTTTGATGCATTTTCTGTGCCACTTCACTCAGACTGTGAGAATTTCTACCAAATTATTAATTGGGCTCAGACTTTGCCAGGGAAGCTCATTTCACAAATAAGCGTTCCTTCCTCCCCCTTTTTTTCCACTGCTCTGTGATTGTTCCCTTGTTTTCACGGATGCCACTCCAACTTATTCATAAACATTGAACAGCAGATCTAGGTTGCTGCTGTGTGCCAGCTGGGTAGACAGGAGGAAAAACAAAACTGTAGCACTTGTGAGGAGCTCCAGGTGGAATGATTTAGCGCAATCTTGCTTCAGGCAGTGAGCTGTGTCCCTCCCGCTCCTGGTCTCTGCAAGAGAAGGTTATGTTCCTCTCTTCTTGCAAACTGCCTCCACCTCTGTGAAGTCACACACCTTTTGCTTTCAAGTGATTTTGTTTCAGAATTGTATAGGAGTGTTTTCTAGTTTTAGATTTCATGGTAAGTGGGAGGCTTGAGTGTAAGCAGCAGTGAGGAAGCAGGAAGGTGGAATGGCTCTGCTCCCTGGTGCGAGTCCTTCTATGGAGGTGGCTCTTCTGCTGGTGGGTATCAATCTGAACGAAGAATCCTGCCCTGTACTCCATAAGCAGGTGTACAAATCAGGAACCTTTACACAAGTAGCAGCTGTCTGCAATAAGAGCCATTTCAGAGAACATATCTTGTTTGTTGATAAACTGCAGAATTCTCTCCTGAGAATTAAGAGTGAATAGGTTCTCTGTATGAATACACACATCTGAAAATCTTAGCTGCAGTAGTATCAGTGTAATATACCATCACGTTATCTATTGCAAAGAGATTTGTCTTAAAATAACTTGCTTTATCGCTAGGCTGTGTGTTACACAGTGTGAATAGACTGAAGTGTTTCGGGGTGCATGAGGAAAGTTCATAAATTGAGAACCGATCCACACTGACAGCTGCAACTCGATTGATGCCAATCACATTCTGCTTTAATGCTTTTTTTTTTTTAATGCTTTTTGTGAAGTTAGCAGTTTCTCAGCTCTTTTAGAGCTGGCAGGTGTAGAAGCCAGGCACCAGGACAGGGACTGCCTTCGTTGTTTCCCTTCACCTCTCAGCTGTGTGTTCTGGATCTGCTGCCCTGAGGATGCTGTGCTGTACCCAAAGGAAATGGGCTGATCTCACTAATACTACAACTGCTGCCTGAGTTTAGTGCCTTATATATTGTATATATTCTATATAGAAGCCCCAGTGTGGGAAAAGCTTTAACTGGAATTTCTGCTTTCTGAGGCTTTCAGCTGATGGACATTGATTGCACAAATCTGTGAGAAATAAGCTTCATTCTTTCAAGTGCTTCCGAACCACCTGTTGGGAATCAGGACAAAGCAGCCTTGTATGAGGACCTTCTGATGAGGAACTGAGATGCCAGGTTCTCTAATTCTGTTCATTTTGTTCTTGTTGTTCTCTTGGCTGCAGCCTTCAGACCCAGCACGTTTTAATTGTCTAGACTCTCTTTTATTACTGGATCTTCCACTGCTGAGCCTAATCATGAAGAAGGCGGATCTCAGTGAAATAGCTTTTCTCTAATTACCTTTTTACTTAATTCAATTGAACTTAATTCAAGTTAAAAACATCTAAGCAAGTGGCAAAGGCATTCAGTGACCAATTCATGTGAGCTCCTGTCAGGGAATTGGATTTCTGCCTGTAAAAGGACCTAAGGGTAGAGATGGCTTTGTTATTTACTTTTATTTTCACTCCGTTTCACTGATGCCAACTGCTTGTGGTCCTGCTCCGCCGCCCTGAGCCGCTCTGTGGGGCTCGGCAGCAGCGCGGTTACGGAGCCGCCCGTTGCGCCGGGGGCGCTGAGGCGGGGAACGTGGGGGGGGGGGGGGGGGGGGGGGGGGGGGGCGCGCGGGAGCCGTTTGAAATCAAACCGTTCCCGCTCTCCCCATTGGCTGAGCCGCTCCGCCACGTGACCTCCTTTCCACCAATCGTGGGAGGCCGCGCGCCTTTTCGAAAGCCGTTACGAAAGTTTTACTGCATTCTTCTGTTCTCCTTCCGCCGGGCCGGCACCCGCTAAAAGCTAAAAGAATCCCACGGCCTCGGCCAGGCTGCCGCAACCGGCTGGCTTAGGTGAGTCCCACCAGCCACGGCGGCTACCGGCAGGCGAAGGCGGCTAGACGGAAAGCTGCTTGGACGGAAAGCTCTCCGCGCTGCTCTCGTCCGTGCGCGGCGCAGGGATACGCGCGGCGGTGAGACGGCCCGAGGCGGCGGCGCTGGCGCGCGCGGGAAAACGCAGAGAACGGCGGCGGCGGCGGCGGCAGCGCCGCGCTCAGCCCAGTCGCTCCCTGCGAGCTGCAGCTGAGGGAGGAGAGCCGGAGCGCCGCTGCCGTGAGGCGCAGGTAAGGATCGCCTGGGGTAACTCAAGAACCGCTCCTCTAAGCGTCTCCTAAGGCGCTTTTCGGGCGGGCGGCGTTTAACGCCGTAACGCTGGGGAGGCGGGCGGCGCCGCGCTGTGTCACGGCTGGCAGCGGCTGGAGAAGCGGCTTTCCTTCCCTAAATACGGAGAACATTGCGCGCGTGAGTTATCTTGACGTTCTCCCACAGGTAAGGAGCCTTCCGTGTGGAAATGCCGCTCTTTGGGAAGATTGTCATCATTAAAAGGAATGGGAGCGACGGCATTTACTTCCCACTCACTGCCAGCTCGTGTTTGTTTGGAAGGTGAGCGTGGTCTGAGTGCACCAGGATGGCACTAGGAGCGTCCTTCCTGCAGGTGGAATCTCCTTGATGCTCGTTATCAGAAATGTTTACGTGTTTGTGGGGGATGTTTGAGGGAGGGACGGTGCTATGGGGCTGGGGCTGAATTCATTGTCGCTGCTTTGTGCCCTTTCTTCACTAAAACTGCTGTTTTTTCCTAAGCTTCTGACCAAGGGAAAGGAGGCCAAAGAGTTTGGCAGACCTGAGTGAGAGTAGTGTAGACGTGACAAACAAGCAGGGTCATTTTTATCCGTAGAAGTGGTGCACATCCATTGCGTTCAACCATATTCACTGTGCCTGCACTAATAGCAGTTTTGGTTGGTTCTCTGAGATCTGGGTTGTAGAAGTTGCTCTAGAATCGATGAATGAAGCGTTTTTATTTCTTTAGAACTACTTGATCAGTGCTTGACTGGCTGGTTGATAAGTTAAATAAGTAATTACTCCGTCCCAAATCAGATTCCGTGGTGAAAGGCTATGGTAAAATGTCCAGTGTCAGTTCAGATCAGTGACTTCAATGTTATTAACAGAGGTACTGACAGGACAAGGGGGGATGGTTTTAAACTGGAATGATTTTAAACAGGGGACGTTTAGGTTGGATATTAGGAGGAAGTTTTTCAGCCAGAGGGTGGTGAGGCACTGGAGCAGGTTGCCCAAGGAGGCTGTGGATGCCCCATCCTTGCAGGCATTCAAGGCCAGGCTGGATGTGGCTCTGGGCAGCCTGGGCTGCTGGTTGGCGACCTGCACATAGCAGGGGGTTGCAATCATTGTGGTCCTTTTCAACCCAGGTCACTCTATAATTCTATGATACTGATGGTAATCTCTGGCTTCACACTTGTGCCAGTTGGGTAACACCAGACTTGTACTTAGCCATGCCATGTTCAGACCCTTTTTTTTTTTTTTTTTTTGGTTCTGTGTGCTGTTAGTACTTGGGCAGGTTTTAGAAATGACATATTTGGCTCATAAGATTATTTAACTTTAGGTTGTGTTTTTCTTTCTGCTTCATTTCATTTTCTATCCTTTTTCGTTCGGTGCTGTTTTTCTCACTACTTTGAATCACCAAAGTCAGCGCTAAACGTAGGATTTACCTGTTTTGTATGCCACCACAAGTGGGGTGCTATTGTATGGATTATTAGCTGAAACTTTGGACATCCTAATTCCACAGCAATCCCATTTTTCTGCTTTTTATTCTTTTAACCTGTAGGAGAACAGAATGTGATATTCGCATCCACTTGCCTCAGGTCTCCAAAGAGCATTGTAAAATTGAAGTAAATGAGAACAAGGAGGTGAGTTACACATGTTAACAACATTTGCATCGTGTTGTTGCATCTCACTGTGGTTCTGACGGGTTTGCTTTATTTTTAGGCAATATTGACTAACTTAAGTACAGTAAATCCCACTCAGCTGAATGGTGGTTATTTCCAGCAGCCTGTACCTCTGAAGCACGGGGATGTACTAACTATTATCGATCGCTCTTTCAGGTGAGTGTCAAGGACCTACTGTGAATATCGTGGTCCTGGAGGGTGCACTGCAGACCAGCAGTGCTGAGAGCTCAATAACACAGGCTGTGGCAGCTGAGTGAAGATATGGTAGAGAGTGGGACAGCTTAAAATGCCACTTGGCAGTCTTCAGATACAGAAGTTAACCTGCTTTGTTTAGTTTTTCTTTACGACTTAGAGAATTCCTTTAGAAGGCAGGGTGGCTGAAAGACTTTCGTATTGTTTCCATATTATGTTAAGCTAAATGGAAAAGCTAAGACTTGTCCAGAGAGAGAATTCTGTTATTTTATTTCCAGGATGAGCATTTCTAGGAGTAATGTTAGGAGAGTCTCGATGTAGGTAAAGTATTTAAAAGCACTGTGTGTGTTGCTGGGAGTGGGACCAGTCTTACTAGGTCCTTGGTCTTAATAATGAGAACTTAGGGTGGATGGTGATAGGACAAAGGTGTATGATTTTAAATGGAGACAGGGGAAGTTTAAGTTCGATCTTGGGAGGAAGTTTTTCAGCCAGAGGGTGGTGAGGCACTGGCACAGGTTGCCCACGGAGGCTGTGGGTGCCCCATCCCTGCAGGCATCCAAGGCCAGGCTGGATGTGGCTCTGGGCAGCCTGGGCTGCTGGTTGGCGACCTGCATGTAGCAGGGGGTTGGAACTGTGGTCCTTTTCAACCCAGACCATTCTATGATTCTATTTTATTTTCAAATACTTTATTTAGATTTGAATATCCTCTCCAATCAACTCCAAAGAAGAGACAATCTAGATCTCCAAAAGATGAAGCACTGCAGGTAATTTTGTGCCAGTAAGTTGCTTATTGCAAGTATGTCGATATTAGTATTGCTGTGATAGTGTGTCCTTTTTTTGCTGTGGGGTTTTGTGTTTCTTTTTAGCAAATTAGAAATCATTTTTCAATTGTTGGCAGGCTTTCTGTTTGGAAATGCAAGTGGGCTCCTTTAGAGAAACATTTTCTAAAATACATCTAACTTATTAATTTGAGATTAGCCAGTTTCAGGTAATACTTAATGGTCTGTGATGTTAGTGATACAGGTATGCTATTAAAAAGTAATCGTTAGCATTTTCGAGGAGCTCCTGGGATGCAGGAAATGAGGAGTGTAGCATTCAGTATCCTTGTGCGTTATATTGGGGAGTTTGCCATAGAACCTAAGCATGCTTTATTTCAAAAATCATGTGTTCTGTGTGCTATTATATTAATGCGGTGTAGGAGTTTGTAAGTGTCAAAAGAAGTCTATTTTTGAATACTCTATTTTAATTTGTTTCCTTTATTATTTTTTATTTTTAAACACTGTTTTGTCCCTTTGAGGGTATACTGTTGCTCAGTGAATATTGGAAGATTTTTCTTTCTTCTATTTCTCCTACTTAAATAAAATTACTTCACTGTATCTTGTAAGAAGTGAGCTTAGAATGTGCTGTATATATTTGTCTGTTACGGGTACATTCAGAGCTGATAATGATAAGCCAGCTCTTGAACTCTCACTTTATAAACTACCAGTGTTCTCAACCTGTGCAATACTCAACAATTAAAATTGAATCCTTTTAAAGCTGTTCAGTAAACAGTGCTTAAACATTTATAAATTTAGTGTTTTTTTCAATGTGTAGTAGAAGGGGAAGTATAAATATGTGTTGCTCTGCTGTAATATTGTACAAATTTACAGGTTCTTCATGTTCAGCAGGTGGCAGAAGCGGAGCTGTTACACAAACAAACTTCAGGACCTAAAAGTCTTTGTTCTTCAGGTTTGTACCTATATTAGAGGGGGATGGTTATATTTTTCTTCACTAAGGGTGGTGAGGCACTGGAACAGGTTGCCCTAGGAGGCTGTGGATGCCCCATCCCTGCAGGCATTCAAGGCCAGGCTGGATGTGGCTCTGGGCAGCCTGGGCTGTTGGTTGGCGACCTGCACATAGCAGTGGGTTGGAACTGGATGAGCATTGTTGGTCCTTTTCAACCCAGGTCATTCTGTGTTTCTTCCAACCTAATTTTTCTCTATGAGCATCAGCAGGAAAAGCAATGCTGAAAAAAAATACATTCTTAAAGACTTTTCAGTCTGAGTATAGTACACTCTTCTACACCTGTGTACTGCTTCATTGTACTTTGTGATTTAGCAAAACAAGGTCCCATCAAGAGAAATAAAATAGTTGCATCCTGACAAACAGGCAAGACAGTTAAACTGGAACTAGCAGAATATGTTTGCATTGCTTTAAGTGGTTTCTGCAGACCTGGTTTATAAAGATTATACTATTTTTGAAGCTGCAGTGCAAAATGACAGTTGAAGCGGGTGTGTGAAACTATTGATTACTACATTTCACTTTGCAGTGACAATTCTAACATCACAAAGTCACTTGTGTTTAAAATATGTTAATAGATTGCTTTTGAACAAATCTTGTTGCAAACAAATTTTGTCAGGTATTCTTTCCTGAAAAGAATTTGTGAAAGGTATAATTCTAGAGAGACAGAGTTAGCTTTGCTGATTGAAATCATAGTTCACAATGCCTATTTTATGTAGATGTAATACAAAGCAACTTTATTCTAGAGGTGCTAATGTGGAGTAATTATAGCCCTTAAACAGGTTAAATGCCAGAACCTTCCATTCTCTTTGTGTTCAGTAAAGATACTTCCATGAGAAGATAGGAAGTTTTAATAGAATCTAGTATGTCCCAAGTTTAAAGGAATCCACTGCTCCTTCAAGCTTCCAGCACACACGCCAATTGCTTGGTGTGTCTCATTTGGGAACTTCTAGCTCTCTATTGTTTTGCTTTACCCCAGAGGAGCATTGTTGTAACGTTCAGCTGAACGTACAGCCGAAGTGGTACAGCACCTTTGTAAACACAAGACAGGATAGTTAGTGAATAGTGGTAAGACAATCAAAGTGGTGTTTTTATTCTGCACTTAGTGATTTATTGTGTGGCAGCCGTGAAACGTGAATGAACTGTTGAAAAGAAAACATAGATTGCATTATCTGTATATGGAATGAAGTCCAGATTACAGCTGAAAATTTGTTAAACATTTTAGTACTGATTTTTATTATCAGAGAATTGCTATTGTTAACAGAGCTTTATTTACAATACTATGTCCTGGATCCTGGTTGATATTCTTGGTGGATGAAAGGAAGGGATTATCATCATCTCTATTTAAGGAACTAGCAGTTGTTTCTGCAACTTCTGTGTAAATCCCCGTTGTGTTTTGCTTAAACTGTAGATAATGCTGAGTGCAAAGAACAGAACACTGATGAAAATAAACAAAGTACAGAGGAAAACCATTCAAAAGCCATACCAGCTAAGCTACAAGCACTCAAGTCTTGCAAAATACAAGAACCTGCTAAAAAGGAAAATGAAATGTCTCCTTTTAGTAAACTCTATGAAAAGCTGAAACATGAGGTTAAAGGGAGAAAACTTCTACAAGAAGGAAATTTACTTCAAAAAACTGGAGAAGAAGATGGGAAAAGTGTTCTGCTAGAACCAAATGCTCGAATTCCACCAAGTTGTGTTTATGAACTGGAAAGCACATCTAAAGGAAAAGGAATACATGTAAAAGAAAATAGTGAAGAATGCAAAATTAAACAAGATGTAATCAATTCAGAGTTGAGTCAGAGTTCAGCTGCAGGAAATGCTACCAGGAAGAGTCTTACAAAAACTCCTCAAAATTCTGTTTCAAAGGAGATGACAAACGATAGTGGTAAGGGAAGCCATCTGCAAGATCATAAGGAGCTAAGTATATCAGGGAAATTGAGAGGTCCTGAAGTTACACCCAAGGCCCATAAGGAGAAGAATGGGAATGCAGCACGTACACTGAAGCCGTGCTTGAGTTATGCAGATAAAATTGACAACTCTGCAGTAATATTAGATAAACTCTCACAAGCAGCTAACGTGACAAATGTTTCAGAAGGTGATAAATGTGTTTTGTCTACACCAAGGCCCAGAAGGAAGAGTCTTCGGTCTGGCTTCATGTCACCTGCCAAAGAAACACGTGGTGCGGATTCTGTAAGTACTGGGGCTCCAGCAACTCGAGGAGATGTGTTGGTGGGACATGAGTCTTTTTCAGCAATTTCAGCTGATACTCCAGGGGAAGATGCAGTGTGCAGAGATGGTAGCCTCCAACAACTGCCTTTGGCAGAAAATAAATGCTTAAAACAGAGACGAAATAGTAAACAACTTACACCAGGAAAATCAGTGAAAGAAGAGACGCTGACAGAAATTTGTGATCAGACAAACATTAACTTGAAAAAGAGAGATTCTGGGTCTCCTGCAGCATCTAAGAGTCCCAGAAGAAAAAGCAGGCAAAGTAATGAGTCAACAAACAAAAGCATCCATTCAGAAACATCAACTTTGGAAGAATCCACATCAGAGCTGGCATCTGCTAGTCAGAAATCTGGCTCTGGAAGAAAAAGGGGAAGGACAAGGACCTCTGGACAGCTAACTGAAAAAGTATTGGAGGCAAATGCAGTTCAAGAACACCACGATGAGACTGCGGACAGAAAAGAGAGTGAAGCTAAACAAGAGCTGTCCAATGAGAAATGTCAAAAGAATCTGGATTTGGAAGATGCCCACATTCTAAGACCTCATAGATTATCATCGAAAAGGTCTTCTGGAAGTGCTACTGTACCAAAAGACAACGAGACTCCTTCAGAAAGAAATACTTCTGGTCTGTCAACTGAGGAGCAACCAGGTAAATAGGTTTAATCTCATGCCTTGTTAGAACTGAATTGACCGAATTGGGAAAATTCTCCTGGTGTTAGTGAGAATTTCTTTGCTTAAGTAAAATACAGTATTAATTGCTGGCACGTCAGTTCTAAGGTATTTATCACGTAGTTGACCTTAAAATTACACAGTGAGTTATTCAATTGGGTATACTGTTGTATCTAAATTAGTGACCATCTGGTAAGTTTCCGAATTCAAAATGCACGTACAAACACTCTTTTCTATGTTGTTTAACAGGGTGACTTCCTTGTTTCTTGGTTATTTTCTGTTATTGCTATTTATTACAGATAAGACCAAAAGGTTATCTCAGAAGAGGACGAGTGGAGATTTGTTACCTCAGCCTTTAGGAAAAAGAAAAAGAGTGTCTTTTGGTGGTCATCTGAGTCCAGAGCTCTTTGATAAAAGCTTGCCTCCCAACTCACCCATTAAAAGAGGTGCCATTCCCGCAAGACTGAGCTTACCATTTGGGAACTCGCCACGTGCAGTCCTGAAAAAGGGGCAGGGACTGAAGCACTTTGCAATCCAGGTAAAAGTCAAATGTGAAAACTAATCAAGTTGCTAAGCTAATTAATGTGGATGGAATTTAGAAATTCAAAGGTTTCTAAAAGTGAATTAAAAATGAGGAATATGTCTTCTTTAGGTTTATGTTTGGAAGTGGACGTAGTAATTGTGATTTAAGATGGCACTTCTGAATAGCAATTTTTAATCGGTTAACTTCCTCCTTAGGAGGAAGGGGTGTGGTTTACCTTTTTCTGTCTGTCTTCTTCCTCTGGGTGTGTGCTTTGTACCTCCTGTGCTTTTGCTTGTTCTCATACCTACGTAGGAGTGTATTTCTGTGTGTTTGTGCTTACCAGCACCAGTTTGCCATAAAGAACTGAAAATATCCACAGTCTAGAGCAGAAGTTTGGCAGAATGTGCAAACTACTGTTATGTGGCTTGGCCAGAAGTTGGAAAACGTTTTGCTGCTGCTTTAAGCTGGTGGAAAAATTGTAGTGTACTTTATTTCAGTAAACCTGTTTTGAGTTGAATAATAAGGTTGCTTAATTTGTTCAGTTGAATGGGACTTCTGAAATACAAAAATTGTTACGCGTTTTCTTTTAGAGAGTAATGTCTTAAGGATTTTCAAATGACCTCATATTTTGTAGGACTGTATTTACTTTTCAGATATGTAGAGGAACATTTGTATTGAGCTTTGTGTAGTAACTTGCCTTTCACTTATATTATTTTCCTATCAGGAACCTAGTGTACGTTTGCAGAAAGAAAAAATGTCACCGAGAAGTGTGTCGGCACAGCAGTCCCCACCTGGCTCATCCTCTGCTTCTGGAAAAGCAACACCAACATTTACCTTAAGCTCTCCACCTTACACAAAAGGACGTTTCTCTGTTTCTCAAGTAATGACTCCATCCCCCATTGCAGAAGAGCAGAATGCAGGTGTGAAAGATATGAATACGAAGGAGAAAAATGCTGGCCAAGTGCAAACACCTAAATCTGCTCGCGTTAACGAAGATGAGAAAATCCTTTTGATGACTACACCTAACAAATTAACCAGAAGGTCACAACATGCTTTGAAGAAGACTCCCATGAAGAGGAGAAGTGGGGCTGTGGCTGTACTCAGTGCGAAAAGAAGTGGTGCTTCCAGTGCCAATTTACTAGGTTTGTTTCTGCAGTTAATTTTTAGTATGAATTTAAATACTGCAAAAAATGGTGGCAAGACTGAATTAGACCTGTTGTTAATTCATTACACCTGTATCATCAATGATTGTCATGTATTCTGATTTTGGATTTTCTGAAACATCTGAAAATTGCAAACTTTTACCTTCTCTTACGTATAAAAATAAATTACTAAAGCATTAAATGCTTTAAAATGTAAATCTTAATACTCCAAAGTTTATAAATGGTAGTATTAAGGCTTTGTTTGATAGATTAACTGTAATGCGCCTTCGGGTCCTTCAAATTTGAATGTTGGTTGAAATAGTTTTGGTGCCACTGGAAAAACTGAGACTTGCCCTTGAAAATGGAATGTTTGTGAAAATACTTTAAGACAGGATGTCATTTTAATTTAAGGAAATATGTCCAGATGATTCTTTCAAGGTGAAATTTAAAGTTTCCCACCAACATTCATTTGGTAGTTTTTATTATTCTCTTCTACATCCATTTTTCTGTAGTACCTTTTTTAGAGTTTGAGCTGTATAATACATTCAGTATCCCAGTGATTGTTGCACTATATAGAGAGATGCAATCACAGGCCTTCCTCAGTAATGCAGCTGAAAGCAAAATGTGTTGGGTTTTTTTCAGTTGCTTTGTCTGTTTCATTCATTTATCAGCAAGAGTTCTTCATAAACTTTTGACACTTTCTCACTCCGCCTCTAGTATGTAAGTGGTTTTTAGTATCTGTGCATCAGTTTCTTCTGTGAAATGAAAATAGCACCATTATCTTCAATTATTTTTTTATTTTTGGATGTCTAATTGGGAGAACTTTGTCTTCCCAGTTCTTTTTTTAGATAATTCCCTCCATGGTTGGCTTTTGTCTTTGTATTCTGCACGTCTAGTAATGACAGCTTTTGATTTTTGTTTTGCCAACTTTCCCTAACTTGCACAGTAACTGACAAGAAAATATCTTCAGAATATCTTCAGAACTGGCATTTCCATTTTTTATCTTTACTTCTAAGTCTTCTCCTTGCCATTTCTGCAGTAAATGAGGCAGGTGTCCTGTCAGCTGACAGCTTTATTACACAGCTGTGATTAATTTCCTGGTTACTGTGTACAGAATGATAGCTATACCATGGCAGTTTTCAGGGACATATGATGAAGATAGTAATAAGAAAGTTACAGAAATTCTACATGTACTTAAATGCTCTAAGCAGTATAAATGTATAATTTCAAGATGACCAAGTTCCTTGGTTAGGCGATGAAAGAAAAGTCGGTACGTTTCTCTTAAAAATCATTTCTCTGACTTAAAACCTCACATTCTGCTAAAGAAAAGTTCCACTATAATAATGAACAGGGCTGAGAAGCTGATGGCAAATTACTATTGGGGAAAGTGTTTCCTTGATGAAAAGTGTGGAGACAGAATTGGGTCAGCCTTCAATTTCGGGTTCTGTAGTGTATGACATTGTTTAAGTCTTTTTCTTCTTTGGTCATGGAAACAAAACTATCCTGGATGCTTGTTAAACTTCAGCTTGAAATAGCATCTTCATTTGAAAGTGTTTTCACACAGCACTTGAGTATAAGTGCCATCATATGATACAACTACGAATTTCTGATGTTTGACTGCAGGAAATCCTTTGGAATCATAAAGAAATAGCTATGAGTTCCTATTTACACGGCTGAGAATTTAGGTTGTTATTTCTGTTTTGTTTTCTAGTTGCAAAAACTTGGGCAGAAGTGGTTAAATTAGGTGTTGCAAGACCACAGACAAAGGCTGTAAAAAAATGTGTTCAAAAAGGAAGACCAGCAAGGAAAATCACACGGTCACCAAAGGTATATTCTGATACTACTATTTAAAGGGTTTGGGGTTTGCTGAACTATTAATGGCTTGTAGGTGTTTTGCTACCAGAAGCTGGAAGTTTAAGTTTTTAGAAAGATGTTAAATGGTATTGGTGTCTCTTTCATGATTTGTAAGAATATTGTGACTTGTTAGAAGAAGTCAAGAATCATGTCTAGTTATTCTTTTTGGTGAACTCCATTAGGTGCTAACAGTAGTTAAGGACTAGGTAAGTGTCTGGATTCTGTGCTGTGTTGAGCATGTGAAATAAGTAACCAGTTTCATTAACTGGTTGGTGAAGGTGAATTGAGTGTAATCAAAGCATTGTAAGAGTATGTCTAAATAACCAAAAACATTGGGTAGATGGATTAAGTATTTATCTGTTGTCTACAGTCAAACTACTGCCATTTGGACGAGTGTCTATTTTAGTTTAAACACTTCTTGTTGATGACTGGATTTGATGATCTTGAATAGATCATCTAGATAGTTGATTCTGTGAAGATGATAAGGAGTAAGTATGAAGCACTCTCAGGATTATCTCTGAGCATTCCTTAAAGCTAAGAGTACTTGTCACATGGCTCACTGAGCACAGTCCCTCACATTTTAACAGAAGATACAAGCTAGGAATTTCACAAAGAGCTAACCCTTTAATTTAGCTGCAATTTAACTGCTTCTGTGTGCTGAACAGTATTTATTAACTAAACAAGACCAATAAATATGTGGCAGTTTTGAACGATTCTCATTTGGTTTTAAATATAAATATTCGCTAAAATTTAAATGTTTACTAATGGCTTTGGTGTTGGTTTTTTTTGTGTTTTTTTTTTTTTCTTGCTGTAGACACCAGAAAGAAAAATAAAAGGTCATTTTAGTACAGGTCATGCAGAGTCTCCTGCTACAATAGTTGTAGGTAGAGCTTACTCCACCACAGTTCAAACAGCTGGGAAGGTCCCTAAAGTGGTAAAAAATCCTATCTTGAAGCAGAACATGAGTATGGATGAAAACTTCACAGGTAAGCTGTGAAATCTTAAAACTTGTTACTGGTTCTGTCAACTGTGTGGGGTTTTTTGATACTGATTTGGTTTGATTTGATGTATGTGTTTTCTTTTAAAGTGTATGTTTTTTGTTTTGCTTTTTAAATGTGTTCTGTAGGACTGACTGAGATGTTTCAAACACCAGACAATAAGGGTCTGACCATTGCTCATGATTATACACCAACGTTCACTGCAGTGGAGATTTCTGATCTGCAAACTCCTGAAGAATCTGGTATGTTGTTTGGAAAGGAAGACTTATGTGTACATGTAAGGTAATAGTGTCTACAATTATTTGAGATAGCAAACAGTCTTGAGCTAGACAGACTTGATGTAGGGACAAAATATCTTGCAACTATATTTTAATAATCTAAAATGTATTAAAAAAACATTTTGTAGCTTCAGTAATTTTTCGTAGGCTTTAATTTTTTTAGTATTTGGATTTAGTGTGACATTTCTATATGATGAAGTGTAGTTTCAGGCAAAGCTTTTGTTGAAGCATGGCAGTTCTTTAGTTGGTTATTTGTGGACTTGACTTTGTCCAGTGACAACATCTTACAGCAGGAAGTAGGTGTGTTTTTTTTAATTGCATACCAGTCACTGTGTCCTTGTATAACTTAGAATTTGTCTCAGTTCTGTTCAATTCTGTTTTCTTAAGAATTTAGTAAAGATGAGCATTCAGCAAAAGAAAAAAAATAAGAATGAATAATCTGATGTTTATAGAAGAAGCATTACTAAAATCATTTTTTATATCAGATTGGAAAACCTTGGTTTCCTTTGTAACTTCTACTTATTGTTTTAGATTTATGCTGTGCTTTGCAGGAGCTGATTATCTTAATGCTAATTACCAAATTGATTATTGAAGTACATTGTTGGATTTTAGCTTTTTCGAATGCTTGGGCTGAATGAGTCTGTTTTCTGCTTAGCTATACAGCAGCTAACATGGTTAGATTTACTGCTTTTTGTTGGTTGGTTCTTGTTTCTTCCAAACTGTATAAACCTACCTTTTATTTCAGGAGAGATGATGGTGTCGCCCTTAAATGCGTCAGATGTTTCAGAAGAGAAACAGGATTATCAAGACATCTCTTACTTTCTGAGAGAGAGAGAGTCTCTGAAGTCTGTGTTTGATGCAATATCTACAAAAACTCCTGAAAAGAGGAAAAGTTTGCTGAAAGAAGATACTGGCGTGGATAGTGTGTCAGTAAATCCAGAGAAACAAGTATCTCAGATGAGGTCACCAAATAAAAGGAAGACTCCAAATCAGAAATTGGAGTCAGTTGAAGTTGTGTCAAGCATCAAACAGCCTTTAAAGACCCCAAAACAGAAGTTAGAGCCCGTAGAGTCCTTGTCAGGCGTCAAGCAGCTCATGAGGACCCCGAAGCAGAAGCTAGGGCCTGTGGAGTCCTTGTCAGGCGTCAAGCAGCTCATGAGGACCCCAAAACAGAAGTTAGAGCCTGTAGAGTTCTTGTCAGGCATTAAGCAGCTCATGAAGACACCAAAACAGAAGTCAGAACCAGCGGAGGTCCTATCGGCCATCAAGCAGCTCATGAAGACCCCAAAGCAGAAGTTGGAACCAGCAGAGGTACTGTCAGGCATCAAGCAGCTCATGAAGACACCAAAGCAGAAGTTAGAGCAAGTGGAATCCTTGTCAGGCATCAAGCAGCTTTTGAAGACCCCAAAGCAAAAGTCAGAACCAGCAGATGTCTTGTCAGACATCAAGAAACTTTTGAGGACCCCAAAGCAAAAGTCAGAACCAGCAGAGGTTCTATCGGGCATCAAGCAGCTTTTGAGGACGCCGAAGCAGAAGCTGGAACCAGCTGAGGCCCTGTCAGGCATTAAGCAGCTCATGAAGACCCCGAAGCAGAAGTTAGAGTCTGTAGAGACCTTGTCAGGCATCAAGCAGCTCATGAAGACCCCAGAAGAAAAGCTGAAGCCAGCAGAGGTCCATTTGGGCCCACAGCAAAAGTCAAAACCTATTTCAGATGAAAATGCCTCTGAAAAATTGCTGGAGACTCCAATACAAAAAAAAGAAGTACTGAAAGATAAGTCAAGAATTACTTCAATTAAGAAAACTCCAAAATTGAAATCCCAACCAGTAGAAGACATGATTGGAATCAGCCGTATTTTCAAGACACCAAAGGAAAAAGTTAAACCCATAGAAGATGTATTTGGTATTAGTAGATTAATGAAGACTCCCAGAGAGAAATCTCACCCAGTTGATGATTTTGTGGGTCTGAGTAAGCTGATGGCAGAACCCAGACAGAAAAATACTGAGTTTGAAATGGACTACATTGGAGTGAAGGAAATATTTGATACACCAGAGAAAACAAAGGTAAAGCTTATTTATTTATTTATTTATTTACTTTGGAAGGAATTTATTTAGACTTGGAGTCTGTGGCTGAAATGAATCCTTAGGCCATCTAATACTACCTCATGTTTTATTGCATCATATTTTGATCAAAATATCTCGTGCGTGCAACCTATAGATGAAAAATGCCATGGTAGTTTTGGAAGAGTAAAGATTGCAATCTGCGTTTTCCTTGGAAGCTTTTTGCAGGTCGATGACCCCCCTTTGACAGGATGTAGCTTAGTACAAATATGAAGGAACAATTTTATTTTTTTTTTCCCTTTATATAGCATCCTTACATTACTTATGTAGTATAGTCCAATTCTTACTATGTAAGTACAGTCAAATGCCTTCCTTTTCATAAGTAAAGTATATAAACTTTGTACAGCTTCTTTGTAGCCTCTAGATTAAATATTAAAGCTCTTTTCTTTAAACATGAAATAGTATTAAGCTTTTGCCAAAATACTGTGAAACCTCTTGGTCATTTGATAGCTCATTGTTCCTATAAGTCTTTCATTTATTGCTTGCTGAATGGACACTTACTTTATAGAGAGAGAACTATAATGCTATACATTTGCTTCTATTAGTATATATTTTGTTTGCAGGAGCTCTGACCATGTGGTTACTGAAGTAATGTTGAGTTACCATTCTGATTTTACACAGCTTCATTACTCTCGTGCATTTTACTAGCATTGATTTTTGTGTCCCGAGTCCATAGATAAAACACCGAGTATCACTGGGCTGACTGCTTGTCTGTGCCGAACTGCAGTAAAATGCTGCAGAACATCAAATGACTCAGCATCAATATCTTTTCTTTGGGGATTTTATTTTGACACTTTTCAGCCAATTTAGTGAATGCACTTTAAAAAAAAAAAAAAATGCACTTTAAAAAAAAAAACTGTAGTGTTGTCTTTCACTTGAAAAACTGCTACATTAGGTCAGATAACAAATTAGGTTCAGTTTGCATGCTAGTATTGTATATGGGTACAGTTACTAAACTAAATTCATTTTGTTTTATGAGAAGAATACTCAACAAAACTTTTTTTTTCTTTCCAACTATTTTAATTTTATATTGGCTGGCTTCACTGTTTCCTATCCCGTCAGACATGAATTTATTGATTATTCCCCTAGGTCAAGTCAGTAAGTGTTATGGATGCTAAGCAAAAAGATATTGTACATTCTTCTACTAATTGCAATCGTGAACATGGTACGTATAAATACTTTTATTTAAAAAATGGTTGTAATGAATAAAACTTTCTAATAGCAAGTATAACATATGCTTTAAAAACTCAAAATTATACAGTATACAAAGAGCAAGTAGCTCATGAAATGTGTACAGTAATTCCTAGTGCTGAATTTCACCGGAGCTGAAATTCTATTGGTGGAGAGGTAACAGCACAGTAATGTTCTGATGTAGTAATGGTGCCATCTCCAAACATACCAGTGTATAAAAAACACTAATGAAAAGGTCTCCATTTAAAATCACCCTTCTTAGTAAAGACTTTCAATAACTCACTGATAGCGTTCATAGCTTTCAGATATCAAATAAAGCAACTTTGTGCAGCAAGCTGGCTAGAATTGTTAAAATTACCGCCGCACTTATCTATTTTTTAATTAAGAATATTAAATATACAAGACCACTCTGCTAGAAAAACTCACGAATACTTTTATCAGGCATAGTAATGAGTAACTTTCGCTTGTGCTCTTTTCTATGTAAAAACTTTGTATGGGTGAAATATCTGTTTCAGAAGACAAACAAAATACTTCGCAAGCTGAAGATTCTCAACAGAGGAAGTCAGCTAGTGAAGACCAGCCTACCCAGAGACCAACCAGGAGCAGATTGAGGAAGGCTGTACATCCTGCTTCAATAAAGCAAACTGAAAAGGATTTAAATTTAAAAGAGTTGCAAGAGAACAAGAGCTTCCAAAAAGAGATGGGAGAGGTTAGAACTTCAACTTCAGCAGCTAAAAATCAAGGAAGAGGAAGGAGAACAAATGCTTGTGTGGTAGAAGAAAACATTTCAAAACATAATGATGAGAAAAAAGTTGAAACTGTTTCCACTTTGGAAATGCGTGTTGCTACTCAAAGACCCAGAAGAGGTAAAAGGAAAGAAGCAGAGGACTTAAAACTTCCAGATGAGAACCTTGAGTCTTGTGGCAAAGATTCTTCAGTGTTACAAAAAGAACCTGCAACTGTGAAACTGGCTTTGCAGGATTTTGTCATCAGTGACATATCAATAAAAGATGACGTTCAAAGCATGAAGGCAGAAAGTTTATCTAGTAGCAGTCAAAATGAAAATTGTCAACTGCAGAGAGATTTTAAAAACTCTGAAAATACACCTAACAAAGCTAGTCCAGGAGTCAGTGAAGAAATGCTTCTACTGCCAAAGAGGGCTAGAGAAGTGAGAAAAGTAGAAAATGCAGAAGAACCGATTGCCCCTAAAAGAGGAAGGAGAGCCAAGAGTGACCAGGTTAAGCAAGCTTCTTCAGAGGAGCTTCATGCAACAGCAAGGAGGCTTCGTAAACAATCATCTGCAAAGATAATACAAGAGGATGAGCAGACTGTTGAGCCTGCTCCAGCACAAGTGTCTGAAAAGAGAAGCGAAGGCGAAATGAAGATAACAGAAAAAAGAGTTAACTCTTCAAGAAATGCTAGAAAGCACTTGACCGAAGTAAAATCTAACACTTATGGTTTAGGGATGGCACCTGAAAGTACACAGAACGTTCAGAAAATCAAGGAAACTTTGGATGAAACTGTTCCTGAAACACGATCACGCACTAAAAATGAGAGGGAAGCATCTCTGGGAGATGAAGCTGAAAATACTCAGGCAAATACAACAGAAGCATCTCGAAGATTAAAATCACAGTCACCTTCTGGAGAAGCAAACAAAATGCCAACTACTGTTCTAGTCTTGGAATCAGACAGCACAGTGCAAGAAACAAACAGGACTAGGAGCAGGAGAGGCAAGAAGGCCTCTTCAGAGCAAAAGACTGAATCTGCTAAAAATGTAGACAGCTCAGAGCTAATAACACCCAAATTGAAGTCAGAAACAGAAATGGAGGAATCTGCTCCCAATGAGCCTTCAGGCTGTGTTGATGGAAAGAAGATAGACAAAATAATGGAAGACCAGAACTGCACATCTGTCACAGCAGTTACTGCTGTAAGCAGTGATAGTGGTGCTCATAACCATCAAAAGCAGACAGAAAATGAACAGGTACTAAAATCAAAGCAAATTGAAATTCTGCAAGAGAATCAAACGCAAAACAGTGGAGCTATGCGTAGAAGAGGTAGAATTAGGAAAGTTAATTTTGAACTTGAACAAACCAGTTCCAAAGCACTTGGGCAAAAAAGGAGTTCACCTGGGGATGAGGAAGGAATGACTTACAAACTTGGACAGCAAGAGACTTCAGAAAATCCTTCTTCTCAAGTAAGGAGGAGCAGAAGAAAGCAAGTTAATTCCATTCCACGAGCGGCTGGTTCTTCTTCTACAAAACAGCAGACCTTAATTGAAGATCATAGTAAAGATGAGACTTGTGTAAAAGATCACGATCCAGCTTTGGAAATTACTCCCTCTTCAACAGAAGGCAATCCACTGAGACGGGGAAGAAGACGAGAGGTTGCTGTAGCATCACAAGTGACGAGTTTTCTTTCTATCAGAAAAAAACGTGGGTTGCAAGAAGGTGACGATAAAAAGATGACTGTGAAAGAAGATCAAAATCCAGCTTTGGGAAATGAAACTTTGCAGGCAGAGACAAATGCATCAGCAAGGGACAAAAGAAAAAAGATCGATCTAGCAGCAGAGGCAGAAAGTTCATCTTCTCTCCAGGGGAAGCGTGGCTTGTCACAAAACAGTGATAAAGAGGTGAATACTAATGGAGAACAAAATATGCCTTTGGAACCAGTGTCCCTCACAAAAGTGAACCCATTAGGAAGGGGCAGAAGGAAAGAAGCTCTGGTGTCATACACAACTAATTCAATTTCTCTTAGAGGAAAACGTGGCTTACCAGCAGACAGTATTAGAGAAGAGGCTCCTAAAGAAGATAATGTTCCTTTAGAAGCTGTTGCTTCGTCTCTGAAAGAAAATCAGCTGAGAAGAGGCAGGAGGAATCAAGTGACCTTGTCAGAAGCCACAAGTTCTGCTCAGGGAATACAAAGCTTATCAAAGGAAAGTGGTAGAAAGAGTAATCGTAGGGAAGCTAAAAACCTGATTTCTGAAAAATCTGCTTCCCAAGAAAAAATGGATCTTTTGGAAGGCCACTCAAGGAAAAAAAATAGCACTTCACAGTCTGTTAGCTCTAGGTCTCTTCAGGGCTTGCCAGAAGATGGTAAGAATGAATCTCCAGAGGAACAGCAGAGTATGCCTCTGGAAATAACTCCATCTTCAGAAGAAAATCTGTCAAGATTGGGCAGAAAAAAAACAGTTTCTTTCAAATCTGAGTATACTAGTCCCAGTTTTCTCAGGGAAAAACATACCTTCTGCAACAATGGAGGTCAAAAGGGAGATCTTAATGAAGAGGAAGGTGCATCTCTGGAAAATAACTCATCCCAGGAAAACCGTAGGCAGCTGAGAAGTAAGAGGGAAAAGGTAGAATTCAAATCAAAGGCAGCTACTTCTACTTCTCTCCAGGATAAGGGCAACTTGCCAGAAAATGATAGCACTTCAGAAACTCAAAATAAGTGTTTGGCATCTACTGGTTCTGAAAAAAATAAGCAGCCTAGAAAAGAGGTTAGCCCTGCTCAACAGCCAACTTACGCTTCTCGCAGAAGAAAATCTCAATTGCCAGCAGATGTCTTAGCACCCAAAAAGTTAAAATCAGGTGAGGCAACAATTTACTTTCTATTTTCTGTGTAACTAAGTTGGATATTGATAGAACAATGTGTGTAAAGATCTAATATTACTGTAGACTGCCATAGGCTAATGTAGATAAAGAGTGGTTCTTTAATACAGCAGGAATTCTTAAGTAAAGAGCAGCTATGTTATCCTGTTCAAACAAGATGCTTTTCCTAAGTGGAATGAATTGATTTTTATGGTACACGATGCTTGTATTTCTCTACTGGGATATTCAAATGCCCTCGTGCATGTTCTCTCTCAATCTGCAACTTAGAATTTAGAGTAATACAGCAATTAACTGACCTGCAGGAGTAGGTGGCAATGACATAACACGAGCATTGCATCTTTAAGACCCAATGTTCACACTGGTTTTCTCCTAAATATCATCTGAGTTCCTGCTCCTCCATCTGTATCTTCTGACTAACCTTTACGTAACATGCTTATCAATTTAGCCATCTTTCTCTCTTGCTTTATACATTTTTGCTTCTCTTTAGATATTTGCCAGTTTCCACTTCCTGACTCTGCTATCTGTACATCCCAAATGAGTCATCTGTACTGGTGCATTTCTACCTGCCTGGAAAATTTCTTTTCTGGGGAGGTTGTCTTTTCCAATGTGGATTTAATGATGGTTTCCTTGTGTGGTGTCTGGCTTTGATGCTCATCTGTTAGAGCAGCTTTGTTGTTCTCTGCTATCTAGGTTCTTACATAGCTATCCAGTCTTTTGTTTATAGTTAAAAGCCTGACTTAGCTGTAGGTGTACCATACAACTCTTCCTATAAATTCATTTTTGCTTGATTTTTCTCCAGCATTGGATATATTTTAGTTTTGCATATCAGTGGAAGGAATTTTAGCTGAAATGGTAGCTAATTGGTTTTGGTGCTCTCATTAATGCTAACCTACTTTTCGAAATAGCTGTAAGTCCATGGGGATCTATCTTAAAGGATATTGGATGTGCAGAAGTGTGGGTTTTGTAGCTGGTTTGTTGAATTCGTGGATGTGATCTTTGGAATGTGGTCACTGGGGACATGTTGAAAAACAATGTGACTGAAGACTGACTTTGTATGAAATGTGTCATTCATAATATAAATTTCCAATTGACATTTCTGTCTACAAATAGATAATGATGAAAACAGATCACCCAAAAGAGGAAGAAGAAACAAAGCCAAAGAAGAACTTGACGGAGTGGGTGTAAAAGCAACTCAGAATCCTGGAGGAACAGACAGGAGAACAAGATCAAGCACAAGAACAAGTGCAAGAACCAGAAAATAGCCTTCACAGTTTCAGAAGCAATTTTTAAAACAGTTCAGTAATTGAACAAGTTTTTAACATGAATTGATTTGCACTCGGATTTTAAATTCAGGTTTTGTAAAGCAATCATGATGTTACAAAAGTGCTTCACTTACTGTGTTTACAGATACAGCATAGATACCTGTTCTTAGTAGATTTGTCTGTATAGCGGTTCTTAAACCATGGGATGCTTGTGCAGAATGGCAAAAGTAAAAACAAATCCTTACTAATAGTATTTATCCCCTTCTTTTGATCAGTACAGCAGTCTGGAAGGCATGCTACTTTACTATCTGTTTAATTGTAAGCTATTTTCTGCCTAGTTTCATGTGCTGAAGTCTTATTTTTCATTAAAGTTTTGTAAATATTCTTAAAAAAAACAGAAAAACCCTATAGATTTATTAGCAAAACTGCTATGTTGAAATGTTTTTTAAAAGAAGCTCATTTTACGGAGAAGATTTGTAATTCATTAAATTTGTAAAAAATTTGAGTCTCCTGTCTTTTGTATTCTTAGAAATAAGTAGGAATGTGCATTTACTTCTATTACCATATTACATGCAAAAAGAAAATCCAGCTTCAGCAGCTAATTGCATTTTTGAGAACAGAGTTGAGAACCTACTTAGTTTTTGAGGAATTACAGGCATTTCTATGGACAAATGGAAAGGGAAAGGCAAATGGATTCCGCGTTCCGACATTTGTTGGCACTTTGAGGACGAAAACAACCCTTTGGGTGAGTTCTTGTTTGTGAGATCTGTTGTCTATTGCATTTATCACTCTAGGACTGAGATGTGTTTCCTGCGGTTTCAGTTTTAGCCTCCCAGATGTGAGGAACCTCTCACAAAATGTGTCACTGGATTTTTGGTTTAGCATTTGTGATCATTCAGAATTCCAGCTCATGCAGCCTTGTGTTGTCCCAGCAACGAGTGAAGCATTAGATCTGGGCTACTGATCTCGGAGTTGTTCAGATCCATACCAATTTTACTACATTTGTGTTAGGTCCTGGCTGCTTGGTATGTGGTTCTCAGTCTACCTAATGCAAAACAGACTTGGGAATGTGAATTTCACGAACCTAGTCCTGTGTCAGCCCCTACTGGCTGCTGCTTAGAAGTATTCCCTATTTATTTATTTATTTATTTAGAAGCTATTCACAGAAGGGAAACAGGACAAAGTAATTTAATGTTTGTGACCCCTTGAAGTTGGCGTAGAGTGGATCAGTTTGCCAGAAACCCATAACCATGTTGGTGCACGTTTTGAGGTTTAAAGAAAAAAAACTTTAGTACTGAAGACACTGCTGTAGGTTTGTATGCTAGACTGTTTGAAAGTTGTGCTAAAAGAAAGATTTTCTTGATAGCACTGATGTTGTATCACTTCCTACCCTGTTTTTCCTAGTATTGGATGTTCTAATGGGGAAGAGGGTGATTATCTTCTAGCCCAATTTTCTGCTGAAGATGACTAGGTCTCAGCAGAGAAGGGGGGAGATGGTGCACTCTAATAAACGACAGTGTGCAAAGAGTGAAATGCTGAACTCGGTAGCAAGGCTGGTGGGCACTGCTGTGCTGTGCTTATGTATGTGCCCACTTCATTAATGTGTGTTTCTTATGTTCCAGAGAACTCTTTGGCTTTATACTCCTGCAGAGTCACTTACATGCTTATAAGTGTATCCTGCTTGCTACTGATCCATCTGAAGGAATACTTCTGCTTAGACCTTCACATTCCTGCACAGCTTCTGCTTGGCTTTCACACATACGTCGCTGTGCTGTAAAGAGTTTTTCCCACTGCCTGTCCTGACTGCGTGATCACAGCGAGCTCTGCTGGTTTGCCTTGGTGGCCTTCAATGTGAAACGTGAGTATGAATAGGAAGGAGAGAATGCTTTGAGCTCTTGAGGCTTTTGCTGTACCTTGCAGGTGAGCCACGCAGCCCTGTGCATTTTTCTGTTCCCATCTGAAAATTTTCATCTGCACTGGAGATGCAGTGCCTGTAAGTGTCTGTACCTCTTTTCCATCTTTAGTATTGTTCCATGGTTACTCGAGGCAGTAATTTCTGGCCTGAGGATTTAACAAATTCCTGAGGTAAAGATCAACACTGCTTTTTCTGGAATAACAGAAACCAATGGGGCTGAGCTCTTATCTGCTTACTTAGAGGCTTTCTGTGGCAACAGATACAGCAGAGCAGTGTCAGAATATGCTTACTCTCAGATATGTCTTCATCTAATCCTGCAGTGACACTCTGCTTATGTGATAGATGGATGAGAAATTGCTTCCCTGTTCTTGACTAGCTGAAACAAGTGAATGTGGCACTTCCCTTCGGAGGGAATTTGCATCAGTGAGGTAATGAAATTTGGGGATATTTTAGTTAGTGGAAAAAACAAGGTACGTGGATGTTGTAGCAATGTCAAGCTGAGCTTTCTGTGTGTGCAGCTGCTCAGGCTTATTAATTTGAGCTCCAGTCTGCAGCAAAGTAACTGCTTTGTGTTTGTTTTTTCTGGAGCAGCTAATGGCCACCATAAAGAAATTGACCTCTATTTGTAGCCCGTAAAGAGCAACTGGCTGTGTGTTGAGATCCAAAACGATGTCTCTTACCAAAAGAGGTCCTATCAGCCTTTGGGGACAGTCCAAGAAATGCCCCTGTGTGGATTATTTTTGGTTTTGTCCTCGCTTTCACTCTAAACCCAACCTAGTCTTGACTCTAACAGAAGCAATGCCATGCTATTCTTTTTCTATCCTGGGACAGATTTAAGGCTTTACCTGTGACTGTTTCAGCAGTAATTCTACATATCATTTTCAAGTCTTTAAATAGGATTTTAAACCAGAGAGTTTGGTGTGTCTGTTTTGAATTTTTCCTCTTCAGAACTTAGGTTTAGTTTTGATGCGGTGTTGCTGTTCTCACAGGGACAATTCCTTCTCCAACGAGTGGCCAGGCTCCTTGGAAAAAAAAAATACCCTTTTTGAGAACTTGAGAACTAAACTATGAGGTTATTTGTAGCACCAGAAGTCCTTACTGGTAAATGTTCTCAGGCAGTGATTAAAGGTACGTGTGCTTGGAAGGCAATACAGTTGAACATCTCATGAAATAACACGTCCTTTTATAGGATTAAATGAAGATCCAACTAGAATTTTAACTGCCGGCTATGTTGGCTATCATCTGATAGCTCTTGATGGCACTCCAGATAGATACTAATGCACTTTTCTGACTCACTTGAGCACCTGTATCCAGCAAGTCCCTAATAGCTGCCAGCCTGTGACCACTGCTATCATTGCCACTTCTCCTCAGGGACTCCTCTGTGATAACAAAGAAACAGATGCTTGGGTTTTCTTCAGCTCAGATGGCAGCAGTGTGAGTGAAACTTTCAGCTGTCTTTCACTATAAGTATTGCATGGATAAAAAGTGTTTTGGTATCTAGCTGGCTCGAATTGAATTTGAATCCTGTTGAAGCTATGTGATTCTACAAAGTGCTTCTTTCAGCCCTTACCATGTCCCTTCCAAGGAAAACTTTCACTGATAAAGGTGTGATAAACCTTTATATTTCATTCTCTTATTACTGTTTCCTTCAGTGACAGGACCGTATTTTGTAGGAAAAGACAGTTTAAGATGTGCTGTTGTGGTGGAGTGGAGATTGGGGTGTTTTGCAACTCAGAGCCCTCCTCAGGCTGTGGGAAGCTATGGAAGGGTGTGGGGAAATCCGGATGGCTGCTGGGTGCCTGAGAAATGGGCTCGTGTACTTTTCTGCTTCTTCCAGAGGGAGCTGCACCAGCTTCTTTATCACATAGATTTAGTTTTGGAATTGTCCAAGTATTTAAAATGCAGTGTCTATGAAAGCTAGGAAAAATGTAGGTGTCATTACCCATAAGAAGGTCCAGAAAATGTCCTACGTAGAGCTGTAAATTATGTTTAAAGGTTGGGCTGCTCTTAACTACTTAAAGCTGCACTGACAGTGCAGAGCTGTAAGGCAAAGCACATTGCTGTCACGCCTTGGTTTTCATTGAGAAAGTTACTCCACAAGCTCACTAGATACACGCATTGCAGGAAAATTGTGGTTAACGACATTTTGCACGTGCTCATAAAGCTCCAAATGACCTGTTTTTAAGTAAAATGAAACGGCAAAACCCTCTCAGAGGAGGAAGGGATGGTTCAGTCAGAACCATCTATCTGCGACCATACTTTTTCTATCTGTGCTCCCTTTGTTGTGCTGCACGTTGTTCGTTACTTGGTGTATCTAATGGCAATTAGGGAGTGAGGCAGCCGCAAAGACTAATTTGATCGCCTGGAGACCTGCCTCCCACAGCCCCCCATGCAGTCAGCAGAGACCCAGCTCTGCCTTCAGGGCACTTTGGCTGAGGCTCCAGCTCCAATTCGCCCTCTAGAGAAGCCTCCTCTTTTCCATTAACTAAAGGGAAAGCCTGTTGTCCCCAAGCAAGAGATGGCCCTTTGGAACAGGGCTCCCATTTGCATAAAGAAGACACAGGCTGAGCTTGACTTCTGAGTTTCAGGGCAAAGGCAGTTTGTGGCAGCCATGCACTGGGGCCCTTCAAGTCATCCGTGGAGCAGAGAGCGCCCCAACCCCATCCAGCTCCCCCCACTCGCTTGTGTTTGTGGGCGTCCTGTAGGGCTAAATCCCCATCCATGGCATTGGCAGTGCCTGCGGCCGTTCCCTCTTGGCATACTTGGGTGTGTTCTCAGGGTGCTGTTGACTTCAAGCTCAGGAGTGGCAGTGATGAGCTCCAAATCAAAGCTGCTATTAATATCGAGCAGGCCTCTGTTCTGCAGACCTATCCACGGCCACAGTTATAAACCCGAAACTTGTAAAGTTTCTCTTCAGCTTCATGAAACCCAACCAAACGCTCAGCATCGCGTGCTGACTGTCTGCTTTTAATCCCATCTGTTAAGAGCCTGGATCCCCCCCATGCTGCGTTAGTATAACAAAGCTGATCCCGCCTGTCCTTCCCACGGCGTGGCACACTGTGCTGTAAATAAGATGCACTCCTCAGCAAGGCTCAGAAGTGCCTGTGTGGATGGGTGCATCCTTCCTTAGCACCTGACCAGCACTGCAGCTGTACAGAGACAGCTAACGAGTGCTTTAATATCTTCTCATATTTAAAATTGCCTCGTCATTTGAGTAATGAATTCTCTGTGCTTTATGATGGAAAAGATTGCAGCTGAGTTTTATTTTAGGTAGGACAGCCGGCTAATTTGCTACGCCGCCTTCCCAGCCCAGGTGTGCTGCGAGCTGCACCACAATCATTAACCTTAATACAATTTTTAAACAATTATTAAGCTAATCGGATGCAAATTAAACAAAATGAACCTATAAATATATGTGTTTTTCAAATTAGTAATTGGATTTTTTGATGATCTTTGGCTTGACATTGATAAGCTGCTTCTCATAACAGTCTAATTAGGCAATATGTAAACTTTGGCATTCGGTTCTGTCCTAGTGGCTTTTTCAAATGATGTTTGTAAAATTTGCAATTTCATATTACAGATTAAAAATTAAAAACTGCAGGAGGCTAACATTAAAATGAGAATTCATTTCATGGAAAGCCCTGTAGACAAAATTCACCCTAATAGAATTGTGCATAAGGGGCTGCAAATCATGATCTATAGTTACACAGGGGAAGGCTTGTCAAAACCAGTATTGTTGGCCTGTAGTTCTATTCACAGTATTAAACCCATCAGTGAAGTCACTTTGGGGAAAATGCGAACATTATCAAAGAACAGTAAATTAGCAAGAAATTAAAGCATATACCCTTGCATTTCCAAAACAAAAGATCCCTTCATTAAAAACCTTTCATCAGTGGTTTAATATTCATAGCGGTAATTTGCATAACTAAATCAGTTTTCACTGATGAGAGACGACCAAAGTTTTTTTTTCCACTAATTTCTTTTTTGAATGAGCTCTCTCTGGTTGTGGGGTTTTTTTTGTTGTGTTTTTTTTTTTTTTTTTTGATTAAAATTTCACACCAGTAGTTGGACAGAATCGAACGCACGACCGAACCGCGTTTGCCAGGACCATCCTTTATGATGGTGAGTTCAATGCTGCTGTGCGGAGCGCCTCGGCTGCCCACAGCCCTGCCCGCCTGCTGGCTGACACCCACGTCCCGAGATGCACTTTTGATGCGCTTTTGGGGTCGTTCTTTCTTAGTTTGTTCTCCACCTTTTCTGTGCTCTCACACCTTTCCTTGTACACAGAGCGAAACGATAACAGAGCAGGGCTAAGAATGAGGATCTGTGGTTACAGTGCACGTGTGAAGAACTTTCTGATACCTCTCTGAAAGTGAGATCCTTTTTCCAATTTTTTTTTTATATTTTTAATGCTTTGAAAAGACCTATTCCCTTAAGAAAAGGAGAAGGATGAGGGAAGTATGCTTGCCTTGGGGAATGGAGACAGAAAAGTCTGTTTTGGTATACAAAACACATGTATATCGAATTGGTTCACAATCCAGAAGTGAGTTAAAATATCAGATTGAAAATATAACAAGAGCTAATTCTGCCCAAGGAATTGGTTGTGAAATGAGAGGCTGAAGTGAGCACCAGTTGTGCAGTACTTGAACACAGCGGGCGCTCTGGGCAATGCTTTGTAAAACTGAAATCCTCCAATTCCCAACACCTGCACTGAGAGTGGGACGGTCACCGACATGGCCTGTGAGTGCATTAGTTTTAAATAAATAAGTCTGTGTTCAGACTGATTAGCAGCAGCTAATTTTTGTCTGATTTTTTTCTTTTTATTGGTTGCAACTAAAGCTTAAATAAAAAGATTCAAAGTTGATAAAGTTTACAAGCAACTGTAGGAAGACTTAGAAAAGTTCTCATGTATCCTTTTCTCCTCCAAAAGTTTTGTTCTGTCACTGATCCGGAGTAGTGCTCCTTTGAGGTGTTTAATGCATCCTTTGTGCTCCTAATAGTTCGGTGGTGCCATCTTTGGAGTATTTCTACTCTAAATATAGGGACATGGGCACAGCGGGGGTGGGTAGGGGTTGGTCTGGCTGATCTTAGTGGTCTTTTCCGGCCTTAATGGTTCTACAATTCTGTATTTCACATCACTATGGTGTTTTAGTTCTACTGTTTTGTAAATACATGATCATGTTTGTGTTTTGTTACAAGTGGACTGTACAGTGGGCATCCTTACAGGCCTGTGTCTGTACTGTACAGCTGCACTGCTGTTCTACGACCATCCCTAGGAAGGCTGTATTGCCCTGGGGAAGTTTCTGTGCTCCCTCTGGCTGCCAGCCCTGGCCAACACTTTGTGCATTTCCTCCATTGCTCGTTGTCTGCTTGTTAGGACTCTGTACCTCACACAGCCCTTAATATCAAGTAAGTTTTTAAGAATGACTGCAAGAAAGTTTATCTTTGGCAGCCCTTGCTAGCTGTCAGACCTCCAGGTCTGTATGGCCGTGGCGTAAGCTGAATGTCTGTCTATCATGTTCCAGGCTCCAGGTTTCTCTTCTTGGCTTAGGATGGGGTTGCAAGGGGGACACAAAGCTGTATGGCTGGTAGAAAGCACGTAGCAGGTAGTTGACATCAACCTGAAGGCTCCTTAAGGTAACCGATCACCTTCCATTGGAAGGACTATTTTATCCCTTTCTTTCACTCAGAAACAAGTAATAATGATCGCTGTCCAACACTGGATAAATGAGATGTCAATGCAAACTCCAGTTGCTCCATGTTGGCATTAATCAAAACTACTTGTATGAAAACTGAAATTTCCCCTTTATGATTTCAAAAGTAATAGCAGCAGTGTACATGAAAGGGTTCGTGTATTATTAGTTCTGCATTATACCCTAAAGTTCCTTAAAAAAGGGGCAGGTGGAGCCCTATAAAATAATCAGATGATAGTATCTCTGCCAAGATACAGTTAAAACAGAAATCCTCTTTTTTGGATGACTTCACACACTAGAATGTGTGACGTCAGTTCTCACCACATGTTGTCCTGTGTGATCATTTCTCCATTAGAGAATAGTATGGCAATATCAAACTGAATAGCCAACGAACCACTAAGAAGGTGTAATAACATCTCCACTAACAGTAAACAACCTAGTCTACATCAGCATGTATTTTCTTTGATCTGAAGGACCAGGGAGAAGAACAAACAGCGTATGGGCAGACCTGTGGTTTTGCTGAATGATGTCGCTATAGGAACCTTGGGTTGTATAAAAAGTGTCGTTTAATCATCTATGTTAAAATGGTAGAGACTGACATTTTGCTACAAAGACATTATTGATGCGTTACAGGTTAAATGATGGATTTTCTTAAAGAGCACAGGGCCTCCGTCAGTGACTGCCTTTCCATAGCAATTGTATGTAACCAGTATCTAATGCCCACTTTGAAGTGGAAGCTGTGACAGGTGGGAAGCTCCATTTACAATGTGTAAATGACAGCAAAACAAGCGTTACTCTGAATATAGTTCTTATTTATTTTCAGGTGCTGATTGTGCTGTTGCTGCAGTACCTGTGCCTACGAATAACCAAAACGTTCCATGCAAAACTTTTTGGTGGCTTGAATTTGTATTTATTTATTTATTTTTAATATAATATAATCTGAATTCCTACAGAAATCCTAGTGGTAGCCCCTGACCCACATGTACATCCAGTGCTGTTCCCCCATGGCCCTGGCCTATTTATTGCTTTCCTAACTGCTCAAGTTCAAACAGGAGATCAGAACAAAATTGAAAATGAGCTTGGGGTCTTTCTTCAGTCCCAATTTGTTCGCTTCCAAAACCACTACTCAATTTAGCTCAACTGGCGGCGTCTGCTCAAGAGAGGGCAAAGGCTGGAGGAGCAGGGCTGCAGGAGGGCAGGGCTGGCGTGTGCTGCCAGAGCAGCATGGAGAAGCGTGATGTAATTTCTCAGCTGCACAAGCGTGACAATTAGCATGCAGTGCGGAGGGGTGCAGAAGGGAGGTTTGTTTCCTGGTGCCTGCTCACATTGTGGCTTTGAGTGTGTCACAGGCTCTGGCAGCAGGCAGCCTGGTTACTGCTTGTGGTTAATATTGAGATGATGCTGTTAACACAAGGTGCTGCTGTACTGAAGGGGTGGAAAGCAGCTGAAGGACAAGTGGCTCCACATGCTATCGATACAAATGTTTTTATGTGGTTGAATGGTTGACATAAATGGCTTTTCTGAATGAAAAGAAATGGGTTAAGGCAGGGAAGTAAATATCTCTCTGTGAAGGGGGCTGAAAATGTAATTGAGAGGTAGAAGAAATAGGTGGTCTTGTTGTAGGAGAATACCTTGAAAAGTACATCACTGGATAACTTACGCTGCTGCTCTCAGACTGAGCTCTTTTATAACCTTCCTTTCCCAAGACCCCCCTCTTCCCATTTGAGATTTTCTGCCATCGGTAGTTGTTGCATACCTCCTCCTGCTCCTTTTTGTAAATACCCAACCATTAGCATTTTAATTATTTTTGGATATACAGTAGGCATGAGAGCTGTCCTTCTACTCACTGCTAGTAAAAATCGAACAATTAAAGCCAAACTCGGAAGTCATGGAAGTAGTAAAATCAAAGTCTGGGATTGGAAAAACTCAAACAAATGTTCTGGTTCACTCAAAACATTGTTGGAGGGGCAAAACAGAACGCATGTAGAAAGAAGTGTTACTTTGGAATCATCTCTTGGGATTACATTACTGCTCTCCTGATGTTTATTCCCTGCTCTACAACAGAAGTCTTTGATTTAACTCCAGTTTTTTAGCATCATGGGACAAGGATTGCCAGCTGCCCTCGCCAGGTGTGTTGGCTTAGCACAACTCCAATAGCTTCTTCCTGTGTAATTTTGCCCTGTGCAGAGCATCAGCATCCTTTTTCAAACAAAATGAAAACGTTGCTCCCCATATTCAGAAATGCATTTGTGAAGCTTCTACACCTAGAAGTAGGGTTTATAGTTTGCTGGGAAATATTGGTGATAGGTGGATGGTTGGACTGGATGATCTTAGATGTCTTTTCCCACCTTGGTGATTCTATGATCTTTTTGTCAAAGGTTCATTTATCCCATTGATTCTTGGGGCCTTTTGCTGTTTATGACTTACAGGGTAAAACTTTTCACTTTCAAAGCTGCACCAACTTCTGCAACGAATCGGCTTGAATTTTGACAGATGCATAAATGATGGAAAGCAAATCAGGTTTTGTGGTGTCAATCCAAAATTAAAAACAAAGGAGGCACTTTCTTTTCCAAAGGAAAGCATTGTCAGCGATAACTGTGATCCAATGTTACTATTTGGCAGGATTTTTTTCTACCAATTTTTAGAGGGCTTTTGTTGACCTTGTTGGAAACTGAAGGGTGCTGGTTTGGTCAGCAGAGGCAACCATGTGGCACAGGATGGTATCCAATGGCATCTAATATCTTTTCATTGCACGTGCATCTAGATGTCATGTACATTTCTGGCTATCCATAGATCTTTGTTTTCCATCACCCAGATGTTCAAGGTTCACATAATACAAACTTATATCTGAAATTTCTGCGTGCTGTAGGCTTTTTGCTAGGTAATTTTTTAATCGTTGCTGTACATGTAGTATGAAGACGTATTGCCTCTATTTATACTTAACAGAGATGTATTACCGATGTCTCATACCCTGCTTCCTCTGAGATGTCCAGCAGAAGAGAGGAAGTGTGGAGAATGAGTAGCTTGTAACGTTATCTTTTATCTTCTAAGCTCGTGTCCTTGCTATTACTTCCTCTATGCTTACTTCCATCTCTTCTGTGATATCTTGATTGCATTTAGTCTTCCATGACCTTTGATTCAAGTGGACTAAAGCTTTCGTAATTTATTTTTACGTGCATCTTTAGCTTTCCCGGGTAACTCTGCTGATGTTTGGCCTTGTGCTTTATTTGAGGGGCACACAATTTGCTGGTATGAGTACATCAGCTGCATATTCCTAGCAGGCTTTTCTTTCAGGTCTACTTTTGGGAAAAGGATGTGAGCTCCATCATAAAGCCAGGCACACTCTGAGCCTGGCTCCAGGCCTGGTTCATCCAGGTCAAAGCCAGCCCTGTTCTTTGGGGCAGCTGTGCTCTTTTCCTCCAGGGAAGAACCAGGTGCCTTGTCTACAGTTCAGCATGGGTTAGAGTTCAGAGAAAGAGAAAACCCAGAGCTGCAGTTGAATGGTGTTGCTAATAGAGTTCCTGCCAGCTATCTTTTATCCCTGCTAAATGTGATTTCTGCAGATAGGTTTTTATTTTGGTAACAGGGGATTGAACGATGGTTGAAGTGTCCCCTCCCTAGCCTTGCTTTTAGAAGTCAATAATGGCTGAAGACTATTAGTGGCAGTCACTGTGGGCATGGGTATTCACAGAGAGATGGATCTCTTTATGAGATGGAGATCTCTTTATGTGGTTGCGGGGGCAAAGGATCATTTAGAGAAGGAAGGGGTTCTGTGCACAAGATAATAACGCTGGGGAAGTGGAAAGGAAGAGGTGTCTTTGTGGGGTGGGCAGAGAAGCACGTACTTCACTTTGTTTGCAATATTTTTAGGGCTCAATGTGTGCAAAGTGGAATCCTAGGAAAAAAGCAATCCTGTTTTCAGGAGCCAAAGATCGTGTGTGCATCAGCTGCTGCCTTAGATAGCCAGTGTGAAGATGAGGAAAGTCACTGAAGTTCTCTTAATTTTGCTCTTTCAAAGTCAGTCTTCCTTTCTATTGTTCTTATTTGCAAATATTTTGATATATTTGACCTTTGAAAGTACAAAAGCAGAACAAATTGGTTTACCTAAATATAAACTACATCCTGTTATATTTATTTCTGTGGTATTTATATCTTAAATAGTTATGTAAATGGTAAATGGACTCATGGTGTTGTGTATGGTATTTTCAGGCTACAAATTCCTTCTAGAACACCACTGTCATTTTAAATGACTTCATTCTGTGTAATGGTCTTGAATACTGCCAGTTTCTGATGCAGACTGTGCCTCTTTGCAGTTAAAAACAAAAACAACTATTCAAACAGCCAAGCTACAAAGTCAAAAGTGGCTTCTGTGGATAGGGAGCAACTGCATTTTATCAAAAATGTAATGAGTTTAACACACCTAGTTACACAACACTCGAGTGGCTCTTCAGATTAAAGCCTGCCCAAAATGCGTGTTGACACGATAGACTGGAGCTGCTCCAGTCCATCACTGCAATAGACTACAAATTGATTCTGAGCACATATTGAGTACACATCTCCAGAGAGGTGCACTGTGGTGCTTGTTCAGAAGCAGTAGAAAAACGAAGTGTGGTACTTTTTGTGGCCAGAACGCGATTTTTGATCACTTTGTTGTATCTGTATGCTACGTATCTTTACACATTCCAAAATATTTGTCTTCAAAATGTGCGTTGATGTGCATTGAAGCTCAGAACTTTGTGTGTGTGTGTGTGTGTATATTGTATGCCATTGGAAGCAGAATTCTTCACAGATTAGGAACTGTTTCGTTGAACTATTACACTTCATGTTTTTCAGCCACCACTGAGTCCTATAGCGTTCCGTTGAGGGAAAACTTCTCCCTGCACTAAAATCAGCTTGTTCATTTGTTAGTGAGGCTGCCTGTAAAGATGCATCCAGAAAGTCGCTTTGGCTCCCAGTCTGAATTGTGAGTTTGTCTGTATCCAATCAAATCTACGTTATCAGTAAGTTAAAAGGCATTTGCAAACCTCTGCACAAAGGTATGCCAAGGAAAAATGGAAAAAGTTGTTGGCTTACTCCATTTTGCCACGTGGCCATCAGATTTGATGTAGGGAAAAATCAGGGTCTTGAAGTCAATGGGAGGTTGGCTGAAATTAGCATTAAAAAAAAAATCTTGTTTCAGGCTCCCCCAGATGAAAGGAACCTCAAATGATCTCACGAGTTGCTAATGCAGGAGTAAGACCTGTAGATAAATGCTGTTATCTCAAAGTATGGCACAGTTGGTGATAGAACTGCAGGAAATAGGAAAACCAGAGCAGATGTGGGACAAACAATGATGGAAGTGGTAGCCACCTTCATACAGGGAAGCTGTCATCCTTGCTCCTCTGCATGGCTGTGAAATGTGGACAATTGCTGTCATTAAATTGAACTCTGTAATTGTTTCCATATATGCTGTCTCCATGCCCTTGTGTAAACTGAGATCCTGGTGATATATCCTGATAAACAGGACTAAATGGAGAACAGCAGTGTGTCAGAGCATTACTATGCATTGTCCCATGCAAGAAGCCACTGCTGGAGATGTCAGACACAAGCAGTGCTAGATGAAAACAGCTGCAAGAAATACAGGAAGCTCTACACAATACAAACAGTTGCATGCTTGCTTAGCATTTTTTTCTTTTGGTTCTGATTTAAGAGAAAAGAGCTGATTCTGGACCTCCCAGAGCTGTCTGGTTTGATGTTTCTGATGGTTGGTTCCCTGTCACCAGTCTCTGAATATCTAAGATGTCTCTTAATCTGTGTAAAGACTGCATCATTTCTGCATCTTAAATACCTGGATAATTTGGTGCCTGCTTGTGTTTGTTGTTTTTGTAGTTTTTGTAAAATATACCTCTGCATAGAATCATAGAATGCTCGTTTATATCATTTGCATCTGCAAAATTGTACCTTTCTGAAAATGGGGAATCAGCCTTTACAGGTGGTAAGAGGTCACCCACCTCTTCCATGTCTGCAGGTTGGACAGCAGAATACTTGGAGGGAAGGTTGTTCTCTTTTACTAACAAGAAAGCAGTAAAGGTAGACTGTTTTATCCATTTTACAGGTGGCAAACTTGCAAACAGGAAGGTGTGACCCAGTTCAGCACGCTGGATGTTGCCCAAGAGCTGTCGTTCTGATCTTGGCTTTGGCATTGTCTTGTCTCGATCAGCAGCTTGTTCTAGGTTGCCTGTCACAGCAAGGCGCTTCCCTGTGCCACCCAGGTCTCTATGCTTCTTAGTAGTCTGTTTTGGGCACCATAAAATGGTGGTAATAATTCCCACTTCTCCTTCCTCTGGTTGTTATCTGAAGGGCCCATGTATTCTGTACTTTAGCTATAAGGAATAATTGAAGCAGATCTCTGAATAACCACTGCTCATAGCTGTGGTCTAAATAAGATCTCAGCTGAAAAGTCCAAATGAACTTTCTGTTTGTGAGCAGAGTTATTCCCAATCTGTGAATGTGATATTCTTCAAACTTCATTTATTCCTCGTAGCCATTAATACCCAGGGAATGGCCACAAATACCATCCCTGAGCTGCAAGGGAACGTCTCCCGATAGCAGAGCTAAAGACAACTTTGTGTTTTTCTTTTTCCTAACCATTTGCAGAAAGCAAAGCAGGTTCTGTTGACTCTTTCAGCAACAAACTGTTTGCCCCTGGGCAAAGAGCAAACATGGAACATTTCAGCCCCACAGGAGTTTGAGAAAATTAAGAGCAACTGAGTTAGGAGGGCTGTAATCACAGTTGTGCTTCAGCTTGAGCTGCCACGATCGCTGTCACTGCAATCTGCCCAGTGTCAGCTATTGCTGCAAAGGCGTGAGGGCTGTGGCGTGCCTTATCTTTGAAAGCAAAATTGGGCATGAAGCCAACAGGAAAAGGGAGATAAAGACACAGCATCTTTCCACTGGGTGCCGGTTTGGGCTTTTGACCTCGCTGGTGTGCAACAGGTGAGGGCTGGGAACCTCCAGGCTGTGGGGAAGGAGATGGGCGCCGCTCTCTGCCATCGTTTGTTTGTGTGACAAATGTGTCAATAATGTGGAAGGCGTTATTTATTATTTAAAACTGCAGCAAGCTGTTTGACAGAGATTCAAAGCGCTGAACGAGTCTCTGTAGGTTTGCGAAGCCACTGCCATTTGCCTTTTAGGCTTGGGTGAAACGCAATTCAGAGAAGTGCCAGCATTTGTCTATGTGATTCACGGTGGGACTGGGATGAGAGGCAGGAACGGTGCCCGCCTCTGTGAAAACAGCAGCAGAAACAGTCGTTGGTATTGTTCCCAGGCTCTTGTGATGTTCACGTTGGAACAAGAAGTGATACTTAGTCCATTTCTAGATAGAATTTTGAACCATGGTCCTCTGGGAACGTTGGCTCGTACACCTATGAAATTGGGATTTGTGCAGTCTTGAGCATAAGCTTGTAATACTTCTCCTTGTTTTCTTTTTTTCCTACGGTCTAAAGAGAAGGTCTTGCCTGTGTGTAAAATTTGCAGTGTTATAAATAATTTGCTCTTTCTGTTTTGAGAGAGACTTTAAACAATGGAAATGTTTCCTTTCATCTTACTTTGTTTTCTGTTGATTTAATTTGATTCTGTCCAGATAAAAAAAAAAAACAAAACATAAATATATTAGCTCATATATTTCAACGTATTTACTTAGAATACAGCCAGCGTGTGACCTCAGTTGGCTGCGACCATCTCAGGAAAAGTTGCTATGATGTCATGGAGAACCTTTAAATGAATTAAAGATGAAATACGGCTCCTCTGTATGTTGTTACCCAAAAATGGAGCATCCATGATACTAATACGGTTGACTTTGTAGGAGTTTAGAAGTATTTCAGGTTTCGTTGCAATACTGACCTGTTATCTAATCAATGGGGGAAGTAGTATACAAGTCAGAACAGGATCTTACAGATATTAATCATCGAAAGCTTTATCATTTCAGTTTATATTTGCTGTCTCTCCTGTTTTTCTGCAGTCTTGGCATTCCTCAATGCAGCCATTAACCGTTTCTGTGACTGATTCATGGAAGAGCATAAATTACCAGGTCAATGCAGCTGCACTTATGCTATCCGTAGGGGAGTTTGTGTAGGTGACCTCAGTGCCTTAAAACCTGAGATAAATATAAAATCATGAAAATTATTTCCATCCTTTATAGCTACAACCATTTGGTATTGGGCAGAGTGCATAGCATTCCTCTGTTTGTCCAGCCGTTAATTAGCAGGTAATGAAATTATCCCTTTGCAGAAATATCAGTAGTATTGGCTGCTTCTGATTGCTCAAGTGACATTTAAATACCATCCAAGCCAATGCAAAATTCATGCCCAACTCAGTATGCTTATTTGTTGTCGTGTGTATGAAGCTATAGATTGCAAAAAGCCTCAGCCCTATGTCACCAATAGGCACCAGGGGATTCAAAATGACCCCTTGCTTTTCTTTGTCTGCTCTTGGCTTCTGTTTCTTCAGTAAAACACAACTTTTTTGTCTGGATGCCGCAGGGTACCTACAGGCATGGTGTGAAGAGCAAGTTCTCAGGAGGATGGAGAGGAGTTCTCTTTGGTTAATTTTGTTATGCAAGGTTAATTGGGGAACAAACTTCTTGAGTTTTGCTTGAAATAACTGCATAAGACTGAGGAGTTCTTAACAAATACAAGCTGCCAGGTGCTATGAGTACTTCCTTGTCCCATTCAAACATGGATTTTGAGAAATGTCGCCTTGAATTTGTTGTTTCTGTAGCTCAAGGTTCAGTCTCTCCTGTCAGGTGAGGGCAGGAGGAGCTTTGCATTCAGGTATTGAGTAGCATAACAAGCTCACAACACAATGAAAGAATTTAATTTTGATTAACTCTGGTTTCCCCTAAGGAAAATTATTCTTTTTTTCCCCTGAAACATAGTATTTGAGTTCTCATGTTCTTTATTTTACTAGTGACCATCTGGTACTTCGTAGATGCTTTCCTGGTGCTGGATATTGACTTCTGTAATTATTCCCCAGCAAACTGGCGCTAATTACTAGGATTTTGTTGCTGTTTTTAAAGTAGATTAAACACCATTTTTTTTCACATCAACACTGATCGCTTGCCTTTTCCTCCACAAACAGAGAACATACCTAAATGTAAAACGTGGATTTTCATTGAAAGGACAATTCCACAATGTTGAAGTGTACGTCTTTCAAGAAAAAAATAATGCATGCTGTGGAGACTGACTTCACTTCATAGGCTGAGCAGATAACTACTGTGCTTGGGTTAGATCCGCATGCCCCAAGAGCCTGATGATGTCCTCCCAATGTGCCTTCTTGCTGCTTCAGGCTCATTTGCTCAAGTCCTGCTGGGCTGCCATTGCTTTGCCCACATGACTCTTGCCTTGCCTGCTGTGGGGCTGTGCTCACCTCACCCCATGTTGGGTGGCAGTAAACCTGAGAACTTGAAAAACACCTATTTTTGAGAAAACGTCCCACTGCATCCTTCTAAAATATTTACACTGCGCTGTTCCGTTTCATCATTCCTACATCGGTGTTGAAGTTTAATGTCAATATGAGTATGAAGTGTCTATAAGGGTTTGGAAAATAAGAGTCAGAAAGATCAAATATTTTATTTATGCGCAGTGAATTTTTTAAGTCTCCCCTGTGTTTTGATTGAAAATGCATATTACCAAACAATTTAGTTTCAAAAGTCTTCCTCTGATGCAAGATTCAGTAGGTAACATCAACGGCCTGATTGAAACATGAGGAAAGACAACGTTACCCTCACCTGCACCCTGGGCAGTTCTATTTAGGCAACTCTGCTATTCCAAGACTCCTCTGTTTAAAAATAAATAAATAAATAAAATAATAAAGAAAAGTTATTTCAAACTCTGTGTCGTGGCCCTGAGACACTCCAGGTCACCATGTTCGCCATTTGCTTTTCCCCTTACAAATGTAGAACAAAACCATGCTGATAATGCAAGGATCAGATGGCTGTGCAGGATCTGCGCAGCCAAGTTCTGCTGCAGCTCTTTGGTTTTAGAGTGCCTACAGATGTGTCAGTGCCACGATGGAGTTTTGAGATGTTTGCAGGGAGATTCCACCTTCCTGGGAAATTATTTCAATGACAGTGGTACACATATTTGGAGCTGAATTTTATTTATTTATTTATTTATTTATAGATAAAAGTGGGCCATTGATAATTCCCTGGCTTTTATTTGTAAGGCAACACTTTTCAGGCTTTCCTTTTCAAATGAAACATTGTAAGTAAGTGTGAATAATACCGGAAAAAATAAAAATAAAATAAAACCCCTTTCTGAGACAAATTTGTCTTGATTGTTAGCAATCTCTTTCAATTTACAAACAAATACACAGGTGCCTTTAATTAGTAATTAATGTCAGATAGCATTTCCTTCACCTCCATAAGGCTGTGGCACAAATTATAGGAGGCTTACTATCTTTGGTGGTTATCTTTTATATAAAATATTCTCTAAAGTATTGCTGTGGTTTCTGTAAAATCATCATATTTTGCAGACTACTGTAATCTTATGAATTGTTAAGCATTTAGAAACATGTTTCATCCATTTCTCCTTGAAACTGCAGTGAATTATAGCGTTTAGGTACTGAAAGTAGAATGATAGTTTCTCCTTCCGTATTTGATCTCATGCATTCAGAAACTGTGCCAAATTCCATCAAAACCTATATGTGTTTTCTGCTAATGCTTTCGCTGTGGATCTGACTGCTGTCATAAATGCTACTTCTTTTTGCTTGGTGTGGAATACAAAAAAAAAAGTGGTTATTATGGTATTATAAATGCATGTGAACGGAGATGTATATCTGTTTATATTTGTGAGCTTGTATATACGTTAATATAATTACCCAAACATACATAAGCCTCTTCTCCTCTAGGAGACTTCTGCCTGCCTGAGTGTGGCCAGCTAAGAAGGTATTCAAGTTTTTACTTAATTCACCAGCATCTGGCTGAGGATGCAGTAGACCTGAAAGCTGAGGGTGAGCCTCTTCGCTACAGAGAAACAAACATACATTGAGTTTGTTCTGCCGGCCAAAAACCGAGGTGAGCATTCGTGCACCTGTGTCCACTGCGGAGCTGTCCAGGGTGAGGGCTGTGCTGGCAGTGCCTGGACAGGGGATGCTCCTGGTCTGGCCTCAACAGGACCAGCACACTGACAGCCAGAGGCTGACAAGGTAGTAAAAGAGTAATTCTTGGTAACTGTTGGCCAGGAGGCAGGTGTGGTTGGTTTTTTACCATCTCACTCGACAGCGCTACAGCAGCGGGCTTTGCAGTCGCATGGCCTTCCCATAGCTGTTCACACTGCTTACTTTATGTCACAAATGAATCCAACTGATTAAAACCATTCGGTCAATATCATTTTCACTTCTTCAGTCTGAAAGGCTTCAAAGGCCAACTACAGCAGCTCTTTTTCGTTTAACTTAGGAAGGATTTGTTGCCACTGGAAGCGTTGCTGGCTCATTCCTTAGTGCAGTTACCTTCAGAGCACACGTGCGGGCTGTAAACATACCACTTGTGCTCTTTTCTGCCAACGCTGTTTATCGGCATATAGAGAAACAGTTTGTGATTAATCAGACTGTTCATTACAGCTATTTATTGTACCTGGGAGCACCACATAGGTATTTATTGGAGGTGGCGTGAACATTTTGTGGCCAGGATCCCTGTCCGAGGGTTGGGGTATAATTATACGACTGCTATCATTTGCATATTGCCAGGATGCTGCCAGTCAATATTAATGGGTTACTTTTTATTCATTTAGCTGGTGTTTTTGAAAGATGCCTAAAAAAACAAAAAGATCATATCTGTATGTTGTTTTTTAATTTATTTTCACCTTTTTGTCTCCTTTGGAGACCCCCAGTGTATCAGCACTTTGTTTACCACAAATTAAACCTTAGCTGATTGTTTACCAGACTGAAGACCCTTGTGCATTACTCCAGCACTTTCCCTTTTTTTAATAATCACAACCTGGGATTCATTTGCAAGAGGCCCTAATCTGCATGAGAATTATACAATTAACTTTTGATTAACCGCCTAGTTCTTTTCGAAACCGCAGTGTATAGGATACTCTGCATTTAAATAATTTTCCTTAAATTGGGAGTAGGCCTTTCATTAAACTGGTGAGTTTGACTAAACAACAACATTTGGAGATAATCAGGGTCAAAACAATAGGCGAGGCGGCAAGGCTAGAATGTCATCTTTAAATATAACAGCTGAGATAAAGGCACCCAGATTGTGCCTTATCAAAACACAAAAAATCAAAGCTCTCTCTTGTCTGTGGCAAAATACTAGGCCCTAGTGTTTAGGGCGACCATTGTTTGGGCCTATAAGAGTCGCAGGATTTGCATTCAGAGAGTCGGTTCTAACACACATTACATCACGTAGGGTACTTATCTCGGAGTCTGACAATAATTATCGGGAAGAATATACTCAGAATGACTTTTTTGTGATTTTTATGCATCCCCAACACAAGGAAGAGGAGATAACAGCATTATGAAAAAGGGGAGAGTCTCAAAAGGCTCTCCCTGGAGCTGCGTTCTTCGATTAAATTTGCTATGCCACTCTGGTGTGCTGAACAAGTGGAAAGAAAGACTATGAGGCTTTTATATAGGGTAATAATAGCCCTGAACACAGCCCTTACCAAAAGATAAGATCCATTGTCAAAACAAACAAAAGAAGCTGTATTAAACACCACTTGAAGAATATATATGAGCAAAGTTTTCAAGCCTTGGTTTTTATACCTTGAACCTGGTTTGGTCATGTGGCCTTGTTCTAACCAGACACCTCTGCAAGCACAGAGGGATTCCTGGTTTCTTTTTTGTCTGTCCTGCACTGTGCTTTCATGCAGGTGGGTGTAGCTGTGGTTCCAGGAGAAGCAGAGAAGAGACGTAAGCAGTAACAGCCCAAGTTGTGTGCTTGCTCTGGTGTTTTTTTACCCAGTAGCCAGACTTTGTTCTCGTGAAGCTTTTGCTGAAGGATGCAGTAATCATTTTCATTACTCATTTTTCCAAAGCTGACTGTGTCCTTGCATCAAAGCTTGGCTTTAGCTCTCCACGAGGCAGCTGAGCATGGCATCCACAGTCTCTTCTGCTTGACCCAGCTGGCTTCCAGAGCAGGTGTGAAAATTCCCAGCAAAATGCTCTCTGGCACCAGATCAGCCTCTCCCCTCCTCCTGTTCTTCCCAGACAGCTTTGGTTTCACCTACCTGGCTGCTGCTGGCTTTGATTTTTTTATGGAAATGTGAGTGCCCATCTCTCTCTAATGGACGTAGAGCTGACCTGCAAATTTGGTGATCTGGATGCAATCCTCCCCAAATGCATGAAGGCGAGGAATGCTGTTGCTACATAACGGAAATTGACTTTGGGTTGCAAATCTGCACTGGGAAAAGTTGGTACAGTAGGGTACATACCATAAATTTATTTTTCTTTCTTCATGGTTGTCATTGCTGGATTAGAAGTAGACATTTGGCAGGAAGAATTGCTTATCCTGAAACAAACATGATGTGCTAATTACAGCAGGGCTGAATTTGGCTATGGCCAGACACTGAAGAAAGACAAAGCTGCTTAACATAACTACAATGTGTGTTACTTCTACTTAAGAACAAAGGCTACTTTTTCCTTTCTCTCTGTGGAGTGCTGAGCAGTTCTCTCTTTAATTATAGCCTATTATCAGCATTGTGCTGCTGTCCATTTTGCTTCTGCTCACCAGCCTCCAGCATGGAACTGTAGAACCACAGAACAGCCCGAGCCAGAAGGGACACACAAGGGCCATCAGGTCCAACTCCTGACTCTAGACAGGACCTCCTCGAATCCAGACCCAATGTCTGGGAGCGTTGTCCAAAGAGACTGGGTTGGCCAAACAGGGCTGCCCGGCTGCTATATCTGCCTTTACTCGTGGTGCTGCCTTCCAAATCATGTCCCCTGTGTGCGCCCAACTGCGGTTCTGCTGCAGGAGGGCCCAACAAGTCCTGGAGACCTGCTGGAAGGGGTAAGCTGTGTCCCATACCTGGGAGCTGAGAAATGTTTTGGCGAACAGGCGGTGAGGGAGAACTGGGAAGATGTGAGGGGGAGTATGGGGATGTGGCTGGGGTCGGGGAAGTGGATGCTGGGCTTGACATGTCAGGAGGTTGAGAAGTTCAGCCTTGACAAAGATGATAAGCATCTTTATACAAGTATGATCCTTTCAAATCTTTATTTCAACTTTTTTCCCTATTAATCTTTTCTTAATATTATTCCTAAGGTCTTCCTGCTCCAAGGGATCCTTTTCTTCTCCTAAATTGAATCCAGGTGCTTGCTTCTATTCCTTTCCTCCTTGTTTTACCCTTTCCCCTCCCCAGCAGACTGTGTACTTTTTGTTACTGGAGGATCAAGCCACCTGTGGTGTTCCAGTCCTTATGATGTGCTGTATGCCAGTGACAGAGCCTGTCTCATGATGCACGAGCAATCCCAAGCACTCAGGAGTTGAGGTGAGTCCCCCGGATCATGTCATTTGGCTTAGAATAAGAGTGTAAAAAGAAAAATGTCACTGGCATCCCTGTATTTTACTTCTGTTGATGGTGTATGTTTTTCTTCTCCTTCTTAACCTTATGGGTACTTAAAAAAAAGAAAGGAATCTGAGATGTACAGAGGCACAGCTTTGTGAATAATACAAAGTATCTTGGGGCTTGTGATTAAATCTGTATATAACATTTGAATGGTGCAACAGAAGATACTTTATTTCGTAAGTAAATCAAAGAGCTTTGATATGAAACAAACTGCAAGCGTGAATTTATGGGCTGCTCTCATCCAACATCAGACCCACCCCAGGGCATACCAGCAACGAGCCCTACTGCAACCCAATATGAGGTCTCCTTAGCACACAGGCTTGGTGTCTGGCTTTCAGCTTCTGCTGCAAGGAGCCAGACAGCACTGCTGGGTGCCAGCAAGTCAGACCAAGCAATCCCCACCCCTGTCTGTGCAGGACTGAGGGAAAGAGCCCTGGGGGATATGGAGGCCAACTGCATATTGGCAGAAGGCAATTAAGCCTGAAAGTGGGTTTGTTTCTTTATGCAGATCTCCTGAAATCGACTTACTAGAAGATAACCTGCTCCCTGTTCCTGTGATAAAGGAAGAAAGGCAGGAACCTGCAAGAAAGGCCAGAACTTCCAATTCTGCCAAAACTGCTCTACTCAGGGTATGAGAATTTAAGAACATCAGTGTGGTCAGATTAATTGTCTCAGTCTAGAAAATGTCACCATTGTGCTTTTTCATCTGAATCAAGCAGATCACAGGGACAGGCTGCAGTCCCTGTGCCCAGATGTGAGTCCTGATCAGTTAGCAGTAGGCAAAATGGGATGCACTCTTTAATAAAAAATATCACAAGTCATAGAATCATGGTATGGTTTGAGTTGGGATTGGACCTTCAAACTCCGCTGTGGGCTGAATGCCAGTGGCCAGAGGCTCCCTGGGCCCTTCCTTGGCCTTAGGCACCTCCAGGGATGGGGCAGCACGGCTCTCTAGGAGCAGTGCCAGGGCCTCACCACCCTCTGGGTGACAAGTTCCTCCTGATGTCTCGCTTTCTTTTGTGCTGGTAACATTGCTGAAATCCCAAATGAGTCTTTGATTGGAAAAATTATTCATCTCTACCCTGAACTTCTTTGTGTCATCTAGGAAGACATGCATTTTTGTGTGCAAGCGCCTAGGATCATCTAGATCATCCTAGGTGTATTTACATCAAAATAAATGAGCCAGTTGAGGTTGAGTAAGGCTTTAATTTGTCTGATCTACATTAAGTACCTTTGCAGGCATGATGCAATCCCTGTGAACCTGTCATTAGTGCTTTCATGGAGGGAATCTGCCCACTGTTAGCATTGAGTGCTCACTGTTGAACTCAGCCAGGACAACTTTCGTTGCTCCTCAAACAGGACTTGGCAGACAGCAGTGCAGGCTTTTTCCATTTGAAGACGATGCCCTTTTTTTGTTCTAGATCCTAAATTAAAGGAAAAAGAATAAGAAAAAAAAAAAAAAGGAAGTTAAAAAAACAACATCTTGCACAGAAACAAGATGCTCACTTATTTTCTGACAGAGCGAGGAAGCCTTTGGGGGATCTTGAAAGCGTCTACAGCCAGAAGGCATGTGTGAGCTGCAGCAGGACGGCAGCCGTGCGGCAGGAGGAGAGCCATGTCGCTTCTCCACATGACAGAGTCTGGCAGTCAAAGTCAGTAACTGTTATGTTGAAAAAACTGTTGTAGCAAGGAGGAAAGGAAGCGGAAAACCTGGGAGGCACTGCAGTATCTGTGATTTTAAAAAGAATATTGAAATTAGAGTTTTCTGCTCATTCATTCTGCGTTAATAGCAAGGAACGCCACTTTTGTTGCATACGGGAAGGCAGTGAAGGACTTCAGGCACTTGCATTCCTGCAGCAACCACTTGCTGATTTCTTAGTTTTCTTTTTCCCATCTCTGTCTAACAGCATCACGTGGTAATGGATCAGGGAAAAAACAATGGCTGCTGAGATCCTGTGGTGCTGATCTGTGGGGCTCTGCTACCCACCGAGCTCCATGCCAAGAGCCAATGCTGTCTCTGCTCTTTCCAAATGCTGATGGCCAGAGCCCGGGCAACATACTTGTGTTCATTTGGTACTGTGGATGCTCTCAGGTGGCCTTCAATGGGTCCGTGTTGCTGAAGGGTGTGTAGATGTACAGCATTTTCATTCTCACCTGTAATACATTGTGCAAATTATTTCTTCCATATGGCCTATTGGGACTGGGAAGGATTAGATACGCATAGGGGCAATATGAGTGCACTGCCTTTCTAGAAGCCCAGACGTAACGTATACTTCCATTTTTCACTTTATAAGCCACCTGTTAGCATCCTCTTCTAATTAGTGATCCTTTAAAATACTGTTTGCTAATATTTAATATTTTTTTTCTCAGATGAGTTACAGAAAATCTGTAACAGCTAATAGGCTGTATTTCCAGATTTTAGATTTGGCACATCCAGGCTAGGTGCTACGGACATATTATCTAATCATAGAATCATCAAGATTGGAAAACACTGCTAAGATCCCCAAGTCTAACACCAAACCACCACCACCATGCCCAGTGTCCACGTTTGTAAATGGTACCATAGGTCATTATTCATGGAAAGACCTCTCAGATCCCCAAGTCCAACTCCAACCCATGCCATCATGTCCCTCAGTGCAACATTTCATGGCTCCTGAATTTCTTCAGGGACAGGAACTCCACCACTCCATGAGCAACCCCTTAAATGTATGTTAAATATTTTTCACTGATAAAAACTAAAGTTCTTGCTGAGCATGAATGCACTTAGAAATAACAGCAGAGATACTCTTTATCTTCCTGTCTCTGTCATTCTAGTCACCATTAGTTGGCAAAAATGTTAAGGGTATGATGTTATCATTGATGACCACTTCATTTACAGTTCTGAATGGCAGATGAGAGTATTGACAAGGCTGACAGTGAATTTGTGGAAGGAGCATGTCCTAGGTCAAATCAGGAGTCTAATTTTGGTCGTTTTAAATTAGGATTTGCGTGGAGATATTTATGAATCGGTGTCAAAAGAGAGACTGAGACAAGGCTCAATGAAAGAGACAAAATGTGATGAGGGAGGTAGTCCTGAGAGTCATTTGTGTAAAAATGGGCATTGCAGAGTCTTTGTGGGATGACTGCTCAGTCACTGACCTTGGTGTCAGGAGAAGTCAGTGTCCATTGTGGGATATTCAGCAGTGGGGTGAAGAGGGCAGAAGAGGAAAGTGATAAATGAAGTGGAAGAAAAAGAGAAAACGTTTTCAGAAAGGACTGCAGATGTAGGGATATTTTTTTTCAAAGGATGATGGGGGTGGAAACAAAGATGAGAATAGCTGACAGAACTGGAGAGGAGACAGAAAAGGTCTCCTCTCTCGTGTATGGCAGAACAGACCTGATTTGAGCTGTTCTGGGCGGTGTTTCAGAGTAACCAGCAGCAAATGTATTGTGCAGTTGGATTAGTGTGAGTAAAAGCTTAAAATTGTAATTCTGGGTGAATTATATGGCCTCCAGAGGTACCACCCAGCCTCAGTTCGTTCTTGGTGGTATTGCAAGTCTCAGTAAGTGCATGATAAAGCTATTTGAAAAGCTATAGAAATTCTAAGGCTTACTCATATAGGCATTTTTTTCTTCTCTTTATATTTTTAAGGAAAACTAACCTTAAGTGTAGGGGAAAAGTTCATATCTGTACTATATCATACATTGGTGTGTTCAGGAAAGGTTCTTCAGTGTGCTGTCAGAAGAAAATCTGTGTTGCCGCCGCAGCACAAGGGAGAAGAGTGAGGAATTAGTATTGTCTCAATACAGGTAGGGAAACGGGGTGAGGAAAGTGAGAATTTCAAAGACGCTTCCAAAATCTCTGCCAGAGTTGGAAACAGAATTGTGGCTTAATTTTCCAGAATCAATACATCAATAATGCCAATAATCATCTGACTTCATCTTTCTCCTTTGCATATTGTCTCAGCGAGAAACTTGCTGAATTGTATAAAAGCTTGGGAGGTTGATCATTACTGCTGAAAACATAACAGCTGTGGCAGTGGGACCATTTTGCAGTAATAGTTTAATTTTCTCTAAAATTTAAGGCAGTGAGTGGTGCTGATGGCATTAACAGAAAGAAGCTGGGTGAGGAGGTACGGTGTGATCAAGTCACATTGCATGCGCTCTCACCTATAAACTGTTTTGCCTGGCCCCAGGCAAGTCTGCAGAGAGCAGGTGATGTATTACTGTCTGCTGCTGTGTAGTTTTCTAAAATTGCTTCTTAAGTCAGTTTGGAACTGGTACGGGGCGGGTGCTTATAGTGGAGATGCTGCCAGTGTGAATAGGCAATAGCAGATATGATAATGAATGTTTTTAAGGTGTCTGTTTTGCACTACTTCCAGTCTGGCAAAAGGGAAAAACAAACGAGCTGACACATTTGCTACCGAGCTGAAGTTATTGGTGAATAGTTGAAATCACAGTGCTTGTTTCTTTTTTTGCAGTGCCTTATACATCAGCTCTCACTTTTGGGCTTCCCCCATTAGAAGAGCCCGGCTGTCCTCTGGTGCTGAGTGAAAACCTCATAGCTAAATGCCACTACTGGTAGTGTAGGGCTTTTCCTGCTTTATCATATTATTTTTGCTATCAGTTTGAGGAAATGGACACTTGATTCATCTTCTCACATATATTGATTCGATCTTCCTGTTAAATTAGAGCTGGAGAAGGCTATTTGCCTCCATTCACATTTACAATAAGATAATATAATCTGATAGCTGTTCTCCAAGCCCATTATGGAAGAAGGATAAAATAGTTTTGTTTCTGTAGGTAAGGATCTATTGACTTGCCCTCCTTCAGCTGCATTTATAGCAGCTGCTGTCCTCACTTCCATACGTCTTAATAGTGTTCCACCCAGGCGGAGTATCGATGAGAATCCCTCTACAGAGCAGAGATAAAGGTGTGGGTAATGCCTTTCTCTGCACAAAGAATCTGGCATTTTTCTTCTGACTTCTATCAACTGCATTGAGAATTGTGCAAAACAAACACCATCTCTGCCATCCCTGCTAGGAATTCCTTTTCAAACCGCTCTCCGTTTTGGCCTTGTGGGCAATCAGGAGCAAGAGTGTTCTGCATGAGCAAAGCCAGGGCACCTGGGGCACGGGGAGGACGCATCTCCCTTCTGCAGCATCACCTCTTCTTGCTTTGGGCCTCCTCTAACCCTTCAGTGCTTAATTGCCAAAAATAAACCATGGCATCCATCCCTGCCCTCCTATGACTACTGATGGACAAATAATTAACATGCCAAGTGACAGAGGAGTAATCCACAGTGGGTAATACTTTAACAAATATTGTCCCAAACCTGCCTGTGCTTGCAGTGTACTGGCAGTAATCCATATCCTATTTATTTCAATTCATATTCAGGTTTTAAACTGAGAGGGGGGGGCTTAAGTTAGATATTAGGAGGAGGTTTTTCACCCAGGAGGTGGTGAGGCACTGGAGCAGGTTGCCCAAGGAGGCTGTGGATGCCCCATCCCTGCAGGCATCCAAGGCCAGGCTGGATGTGGCTCTGGGCAGCCTGGGCTGCTGGTTGCCGACCCTGCACATAGCAGGGGGTTGGAACTGGATGAGCACTGTGGGCCTTTGCAACCCAGGCCATTCTTTGGTTCTATGATGTTTCCCATACAGAATAAAGTATATCAAACAATATTAAAATTTTATATGTCGCCAGGAAAAAAAAAAAGAAAAAATAAGTACTTTGTGTCACAATGCACTTTTCCTGACAGAAGAAAAAAACAGTTTAATGTAGCGTGCTAACAAAAAACACCCACACCACGATTCTAATTGTTCTTGTCATGGAAAAGGTATGACTGAATTAAATTAATACATGAGAGACTTGTTTCATTCTGCGGTAACCACCGCTGTTCTTTGAAAGGCCGTTCTTTTTTTTTTTTTTTTTCTTTTTTTGAGTTCCTTATCTGAAAAGGTTTGCCATGTCTTCATGCAAGAAGTTGTCATGCTTTAGAAAAATCACAAGCTGCAAAAAGTCAGGATTGTCAGTTCAGAAGGCGCTGCTTGTTCCACTGGGTAAAACTGAGAAAGCAATGCTGGCAAACGATCTTTAGGAAGGAAAAAAAAAAAAAAGAAAGAAAAAAAAAGCAACAAACCCAGGATGGAAACAGCAGCAGAATGAAGATAAAAAGGCTTGCAGGCTTTATTCTCATTGAAGGTTGGCAACGGGAAATCTGTTGGAGTAGAAGAAGAATATCTGATAGGTCATCTGTTGTGTAATGAAGAATAGAAGACAGGAGACAAGCTAGGAGAAGCAAGGTGATTCCAAACCTCAGAGGAATGTGAGATCTTATGAGAGAAACATGAAAGCAATACCTTTATAAACTGACCAAATTTAATTTACTATCAACGAGCTTTGTAAGACTGTAGGCTGACAAAATCCATTTATAATGTTATGGGTAAGACTGAAGTCATACATTTTTCTCCTGTGGAATCATTTTATTATGCATTCATTTCTTTTCTGAGCAGGCCTTCTGATTAAAAATTACCACTAAGATGTCAAATATTTCCTTGTCCTCCGCTATCTGGGCTCGGTTACCCAATAACTTATTCTGACTATCCATCTTCTTTAATCACAATAAAACGTGTTTTCAAAAGGCGAACAAAAGCAGATAAATATGCTGTCATATAATATGCACAGTCCTCAGCAACGCGTCCACATTGTTCTGCTCCGTACGCTCCTTGAGAGGCACTGCAGTTGTCAGTGTGCTTCGCTGCGGTGTTTTAAATGCTCGGCCTCACCGTCAATGAGCGTCGCGGCAAAAGGCATCTGTGACCGCCAGCAGAAATTCGGGAGGTGCTCTGGTTGATTTCTTTCTAATCTGTGACACATCCCGAGACGTGAATATCAGGTTCTTTATGTGTGGAGGATGTTTGGAAGGGGATGCGTTAGCTGATGATTTGCATTGCTCTGCTGGAATGCTTGAGACAGTGAAATCCCCAAGCTGGGCCGCAGAAGAGATAGAGAGAGAAAATGTTTTCTAAAATGCCGACTCAGGTGTGTGGGAGAAAAAGCCCTGTTTGTACACTCTGCCTCCCACGCTGAACTCTGAGCCTGGGATTTTCAAGTTCAGCAGTGTCTGAGCAAACCCCATCAGTGCATTCTGGAGGCAGTTCTGAAACATCCCGCAGGTGGTTTGTGCTCTGTGAGCTGAAGGAAGGAGCTGCTGGCTCTGAGCTTTGTGGTTGTGAAGCTTGTCTGGGGGAAGGAAGAGCTGACTGAGTCCTGCCAGCTGCTCAGCTTCGTGGTTGTAGGCATGGACATCCTTGGTGGGACCTCTCTGGTCTTGTGTGTTACTGAAAGGTGTTGGAGAACTAGATGCTTCCATGGAGCTTGGTGTTTCTCCATTGGAAAAATGGGTGAAGAAAGCTAGTAATAGGAACGGGTTGCCCAAGGAGGCTGTGGATGCCCCATCTCTGGAGGCATTCAAGGCCAGGCTGGATGTGGCTCTGGGCAGCCTGGGCTGCTGGTCGGTGACCCTGCACACAGCAGGGGGTTGAACTTAAATGATCATTGTGGTCCTTTTCAGCCCTGGCCATTCCATGATTCTAATAGGTAGTTTTCCTTCTGGGACGTGCAGCCTGTGCTGAACTGAAAGTTCACTGGGTGGCAGTGGAAGGCTGATCCCATTGGGCACTACAGGAACTCAGCTGCAACCTGGGAGAATGAAGTGGAATTCAAACATAAGTTCTGTGTGATGAAATGCACGAATATGTCGGTGCTCTGATTGGGTGACACTGTAAATTGAAAAGTAGGAACATGTTAACAGTGAGTGCTGTGTTGCACCGAAACACTGCAGTGCGAATCTTTGCCTGAGTTTTTCTTGAACCGTTATGCGCAGAAGCGTATTTAGTCTCAATTTAGAAATTTAATAGACAAAGAGCTAAATTAGGTTAAACTACCTGCTGATTCTACTGTGTGCTTTTAAATACCGTACAGTAAGAAGGCTGTTAGAGACCTGATTTATGGGGAGGGAAGTAATTTGATGGCAGAGGGCAGAAGCAGCAATGTGCTTCAGGAGCTGCCATGGCCATGGTGAATGCAGGGGAGGTTAAGGACTCTTTCCTGACCTGGTGTGACAATATGAACACATTGCTCCTCTCTGCAATGGTTGCAATTTTTCAGCATGGTCCTGCTCTCAGTGCCTGGATTCTCACATACTTGCAGTAGAATCAGAAAATTTCACCTGCAGCACAGAATGCTTCTGTTACAATCTGTGCCAGCACACTCATATTATTTTTAAAAGAATGTAAGTTTTCCTTCATAAAATTCCAGTGGGCAATGAATTAAAAATGACAACTCTATATACAGTGAAAACAAGAAAATAAAATATACAAAACATTGCTAATGATCAGTTCTTGAAAAATTTACCAGACACATATTACCCAGGGAGCTAAACTCATTAGCAGAGACTGATGCAAAAGCTGAGATACTTCAGGATGAGGCTCAGGCGCAGCATATTCAAATGAAATATCTTTAGTAAAATTGTTTTGTTTCTTTCGCAGGAATATTTGGCAACGGGATGTCTTCCTTAAAAAAAAAATTTAAAAAAAAATGGTATCTGGGAGGCTGGCTGCAGCTGCTCATGAATCAGTCATCCCGATGTGTGTGAGCTCAGGAGCTCATTCCTCCTTGGGGAAAGCAGAGGAGTTCCTAATGATGGGAGTGAGTGATTCCTGTCTCGTTGGCACTGTCCCTGTCTCCCTCCCATGGTGATGTGCACCTCAACGCCGGACCCCTTGGGGCCCGTGGGCAGCTGGAGAACTTGGGCTTGCTGCAAGGTGCCACACAGTGCTGTGCAGGCTGTCAGCACTCAATCAACAATCTTAATTAATAGTATCTGGCTGACCTCACCCAATGGCTGTGTGACATTGGATATATTGGGTGGCAGCGTACACCGATCCATTAACTTAACAGTGCTGTGTGTGTACTCTGATGCTGGCACCTCCTAGAAACAGACAATTGTTTCACACCTCATTTGCAAACTGGAGGAGATATGAAATGAATTAAACTTCCTGCAAACACTCAGGAGGTTTACGAAGGGTCCTATCTCTAAGTCTACCGTACTATTTGCATAAAAGAATTCAGTATCAGTGTAATTATTAATGATAATTCTAAAGTAGTTGTGCTGCTTCAGGATTTTTCAGATTAAGAATGTAATGAATTAGTAATAAAATCCTAACACAAATTTATTCCAAAATATAATATTCTTTCTGGTTGTGAATCCCCTTGTATTTAGCATAGAAGTACTTGCTGAAATAGCTTTTCTTCAGCAGCGCGGTTTAAAGATGCACGTCTTTGACAAAGTCAAATTTGTATTAATGAACCACTTGTGAAAAAGTCGTCATCTTCTTTAGCAAAAATAGGATTCAACTGATGTGTCCTTGCATCCCGTTGCTTTGGATGGCAGTGGCAGCCCATTTCCCCAGCCCAACGACCGTGCCTAAGCGAGGGGAGCAGCCTGGTGTATACCCAATGGCAGCGGTTCGCTGCTTGCCTCCCTCTTGCCATGTAAATCCTCTACCTCTTGAACTGCGTGCACTCACCCCCCTCATCGTTAACACGTACCTTTTTATTTGTTCCCTTTGCATGCCATTAAACCCATGTGACGCCGCACATCTGCGCCTCAGCATGCCTTTCTGCAGACCGGTGAGTCATTAGCGGAGATAAGATGAGTCCCAGATGTTCAAGAAACGTGGTAGCACTCCATGGAGTGCAACTGGGACAAATAAAAGCCAAAGTTTCAATGTTTATTGGGCGCCACAAGGTAAGGAAGTCCATTTAGTTACGCGCAGGTGGTGACACCTTTTAATGTAAATGTTTTTCAGAACCCACCTCTTGAAGTTCTTTTCTGTGGTGAGGGGTCTCAACCAGGGAAGACTGAATCTCCACTAAGAAGTCAGATAACCTCCCTTTCTCCTTTTTCCCCTCTCTGGGTGCTGGTGTGAATGCTGGTACAAATGTCGCACTTCCTGAGTTTTAAGTTTTGCTGAAAAATTGTGGTTTTCCTCAGAAATTTCGGAGCTTTGTCGTCAGCTCTGGGGTTATGGTTTTGAATTGGTAATTTTGATATCATAATCATAGAATCATAGAATGGCCTGGGTTGCAAAGGAGCACAATGCTCATCCAGTTCCAGCCCCCTGCTGTGTGCAGGTCACCAACCAGCAGCCCAGGCTGCCCAGAGCCACATCCAGCCTGGCCTTGGATGCCTGCAGGGATGGGGCATCCACAGCCTCCTTGGGCAACCTGTGCCAGTGCCTCACCGCCCTCTGGCTGAAAAACTTCCTCCTCATATCCAACCTAAACCTCCCCTGTCTCAGTTTAAAACCATTCCCCCTCGTTCTATCACCATCCACCCTCATAAACAGTCATTCTCCCTCCTGTTTATATGCTTTTTTCAAATACTGGGAGGCCAAAGCATGACTAAGCATGACCCCAAGAAAACATCTCACAGTGTTATAGATTTGATCTCACCACCTCTTTAATGATTTTATCTTCTGGCCACCTGGACAAAGTGAAACCCTTGCTGCAAGGTGGTGATGCACCAGGTGGCAACAACCTGGAGCACGTTGTCCTCCCCTCTCTGCAGCAAGGCTCACACTTAGATGGGTGAAACATTGCTGAAATGTTGATTGTTTGGCATGAGAAAAAGCTCATGAGGAAAGGGGACTTTTGCCCTGGAATGCTCCCTGAGAAATTTAGCCCTGACAGGATTGTTTAATGATATTCCCATGAAAAAGAATTGATGTTTGCTGAAAATGAAGATATGCTCTTATTCCGTTCTCAACTTTGGCCTCCAGAGAACTAATTTACCAAGACATACTTTTTTCTTGTATTTAAGACCACTGGAGCACACGCTTTACATTACACATGCTGATCTGTGTTAATGATGGCTCTGGTAAAATTTTCATAGATGAATTTATTTTTCCTAGTGATCCAATTTTCTGTTCAGATTCTATTAGCATGCTTAATGCGAATAATAGCAGATTCCTGTTTGTTTCAGGACACAGCAGGAGCTCTGGAAGAGTGGATTTACTTATTCTCTAAGTTACCTTCAGAAGGGAGAGCTACTGGATGTAAGCAGAAGCACGATAGATGGCTCCAACACAGCGCTATATTTTAGTCTAACAACTGAAAGGTTAATTGTCTTTAAAATTGTTTGCACATGGGCAGAGCCGCAAGTCCACATGCTTATTTTACTTCCCTTTCAAGCTGAAGTGTGTGGAGAATCAAAATGTCCAAATTGTTTATTTCGGGTTCATTGCTGTAAATGGCTTGTTACTACCACAGGTTGTCTGTCTGGAGCAAACAGTCCTGAAGGGCCTTTAATTTACACCACGGAGAGCAGGAAAAAGCAAGATTAGTGGCTACTTTTCTCTCAGCGATACTGAACCACCTGGAACTGTTTGGAAAGGCTGTTTGTAAAAACAACACCAATGAAAAACACTCCTACGTGCCCAGGTGTGGGATGGCAGATATCTGCACCCACCACTACAGAGGTGCTGTTGAACCCAGCCTTTACCCCAAGGCTCGGGAAGCATCGCAATTTAGGTTTAAAATGAATAACTCTTTTAGGTCTGGGAAAATAAGTTATGTTACTTGTCTGTTTTTCTGACCCCTAAATGGGATACCTATTTCCCTGACTTGTGTAAGAGCATTAAATATGCTTTATCTTCATCTTTCTGCTTTTATTTGGGAACTCTTATTTGCTTAGGATTACTACGAGAAGTTTCTGCAAGCGTCAGACTGTTAACAGTGTTGCCTTGTGTTGTAAGAACAAGTCAAAGTTCCCTGAATTTTGCTTCAGAAATACAGAGAATACTGAAATAGTCTTGAATTTGCTTGACAAAGAACTAAAACAGAAAGCAATCTGGGCGGATTATTGTGATGTTTAGTTAGTGGCTTGTTGAAGAAACATGTCAGGAAGTGATGTTGGAGGCCCCTTTGTGGCAGATGCTCCGGGTCTACATAAGGGATGGATGGCCACATGGATTGGGATGATTTGGTGCCATGTCTCTGACCTGGCTGCTGACAGAGAAGACAACACCCTGAGGAAGCCTGTCTCTCCTCCGGATGGCCACCATGGCAGTGTCACAGAGGAGAGTGCTGTTGACCCGAAATGGGGGAGAAATCCACTTCCTGGTGTTTTCACTGGAAGGAGGCAGGGAATGCATTGCGACTTCGGGACAGCTGCTTCTCCCCTGGGTTTGTTTGTATGGAAGTCAGCAATGCTGAAAAAGGAAAGTACCTTTTGTCCATTTTTTTTTATTTCAATATACATTTTCTTAACAAGCAACTCTTAGAAATGTGGAAAGTGCTGAAAGTTCCTAAAAGGACTCTTTGCTTTAATCTCAATAGCTTTTGCATCATGGAAAAAGCGTTTTGGTTGAGCTCTGTGTGGCCAACTCCAGCCCTGCCCGTGGTGGGGCTGATTTAGGAGCTGGTGCTGTCATGTGCTGAGTGCTCGGCGTGTTCCCCAACATGCTTCTCTCTCTGTTCTCCCACATGCGTTTGGTGCCACCTCATATCAGATGCAGCCTGGCTCATCCACGCTCAGTTTCAGGATTGAATCATGACCCTACAAATATTAAATCACCACGTTTGGTAAGAGCAACATGAAACGCCGGGCTTCGTCTCCTTCTTGATTGTTTGCAGATGTTGGGGTTGTCCTGAAGAAGCAGACTCATCCTAAAAAATGGTCAACATCTGTGCAAGCACTTTAAAATGTGATGTATATCAGGTAATTAGCACCACATGCCACCCCCTTCCCATTCATATTAATTGATTTATTTATATTTGCTCGCTCTCTGAGATAGCATAAGAATGAAGCTGTTTAGCATCTGAAGCTTAATGCTTTTCTGCCTGTGTAATGCGCTCTGGCTTCTGCCAGTTGTGGGCTTTCTCTGTTGGTGTTGTTTCACCTTTTGTTCCAAGCAGTTGTTCCCCTCACAAAACGGCTCCGCTGTCTGTGCATTTTGCCTGTTTGCTGTAATGAAGACAACTGGATTCGTAATAGTCCATTAAATGGTCTATTAAATAATGTAGTTGCTGGAGGGACCCCGGTAACACTGTACGGAGCAGCAGGGTAATAACTCTGCGATTCAGAGGCTGCATGGATTTCCTTTCTGTTACAGCTGTTTGAAACGTTTTCTTGAGCGTTTTCATAAATCTTTCAGCTGGCCCACAGCCAGGGTGGATCCACTCATTCAGCTGGAACCCGAGTTTCTTGGCAAGTTCCTGACTGCTGGAAGCGTTAGCCCGTTCTCAGGCCTGATGGCTGCTGCGGAGGTGCAGAAGTACACTCCTTGTTCAGGACCCGCCGCCTGGCTGAAGGTAAAGGCCCACTGCAGGAGATGCACATCTGGGTTAACTTCAGTGAACAAAGGTGTATTTACTCTCCTGGATGTGGTCACAGGCCTGCTGATCTTGCACTGGGGTCACCTGCGAGCAGCTCTGTAGTGCAGTCTCTGCCAACAAGGGTTTTCCATGGTGAGGATGCCTTACAAACCTACTGAGAGACCATCTCAGTGATTAGGAGGTTTTATCCTTAAATACAGAAGCAGTGCGCTGCTTTATGTGGCTGTAATGCACGGAGTGCCTAAGTACTTGCTCGGGACATACGTTGAAGCAGAGCCTGAAAAGCATTGGTTTTGATTCATACTCCAAGGCTTTATGATCAAGATTCTAATTTCCCTTTCAGAACTCAGTCACAAAGGCATGCAGGTGGTCTTTTTGAGGTGATGGTGTAGGTGTTTTTCTGAACTGAGGACTAGCTCACTGCCTTGCCATCTGCAGAGGGGCATGTCATTAGATGCCACTGCACTTCAAATGTGGATTCTACTAAAATTCTTTGAAACCCTTTTTATTTTTTTAATTTCCCCACAAAGCAATTCATTTCCCTTTTTCCTTCTTCTATTCTTCAGTTTTTCTCCCCCACCACTGGAATATCAAATTTACATTCCGATTTATGCATTATTGCCCTGAACCTTTATCATGACATAACATCTCATGATGCAGTTTCGGTACAATGAACGCTCTTTGGGACAAGAGTTGGTCTTCATTAGAAGATGGGCTGTCACTCTGACGTGATCTATTCTGAGTGGCTTTAAATCAGAGCACTCCTCTTTCCTGTCCTGCTGAAGTAACTATTGTGTGTTAAAAACACTTGAGATGAAATGGCAGCAATGTTAGAGGCAACTTTGGGTGAAGTGCTTCTGTTGGGAAGAGTTTTGTTGATGTGATCGTGGTTTATATCACTAACGCTTGGCCAGTTATTCTACTCTCTGCCCTTTGAACTCGAACAGGAGGAACGGGGGGAGTCATTTCTGCTTTGGTCCATGTAAAGCTCGGTGGGATGCTGCCTTTCTGTCTTACAGACTCTCTGCTCAGAAGCCCGGTGTATTTTCAGGGTAAGAACTTGTTTCTGTGCAGATTTCAGCATGCTACGAGCCTCTTTTCTCTCTCTTTCGGGAAGGGGGATGATGGGGTGTGTTTTGGCCTTTCCCACCTTTTGTCATCAGGGTTTATTCTCTGATGCTGTACTTCAGAGAGGAGTAGGTCCCAGAAGAGCTGTGATATTTCTCTTCTCGATGTACACTGCCGATTTTGTGCTATTAGTTCTTGCTTCTGTGGTATCCCTTACCCAGGAAGAAAGGTGCTGCTGGGCTGGAGGAGCTGACACCCCATGGATGGCCATAACCTGCGCTTTACATTTATTGATGGGACTTTTTCTTCTGTTTGTCATTTTGCTTATGAGCTGCGTCAGTGCATCTCTTCAAGTGCTGCATTGCTTTCCTCTCCTTTCTCTTGCCCTAGGAAACTACTGAATGTTTCTCCAAGAGTTCCATCTACTAAGATTTTGTTCCTGTTTATGCTTTATGGCGCTGTTTCAATGCTTGCTTTACTACTTTCACTTTGGCACCTCTGTGTGTTCCTTATGGTCTGCAGTATCCGTTCCTCTGTGTGTTCAACACTTCCGCTGAACTTAAATCCAAACTGCTGCTGACTCTGGGGACCAGAAATATTCAAAGGCCCCACAGTTCCAGCCTGTCCTGGAGGAGCACTCGTTTGCTAATGGAATTGTATCTGAAGATTGAAGCTCAAAAATGAAAACCTTTGAGTGGTATTTTCAGAATTTCAGGCCAAAGCTTTTTCTTGCTAACCGCATATGAATCCAATCCTTCTTCTGCACAGTCTGTGCCTTTTTAGTGATGTGTTTCACACTGGACACTGGTTGTAAGCCTGATGTCATCCTTCTGATGGCAGTTTAATGGTTACTTATTTTCGGCATGGTGCTCACAAAAATCCAGTGCAGAGCATGAAGTTTCACCTTGGAGCCAGGAAATGATTTTATTCTGTGGTTATCATACGGTGGGATTTAATCCTGAAAAAATGTTGGCTTTGCTTAAATTGGTTACCTGCAATTCAATTTGCAGTATTGTTTCAGTTGGCAACTGCGTTTCCCTGTGTTATCCACCGCATGTAGTCATCGTGTGGAGTCGGATGGCAGGTGCTCCAGTTACCTCCTGAACCTCCTGGCTATCTGTGAACGAGTGATTTGGCATCACTCAGTGCAGCTGGTGCAGCTCTCGGGAAGGGTGGCTTTCCAAGGACTGCTTCAAGATGGTTGCGATCAATCCAAAGTTGGAGAGCTTTTATTTGTTTTCCATAGAAAAGCTATAAAATAGAAGACCGCTCATATGTTGTAAGAGGAATTTCTTTACCCTGCTGAGAGGTGGCAGATGGGAAAACAAGAATCTTACGTTTCATTGATACCCAGCATGTTGTACATGTTAATGTTCTGCTTCCGATCTTCAACAAATCTCTAAGTTTAGACAGCAAACGGCGCTACATTAAAACCTGTAGCAAGAATCTGTGCCAGTGGTTGCTTCCCATTCTTCTGCGTGTGTGCAGACATTAGCCAGGCTCAGTGGAGCATTTTTGCTGCCATTTTTTGGTGCCAGTTGGATGACAGTGAAGTGTTGGACTTCCAGTTTTGAGTTCTGTAGGCGGGCACTGGTGGGGCTTTGAGCTGGTGCTGTTGGTGACCAAACTCCTTCAACATGGTGTCTGAAGGTGTGGAGTGCTTGTCTGGAGACTTTCTGGGAGGCAGTGGTTGTTATGTGCCCTACCCTGACAGGGGCAGGAGCTGCTGTTTGTTCCTGGAGGGTTTTCTCCTCTGGACAAGGGCTGTGGACGAGCTGAACGTAATGGACATCCTTGTTGCTGTTGTGGACGTTCACAGCCTGTCTTCTCTGATGTAACAGATAATTCTTGTATCAGTTAAGGAGATGAAATCCTTATTTCCCCAGCTATCTCAAACGGATATGAAAGTAACATTTTGCTTTGTCTGATTTATGACTGTGTGTTGCCATTGCCAGTAGATTATCTGGACTGATAATGGATTTTTACTTGGCGTCGTGGAGACTTGTTACAGATGTGTGTTTCTTCCTTTTATCTTCATCCAGAAATTTGTTCATCCTGGAAGATGTGGGTTGGGAAGGGGACAGAACAGGCTTACGCTGCCATTTGTGTGAGCCACCAGAGCTGTTTCAGCTTTCCTGGGGGTTGCCACTTGTTTAGGATTTGCTTCCATCCTCCAGTCCCTGGGAGGGAGCTTTTATTGACACTGCAGATCACGAAATTGGATCACTTATTCCCTTACCAGGTTGCCTTACCCGCTCTTCTGGCATTTAGCAGAGCTGTACACACGCCTGAAAGCACTGTTAGCTTGTTTTTAGCTCACGTTTGGCACTGAGGGCTGGCTGTAGGCATGCTGCACTTTGTTTTATTTATTTCTCCCTGCCAGTCTCTCATCCCGGCAGGTTCTCTGCTGCCCCAAAGCCATCTCAGCAGGTTTGCTGGGGGACCCCTGCCGGGGCTCAGCGCTCTCCATCCCCACCCCACAGCTCGGAATGGGCACTGCTTTGGTAAAGACGACGCCTCATGCAAAATAAAAGAGAAAAAAATGAGGTGGAGGTGATACGAGTCCCAGTGCTGAACCCAGCTGCTCCAACAAGCACTCGGAGTTCACCGGTGTCAGTGAGTGGCAGTCTTGGGGCTGTCGCGACATCGCGACAGGGAGGTTGATGGCAGCGCGGCGGCGTGCAGCGCGTCCCCGCGACCACCCGGTGGCAGCACCGCCACACGCCGCGGCTCCTTTCCTTGTTTTCTCCTTTTTTTTTTTTTTTTTTTTTTTTTTTTTTTTTTTCTCTCCCCCCCTTTTTATCCCTCCTCATTTTTCTTTTTTCTTCTTTTAATTTTCTTTCTTTTTTTTTTTTTCTTTTTTCTTTTCTCCCTGTGATATTGCCTGATGCTTTTGTTTAAATCCCCTGTTAAGACGCACAGGCAGTAAATAATCCTTAACACTTCAGGCTGATGGGAGAATGCTGCAGCAAGTGCAAACCAGACCTAAGAAATTCTCAGCATGTGGTCAGAAATAGCCATTTTCTGAGCGGGTGGAGCTGGGTTTTGGAGTTTTGACTTGAGTCGGCGCAATGAAATTAAGTCGTGGAAGAGGAGATAATACAGCGTACCATCATTTTGAAGTAATTTAATCACAAAAACTAAAAATTTGGAAGCAAACAGATATTTTACTTAATAGAAACCATCTGCACTGTACAGTAGGCAAATTGTATAAAAATGAATAAAACTGTCTCTGGAGGCAAATGACTCAGGCACCAGCTTATATAATGAAGATGTATATGTGCCTTTTAGCATTTGCATTGTCTATTAGACTAGGTAAATCGCAGCGCTGGTGTAAGCGAAACAGTTACAAATTTTATTACCATCCTATGACTGATGACAAACGCGGTGTGAGAAGCAATGGAGGTGAGGCAGGGCTCCTTCCAGCCCCCGGACAGCACTGTGCTGCGGATGGGGCACAGCGAGTCCTGTAGTATCGGGTGCTGCTTTTTGGGTCAGCCGCCGGCCTGGGCTCCAGGTGGGCTCATTTGTGCTGCTGGGATGGTGCCTCGTGTGCTGCTGTCCATTGAGGATTTCCAGCTGGCAGTGCTGGGCAGATGCTCCCCCATCCTTGCAGCACAACGCGTTTGTCTGAAGCGGAGATGCTTCTCTCCTTCCCTGCTGGCACATCTCTCTCCCCCTCTTGTTGAAGGACGGGTTTCAGCACTTTTCAAAATATTTATTCATTGGCGCTCAGCAGCTTGCCTAAATGATGGCAAATAATATGAATTATTCAATTGCAGGGCTGCGATAGCCCGCGTCTGCGCTGCTTTTAAAATGAAGTTTGTAGGAGCCGCGTTCAGCTGCTGAGATTTAACACTCGAAGGAAACGCGCTCCGCGCTGAAAGCTTTGTACCGTTTCTTCCGAAGCCACAACAATATCTGTTTAGAAAAGCAAAGTGCAGGAATGTTCTGACACAACATTTCTTACAACAAAGGAAAATCCCACCCTCCCGGTGACATTGGTGCTCGTACTTTCTCGGCTGGCAGTCCGAAGGATGGGTGGATGAGGGAAATCTGTGCGCCACGAAGGCAGATTTATTCTCATTTTAGGAAGAGGAAGGAGGTGAAGGCAGAATTGGTTTCCACTTGCATATTAAGCGTATTTGGCAACGAGAACATTTTGCATTAACAAATATGTAAAGTAAAAATACGTCCCAAAAGATTAAGGCTTCTGTGGATTTAAAACAAATTAGATGCAGTTTTCCACCCCGATATTTTCCATTTCCATTCTGCTTGGCGTCGTTGCAGCTCAGAGCAGGGAGGTGGGGAGTCGAGATTTCGGCCCCCAGGGACCCCCAGCTCTGAGGCTGGGTGCTGGGCTGTGCTGCTCCCAGTGCTGGGGGGGGGGGGGGAGGGGGGGGGTAGGGGGTGGATGTGGCACCACGGAGGCGTTGGGCCCCAGGAAAGTTCGGGTTCTGAGAGCAGAAGGATGAGCAGGGAGGAGGCAGCGCTCAGCAGGTGACAGGGAGGAGAGGCTGGTGGGTGCCTGCTGACCCACAAGAAGCAATTTGGGCAAAGTGCTGCACGTTTTCCTCAATTTATTTTGCTTTTTTCCCCCCTTAAGGTGAGGCACAGACGGTGGGATCACCCCAAGAGGTGGGCAGCAGGTGGACTGCTGTCTGCATGGCGCTGCTTCTGTGTGCCCCCAAGACAGTGAGCTGTCTTTTTAGCAACCCCCCCCCCCCCCCCCCACGCACACACACACTGTGTTTGAATTTGGATGTTCTCTGAGAAAGAAGGAAACACTTGGAATCCAGGGGCTGCTCTTGGCCAGAACGCAGTGGTTTTGTGGTAAGTCAACTACAGGGCCTGGCTGCTTAATAGTGGATCTGTAAGGGCACTGTATTCTCCTGCCCCTCGGGGCAGCCTGAGGTACCAGAATGACTTCAGTGGGCCTGGGTTCAACTCTCCCCGGCGCAAAAACACAGATATTTATCCCAGACCTACTGAATAGAGAAGGAATCGGACCATTAAGTTCAGAGATGGATCAGTCCCATGCACGTCAATATCTTGTTAACAGTATTTCATTAATTAATAGCAGTCCCTCTGACAAAAGGAAAGGACTTCTGTTGCCTTTGACCGTTCAAACCTGAAGGAGAAAAGGTCCTTCTGCTTCTTTTCTATTTTTGTGCGTGTATGGTCTGCTTTTGCTAAAGAATGGAAATAACAAAGATTTCCTAAAGACGTATGGAATTTAAAACCTCGCAGATATCAGAAGTGTAACTGTTCATACATAACGAAACCAAAGGCACTAATAGCAGCTTCTCCTTTTATTTCCTAATTGGATGGTAAAGTCCACCAAAACATGGAACTCTGTGGTGCAAAAGTAGTCCAAGAGCACAAAGGAAATGGCCTTAGAATGAAGACGTTTATTTTCTTCTTGCTTCCCTGTAACATGGTTTCTTTAGTTTCATGTGATTTGTGCCAGGACAAAGTGTGTTCTGTAAACAAAAAAGGGAAAAGGTTAAACTGGTTATGAAGTGCAATGACAATAAAAAATAATGATGACCATATAGGAAAAAAAATAATAGTAAAAAGGAGTGAGGAGTATTACAAGTGCAGGAAAGGCGAGTCAGTGGGACCCCAAAACAGGCTCACTGGGAAATTAAGGACTGTGCTGCCTGGTTGGGGAGGAGTGGGCTTGGGAACAGTTCTTTGTCCCTTAGGGCCGGCAGCTCCCTCAGAAATTGCTGCATTGGTTCTCCCAGATTGCTTTTTGCATTTTGGCAGGTTGTGAGTACGCTCTGCTCCGATCCCTCCTGCTCCTTGGGGAGGTTTTGCTGGCTCTCACATCCCTTCCTCCCTGAGCTGCATGGCCTGGGGATGCCGGGAGGATCCTGGCAGGGGTTTTGGCACACGTGGGATGACCGATGCTGGGGACCTGGGCTCATCCTGGCAGTGCCAGGAGGGATCTCACCTCTGCACGCCACAACTGGGGCTGGAGGTGAGCGCCCGACCCCGCTGCCGGCCCTGCCAGCCTCGTATCCACACGATGGCACTCTTAAGCTTTCAAACAATTTCATTTAACTGCATTTAATGCGAAAGCTAGTGACTTTTTTCCTCTGCCAAACGCAAAGGAGGGGGTGGGGGGGGGGGGGGGGGACGTGGCACGCAACGCAGAGTCCCCTCGGAGGGCACATGTCCTGTGCTGTCCCCACAGCCCCTCATCCAGGGATCACAGCTTCAGATGGGGACGCAGCCCTGGTGTGGTTGAAAGGTGACTGGAGCCTGAGTTTGGATGCACTCAAAGAACTGGTAAAAACAAAAACAGAAACGCCTTTCTGCGTGGCAAAAGGGCCACAAACGCAGCAGCCCCAGAGCTGGCTGCTTTTTGGATGCTTATGGGGGAAAAAGGTCGGGCTGCTTGTGTCGAAGCTTGTTCTGCACTGCCTAAGCTGCACAAAAGTCAGAGCGTGGGCTGCCTTCTTGCACAGCTTTAGCTATGAAGTGTCTTTTAAAAACAAGAATCCCTTGCTATCAATCTGGCAACTTCTCAGAGTGCTAAATTTGCTCCATGTTAAAGTGTGCGTGGGAGGGAAGGGAGGTGGAGGGACGGCTGGGGGCAGATCCTGTTCTGCGCTGCGCAGTTACCCTGATGGCTATATCACCCTGTCTGGGAGGTATGTGTGTGCCTGTCTGAAAAGTCAGCACATCACTGCACACCAGCGCAGCCGTGGAAGCAATTTCTGCTCCTTTCCCCCTGCCTGCCAGGTGGGTTTGGGGCTGTGGTTAGGGGCTAGAAGGATTTTTCTGGGTCTGCAGCCTCACAGTGCTTGCTCAGCCAGTAGCTCGCCCTGGTTTTCTGTACAGGCCACTGACCTGCTGCGTTTTCCTGGCAAGGGAAACACAAGATCTTGCTCCTTTTGTTCCCTTCTTCACCTGAATGTATCATCTACCAACTGGATGCAGTACTCCAAACTTCTCCAGTAGGTCTTACTGCCAGCACAGTGCCCCCATGCCTGCTGGGTTAGGCAACCCTGTTTTCAGAGGATGTGGCTTTCACTTTGCTGTTTCTCTGATGGAGAAATCCGTACTCAGAGGGGGGTGAGGCCCTGGCACTGCTCCCAGACCTGTGCTGCCCCATCCATAGAGGTGCCCACAGCCATAGATGGGTCCTGGGCAGCCTGAGCTGGGGGAGCAGCCAGCATGTGGCAGGGAATGGGGTTTGGTGGGGCTTTGGGTCCCTTCCAACCCAACCATTCATTGTTTCTGTTGTTCTGTGTCTCTGTGGTTCTCTGATTCTATGAAATCAGTACCAGATAGGGCAGCAGCTGGACCAAGGGTGAAGCTGAGTGAGCTCTAACCACAGACTTGTGTCCCCTGTCCCCATGTCAACCATGTGCTCAGATTTCATCTCACCCCGCTGTGCCCAGCCCTTTATTAAGACCTACCTAGCAATGGGTCATGGCTTTGCCAAATTAAGGGGCTGTTTAGCTGAATGACCTCTTTGTGGCACTGAGGGATGTGGTCAGTGGACACGGTGGGAATGGGTTGGGGTTGGACCTGGGAACCTCAGAGGTCTATTTTCAACCTTAAGGATTCTGTGATTCTGTGAATTTGGATCTTCAAATGTCAAAGAGGACCTAATTTTGCATGGATGTGGGAGAGTTGTGCGTGTGTTGCCTGCAACCCTACGTGCCTTGGGTGGCTTAATTCTGAAATTTGTCCATCTAAAGCCAATCAGTTTTTGCAGAAATTTATCCTAGTGCCAGATCAGCGTCTCATTTTTTAGAAGGGTCACTCCCAACCTTTTCAAAATACTCTCTGGCATGCCAGAGGTTAAAAGTAATTTGCTAGTTGAGTCCTCGGTGCTTAATTAAAGCAGAGATTATTTGTACAAAACGGGAAAGAACCATTCGGGCAGAGTTTACTCACATGGCATGCTCTGCCTCATTTTTACTCAAGAAATTCTTTTGTTACGATTTTTAAGCATGAGCAGGTCATGCATTGTCCCAAGCTTTTGTTGTTATTATTATTTTTTTATGTGTTATAGTGCAGTTCATAGTATGATGCATACTATTATATGTACAATAGTATGAAGTATGATGGGGAGACCTGCACTGCTGTGCTGCTGCAGACAGACGTGATGCCAGTTCTTTACAAAACTCCTTTTTTTTTTCATCATAGAATAATACCTTGTTATGTTTCCTCGTTACCTGGAGTAGGGAACTGTGCTGCTTAGTAAATCAGCAGCAGATAGGATTGAACTCATTGCAAAAAAACAATCGACTCTGTGCACAAGAAGAAGTTAGTGCTGTATCAATACCAAGTTATTTACAGTGCTTTTATTTCCATACCAGTGAGGAAGGGGAATGCGGCAGGGACTCTTCACTGCAATTATGAGATATCTCTTGAGGTCACCTGCATTTTCAGTTACGCGTATTGCAAAGGGAGCATAATTTATTCCAGTTAATTTTGGATTTGAAGAGCAAAGAGGCACAGGCTATTAATCCAGTGAATGTAAGAGGTTTGGCATGGATGTTTGTCTTTGCAGCGCTTTCCTCTGCTCTGAAAGTCTCGGTTGAAGGGGGCAGTTCATCAGTTGGTTTGGGGGGCAGAACTCATCTTTCCTTTAGAAAACGCAGAATGCTCAATGAATGGCAAAAGTGCTTTTAAAAGGGGCTCGTGGAACACTTTGAAAATATTAATTAGTGTGTTGAAGCATTCTGCATAGCATATCATAGTAAAACTGCTCCAGGGGGTTGCTTGGAATGAATTATTAATATGAATCCCTCTCTCCCTTATGCTTCACACCCTGATTTTATGGGACTTGGCGTGGGTTGGGGTGTCTATTAGATTCACTTATTGCCTGTTTAGTGGGAGTACTTTGTAGACTGCATCCAAAGGTCATCATTTTTTTTTTTTTTTTACCAGAATCCCAAATTTCAATTGGCACAAAGATGACATGGCCCCACATATGAAAGACGAGCTATTGAAAAGAAGCAAGCTCACCAGAAAGCGGTGATTAAATTTTGCAGAAGGTATGCAGTAGAGAAGGGGAACGTATCCAGGCCCCTCAATCCCCATAGCACAGGGATGGAGCTCGCTGGGCATATCACCACCAGCTTGAGCAGAGCCAGGGCTAAAGCACAGCACATGCAAATCTCACCGACGTTCTCGTCCCGATGAGTCCAAGAATTGCTTTTTCACTACAGCTGTGTTGTAACACATTCACACTTCTTTCACACGCATTGAGATGCCTTGTACCACAAGTACTGGAGTCATTAAATTCACAGAGTACACTTGCTTTTCCCTTCTTGGCTTGCAGTATCTCAAAGTTGAACCTGTTAACCTAACACCGAAGGAGAAAAACTGTGCTTAAGAAAAAAACTGTTTTTCAGCTCTGGAGGTCTGTTTTGATGATGTCCCTGGTGTACAAATATAAATAAATCCATAAAGTAATTTGACTTTTAATTCTTACTTGGATTATGGAAATATTTGTATTGCACGGCTGCCAGGCTGAATTACAAAGGGTTTTGAGGGTCCAGTTTTCATTCTTATAAGCAAAAGAAATATAAAAACGATGGTTTATGAAAGTGTGGCACCTATCAGATGGTGATTTGCACAGGACTGAGCCATGTGCCAAAGCCCGGTTTGCCATCACAGCAGAGCAAGGCTGAGCTTTGGGCCCAGTGAGATGTGGTTGAACATCTGGAGCTCCCACTGTCCCCAGTACAGGCAGCAGATAAACTGTTGAGAGAGCTGAGAAGGAGGGAAATGTCACGTTGGGCTTTTTTCCCATAATATCTGCAAAGAAGAGGGACACGAATAAGGAAAGAGTTTATTTCTGTATCTGAAAATAGATGCTTAAAAATAGATCTGTGTGTCGTATTTGAAAGTCTAAGAAGATGGTGGGTTTAGGTTCTCTCCGAAGGAAGAAAAAGGCAAGAAGAAAGGGAAGGTTCCCCACAAACAGCACAGACATTCCTGAAGCAGAAAGGGTTAAGTTTATTCATAGTGTCAAATACTTCGATTTCAGTCATCATTTTAAGAAGTAAATCACGCCAAGGAGATTCTTAATATAACCATTTCTTTTAAGAAAGGAAGAAAAAGGTGAAAGACAGAGCATGATATTGGAGTCTAATAGACGGCATAAATCTGCATCATCTGCAGAAGTTTGTCATGGAAGGATTTACTCTGCTGTACTGTCCAACAGTTCTGCCAATGGAGGCTCTGAGCGGCAAGCTCGTGTAGATGACAGATTGTGGCAATTATGGCAGAAACTCATCATTAGCATCAGCCGTTTCATACTTTTAAGAAAATGAACAGCTATTTCATTTGTTTGAAAATAGCAATCCTGAGAATGCGCTCCACTTTAGGAGTTAAACTGGTGATGGATTTTTCTGAGGAAAGGATCATCTTACAGTTTCTCAAGTTGTGAGTGTTACTGGCTTGATGTAATGTGTCTTTTTTTCTTATTATTCCTCTTCTTTTCTTCTCCTTTTTTTTTTTTTTTTTTTTTCCTTCCAGAGGAGGAAGGTTGCCAACTGATTAATATTTTAAACGTGTAGACAACCTGCAGACCTTGCTCCCAGACTCAGATTTCTCCCTTATCCCTCCCGAAAAAATGGTTTCATTGCTAGAATTTTGTGCTCCCAGGTGAAACACGATTATTTATTCACTTTATTTCCCCAAAATGAAGCACAAATAATAATAGGCAGAGTTCAGCAAACAGTTAGAACAATATCACATGTAATCTCTGTGGAGTTTGGTTAGGATTTCTGTTTCTCGCTTAAAATTTTGTGGGTCAGCCTTATGATGTGGGCAATGAATGGGAAAATACACTGCATTTCAGGAACTGAATTTTATATGTCCTTAAAGAAGAGGCTGGCAACGCTTGGAGCAGCAAAGTGTGAGATGCCAATTTAAGAGGCCCCGCAGAGCAAGCCGTCATGCGCTGTTGTAGGCTCCTCTGGATGATTTATTGGGATTTATTTATATTTATTATTCAGATGAGGATTTAAATATTCTGTGTTCTAATTTGAAAGCGTAAGTTGAGAAGCTGAAAGTTGGCTGTGAGATAAGGAAGATGAAGGGGCTGAACAAGGACCTCTCGGAGGCCCCTCGGTCCCAGCCAAGCCCCAGGTCCCAGTGGCAGTGATGTGGGCAGGCTCTGCTGTGGGGCAGGCCTGGGTTGCCTCCCATGCAGCCTTCCTGCATGTCATGAGCCCCATTTAACACCTACTTACTCAATGCAAATCTGGAGTGCTCCATCCGCACCAGAACTGCACCAGCAAAACTGGGACCATAAAGGTTTAATGGTAAAACATCTTGCTCTGAAAAAGCTGCTCTGTGTTCCTGCTCTCCATAGGGCCCCATTCTTCTCCCATCGTGTATTTTTTGTGGCGGGGCTCCTTTTGCTTCATGCCTACATGGCCATTGCAAAAACCTTTGGACCACTTTACAAATGAGAGTCAAAACCAACTCTAAATTTTGACCATTCAGTGTTACTTTCCACCTCTCTCTCATCCCACATACCTTCTGGAGTGCACGACAGACTCTGATCTTGCATCTGTGACACAGGAAATAACATACAGAATATGGCAGACATGGCAGATAGAGACGCCCATTCATTTCAAAGGCAGCAGAAAATTGAAAATGTGGTTGCAGCACCAGATACACTGCACATGTACCTTCGGGCTGGTTTATCCTCAACTGGTGAATGCCAGGTGGGGGTGTGGCTCAGAAAAGCAAGCTGAAAGATGCTCTTGTCTAGAAAGAGTTAAACCTAGGCAGATTAGAAGGCGTTCAGTCTACAAAAACACATTTTGCAAAGCAAGGAGCTTGTTGCTTGTTGAGAGTTTCTCCGTGGCTTTTGGCTTCTTATGGCCTTTCCCTTCTGCTCCCCTGCTTTTACTCAGTTTTCACCTATCAGATTCAGTGAGATCAGGAATGTTTTAGAGGCCTTCAACCTGGGCCTACCTGAAACGTTCAGCTGTAATCATGCCAGATAAGTGCTCGTTTTACTAGTAAAATCTGCATCTTAAATATTCGCAGAGATGCACGCATCTGTTGTAAAACTGCAGATGTGTGTCTCTGCAGATATATATACTTCAGTGTGATATATTATGTTTTATAATTAAAATTTTATTGAATTTTAATATAAAAACAAATTCATACATTAAAAATTAAGTAGAGAACAAACATGTGTGGTGTCAGGAGGATACAAGCTGCGGTACGGTAGGACAACAACATCTGACCCATAAAAAACACCCTGCTTTAGTTATAAAATACCTTTGCAGCTAGGAGATTAGTGTGATATATTATTGAGATTCCAATATTTGGAGAAATAATAGCGTTTTGTTGCTTCCATTGGTGAGTAAAGAAGCAACTGTTAACACCATTAAGCATTCAAAAGCAAATGGGTTTAGGCAGAGTAGACATGGTCTCCCCACAAGTACTGTTATTTATGAGGTACAGTTAGTCCTGGTGAGAAGGCTAAGTACTTTTTTCATAGTACCACAGAGTCGTTCATGTTGGAAGAGCTCTCTGAGACCCCCCAGCCCCAGCCCACCTACACCGTGCCCACTGCCTACATACCTCAGTGCCACTTCCTCATGATTCTGGAACACCTCCAGGGATGGGGAACCTCCCAGCTCTGGGGCAGCCTGATAGAGTGCCTGATACAACCCAGTCCTTGGGATGCTGGAGTCCTGTGAGCAGGTGAGTTTTTGAATCTCAAAGGAATAGCAAAGTCGTGGCTTGCGATCCCACGAGGGACACTCAAGAATGCCAAGGTAGGTGCTGGTGTTGCAGAAAGCAACTTAATTCTCTCTAGGACAGGTGACAAGCGTACCCTGAAGTGCCCAGAATTCTTTTCTACTGTGATTTATCATTCTGGGGACAAATGTGTGGTATGGAGAAAATGAATGACCCACCTCTTGGAGACAAGAGTGAGAACTGGATGAGTCCTACCCACCAAGTCCAAGTGGCTGGCAGCACATTGTGTTCCCTTTTTTGGAAACCTTTCTCTGTGTGTAACCCCACTGATAAAAGTGTATAGGATGCATGCGAATACAGGAGAGAAAATAGCACTGAAGTATTTGAATACTGTTACATAAAGGGGTGATGTGCCTTTGCCTTGAACACTGTATTCATTTCCATTTCAAAAATGATACAGCTGAAATATAAAAGTTCATAGACAGTTGATGGAAATGATTAGACACAGAGCGAGATTCGTGCATGATGAGAGGCTGTCAGGATTGGAAGATGAGTTATGTGGCTAACAAGAATGCAAATGGTGAAGAGGTATCAAATAATGAGTAGCACTCAGGAAATTGTTGAGGATGGCCTTTTTTCTCCCTTTTTGCTGATGCAAGAACTCAGGAACGGCCAAAGGAAGTGACAGGGCCCATGCCGCAGGCTGATAAAAGGAGAAGGATGCTTTAAGATGGATGTGAGATGCACTGCTACAATGCTACAATGGTCAGGGGTTTAAAAGTGAGTAACTAGAGACTTGGCTAGCAATACTTGCCTTTGATAAGCTACAAGCGTACAGTCTCATTGTCCACGAGCTGCCAGGACTGAGGGGGGTGTTTCCCAGGGTCTTTGCAGGATCACCTGGATCTTCCCCAATGCTATTTCTGTCTGCCTGACCTGGACCTCCCCCACACCACCAGCCCTGCCATCTCCTGCACTGTCTTCAAAGGAGACAACAGGTCCAGTTCTGCTTGAAAGTTATCACACTTTCTTTTATTTCACTTGTAAATCTGTTCCACAATCCTCTCGGCGTCATTATTTTCCCTTCTCATTTGAGGAAGTTCTGCAAATAAATTAACAGCAGTATTTGGGGTCTTCACAGATCAGCAGAGATGAGCATGCTGTGACTGCAGGACCGAGGGCAAGAGCCTTTCTGAAGACCACATGCGAGTACCATCCTCACACCGATGTCTGTAAGTATAATGTGAACGGCAGGTGATGGTGCCTTCAACTTTTAACACACTTCTCCACTTAAACTTTTCAGGGCTCACACTTAAACAGTGATCCACAGCTGCTGCAAATTGATTTATCCCCCTGATGACAGTTGGTTGCTGACTGAGTTGCTGGAGAGAAAGAGTTCCTCGGTTCAGGTATTCCTTCCCTTATTACTTTTTCATTTTTACCCTGGCTTTATCTTACTTGTGGCTCACGATTAATGCAAAATTGCAAGTTTAATATTTATTACAATGTATATGTAACTTCCATTGGGCAAAAACAGTGTTTTTTTTTCTTGTTTCCTAAATGGGAAGAAAAAGGACTTTGAAAGGGGATGCTGAGACATCCCAGTACTGTAGACATCTTTTTAGTGGCACCTTGTTATTTCTGCTCTTGCTGAAAAGGTGGTTTTCAGATTGGAAATAGCATGTTTACTCAGCCTGTGGAAAGATGAGGGCTTCTATCTGATGAGAATGCAGTATTTTCCTCCACTCATGCATTGACTTTGCTGATCTGCAAGCTCACCAATACATCTCCACATGCAGCTGAGCTATACACACCATTTACAGTTTGCATAAAACATTGTGGCCCATGCAGCATGAATCTGTGATGAAAGGTTGTGTTATATCCAGAGAATCTGTGGCTCTCTCAAATGATCACCTTATGACTGTGTGTACAAAGATCATACTCCTCGCTTGTATTTGGTTTGGGAAAAAAAAATTCGCCCTCAGAAATGATTAATAGTGAGTGTCAGTGATTTGTTTCAGAGAGGGACTGTCTTCATGCTATCGCCTGTCCCCATAACTCAGCAGGAGGATATTGATTACACACACACTTAACTACACTTGCAATTATTTCACTAGAAAGGACAGACAAAAAGAAAGGAAAACCCATGTTTCAGAATCAGATATTTGTAAATATCTAAGAGACCTACAGCCAAAGAATATATAGACAAAGCAGACAAAAAAGCTAATTTTTGTGCTGAATGTGCTTGAAATTGAATATTGTTAGCACAGTTTTACCACCAAACTGTGCAAATTAACACAGAAATTTTGTGAACTCATGCAACCCAAGAAGTCTTTTTTTCACATTCAGGAGCTTGAAGGCATAGGATGGGCACCAAGCCCTGGGACATGGCCATGGAGCAGCAGGCAGGGACTGCGTGTTTGCTGCCTCCTCACCATCTCATCCATCCTCTGCAATTTCTCACTATTTATTTATTTTGTTTCCCATCTATCTTCCCATATGGGTATTTATTTCTTTTCTTTCTGTATCCTGGTTGGATGCCACTATTTGTAGAAGATGCTACCAGCATTTTATTGCATTTTCTAAGTTGATCTAACATTGGGCAAACTGCTTTTTCCTTTGGGAGCTGCCACAGCCAGGGCCAGCTTCTTTGTGTCCTTGTGCTGTCCGACTGGGAATAGGGAAGGGGAAAACGATCGCCCGTGCCGTGTCTGTGCTCCTGCTCTGACCCGGTGGTTCCCTTGGCTTTCAGGAGATCTGCCTCGCTGGCTCGGGCTGAGCTCTGGCTGTCTTAAATCAGGTCTGAGAAAAACCCTGCTGAGCTAGTGAGAGCCCTAAAGAAAAAGAAGATTGCTAATAGAAAATAACAACCTTTATGCAGTGCTGTTATACCAGACTGTAAAATTTAATCGAGGGTTTTATCTTACTGCAGAAATTTGTTGGTTTTTTTTTTTCCAATTTTTTTGTTTGTTTATTTGTTATTATTTTTTAATACAGATCCCAGGTAAGATTATCAGTTAGCTTGGTGTGTTTTTTTGTTTGTTTGTTTCTTTTAAAACAATGTCTATAGGAATCATCCATACTTCTATTTAGATGTGTTAAGGACTTGCATCTTGGGCTCTTCCAAAGTCACTTTTTTTCTCAAAGGCTTTAGAAGAAAACATGACCCTGTGGGAAGTTGCTTTTCTCACATCTCACCTGACAATGTCTTGGAAAAGATATCCTGGGTGGTGTTTGCATGTTGCTCCCTTCCTTTGAGATGGGGACCCACACCCCTACCTGGTGCTTCCTTGGGAATGGAGCAGGTAGGGCCATCATCTCCATTGGCACCGAGTGCAGGTGATAAAGCTGGCTGTGAGTCCCAGGGATTGGCCCAAGCACCTGTGTGCTTTGCAACACTTTGAGGCATTTTTGATGATTCTGAGGATGAGCAGTCAGCTTTTCGATGAAAAATAAAGATGGTGGATTTTGCCTTTCACACATTTGTTTTCCTCTCTTCCATGAGGGACTGCATCCTGTTTATGATTTTCTCAGGAGCTGGAGCGTTCCTCATGCTTGGTGACAAGCAAGCTCTAGGCAGTACAAGAAGGAACAAAAGGAGAAAAGCAAAGATAGTGGGAACCTGGAAATGGGCAGTGAGTCTGCAGGGAGGGGAAAGCCCTCAGGATGCCCAGCGGTTTGGGTTGGTTTCTGACTGTTTATTTACGCAATTAGAGCATGTAATTCCACAGCAAAATAAACAGTGGCAACAAAGGGGAAATCACAGCAAAGCACTGCTGAACAGATTGGCTACTGAGGACTAGAGGAAAGCCCTGGGAGCTGCCAGGGTTGTGAGGTCAGAATGGCCATTCTTCCCAAGTGGTCTTTAGGGGAGTATTCTTGAGTAGAACCAGGCACCAGGGATGGAGGAAACCTTTGCACAGTTTCGAGAACGTAATCCAATGGTATGCAATACAAGCCATGCTCATTACCTTTGTTTTAAACTCCATAATTGCTCAATATTTGATGCCTTTGTGTTCTCTTCCACGTGGATGGCCTTGTTGTTTCAGAGCTTTGAATGATTCCAAGGGGTTGGTTACAGAAGGAAGGGTATTATTGCCATCGGCTTGGAGCTGACGTGGTAGTGTTTGGAGATAGACTTTTGCTTCAGGACAGAAGAGAAAACACTTAGGGCAGCACAAGTGGTGCCTGGAGTTTGCAAGAGAGAAAAGGATTATGTAAAAAGCAAAATTCAAGTAGAACAAAAAGTTACTCTGCATAGCCAAATTAAATGTGAGGTTATTAAGGTCACAGAAAAGTTTTGTTTCTACAACTATGCAGCTGATTATAGTTGGAAAAAAAAAAAGGTGTCTTTCTTTCCGAGTCCTTGCGAATGCAATCCGCTGCTCCTGCAGAAGGTCAGTCATCAGGAACTGATCCAGGATGATAGAGGCATGTCCCTGGCACGCTGTACAAATAATTTCAGTAACGTTATATATGACCAGTGGGAATGAGGATGTTCCAGCTTTCTGTCTCTGTGCGTATTTCTATCATGGCCATCAGTGCTGTATCTGGTGTGTGAGATCTAATCAAGTGCATTGCATTAAAGCAAGGAAATAGGGTGAGCAATGGCCTGGCCAGCAGGGCGTACCCAGGCAATCAGAGCACCCGGTCACTCCTTACGGGGACTTGATAAACTGCAAGAAGTGGAGAAATGGGATTTTTTCCTTCCACAACACCTAGGCAAAGCCTTTGTCTGTGTGTGTTCAAGGCCACTGAGCATCATGCAGGTGGAAGGATGATAGGGCTAGATTCTGCAGAAATAAATGTCTCAAAAATGATGTAGAAAAACCTCATAGATATGAGTACAGAAAGTAAGCAAAGAGCAAGGTGGAAAAGAAAGTGTATTTTTCTAGCATTGAATTGCCAGAAATAGATGGAGTACTGGAGACAAGATGACAAGGAGCTGTGGAGCTTTGGACATCTGGTGTTGCCTACCAAAACTATAAATGAGAAAAAATTTAAAGAAAGCAAAACCCACAATTCTCATTGTCATAAATGAAACCAGTTGTAATGAGCTTGGTTCAGGCATTGGGTCCTCCAGTCCACGATGAAACTGAGTGGAAGGAGCTGCCCATGTGACTGGGAGACTGTGAGCAGACACAGGATGGGCTATGGGACTTGTATGGGAGTGAGACCTGTGCCCCTTTGTTGGCTCTGCAGAGGGCACCTTTCCCAACACTAAGCAGAGGCAATACGTTTTTAATGACCTACATTCATTTAAGAAAGAGAACTACTGATTTATATATTCAGGTCAATAGCACTTTCCCCAGGTTTCAATAATCGGATCAATTATCTGAATCCAATAAAATCTTATTAAAGAAATTCAGAATTATCTTTAAAATAGCTGGCCTTGTAGTCCCTGAGTAGGTTACAAAAACTGCTATGAAGAATTACTGTGACCTACTTTCTGGGAGGTACAGCTATCATTATCATATCAGAGGTGCAGCCTGATAAGGCTACATGACTTCCATCGCTTCTTGAAGGTAGTTTGGGAAAGAATGAGCAAGAAACCTTAATCTAGGTCCCCAGATTAATTTTATTTTCATAAACATGAGTTAAAATTAGGGAAGTCAAAATCTTGCCTGAGCAAAAGAGTTTGTTTCAGGAATTGTACAAGGAATAGCCAAGAGCACGAGAGAGGTGTGAGTTCTTGTTGCAGGCCACAAGCATTGTGCCATACATGGGCACTCATGGAGGGAAATTTCACCCTGTTTGTAAGAGCCAACAGCAAACCTTTCAGCCTTTTTTTTTTATGGCAAGTGAGATATTTGGTTGTTGGATTGCTTCTGAGAAAACAGCATTGCTAAAATGTGGCTGAAAATGCATCCTGGCATTTGCAAGCTGTTCTCTGCCACTTGCGGTTCACGGCTGGGAAATGAGCTGGGCAGGGTTTCCCAACAGGCACTTGGTGGCTCTGCGAGAACCTGTGCAGGACTCCTGCCATGTCTTTGTTACCTCTGCAGTCCATCAAAGAGCGGTGTTTGCTTAGAGAACATCCTCCGCTGCACTGGGGCTAAAGGTTGGGGCAGTGAGACCAGTGGGCATCTTGGAGAGGACATTGGCAGACCCAGACAGCCCTCACCCATTGGAGGGGGACATCCTAGCTAAGCCACATCCCACGGGATCCCAGCACCGCTGCAGGCAGCCAAGAGGGACAGCGCATTTCCATCAGTTAATTAGAAAACCCGGTGGCGGTAGGATCCCATACTGCCGGGCTTTGAGAGCGCAAAGAAGCAGCAGTCCCAGCTGCTGCACACCAGCCCCGCTCACGCAGCCCAGCCACAGAGCCAGGCCTCCTCCCTGCCACCCAGCCAGCTTTGATCTCCTGGTATCACACCGGCTCCGGCTCTGCGGGGCGGTGGAGGCAGCGGGTGCGCGTGGCTCGGGGCACGCACCTTCTCCGCCAGCCTACCATCCACGGCAGGGCACCAAGGCAGGGCCGGCCGACCAGCGCTTTAATTAGGAGGCTGGAATTATAATATTATGTTAAAGAACAAAGAGTCTCCGAAGGAAAAAAAAAGAAAAAGAAAAAAAAAGAAGAAGAAGAAGAAAAAAAAGCCGCCTATCTGACAAAGATAAATTGGATTACTCAAAATATTCCTGATGAAATGTTACATTTTGCAACTAATTATCAATCTGTTTTATCTCCAGACCAGCTGGGCATTTTTGTGCATGCAAGACCTGCCTTACCAATGATCTTAAGATGTCACTGTAGCGTTTACATCTTTTATTTCAAGATTTAAATAACTAGGAAGTAGCTAATGTAATTCACTGCTGAGAAGAAAGGCTAGTTAGTTGAATGCTTTCCAAAGTGATCTCTTCCTAATGAACTTCTTTGGACTGTGAGTAATGAGGCTTTATTCAAATAATCTTTAGGAAAAGAATATAGAATGTAATTTTTAAAGAAAGAACTAGGTTTTCTACATTGAGAATATCTTTATTAATCCTATACTGCCTCGTGTAGTACTACAGCATTGTGAAAATTTGGTATGGAATGCTGCTTTTGAGATTAGTGGGTTCTAGCTGCCAAGGAACTCATAAATGTTCAGTGATAAGTTGCAAATTACAGTCAGATGATTACAGTTATTAAAAGCCTTTTTGCTATAAAAGCACATATTGTTTAGGTATGTTAAGGTAATACATTACATATGCAGGTATGTTTGTATCACAGGGCACATCTCACTCGATCCTCAGCCAGATAGCATACCTATCTATAGGCACTGTGTTTTGCCTCCTCCATCACAACTTGTCATTTTGGACACTTATATTAATTAGATTAAGCTCCTGGTGCCATGATATTTTCCTGTTTGCTTGATTCTGGATTGGTTTTGAACTAAACAAAGAGAAAATACCAAACTGCTCATTTCCATAGCAGATTCCTGCAATATTTCATACTCTGCCCTGGGGGCTCCACGAAGCAAAAATTTCTATTGGACCTGATCTGGTAAATATTGCTTCTATGGGACTGAAATAACAGGTGGGTCACAAAACATTAAAACATAAATTCTCAGAGTTGAGTTCTGATTGGCCAGTTGCTAGGAAAGGACAATTCTAAACGTATTTCAACAAATCCTTATGTTTTTTTAATCAACTAAAAAAGAGTAATCATTAGGTGTGGAGTGATCTCATGCTTCAAAAAGGTTGATTGCCATGGTGTCTGAGAACTTGAGTGATACATGGTATAACTATATATTTCTGAAGCTAGCTTTACTTACAGGAGAGGACCAACTGAAAAAGGAGTTATTTAATTCCAGAACTTTATATTTTTTGCTCCTATTTCCCAGCAGTTCCATTTTGACTCTGTGCTCAGCTTGCCAGTTTTCCCAAAAGTGGGAAATGAATAACAAAACAGCACTTGATCTCTTGGGAAGGAATAGTTATGTATTTTTCTCTGGATATTTCTTGCTGGTTATTAATTGAGAGGGAGTCCTGGTACTCTTACACATGTAAGTAGTCCATGCCCACACAGCAAGGTAGGTGGTTGAACAGATCACTGTCCAGGAAGATGGATGAGTTCATGTGGGCTGCTGGGCTGTGTGTTGGTGGGTTAGTGTTATCCAGGATGTGAGCTGCTGCTTCCCACTGACCTGGGCTGGAACATAGATGGTTTCCTGCAGCCAGGTCAAAAACACTGAGCATTATGCCCGTGGCACGTGGAATAAAACAACACACTCAGTACATCATAGAATAGAATCAGTATCATAGAATTGCTCAGGTTGGACCTTCAAGATCATCAAGTCCAACCACAACCTAACCATGCTGCCCCAACAACCCACCACTAAATCATGTCCCTGAGCAGCCTTTCTTGCAGAACAAATTGTGTCCTAATCAACTGTATTAACTATTCAGAACAGCTTCCATTCCATTGCATAAACAAGTGCTTTCTGCCCTTTCCATCAGTGTCTCTCTGAAGCTGCTTCGTATGCTTTCCATCTTCCCATGTGCTATGGAGGTCTGATGCTGCCAGGGTCCATGCACCTTTTGGGGTGCTTGGCACTGAAATGCCCATGGCTGGTATCCAGCAGGATCCAGCCCTTGCTTTGCACAAAAATCTCTCTGTTTGAATGTTTCATAATGTATGTTTAAATAGTCACAGCTAGCAAAGAACTTTGATGAGGCAAAGGGGTAATTGGATTTTCTTGTTCTATAATTAAAAAGGTATATATTACATCCACATTAATACCAAAAGAGTTCATCATGATCAATGTTATTACAACGAATACCAAAGGATTTAACAGTGATTGGCCACTTCGTTTAAAAGGTACCTGAAATCATTAAATTGTTTGCTGGAGGGCTTATGAAGGCCTATCAGATCACTTGTGACTACATTTTTTACTACTGGCCTGCAATGTAAGATTTACTCTTTCAAAGTAGGAGCAACAGGATGATCATTTCCCATTATTATTCCCATATTGACTTCCAGTTAATTTTAATCTTTGCATTAACTGACCTCTATTAAGCATGCCATGTATCTGATTACTGTGTCAAGGTTGGGACCGGAAAATGACCTATTGCACCATGTCAATTGTCCTTTGCAGAAGCCCTTACTGTTAATCAAGAGAAGGAGATTAGAAGAGATCAGAACTACCAGCCTGAAGAGCACTTTGCATTTGACTACACCTTTCTACCAGCCTGTGTGTTTTTCTTCTGATATCTCTGCAGGGAGACGTTCTCCAGGTAAGGTTACATCTGCAGCCTGAGCTCTCCCCTTCTAACTTCTAACTAAGCCATCTCTCATACTGATTTTTGGACGTTGTTTTTTTTTTTTTTTTAAATCGTGTTTAAGATTTGTCAGAGAATCATAGTATCAGTTCTAAATAGGTATAAATTCTAATCTCTCCGTATCTTGCTCACCTTAGCTGGAGCCAGCAACTCGGGCAGTAATAGGCTGTGAGCAGAACCAGGGGCTGTTGAATTCTTCATTTTAAAGCAAAGGCACTCATTTTTATCCCAATGTGAATTCAAAACAGGGCTTTAGCAGGCTGCCTTCCTGCATAAGTGAGACTCAGAGTGTAAGAGTTATGCATCCAGAATGTGTGATCCTTAAATACGTGAACTTGCTGAAATAAAAGCCAGTTTTTATCACAGTGTTCAGGAACACATTGTAAGGCTGAATGTTATTATTATTAATTTTTTTTCTGCTGTTTTTCACTTACTACTTCCATATATGCAGAGCTAGAACAATTCCAGAGAACTGTTTTTACTGTCATGATGAAACTGTAGAATACAAGCAAATGAGAACAACATAATGCTACCTCTGCTTATTGTGATCACTCTCACTTTAATAACTGGAAGTGAAACTTAACACTGATGTTTGCAAATGCCTCATTTTAGAACAACACTCTGCTTCCCTGCAGACATTTACAGTCTTCTATTTCTTGGCTCACTTTGCCGTGAGATCACATCCAAAAAAAAAAAATTCTTTGCAATGCAGAAGGATTTTCCTGAAGAAATTATCATCAGATGCAGCTAGGAAAATAGATTGAAGGAGTACTGATGTCTAACCATAACCCATAACTGGCTCTAACCCCAACCATAAGAAAATGGACGCCTAAAGAAAATGGGGTTCTCTTGGTCCTAACACCTCCTTGTGAGTCACTGCACTGAAAAGCTGTCAGGTCCTCAGCAGAAAGGTGGATTTATCAATAATCAGAATACCTTCTGTTGGTGGTGTGTTGGAGCATTGCTTCCTTTTATTTGAACATAACCACTGGCTTTGTAGGTATGTTGTCACTGACAGCTGTTTTATTGATTTAGAGTTTTTCTTTTGAGGGCGTTTTAGGGAACTTCTTAAGCTTACAAAAATAAACTCCATGGTAGCTCTCCTGAAAGGTCCTTGCATTTTTAATGATCATTTTCATTACTCTTCAACTCTTCGGAAATGCTTCTGGGATCACAAGGCGCAGGCTGGTGGTGGTGGTGCCTCTGTTGCAGGTGAATGCACTGGTATTTTCCTTGGTAGAATTGGGAAAGGTTCGTGAGTGCTGGAGCCCAGAGGGATGATAAATAGACATGTCAGTTTTTAACACTAGCCAAAAGCATTTCAGACCAGACTGAACTAACAGTTAGTGTAATTTTGCTAGTAATTAGTGTAATTAAATGTTTTCACCAGGATGGAAAGGCGTGGTTTGATTTTGAGGTAATATGTTTGACAAATATCACACGTTAAAATAATTAAAGATTTAGCATTTATATTTAATCTCAAGCAAATCTATGAAAACAAGCCTCTACACTCTATCAGTGTTCATATGCTCATATATTAATTCATATATTAATTGACTCATAGATTTTAAGGCCTACTATTATGGTCATCCAATCTAGCCTTTTGTGTGAGCGGTCATGGAATTCCAGCAATTCCATGCTATTCCAACAATAATTCATCCTTTTTCAGAAGAAATCCATACAAACTAAAAAGCTTACAGGTAACGTTGTAGTTCTAAAAAATCTTATTAAATAGAAAATCTATAGAAATACAGAAGCTCCAGTTGAGCATGGAAAAATAAATTTTGCACAGGTACATTTGGAACGGAGTTATTGCCCAAGCATTTGCAGTTTTGGTGAACTTTAGTGCAGCTAAAGGGGTGAGCCTTAGATTGCTGGGTTTTTTTTGTTGTTGTTGTTGTTTTGTTTTGTTTTCTTTCTGTGAGAGACAAGATAAAGTTTCTTGTGAAATTCAGACAACATTACAAAAGAGTAACAAATATATTGTACAGTTTGTTTAGCTTTCCTGGGAGCTTGTTGGGTTTATTTTCAGTGTAGGGGATCCCAAGAGCATTTGGCTTTTATAATCAATTCTGCATGTACTAGCTAATTCTTAATATAAAAATGACTAGTTGGCACATAATAATGTCAGTTTATTGGGATTCAGGTCAATAGCAGTATTTGCTTTCTGGATAGGAGAGTCACCTCCAAAATGCTATGACATTCATTAATTTGATCACTGTACTTTATGCATACAAACTTAACAGAATAAGGTTAACAAAACTCCGAAATGCTTCTGTTCTATGGTTAAATTCTCTTTGGAAAAATAGTTTTGTCATATAAAGGCCGTCATCTATTTTGACAAGGCAAATAAGTTACATCATTTTCCAGATATTTAAGGGAAACCGAGAGGGATAAAAAAAACCCTGCATATTTGTGGATCTTGATGACTTGAGTCACAGCTTATATATTTATATCTTTCAATACACAGGCCATATGCTCTTCCTCTTCTAAAACATAAAGACATATGCCTTCCTTTTCCATAAGATATACCTTATTTTTACAAGTCTAACAGATGCACCGTGGCCAATTACAGGGCATCTTTAAGGCAGCTGGCTCTGCTTGTTCTAATCAACTTGCTGTATGAACGGAAGCACCAAGGGATTGGCAAGAGTCGGGAACAGCATTTAGCACTTTGCTGACCTTGAGTCCACCTTTTCAAAACTCCTTCTGGAACTAAGATTTTTTCCAGCCATTTTCAAGTGATTTCTTCCACTTTCTCCTGAGACTAAAACACTTGATTGACCCATGATGTTAAGCGAAATTCTTTCACTGGAAAAGAAAAAATTGTGGATACTTCTAGATGTGAAAATATTTGTGAACTCCATTTTGGTGGCTAGAATTAATACCTTCAAAAAGGTTTCAAGGTATCTAACCTCAGTCTAGACAACCTAACAAGCATTTCCAAAATTTTTCATTGTGAAGTAAGACACAGAGGCAAAAGCATAAACATACATATAAATACCTAGATACTGAATTTTAAATGTAGATTTTTTTAGCTCTGTTTCAGCCTTGTAGATACCATAATTATGTTTGTGTGATAACATTTTGTCTGAGTGTTGCTAATAACTGGGAAATGGCTGCCAAGAATTTCTGAAATTACACCAAGTAGAAAATCAAGGGGAGGGAGAAGATTTTAAAAAAACAAAAACAAAAAAATAATAATTAAAAGAGCTTTATAGCTGAGATCATAGAAAATGATTCGTTCATGTTCTTCTGAAAGAAAAATGAAACTGATGTTTGTAGCGTATGTATAATGATACTAGATAAATCTCTGGCTAAGGGGTACCTACATGCAAGCATGGTACCGCAAAGAGTTGTGGTGACTGTGTGCTAGATATGTGAATGCGGGGAAGGTTTGTATTTATCTTACAGAAGTCACAGGGCCCATATTTTTGCTTAAACCTGGTAGATCTTGTGTGGCATTGAACCACAAAACAATGACCTCTGCTTTAAATTTCTGAATAACCCAAAATGGCAGAAATCACTCCCATGATTGATCTGGTTTCCAAAGGTAACATTAGAATTATAAGTTTCAATAAAGGAGAAGAAAGCAAAAACAACAACAAAAAAAATTACAGTTTTTTCATATTCAAAGCTTAACATAATTTTGACGCATGTACTTACTAATTATTTGTTAAGAGACACCATCAATCAATACAGAAGGAGTATACCAAAGACAACATTCTGCAGCAGTATCTTTGTTAGTAGCTGTACCACGGGGTAAGGGCAATTTTTATCACCCTGCCAATTTATTCCCTCCACCCATTGGAAAGGAAGGTTTTACTTTTGAAACATACCAAACTAGAATTTCCAAAGCTGTGCCTCAATCACATGGAAGCACAAATTTCAATTGCCTTTTCTGTATTCTGGATATTCAAAGGTTAAGCATTCTCTGTACTTTTACTCTCCTTGCTCTTTACAAATAGTCCCCTGGCACAGAAGTAGCTTTTGCTTGTTTTTCTGTGCAAAAGAATGTAAAAATGGACCAAAACAATGAACGAATCTAACTTCAAAAGGAGCACTCACAAAGACAACACTTAGCATTTCACTTCTATTCACAGTTGTGTTTGAGATTCTGCATTTGTTTACTCTGAGTAATTATCTTGGCTTGATGGAGTTATTACCAGGTATCCATCCCCCAGGCTTGCTTGCCCTCTGGGTACCAGTGAACTGTGGTGTTAATTTTATTGGTCATAGGGATTTCCTCCGTCCGGTCACTTTTCCATCGAAATAAACAACGTAACATCTAGGACCCTGTTCAACCCTCAGCTGCACTGACAAGATCTCTTCTGCAGCACATAAAATGCACTATGGCGTGTACAGTATGTGTAATTTACTTTTACAGGCTGAACTGTTATTCTCTAATCCCCACGCTCTGCCATGTCAGAAAGCAGGACTTGATGGTTTGTCTGGGTTTCCATGTTACAGAGGTGAGACAGAGGGTCAGTAAAACAAGCAGATGAAAAGAAGCAGGCTGGAAAGTTGGAGAGTAGTTACATGCTATGGGCAGGTTCATGCTACCTGAGAGGAGGATGAGTTTTATAGCTTAGGAAGCTACCCTGTATGCATTCCAGCAATGGAATAGTGTTGCAGTTTGTGGCCACGTGGTAAAAAAATCTGTAGCCTTTGGTGTGTTGTTTAATCTGCTTGCTTGTCTATAAACTGTGAATATTGATTCTTATCTCACACCGTCTCCTGTGAGGTTTAAAAGTTTATATAAAGCACCTATAGATCAGTATACTCTGCAGAGGTGCTTTAGAAGTGCAAAGTACTTTTAAATGGTGCAGATGCATTCTATGAAGGTTTGTATAGCGGGGTTAATTCACCCAAAGATTCACTACATTTTATGGGAAGGGTGCTTGGGGGCTTGCAACACTGCCTTGCAATGGAGCCAGCAGTTTTCACTTGAAAACAGAGCTGGAAAAGTCAATTCAGCTGTTGCTCAGGTTAAGGTGAATATTGCATTGTTATACTTCTAGTCTCAAATCTGAGGAACACTCCAGTTGAATACAGACCGTATTAATGTGCATCATTTATACATACACAGAGTCAGTCAATGACTACATTGATCCAGTCCTGTGTTTTCTTTCAGAGGATTCTACAATGAGGCAGTAGAAATCATTAAGACTTGTGATATTGAAATCCTCTTGGTGCAGGCAGACGTGCAGCTCACATTTCACATGGTGGTACAGCATCACTGTGCAGTCATGCTTAGAATTTAAAGATTTTATTCATACTTCTGTTGAGTAAGACTTTTTGTCCTTCTTTTTTCACTGAGATCATGTGTATGTAGCATGTCATCCATTTTCTCATGTGTTGAATGTGATACTGAATATTATATAAAACAAGTTTCTTGTTTTTAGAGCTCTATTTTTACTTACTGGAACCCATCGAGAAGGGTCCTAAAGATCCTTACATTTCCCTGCGGGTTGAGCGTTGGGGTAGGGATTACTACTTGATTAGGATATGTAAGTTAGAACACATGTAAGAAAAGCTGGAGCTTGTTGGAGAACAACAAAAAGCTGCCTCTGAAGCATGGCACGGCACTTTCCAAGAGCTGAGAGCCTCAGAGCTATGTGGTTTTCCCTTCTTGAGGACTCGGAAGTCCTCAAGAAGACCTTCTCAGAAGTCATTGCAAGCATTTTTGACTTAAAATTTTGAAACCTCACTATTTCGAAGAAGGCTTTATTAATGGAGGAGTCTGGGCTTGCAGTATTGGTATCTTCTTCATTATTAACATTGTTAGTAACTGTCTGATTTTCACAAAAATGTTTATGAGTACTTCTGTAGAAGGCAGTGTGGGGGCACAGAATAGAAACCAGCTCTTGCTCCAATCTTAGCACAAAGTGGTTTGTTACGAGTAGAAAATAGAAATGATGTGACACTTACTGGTTAACTTAATACAGACGTTTCAGCAGTCTGCAGACTCATTATTGTCAAGTTCTTTAGTTACTTCATAAAGGGAGACGGTGAATAATGATCTAGAAATGAAGAGCAGGAAGAATGAATGAAACCGCATTATGAAAGCTGCAGGCTTAATTTGGAGAGCAGGGCTAAGTAAGAAATGGTAGAAAGCAGAGAGCAGATCTGAAGTGGAGGACTCTTGCTTAGTCATGCAATAATGCTGCGCTAAACGTACTGAGTAACATATGCTAATAAATCTGTGTGCGGGATGGAGGGCTGTCAACAGATCACTCCAATTTGCAAATGCAGTTTGTCCTTGCAGGTTTTCTTCACACCTCTCCTGTTGGTTGCAGGATTAAAACTATAAAAAGAAATAAATTGAGAAATACCAACCCTCTTCCACCTTCTCATTCCCTTTTGCAACATTCCAAAAAAATTCTCGTAAGAATGTTGCTTACTTGAGGGGTGGAAGAACTGGGGTGTAGATGCTTAGGAAATGTGTTGGGCTGTGGGTAGATTATGAGGCTGATGCAGCTAATCTGGATATATTAGGTGCCAGTCTCTGAGGCCTACCCCACCTGAAAATGGCAAATACGGCTTTCATTTCCTGCAGTGGCCCTGAAGAAGTGTTAGAAAGCTGTTTTCCCTAGAAGGCCCTGAGATAAACAAATTTCACACGAAAAGTTGTCCTTCGCAGTGTCTCTGCTTCAGAACTGCAAAACCAATGACTTTTGGATAAAGTTTTGTTAGCACTCTGTGAAGGAGAATATGTTATTGAGGGCACTGCCGTTGAGGTGAAACACTACCCCCGAATCTTGATTGTTTGTTGCTCTTCAAGACCCCTTGGCACTTTTAGTGAGAGCAGAGGTGTGAACCCTGGTGTCCTGGCCAAAATCCAGCTTGGGTAATTAAATTCTGCCTTCCTAAAATCCCCCCTGTAGTTCCAGCCGAGTACAGCATTCTTCATTTCCTCTCCAGAACTGCTGTGCAGAATTGCTTTGCGCTGGTAAACAGCTGCCACATCTCACCCCAGAGGAATGGCCGCGCTGCGGCGCCGAATTCCCCCTTTCTGTCTCTCTGTTGAGAGACACACAGGCACAGCTCTGCCCTGAACTGCCCTCCTGGCCTTGGGGTCAGGGGCACGGTGTGGGCAGCAGCCCCCCAACCTGCTGTGATATCAGTAATCCACGCTTGGCTTTAGGAATTCAGACTGAAAATACCTTGCTGTTCCTAAAGAGCTCAGGAGCTGAAGTGCTGTTGGTGTGGCTAGCCTTGATTCCTAGATATTGGTCATACCTGGTAAATGGTTTCATTTTCTTTGCTGAGAAAGAAATCTTGAGTCCACTTCTACTGGGGCTTGTTAAGCTGTTGCCTTGGGGGCCAGTTGATCAGTTGTTAAGTAGTAAGCAGCTTTGGCAGTCAACAGGCATAGGATCCCCTGCAGCTACTCCAGCCTGCCTGCCCTATCGTTCTTTGTAGAGGTAGCACGGTATTGTCTTAGAAGTGCAATAATGATAAAATAAGAGCAGAGCGTGCTCAGTCCATTTTGCATGCCCTGGTATTTTAGGAAAGTGTGTGGCATCTGTATGGGCATATAGAACTGCATTTACGTGTCAGTAGTGGCTATGGAAGTCCAGCAGAGAAATTTTGAACAGGTTTTTTTGTTGTTTTTGTTTTTGGTGTTAGTTCAGAGACTCTTTAAGTGAAAAGACAGGGGAGTGAGAATGGTGTGAGCTGTACCTGAGGGCTCGTCAGCTGTTTGTCCTGGCTCCTATTGGCTTGCTTCAAGTCAGCATGAAAAATTAGGAGAAAATGTGGCAAGGATTAAGAAGTTTTTGTCGGCCATCCAGCAAAAATCACAGTCAGGCCACAGAGAGCCATGCTTAATGCAGGACAAACCTGTCACACTTTTATCTGACAGCAAGGAAGAGCTTCAGCTTCAGTGTCTGTTCCGAATTGTTGTGTCAAATAGTGAATTCTTATTTACTCCCTAAAGTGCTGTGACATCCGTGCATGAAAGAAGTGATATGTTCTATGTATTTTGAGGAAAATAAAACCAGCTCTGTCTTTTCTCTATCTAGAAAATACTTCAGTACTTACAGAAATGCTGATTTTGTAAACCACGCACACAGGAAGAAATTTTGTCCATCTGACTTTCACTTAGCTGAGTACACCGGGAATGATTCAAAGCAAGCTCGACAGATTTCCACTTTTCAGAATCCAGTAGGGTTTTTTAAAATGTATTTTATGCTGGGGTTATTTTTGTTTGGGGTCTTTTTTTTTGGTTGAATGAATTACCTATATTCCTTGAAATGGTGTTTAGTAATTCTCAGCGACTGCGGAGATGCCTACTGGGAAGTGGTCAACTGATCACAACAAACCCCACGGACTCCAGGCTCTCCTACTGCTTTAACTCAATTGCACTTTCTTATCCAAAGCCACATCTCTTAGGAAAATCCCAGAAATGCTGTTTACCGTGAAGCATGGTTTTAATATTATCACAGCTATTTGAAAAGACAAAAGATTCGAAAGACTGGTAGTGAAGGAAGAAACAGTTTCAAGGGATGGATTTACAGAAACAAGACTCACATTTGCTGTTAATGCTTACTCCATGCTCTGTCCTCAGCTAAAAACGCTTCCTCCTTGATGCTAAGAGCAACTACCATGGATATGAATGTGGACATGCATTCTCCATCTGTGTCCTGATCTCCTACTGTCTGAAAATAATTATCAGCAAAATGGAAGCCTGGGAAATTATTTCATTTTTGTCCCAACAGCTTGTTGGGAATCAAACTGTTGAAAAATAGGGGGGAGAAATTTGAATTAGAATTAGAAGACAGATTCTAAATAAAGCAGGATGAAAAAATGAAAGCCCATAGAGCGGATGTGCAGCAAAATAATTGTTTGCATCCTCAGGAATGACTGTGAACCTAGCTATGATTTTGCAGCAAGAGAAGCAATTGAAGTAGGCCATTTAGTTTGAACAGCTGATATTTGTCACATTCCATGACATATGGTGGCAAATATATTGTACTTAACAAGAGAGACCAGGAAACATTTCCAGAAATGGCTAGTAATGATAGCACTTCAGTTTCTGCCTGTCCAACTTGAAGTCCACAGGACTGTTGGGCTAAGCCTGGATCAGGCCCCTGGGAAAAGATGAGGTTTCATGGCTAGTGCCACCTCCCGCAGAGTGGTTGTGCTCCTGAGGCTCTGCACACTGATGCACATTTGCTGTTTGTTCCTCCAAAAATGACCTCTTCTCTTCCTCTTTGACCAGCTTCTCTACAGAAGTGCTCCTATAGGGTGGAGAGGAAGGAGCCACAGGTAGATTGTGGAAATATTTAAGCAAGAGTCATTTCAAATCAATGTGCGGCAGCTCATAGACAGAGCTTTTAATTTTGAAATTAAGATCGTTCTTTGCAGCTTTCTGCCTTCCTTTATAGTGGCTTTCTTCTGGAGATGGCTTTTGGTGAAAACACCAGGAAGTTTGGTGCTTGCTCTGCAGCAGACCTCCAGCAGATCTATTAGTACTCCGCAGCCAGATCATTCAGATGTCCTGTCTCAGGGCAACTTCTTTGTTTCTCCATTTGAAGAGAGACTTTCCCTTTTGAGTTTAACACAAAAATAAGCAAAAAATATTCTCTGTTTCTGTGACGTTAGCCCTGCTGATGGCAGGAATCATAGTCTTGAAAGCAGCATCACTCTGGGTGTTGGATCTTCAGTACATCAAACAACAGTGTTGGCATTGTTTTGAGAGGGTTAACTAAGATTAATGAGAAAAGAAACATGAAGCCATGGAGGATCAACATAACAAATCAATGGCTGAATAAATTTAATGTGTATTCCAGCTGTACTTTACCTGGCATCAGCCTGATTTTCAAGACTGTATCTTTTGTGCTTCTAAATAGCCCACTAAGACATGAACACTGCTTCCAGTTTAATAACGCTTTATTTAAGCTTTATACAATAGTCGTCAATGTATTGATTTAGGAGGAATTTGCAGAATAAAAAGGAATGTTTAATAAGGTACAAATAATCTCCTCCAGTGTTCTCTGGTCCCCATTCTCAGTGTTTGCAAAATGTGTCTTTGGTGTATTAATTCAGGACAGCAAAGTCACTAAAAAATAAAATGGGACTTGCTTGTAGTCAGCGTGAATCTAAACATTGGACACTGCATGAAGTAACTTCCCTGGAAGGTGAACTCTGTTATGTGGGTAAGGCTTTCTCTGTCATCACTGAGGAACTTTTAAAAGCGCCCTTTGTCGCAGCAGATGAAAAGGGAATGCTTATTTTATTTATTTATATCTAATTATTGCTTAGAGCTTGGGAACGTGACCTGTGTCTTTGCGAATTAGATCCGGTGTCGGTAAACATGGCAGAGGAGATAATTTCCTCTCCTTTCTTAATGAAAACGCTATTACCCATAAATTGCCTCTTAAAGCTGCCATTTGTCTAGCAAATCTGACGACTTTACTTACCTCCTGATAATGGCACGTATAAAACCTGCGACAAAAAGGGGAGCTTTTACATGTATGAACGGTTTCGCAGCCCAGCCTCATAATCAGATTCCAGAAATTGAACTTGCAGAAAGTTTGTGCTAGCCTTGTGGATTTTCATTTCAGATGTTGTCAACTCAAGGGCATTTGGACCAATCAATATCTGTCTGTCTTCTCGCACAGAGAAAGTTGGCTATTAGAAAAGAGAGGCTTACAGCAGGCTCAGCCAATACCATTAGCCCTAGCCTAAGGGCAGTTGTGTCCATGTGCCGGGGTAGGCACCTGCCCCCTCCCCTCCCCCACCATTAAGAAGGCCACTGGGGATGTCATTTGGACATAGCGGGCAAAGAGCACTTCTTTATTCTTTCTCTTTTTTACACCCAGACTTCACCAAAAATCAATAAATCTGTTCTTTGCTTATTTTCAGAACTTTACTTCAATATAAGCAAGGACTTTCCTTCCAGCTACAAACTCCAGTAGCACCAAGTCAGGGATTTTTTTTTGTGTGTGTGTGTGTGCGTGTGTTTTATTTTCCTGTCTCTGTTCCAATTTGAGAAATAATTGGAAATAATATCCACTGTTTCTTCTTTTCCCTGCTAAAGATTTTTTAGAAGAAAGACCTTGATCTGCTGACTCTTTTCATGATTCAGCACTTGATTTTTCTTTCCTTGCCCTCCTTTTACTGCTAACGATGTTATAGGATCAGGTAAATAGAATATATTTTTCTTTCTTTTTCCATCGACAAACTTTTTCTCCATATCGAATTAGCTATTGCTATTTTGTGCATCGATGCACTGTTAGTGACAGTGCTGTTGATAATTCTTTAGATAGGAAACCATCAAAATTCAGTTTTAGGTACCATAGCATTTCTATATAGGAGAATCAAGTATGCATTCTGGAAGAGCATTGAGCACATTCTTGAACCTTGTGAGGTTATTTTTTTGAAGTAAACATCATTCTTTATTCTTTTATTTCTCTGGAAAATGCAGGTAAATGAAAAGCTGCTTCAACTCAGTGACACAATGACCAAACCGTTTGGCAGTGGGCACAAAGATAGAGCCTGAACATTAAGAAAGTGGTAAGAAAAGCAGGTAAGTAATACAGAGCACCATTAATATCTCAGGGGTGTTATTTACTGAAAAATGGTGATGGAGGACAAAAGGAGGACAGAGGCAGAAACTGAGATGATATAGGCAGAGACAAAAGCATTGTAGAGGTGGATCCACTGAAAAAGGAGAAACAGGTTGGAATGAAAAAATTAGGAGTAAGTCTTAAGATAGAAGGCTGATGGTCAAAATGAGTGGAGGGATGCAGTGGTGATAGTTTCATTTAGCTGATAGTTAACAGAGGTCATCTACAATGAAATTTAATACATACACCAAACCTCGTCCTTTTGGCTGTGAGAGTGAAATCCAAATGGAAAGAATTCCTGAAAACAGGAGTATCACATTGTCTGACCAAAAGGTGTGGTCCCTAAGACTGTAGAAAGTGCAAGAGCTGGCAGTCTCAGTTAAGGTGATATTTAACATTTTGACCCTAAAGAAAGGAAAGAAATACTGACAGGCAAATACATCTTCCCTACTGTGATTATCTTGTCCTGAAGTAAGTCAGGAACACTGTTTGAATAAGAGGCCTTTTGCTCATACAATTTGGTGAAGCTCTGTTCAAGTCAGCAGAGCTGACACACAGCAGACGTGGACTGAAAACACCAGCCAAAGAGGAGCTCTCAAGGCTGAAAACTCACGGAGTTCCTATAAATATATTCAGATTCTTAGGAAATACCACATTAGGAAGACTTCTGTGCTGAGCTTGGACTTGAGCTGCGCAGATCTAAAGACCCACAGTTACTGAAAAGAGAGGAGAGAATCCATGAAGCCAAGGAATTAAGTGCTGATTGGGTTGTGTTTCACAGAGAAAATCAGGCATCTTTTTAGATATTTCATTCTAGTAACAAACAAAGAATCTTGCTATTAAATATTATTCAAGTAAGCTCTCAGAACTTCTGAAGGCTGAAAACTTTTCACCACCCAGTGAACTGAGATGTGCTGTAAATGCAGCCAAGCACCTCTTGCTGTAAATGGCAGAACCACTTTCCTGCAAATCTACAGCTAGTTGTGCTGTTTTACATTTGAATGGCTTAATTGACGCCTTACTTTTTTCAAACCATCAGCAAAGATGCTTCAAGCAGGAGTGTTGGGACCAGGGAACTTTCTCACCGCATCAGGGCTGACATAGATGATGGATGTGATTCCAGAAGGGAAGCGCATGGGAAGGTCCTTGCAGTGAGATTCCCCAGGAGGTGGCAGAAAGGCAGTTAGGATGCGGAGAGCGGAGCCAATGCAATCGAAGAGGATATTAGTAAGTAGCAAAGGGTTTGATTCCTTAGGAGGGGATTTCCTTATACCTATGTATATGAGGCAGTCTTTATTATGACAACACAGGTTAAACTAAAGTAGTTTAACGTAGCACTTTTTTATTTATATTCTTTTTTTTTTTTTTTTTCCTTCTTTCTCTAAATTGCACAAGGCTCAATTTTTGGGTTCCTCTCACAAGCTGGCAAGACTCCTGTATTTTCAAAAGCTCACATAGCTGCACTTGCTGCTTCACTGAAAATAATAGTACTGTGCTAAACAGCATCATCGTGGGATCACTTATGGGATTTAGTTGTGTTTAAGGGGTGAAGGCAAGGATACTGCAAAGTGAAATCCTCCAGTGCAAAGAAAATAAGGTACACTTCCTATAAACCCCTGAAATAGCTGCATTTCGTGTAAGTGGTTGAAATGGTTGCGGAAAAAAAAATGTACTAGAAGATTTTTATTTACTCCCTAGGTTATAATGACTTGGTAGGATTTGTCAGGATTGATGGATAAAGGGGCAGACTTTGTGGCTACTTAATCTCCAGAGCTGAAAATATTTCTTCGTTTGAATGAGGAAACTTGTTATGCTGCTGGGTGGTTATTCATTGTATGGATTATTGTTTAGAGCTAGAGTGTGGTCTTTTATTTTTGATATTTAAATGGAAAGAAAAAATAAATAGCGTGTCCTTTTCAAAGCAAACATTTCAAAATGACTAGTCAATACTGACTATTAAAAAAAAAAAAAAATAGGTCCCTTAGCTGGGCTCCCACATCATTAAACTCCAAGGAAGTTTTGTTGTAGACATGTCAGAGCAAGATTCTACCCTTATACACCTGTCACAGCAAGAAATCACAGGAAACTGATGACTTCTAAAGCCGCCAGCTAAATGTCATGATCAGCCAATCATATGCTTGGGCTTTTTTGGTAACAGTAATGATTGGGTTTGTTTACATTTTTCTATCTGCTTTGGCAGGAGCATTTTGAATTAATTAGATTTTGAAATTAATATCCTTGATATGGGAAAATATATCAGGGTCTCAGGTAAGCCCAAAATGGACCCACTGTCCTGCCAGTGCTGCGAGGTGCTTTGCTCTTCTATGGGCTGGGATGAGTGCTCTCGTGCTCAAGGGGTACTGACCTAGAACCAAAGAGAAATAGAGAAAGAGAAATGTTGAAAGACAAATGACAGATGATTCAATGACATCTGTTTCTTACCTGTACAGTATAACTACTGAATATTGAAATATTGAAAAAATATTGGATATTTTAGATCAACCAATAATTGTTGCTGCAGAGTCCCAGACCTTTGTTTGTCCAAAGCTACAGTACCTTGAACAAAATATGAAACAAATAAATGACGCATAACAAAACTGCAAAGTCTACCAAAGAAAAAAGTCGTCATGGAACTGTTCTAAATCTGTTATTTGAAGTATTCTTTTGGAGAAATATTTTGCCAGAATGCGTAGACAGCAGTTTTTTAAAATATGCTTTAAAACTGGTCCTTGTACGTGGTGTTTGCCACTGTAAGGGTAGGAATTGATTGAGATTCTGCCATTAGAAGAAAAAAGGCATCTGCAAGTTTTCCGATGGCTTCCTCTTAAAACGAAATGTGCCCCAAACTAAAAATCTATGACAAAGAGGGTAGAGTTGCTTATGAGTATCAGAAAAGTCAATTCTGAAAATAAGGTCTACCTCTTCAAGCTGCAGCAGCCCTCTGTGTTTCCGGGTATCCGATTTTACATGATTAGCTGACTGAACTGAGGACTGAATGGAGCTGGAGTAAAACACATGCTTAAATATGTATCATTGCATAAAAATTGCTCAAAGAGGATGCACACCCTTTTGAAATGCTCTCTACAACGCCCTGAAGGGAGGCTGTGGTGGGTTCTGGGTCGGCCTCTTCTCCCATGTAACAAACAATAGGACAAGAGGAAATGGCCTCAAGTTGGGCCAGGGGAGATTCAGGCTGGATCTCAGGAAATGCTACTCCTCCAAAAGAGCAGTCAGGTGCTGGAATGGGCTGCCCAGGGAGTGGTGGAGTCACCGACCTTTGAGGTGTTGAAGGAACAGGCCCGTTTAGATGCTGACATGGTTTAGTGGGAAAGATTGGTGGGTAGTTGAACTGGATGATCTTGGAGGTCTTTTCCAACCTTGGTGATTCTATGATTCTGTGATTCTATGAAACAGAGACTCTTTGCTTCATTTTGAGTTGGGAATCTCATTTTCTTCTCTCTACAGTACCTAAATCCAGCCTTGGCCTCGCTGAGAGCAAGGCTGGCTTGTTCAGCAACATTTCTCTAACATTCCTTAGCTCAGGTGGCTGTCTTCAGCTTGCGTTCTACCACTTGTAGCAACAGTGTTTCAGATTGGGAGAAATCTCAATGGTTGTTGGAATTTAGAGAGCCCACTGAAGATGCTCACGAGCTCAAGTCCCTAGAAAACATGTTGTCATGAATCTGCCATGCATAATACACTCACAGGCTCATATTGTACACAAACGGCATGGTGTTGGGTGAACCAAGAACAAACTCAAACTACAGCAGGCAATGCAACGTGAAAGCACATCTCAGAACATACATTAGAAATATTGTGGGTTATTTTTTGCTGGGATACTTGGAAATTCCAGCACTAACCAGACAGGAGGACAGAGATGGCCATGAGCTCTCTTGCTCTGCTTTGCCAGGTGGGCTCACTTCTCAGCCGTGCATGCAGCTGCAGCTATGAACACGTTTTTCTGCGGGTTCCCCAGTGTCAACAGTGGAGCACATTCGTGTCACTTGTGGCTGCAGCATCCCTGGCGCGGGCACCTGTCTAATGGACAGTGCGGGAACCAGTAGATGGCAAACCCCCGAGCTGGAGCCCATCAGCAGCCAGCGTCCGATCTGTCAGCTCCTGCTTCCTTGCAGAAAATATTTCCTATCGTCTCCAGCGTCACTGCTCCCAGTGAGTGTGCATGCCAGCTGCAGTGCCTGCTTCACTAATTTCAGGTATTTTTGCATCAGCATCCTGGTAACAGCCAAAAGCCTAATTTATTTATTTATCTATCTATCTATTTATTTATTTATTTTTGCTAATGGTAGTTGTAAATATTCTTCATCTTTGACCAAATCTTGACTTCCTCCTTTCTCACAGAAGGAAAACTCTGGTTGAAATTCCTAACTGGAACAAAGAATGCTGGATTCACCCGTGTTGCATATTAACACTGAAAAAAAAAAAAAAAAAAAAAAATAAAATAGATCTGTGAGGATTTTCTTAATAATCTGACCCATCATATGTCTCTAAGGAACAAGAGGAATCCATGTCTTAGAATTTTTAAAGACCTAATAAATAATTTGCCATAACCACGGGGTACCATGGCATCGTGGAGCTAAGGTAATATTTAATTTGCTTATTTACAGCATTAAGTAAATATTATGCTTCTTTCTTTTCTTTCTCCCCTTTTTTAGCAGTATTTATTCTGGTCAATACTTGAAATCTCACTGCTCAGTTCTCCACAGTCCTTGTTGGTATGTTTTGGAGCCTCACACGGTTAAAATTATTCCATTAGGCTATTAAAGCATAGAATGTGCAACACGCCGTACACCTCAAGGCATTTCTCAGCTCATTTTTATCTTTTTGAATACCTGTAGCTTCCTGTCTGCACTAACATTTTACTGCAAGCGCTCTCCTGTATCTGCCAGTTAACTTTCCCTTGAAGCCCAGTGGCCTGCTCGGCTCTGGTGGTCACTCATCTCGCCCCTCTCAGATCTCAGAAGGGGGTGGCAAGCAACACAGTGAATGAAATATCAAGCAAATTCACATCAAATAGTGGTGTGACCCCCAGGTAATAAACAGGCTCCAGGTGCAGGAGCACTCTGCTCCGCCACATGTCACTCGCCTTGGGTTTGTGCATGCCCCTTGTGCTGACGATGGTGCTGAGGTGCCCACTTGGCCCATGTGTGTGCTTAAACCTCAATAATTTGGAGCAGCTCTACGCTGTTCATTACTGGATCGCTAATGTTATGGCTTTTAATTGGAGATGCAACGCGAGGTAGGCAGTGGTCGAGGGAATGAAGAGTGGAAAAGCGAATGGCAGTAGTAACTGTTTTGTTGATGCCTGTAGTCTCGGCTAAAATACAGCTCCTGCTGCATTTCTTCCAGCAGCACAAGCTGAATCTTTTCCCTCATTTGATACAGTGACCTCTCAAGTGCATCATTGCCCTGAGGGCTGAGGGCAGTCCAGCAACTGTTAAACCCCTTGGGTTGATAATCTTCTCCCACATTTGCCCTTAACACCAGACATACCACCATTAGCTACAGCTCCACTGGTGCTCATTAGAGCCGATCAATATAGACTAACATAAAGAATGCTGCTGCGCCTTCTGTTATTTTTCAGTTACTGCAGATTTACAGACTTTCACCTACAATGCAGGGCTTTGCTGCTGTACTATGTAAAAACAAGGATTTTAGACCAAAACCAAACCAGAACAGACAATTCTTTAGTAGACATACGACTGCTATTAATTTTGTCATTCAAAGCACCTTATCACCAGGAAGTGTGCAGAAGATCTGTACAAAATTTTCTCTGGATTCAGTTAGCGCGAAATTGCAACTTTCATAAATCACAGCAGATGCACTGATAAATAAAACAGGTGCATTTTAATATGAAAAAATGCTTGAGCCTGTAAACCCCGTGTAAATGCTTTCATGAGCTTGGCATCGTCGTTTTAAGCGCACTCACAGTATCTGTGCTCTTTGCGGTTGGATAGGAATTGTGATGCCATTTGAAGGTCTATACGTTGAAGGTGTTCATGTAGAGTGACTACAGCACTGCTTGCTGCCACCAGCAGGTGTTGCCAAAGATCACAGCAAAAGTGGCAACAACAATTAGCAAATATATCATTATTTTTCCAGATTTTATCCCAAAGAGCCTTTCAAAGGTTCACGTGCCACAGCTAATGTACTTAATAAATGAAAAGGTATAAATGACACATCGCATCTATTAGGCATTTTGTCAGCAATCATACACGAATGCTCAAATTCTCTGGGAGGAAGTTTTGTTACTTTTGATTTGCATTTGGAGAAAAGCCAGGAGGAAAATCTTTGTGGGATTTAACAGGGCAATGGGATGCAGACACCGAGGTCAAGGTTTCCTTTGCTTTGTCCTTTGGTTAGCTTGCTCATTCAAACTTTATAGTAAATAAAAAGGAACATTTGAAGAGATAAATAGAAAGCAAATATTTCATTTTCTATTAAAATATAAAAGTATCACTTATCACTGGATAAAGCCAGCTAACATAAGAAACATGGCTATATGAAGCATTAAAAACATAGGGTGCATCTTGAATTCCAGTGAATCAAGAGTCAAGAAAGCTGTGCCTTCTCATATCGCTGGGACTTTCAGTCGCCTGCACTTTATTCAAGATGGTGGCTTAAAGAGTTCAATGTCAATTGCTGAATGAAAGGGAATTCAGAATGTCTTTGAGCTAACAAAGTAGTATATGGTAAATTTTATCTGTTTTCATTAGAAACATCATTCAACAGTTCAACTTTTTAATAGTTCTCTAGTGCGCCAGGTGATTAAATACTTCTGTTGAACAGCTTATTTATTCAAGGCCTTTCTGAAGAGCTGAAAGGGTATGAGAATTTCAGGTTTGAAGCTAAGAATATTGCAAAGTTCATTAAAGTACCTTTATTCCACAATGACACAACTTCTCCAGATGCGTCCTTTGCTTTAGTGGACCTATTTGCATCTTAGGTATTACTTAGTATGAGTAATGTGGTAGGACTTAGCCACTGATGATAGGCTGATTAATGAAATCCGTTCTGCTGGGTGAACATAATGGAAAATGTGATTCTGTTGGCTTCTAAAGTCTGAAATTCATCTCCATGCAAACGACACACATTTTATGTATGTCATAAGCCTTCTACTACCCTTCTGCATAGATGCGGATTTCACCCAGTGAATGGAAACTTCTTGTTTCCCTGATCCACTAGCATCATTAAAATATACCCAGTAAACGTTTCGCATATGACATTGCCTCAAGTTTGAATCTTCTGCTCAAGAAGAACTTGGATAAACTTGAGGGAAAACAAGCAGTAAATCAATTTATAAAAAATGGAAAAGTATGAAAAAAAAATTTAAAAAAGATAATTTGATTCTAAAACACTTCACGGAAGAGCATTGACAAAACCATTTGGCATATAACTTTTGGAGCTGAAAATGACATCTAATTTCTAATTTTCACCTTCCTCACTCAGCTTGCTCTTGTCAGTTGTCCTCATTCATAGTCTGCTAAATTAATGAGCTGCATAATCTGAGCTCCCCTGTTTGTATGCACGCAACTGTGAATCTTACCCTTAATCTTCTGGTCAATTGGCTATGAGTTCCTTAGTTCTCCCATGGTGCTGACAGAAAAGAGGCATATTTTCCAGATCACGCTGCATTCCTATCGTTCTTTTCTGAATTCCCTCGTACTTTTCCAGCATTCACATTTTGAAGTGTAGGATCCAGTAGGGAGAACATATCTCAGCAATGGGTTCACAAATCTTGCTGACAGCAGCAATAATTCCTTACCACACCCCCTTGATAGTCCATAATTTTCAATAATATCACAATATGGAACTAACACTGGCTGTCCAGTTGAGAGCAATATATTATTGTATGTTTTGATCAACAGGGAAAGGATTTTCAAAACTTTCTTTTGTCAGAGCTGGATATATATTCAAGGGCCTAATTACTGACCAAGTCGGCACTTCATGCAACAATGTCTGTGGTTGTAAATTAGCTGGTTCTAATGGTCTGCAGCAACACTTTCAATATCCTCTTTAGTGCCAATTTTGAATGATGGAACTTGCTATAGATGCTGACACTTTTTGTTCTTAAACACCTAATGTGCAGTATGGTCCCGTGAGTTTTAAAGGGTAAGATAAAATGTCAAAATTGTTCAAAAGTATCATGTATATATTTTACTCAGAAAGTTACATACTCAAAACTCTAATCAGTCCACCTGGATTTATGAAATCCCTTGTTATCGTAGCAGTGTGAAAACTGGACTACAGATAAAGAAAAGGGTATTTTTATAGAACGGTCCTTTGAGATGGGACTGCTCCTCTGTTGTCAGTGTAGGCCAAAGTGCCAGTGGGAAGTGCAGTACATGACCTTAGTCAATTAGCAGGGTCTTCTTAATCTCTTGGGATTACTTTGATCTGCAATATCAAGTCTAACACCTTAATGAAATTTTACAGATAGTCAAGGAAGACATCCATATAGCAAAAAAACAATTTTATTTTATACCTAAACTCCTAACACATACTTAATAAATCCCCAAAAGGGAAATAATAACTAAAACCATATTCAACATAAATTTCCTTTTTTTTTTTCTTTTTTTTTTCACACTATATTTATGGCTGAGAAAAGTGTGATTATAATAGACGTGACTTTGCTTGTGAAAACTGCGAACAGGTCATGCTGCTCACTCACATTTTCCTTGTGGAAAACATAAAATTTGTGTCTGCTCCGTTTTAAATCTCCTGAAATCAGGGTGTTGCACCAAATCTCCTCGTTGTATTTGTTGTGTGTGTTGTGTTTGCAGATATATGAAATTTCCATGATGTATCACTACCCTGATTTGTGTATTCAACCCTGCTCTTCTTTTTTTTTTTTTTTAAATTTATGCTAAGCCAAATCTCGTTTGTCATTCTGGTATGAGCAGTTTCAATGGAGTTAATTGGACAATGCAGGCGTAGCAACCTGGCCCGTTTCTGATGTAATTACTGAATAACTGCGTGACAAAAAAATTTGATCCCGTGTTGGCTTTCCTATTGTTATCTTCTCTGCTTAATGAGAGTATTTCACCTGAAGGTAGAGTGGGGCCTGTCTAGCAGAAATGCAGAAAGACTTTAACGGGAAATTTTTTTTCTGGGAAAATTCTGTGGTTTTCCCTGCTCAGATATAAAAGCTGCACAGATTTACACTGTCTTGAGAAGAAGGGAAGGAACGAAGGTTTAATTAGGCCACAGCTTTATTAATTCTGGGAATTACACAGTGATTATTCACACTGCATCCATTTCATTCCTTGGTAGCGATGCATGATGCTGCTTGTCCCCTGCATCTGGGACCTCCTGGGAGCGAACAGTGAGTCTCAAGGTTTGAGATTGCTTCTTCTTACCTCCTCTGGCCTTGCTGGCCATGAGCAGAGTTCCCCTTTGCTGTCCCCCAACAGTTCATCAGAGCATCCTGTGCTCACACCTTTGGAGAAGCTCCTGCCTCTGTCCTGATCTCCAAAGCCCCAGTTCTGAGATGGGAGTTAAATGTTCATTTTGGAAGTCTGACTGATTCCGCTGTGATTCGGACAGGTAGCCAGTGATGCTGCATGGTGGTGGTGGCGGTGGTAATGGTGGTGGTGGTGATAGTGGTGCCAGTGGTGTTCATGGTGGTGGTGGTAGTAATGGTGATGGCAGTGGTGGGCTCCTGCCCTTTGCAAAGCCAAAGTGCACAGGGAAGAGCTCAGGTGGAAGAAAAAGGGTATTTGTATGCCTTGCAGGTGTGCAGGGGCAGTGGCCCCATTGATGAGGGGATGGATCCTATGAGTAAAGTGGATAGGATCACTTCTCCTGCAGCCACTAAACACCACATGAATAATACCTCGTTTTATTCTCTGCTGCTCTCTAGCAGGGCAATCCCTCTACTTATCCATTGTATTTCAGCAAAATCGCTGTTTCTCAGGGCCTGACCTGCCCTCCTGAGGCAGGACACAGACTGCTTTCAAGGGGAAGTTACCCAAGTGAGGGCTTTAGCATTGTGACTTGAGGAGATGCAACGTGTCTCCCGTTGCTGTACATACAGAACGTATCTATCCCTAATTAGATGTGATTAGAGGAACTGGAGATGTTCAAGAGCTCTCTTTCATAAATTGCTTTTTGCAGTCAAATTAAGGTTTATTGTGTAGTGTCTTGTGGTTTAGGCTGACTCTGCTTTGCACAGTTTTATACCATTGTTTTGCTTGTTGTACTCATATGGCTATATAGCAAAACTAAATCAGCTCTCCCTGTAGGCCCAACAAGTGAGCTTTCCAGTGTGTGGAATTCAATGGACAATCCCCTTAACATTTTCTGTTTTTTAATGCATTCAGTAACTGTAAAAACCTCTTAAAATTGAACAAGGTTATAAAACTTGGCTCTATACAGATTCCCCTAATTAACATATGACAGATAGATGTAGTCATTTCACTGTGCTTTCTGCCGGTAACTGCTCAACATAGCTACAAAGCAGCTTCCACAAGGTAACTTGGGCATCAGCTTTCTCTTTGCACACATCTGTTGCATTTTTAAAGGAAAAAAAATCAAGTTTTAATTTTTAAAATCTCAATTTTAATAATGCATGAGAAAAAAACTAAAAACAAAACAAAACAAAAAAAAAAGGAAAATTCTGCTTTATTTTTGCACAGGTCTCATCTCCCATCTCTTTCAACATTGCCAAATGGCTCCCAAGTACTGCCTGCCCATTTACTCCAACCAACACTGGTGGTGTGCTCCCGGTGACCGTGGTGGGGGACAGCTCCAGGTGGCTCCAGGCATACACACATCACTCAGGATACATCTGATGGTTAGAGGAGGATGCGCTGCAGGTCTAAATATTTGAGCCATTGGGCAAAATTCACAACTGTCATTTAACGGCAATAGGAACACCACAAAACCCAAATCAGAACAGAACACCAAAGCCAGGGAAGTCTAAATGTATTTGAATGATCCGGTGATTGAGGATTGTCAGAATCCACTTTTTTTTTCCTAAGTGAACAATTCTTTTGTTAACTACTTGTGCCATGCTTGGCTTTCAGCAATTGGTTTTCAGCTATTGATTCGTATCTCAGATACAGTAATTAAAAGACTTTCACACTTGTTCATAGGACTTTCTAAAGGAATTCTTAACTTTTTTTCTCTTTGTTGTCAGGAAACATTTTGAAGAGGAATTCTCTTCACAACAGACTTTTATCTTAAAACATAAACCCTGAAAATCTAAATAAGATTTTTGCCTTTTTTTGGTGAATTTTGCTATTTCCGTCTGAATTGTTGTAATCAGTTTGTTTCTTTTTTTAGTCAGGCGTATCATAAAATCAATTTCACTAACATTAATTGCTTTCTATCTCTAGACTTCCTGTCAGTATTGGGCCAAGTTGGAGGACTCAGAAACAGAGAGATTGTGGAGGTGCTTCCCCCAGTCTTTTGCGTTTCAGCAGAAGAAGGGAGAGAGCAAGGAAATATCACCTCCTGCCTGGCTGCAGAGAATCAAGACATTTCAAGAAAGAGCAATTTTCACTAAAAAAAAAAATAACTCAGATTTCTGTGTCCCTGTTCATTATTTAGACTGTAAAATCTCAACACCTCTCAGGTCAAAACCGCCTCAGATTCACAGGTGTTTCCAGATGTCTGTGTGCTGGTATGTTTTGGTTGCACAGGTGAGTCTCGTATGCATTTTTAATTTAAAACGGTCTCATGAAGTAATAGGAGAGTTCTCAGATCTAAATATGTGAAATCTCTATGTGTAGGATTAAAAAATCTATATTCATTGTGGGGGAAAAAAAGGAATACAAAAGACCAAAAGCTCAAGGGTTCAAGCTAATTTTTCATCATTTCCATGGGGAAAAACACTGGTAAATGTTAAGAAACACTCTTCAAGAACCTTTAATTTGTTTTCCACTCTCCAAGATATAGATTTTCTCTTCTCTATTTAAGAAAAAAATTTCCTGCGGGTTTGTAGAGTCATTTGAGAAAATATATATTTGTATAATATTACATTTCTTCTTACAGATCTTTGATTAGGCTGGCAGGTCAACCTAGTCAGATTTTGGCTTGTCCCAAATTCCACCAACTTTCCTTATCTTCTCGGAAGGAATTTGTTCTGTAGATCATACAAATCAGTCACAGGATCAGAGGCTTACCCTTACATTTGGATTTTGTTGCAGTCAGTGCTCACCCAGCATGGGCCAGGAGGTGAGTGGGAGCAACATTGGGTCATTTTAGGTTTGTTGTTGCAGGTGGTATTGCAGGTCCAGAGCTGGTTTCAGTGCTGATTGACCATTGCGTTTGAATGGTCATGAGGGAACTCAGCCCCATTTGTCAGCAAAAACTAACCAAGAATTAGAACTAGAACCTCCACCTATGTTTTAGTGTAGTCCTATGTTAACGGAGATTGGAATATGTTTTTGTAGACACACGCATACATATATGAATAGAAAACATTGACAAACGTGTGTACCTGTATCTGAGTGCATGAACAGCCTGTGATGAAGCATATTATTGACACTATGTGGGATTTAAATAGATGGATAATATTTAGCTTTTTCTGAAACCATCACTTTATATTAATAAACAAGTGAGCTTTGAAAGCACTCTTTGAGTATGATGTTGCAGCTTCCATTCTGCAGATGAGAAAACTGAGGCAAATTGACAAAAGAGGCTGATGACAGTGGGAATTGGCCAGCGTCAGAGAACAGAAATTGCCTGTGGAACCAGCAATGGTGAAGTGGGGATTCTGATGCTACTGCACTCATCCATCACTGTTCCATGCTGGTATTATTTCAAAGTACTCCACCACAACAGGCTGTGTTTTCATTCAGAGAGAAGCTGCCATTCTTGGAAAATTCAGCTGTTGTCACAGCCAGTGTGAAATTGCGTACAAGTTGCAATAGACTTAGGTAACAGCATCATGGGCCTCCAGCAGAGTTACAAATGCGTACATGGAGAGGCATATTTGTCCTTGCAAATCGCCATCACCCGCTCTCTGTATGCTGTTGCATGCAGAATGCTGTGGAGATTAAAACAGTGCCTATTTCAATATCTAAGATCAAAACTCATTAGAAGAATTTCTTACATCATTTATCAAAGCAGGTCAGAAGGGGGTTTAGTGCAGAGCATGGTAGCCAATGACCTCCAAGCTTAATTTCTTAACGTTCGTTTATCTTGTGTCTGTTATGCAAAGTGCAATCTCTTTTCAGCTCTTCATGTCTTAAACACATGTGAAATGAAAATAAAACTTTATTTCCATTAAATGAGGTGCTTGTCTTTCAATTTACATACCATTGGCAAAGTCTTGGCCTCAACATTAACGAGTTCCACTTGGTTATTTGGAAGCTGCCTTTAACTTGGCTTTATTCTCCAGAACTTATCCGTAGAAGTACTTGCAGGTGTGTGAAAAAATCAGCTTTACACTTAATGACTCGTAGGCTGCATTTATTATTTTCATCTGTCCATGTCCATATCTGGAAAGTCATTTACCCCATTAATTCCATTGTGGCTGCGATACAGAGTGGGGATTGCACTGCACATTGACTACTGGGGTCCTAAGAAAATGCCACTAAGAGGCACTTTGATCACATCAGAGAACAGTGTGGGGCACCAATAGCCTTCCATAAACATTTGAGGCATGTGTTGATATCTTTTGTGATTGCTTGTGTTGGCTGGAGCTAGTTATGAAGGCAGGACATACTTTAGTATAATCTTACAGAGTGATAGTTAATATCACACATTATGTGATAGATATCACAGTCTGGTATCTATGGCCTCAAGATGCACCAGGGGAGGTTCAGGTTGGGCATCAGTAAAAATTTCTTCTCTGAAAGTGCAGTCAGACACTGGAAAGGACTGCCCAGGGAGTAATGAAGTCACTGACTCCAGAGGTGTTCAAGGAGCATTTAGATGTTGTACTGAGGGACATGGTTTAGTGGGAAATATTGGTGGTAGGCGGATGGTTGGACTGACTGATCTTGGAGGTCTTTCCAACCTTGGTGATTCTACGATTGTCAGTAATATCTAAAGTCACCACAATGGAGCTATGTATTGCAGTAATTAGGCAGTTCAAAAAAAAGAAGTGCAATATGTATTAAACCAAAATGATCAAGTCAGGGTTGAATTAGTTTTCTGTTCAATTTCTTTGATACATTGCTTTTTGATAGTTCATGTGTTGGGAATACCATTTATGTGAATGTTCATTATAGCTTTTTACAGAGATTTTTTTTTTGGAAGGGTTTTAAAAATGCAGCCAAAAGAAGAAAATAAACCACAAACAAGAACTTGGTTTCCAAGCCTGAAATTCTGACATCACTGAAGTCAGTGGCATAACTATGGACTTTGTATTCTGTAGGATTTGGCCTCTGGACTTTGGAGCTGTGTTGCCAAGAAAAAATACATAAATCTTGAAAAGTGATATATGAACTTCATAATCTGAGTCTCACTTCTTAGACAAGCTCTACAATAATATATCCTAAAAATCTCATACTGCCTTTGTCTGTGGAGCTGATTTGTAGTCAGGCCAGTTCAGTACATGTTCTTAAACATGCTCAGTAAGCTGAGAAGTAGAAAACTATCAGCAGCATGTGTTTTAAGGGCTTGGTCCAAAACTTTCCAGTGTTAAAGTGCATTGGATCTGACCCTAATACCTAACTTAATTAGAAGCTAGGTTTCTTCCAAATGTGACCTGGCACGGTCTTTCTGTTATGCTAAGTATCACCTTCTCCAGCTCGGGTGTTTCAGACCTAGTTGGTGACAGTCTGAATGCATATGAAGAAGTGTGTGTCCTGCCCCTGAACACCCCAAAGCCAGCCTTTGAAGAAAGGCTCAGGCCATTTCCACTCACAAGATAGAAATGTCATGCAAAAACAGCATATATTTGTAGGACATATTCACTTCTCGAAGACAGGTGGATGGCATATGTGCTCGTGGGCTGTTCATGTTTTACAGCTACATATTTATGTGAGAAATCTGAGGATATGTTACCTTCTTCCTCATCCATATTCAATGTGTAACTCAGCCAGCCAGCATGAGAAGGACAAGGAAGTAAATACAGTAATATGACATATTTATTTTTATGCGGTTTATGTGTTTGCAATACTGCAATGTTTTATGTACTTTTCTGTATCTGTTTTCTGTTTTTCCCAGTCTTTCGCAGTAAGTTTGATCGATTTGGAAAATCATATATCTTTCTGAAGTTAGAAAATGACTGTTTTCTTCTTACCAGAGATGTTTTCTTCATGCTGTAATGCTTCTAGTTGTTGTGTTAGCAGTGTTACCCTTCCATCATATTATTTTTAAACAATTTGATATGTTTTCTCTTATTTTCTCCCCTAATGCACTTTTATTTTCTCTCCTACAGGACTTTAGCTGGTACCCATATTCCACTGTTCTTCTTTCCTCGTTGCATTTATTTTCTATCCATTTTTTGCACAGTTTTGATGCTGTTGATACCAGGCAAGCCACCCAGCACCTGCAACTGTGTGCAGGGCAGCACCTCCAGAATTGATGCACAGTGGGCAGCTGCCAGGCCAGGGGTGTAGATGCCTTTGCAGAAGACGCTGAGTCTCAGGGCGGTGAGCCTGCAACGTCACAGCGTGACAAGAGGAGGTTTCTTGGTGCTGGTCTTTTCTGTTGGGTTCAGTGCTTTTTTATATAGCTTTCCCCAGCAGCATAGCTGGCCTCTGGACAAATCTGGAGCGGGGTACAATTACAAAGCTAGGAACATTAAAGGGAGCAAAAGGAGAGACGAATTGCTTGAATTGCTTACAGGGAACAAGGATGGGTTTTGTTTTGCTTCGTTTTCTTTTGTTTTCTTTCATTTGCTTCTGTTTTGTTTTGTTTTGCTATGTAAAAGCAGAGCTCTCTGTGCTGTAAGGGACTCTTGGTATAGGAGCAAGCACTGGAAGTGTTGCCAGAAATAACGCAGGCAGAAAAAATAAGAATGATAACAATAAAAACCCATGGTGCTAATTGTAAATGCTGCATCCTCGAAAGGTGGCAGAAAGGCTTCCAAAGTTCGCCGACTTACCAACCCCGGCAGTGATTCTCCTGATAATGACACAGCAGGTCCACAGTGGCAAAGCCTAATTGACAAAGATCAAAATCTAATTTGGATAACACCAGGAGCCGAGGGGGTCATGCTCCAAATAGTGCTTGAGCCACCACCAGCCCAGTTTGTCATTTCACGGTAAAAATGCAAAAAAGATCGTTCCAGGTCCCCAAATGAGGAAGACGCCAATAATATTGAAAAGCAGACACAGGAAGAAGGCTTGTTCCTGAGGGTACAATTACTGCGGCTGTGATGTGAAATGATAAAAAAAATACTAGATAGGTTTTAATGTTGTAACAAAAGGTGGCCCCATATACAGGGCGTGAATAGAAATCGAAGATCCTTTGGGCACCAATATGAAAAATAATACAAGTGCAGCTATTAGCAGAGCCTTCAATGCTGGGATCTTCCAGAGCGTCACTGTGATGAGTATTTCCCTACCTGGAATATAGGTCACGCTTCCTCATAAGAAGCAAGCACTTTATTGATGTTATACCCTATTAATTTGTTGAAGGGAACTCTTCCAACCTGACCTCTGGCTTGAAACTGGAAGAAATATGCAGAGTGTCTTTGTTCCATCATTTGACCCTGCTTTCTGGGGTGGCCGTGTGCCCTGCCTCTGGCCCGCTGGAGCTGTGTTAGGGTAACTCAGGGGATGAAAGGTCTTTTGTGCATGTTTCCAGGGCTTTCCCAAACAGAAAAAGGTTGAAGCAGGATAAAAGGAAATCCTATAGGATTCTATCTTTTACTCAGTTCATTTGCTGGCAATAAAAATAATTTTTGAGTAAATCTTGCTGCCTTCTGCGCTTCCTAAGAGAAGAATTCTGAATTTGACTTGCCTGTCTACTCTCCCCTAGCAGCCTTTTCTCGTTCTTATTTGATAATTTGCACATCGTATTGGAAGATAGAGAATTTGAAGGCTTTCCTCAATGCTGGGACTGAATTTCCATCTGCGGTGCACCTCAGCTAAGGGACAAGGCAGACTGGCCACCTGTGCTGTGTTAGACATTATTGCAAAGTATATGCTAAGAAGCTTTTACGGAGCAGATTTCCTAGAAGAAAGGACAATTATTTCATAATGGACAGCAAGGAAGGCACTCGGAGAGCTGGGGCTGAGCCGGGGGTGAGCAGGGCTGCTGGTGATGATCCATTTGTCTTCCATTAGGAGCTTATAGGAGGATTTAGGGAGACCTCCAAGGCTCTTGAGTGACCCAGGAGTGCACTCCATTGGCTCAGGTCTACAAGCACACAAATGTGTTCAAGGCAAAGACCTCAGTGCATTTGTGCTCATGAGCAACTTAGGTGCTGCAGAAAACAACACCATTAATAGAAAAAAATAAATACTAATAACATAAATTAAAGCAAAGAGATCCATGTGCCTACTTTGGCAGCGCGTGACTGTTTGGAGAATGAATAAAAGGTTCATAATGAAAAGATTCCTGCCTCTGGCCGGCACTCTCATTTCTGGTAACACTTCAGTTTTGCAGTGATTTGGCAAACCTCTTGTAAACGGTCCAACAGCACTTCAGTGAGGCCTTTGGAGAACAGCAATCTGTGTCGCACATTAATTTGGAACGTCGAGCCGCCCAGGTCTGTCTGAACGCAGAGGTGGCATAAAGACCTCCTATACGTACTGCTCACGGTCAGAGGCTAAAACCATTGACAGGCAGCACTGAAAAGATTGCAGTGCAGCTGCCTGCGCACCACCTGATCCCAACACCAACACCAGTATTAAAAATGGAAGGGAAAACACGGGTTTAGTTGTGCGCCTCTGTGATCTACACAGTTTTATTTCCTTCGTGCTGGTTTCATATTAATTGGCGATGATCTGGATAGAACAGGTTAGGGAGAGGCGGGAGGTGGATTCTCTCTGTGACCCACCATTCGTCGTGCTTGTCAGGGTACCGCGGAGATTTAAGGTTCTTTTCATGACAAAAAAAAAAAAAAAGAATGATTTTTATATTCTCAGAGGTGAAATCAAACCAATCCCATTAATTTCAATTAAAATGTTACCTGTCTCAAGCTATCTCTTTTTTTTTTTTTCGTCCTCAAAGACTGTTTAGGGATGGGAAAAATGAAATATTAATGCATTCTATAAATAATATGTGCAAGGTCTGTGGGGACACAGAACCCCCACATCATTAGTTAAATTGATCTTCCTCTTAGATTTTGCAGGAAATCAGGGGGTTGTGTGGCTTAGATTTCAGGAAAAACAGCCAGACCTGGGCCTGAATGGCTGCATTTTAGCTATGGAGCTGAGGTTCCTCCTTCTACTCATTAGTTATGGCCACTTTGTGCACTGTGTCACGGCAGAAGAAGAGGGAAAAGACCACTGAGATCCCTCAGCCCAACCCCAGGCATTCCCACCGTGCCCACTGCCCATGTCCTTCAGTGCCACATACCTGCAGGTCTGAACATCTCTAGGGATCGGGAATCCCTCACTCCTTGGGCAGCTGTGTTCTTTTCTTCTTCTCTTCTCTTCTCTTCTCTTCTCTTCTCTTCTCTTCTCTTCTCTTCTCTTCTCTTCTCTTCTCTTCTCTTCTCTTCT